>CM074727.1:82691288-83891288 GCA_037306005.1 Rhinophrynus dorsalis | reverse complement strand
CCTCCTCTTCTGCCCACCCACGCTGAAGAGATGGAACTAAAGTTCCATGGCTACCCTCTGTAGCGGAGGCAACCGTGTCTTCCTCCTTCTCCTCCTCCTCCTCCTCCGCCTCCTCCAATTGTCGCTGAGAAGACGAAGTGAGGGTGCTCTGGCTATCACCTTGTGTAAGCTCTTCCTCCCCCATTTCCACCTCTTCCACATGCAAAGCGTCGGTTTTAATTGTGAGCAGCGAGCGTTTCAGTAGACACAGAAGTGGGATGGTTACACTGATAATAGCGTTATCGCCGCTCACCATCTGTGTCGATTCCTCAAAATTGCGTAAAACCTCGCAGAGGTCTGACATCCATTCCCACTCCTCACTTCTGATTACAGGAAGTTGAACGGAGAGGCGACGACCGTGTAACAGCTGGTACTCCACTACTGCCCTCTGCTGCTCACAAAGCCGGGCCAACATGTGGAAGGTGGAGTTCCAGCGCGTGCTCACGTCACACAGCAGCCGGTGAGCTGGCAATTGTAAGCGCTGCTGCAGCTTCAACAGGCCGGCCGAAGCTGTAGATGACTTACGGAAATGTGCACACACGCGGCGCACCTTGGTCAAGAGATCATGCACATTGGGGTAGGTTTTTAGAAATCGCTGAACCACTAAATTAAATACATGCGCTAGGCATGGTACGTGTGTGAGCTTGCCGAGCTCCAAAGCCGCCACCAAGTTACGCCCATTATCACACACAACCATGCCTGGTTGCAGGTTGAGTGGCGAGAGCCACTGCTCGGTCTGGTGACTAATCCCCTGCAACAGCTCTGAGGCCGTGTGCTGTTTGTCCCCAAGGCAGATCAGCTTCAGCACGGCCTGTTGACGCTTCCCCACTGCAGTGCTACACTGCTTCCAGCTACTGGCTGATGGGGGAGTGGCGCTGCGTGTAGAGAATTCGGAGGTGGAAACGGAGGAGGAGGAGCCAATAACATAGGTGCTGGCGGAAACCCTGATGGAGGTAGGGCCCGCAATCCTCGGCGTGGGTAGCACCCGTGCCATCCCAGGGTCCGAGTCGCTCCCAGCCTCCACGACATTCACCCAGTGTGCCGTCAGGGAAATGTAGCGTCCCTGGCCACAAGCACTTGTCCATGTGTCAGTCGTTAAGTGGACCTTCCCAGTAACTGCGTTGGTCAGGGCACGGGTGATGTTACGGGACACATGGTGGTGTAATGCGGGGATGGCACACCGGGAAAAGTAGTGGCGGCTGGGGACCGCGTACCGAGGGACAGCTGCTGCCATCAGGCTGCGGAAGGACTCAGTGTCCACAAGCCTAAATGGCAGCATTTCGATGGCCAGTAATTTGGAAAGGTGTGAGGTTAGTGCTATGGCCTGTGGGTGGGTGGCTGGGTATTTTCGCTTGCGCTCAAATGCCTGGGGTAACGACATTTGGACGCTGTGCTGGGACAGGGAAGTGGATGTGGTCGCTGATGGTGCTTCAGATGGTACAGGTGCAGGGCGGGAGGTATGCGGGCCTGCGCCTTCGACAGGCGATTGGCCGGCACCGAAAACAGGGGAAGAGGAGGCAGTGGTGTGGCCTGCAGACACAGATGGGCGATCCAGGCGTTCCTCCCACTTACTACGGTGCTTGGATGCCATGTGTCGGATCATGCTGGTGGTTTTGAGGTTTCTAGTGTTCATGCCTCGGCTCATTCTGGTGTGGCACAGGTTGCAAACTACAATTCTTTTGTCGTCCGCACTTTCCTTAAAAAAACGCCATACCGCGGAACACCTACCCTTTGGCAAGGGAGATTTACGCAAGGGTGTGCTCCGTGGAACATTTGCGGGCCGGTTTGGTGCGGTCCGCCTTCTTTCTGTAGCCACACCACTGCCTCTTCCAGCCTGTTGCGGTGCTGCAGATGGCTCACCCTCAGGACTGCTGTCATCGCTCGGCTCTACACCTTCCCAGGTGGGGTCAGTCACCTCATCGTCCACCAAGTCCTCCTCCACTTCCTCACTCTGATCATCCTCCCCATGTCTTGATCCCACCACATACTCAGTCATTGACAACTGTATAACATTCTCCTCAACAAGGTCTTGAGACAGTAATAGTGGTTGATTTAATGGCAACTGTGTCTCATCATCATCATCATCATCATCCACTACTTCCTTTGACCTTAAATGCCGTTCACATCTGTCATCTTCTTGTGATTGGGTACCCTCTAGAGGTTGTGAATCAGGGCACAAGATGTCATGTTCCTCTGCAAGCGTGCTTGGAGAGAGGGTCAAATGAAGGATTGGTGATGAGACGAGCTCCTCACTATATCCCAGTGTGGGATCACTTCTTTGACCAGACCGTCTATGGTGGGAGGAAGGATGATCAGAGTGAGCATTATGTTGACCAGACTCTTGGCTAGTGAGAGTGGACTTGGTGGAAGACAGGGTGGTGCTTAACCGACTGGAATCAGTATCAGCTGACATCCAACCGACCACCTGTTTGCAGTGGTCGGACCTCGAGAGTGATGTCCTGCGACGCCCTGTAAAATTAGACATGAAGCTAGGTATGGTGGATGTCTTTCTTTCTTGTGCTCTGGCACCAGGCACAGTTTCTCCGCGTCCTGACCCGCGCCCTGAACTATCAGGATCACGTCCACTTCCCCGTCCCTTTTTACCCGCCTTCTTCATCTTACACGGAATATGTGACTTTAATATTTGAGTTTGAAAACTTAACAGTATTTCTTCCTAGTCTGCAACGGTGCAGAGTACACAGAATAGGCTGCTAAACTGCGGTGACACACACTGAATGGAATATGTGACTTTAATATTTGAGTTTGAAAACTTAACAGTATTTCTTCCTATTCTGCAACTGTGCAGAGTACCCAGAATAGGCTGCTAAACTGCGGTGACACACACTGAATGGAATATGTGACTTTGATATTTTAGTTTGAAGACTTAACAGTATTTCTTCCTATTCTGCAACTCTGCACAGTCCACAGAATGTGCTGCTAAACTGCGGCGAAGCACACTGAATGGAATATGTGACTTTGATATTTTAGTTTGAAGACTTAACAGAATGTGCTCTAATCTGCAGCTTTGCACACTAAACAGAATGTGCTCTAATCTGCAACTTTGCACACTAAACAGAATGTGCTCTAATCTGCAACTTTGCACACTAAACAGAATATATAAAATTTTTTTTGTTTTGTTTTTTTCCCCCCACACAAAATAACCTGCTGCCCCCACACACAGTAGTCCTAAAAAGGACTTTTGGTTCTTTTTTTTTCACAATTTTGCTTTTTTTCTCCCTACACTGACTTTCCCTTCCTATCCTCATCTCTCCCTGGCTAAGACTGAGCCGAACTCGCTGGTCAGGTGCTATACAGCACCCGACCACGGGTTCTGGCCAGCCAATCAGTGTAATGCCAGCAGCCAACATGGCTGCTGGCATTACACCGATGTCAGAGCCTCCCTGCACGTTTATTGGCTGCGCAGCAGCCGCAAAACGTGCGGGGAGGAGACCCGAACATGGCGGGCGAGCACATGCGGTACTCGTACGAGTACCGCCATGTGCCGAGCAGAGCGATGCTCGAGCCGATCCGAGCATCGGCCGAGCATGCTCGCTCAACACTACAAGTGACCCCTCATTAGGTGAGTCAGGTTGTCTTCTTTCCAAAATGGTATGGTTTATCTACCTTTTCTTCAATTCTGAAGGAGTTATAGCCATTTTTGTACAGGCAAGTCACATTTGAGAAAATGTTAGAAACATCAGAGGTTGTAGTAGGTGTAGTTTTCTACTTCTAGCACCCCCTAAGGTAGGTCAACTCATACCAATGGGGTGTCGTTTGACTCCTAAGAGCACTAGCTAATGAATGCAGTTGAAAATCCCATGGTTTTTACAGAGCTCCATACATTTGAAGGGGCAGAAATGTATGAAAAAGCCTTTTTTTCATTAGCGCCACCTCCTGTAAGCATTTGTGCATACCAGCCTTTGGGTAAGAAGGCAAGTGACCCCTCATTAGATGCGGCAGGTTGTTTTCTTTCCAAAATGGCATTGTTTCTCTACCTTTCCTGCATATCTATTATGGTTATAACCATTTTAGTGCAAGCAGATAATTTAAAAAACAAAAGTGTCAGGTTTACGTACGTGTTCCTAGCACCCACATATTGTATGTTAACCCACACAAATGGGCTACCATTTTTCTTATGTTGGTAGCAGGTACTGAATACAGCAGGAAATGTTATGGTTTTCAAAGATTTTAGTATCTTTGAAGTGGTGGAAATGTAAAAAAACATGTATTTATTCCCATAGCGACACCTTTTGGAAATATTTGTGCACTTCAGCCCGGGGGGTAGAAAGGTAAGTGACCCCTCACTTGATGCGGGAGAAAGTCTACTTTCCAAAATGGTATACCTTTTATACCTTTCCTTCATGTCTCTAACAGTTATGAACATTTTAGTACAAGCCGCCATTTTCGAAGAAGCAAACAGGTAGGTGTAGTTATGTGCTTCTGGCACCCCTAATGTAGGTTGACTCATTCCAATGGGGTGTCATTTTTCTCCTAAGAGCACTAGCTAATGAATACAGTTGGAAATGCCATGGTTTTCACAAATTTCAGTACATTTGAAGGGGCAGAAATGTAAGAAAATGCATTTTTTTTCATTAGCGCCACCTTCTGGAGGCATTTGTGCACTCCAGGCTTGGGGTAACAAGGCAAGTCACCCATCATTAGATGCGGCAGGGTGTCTTCTTTTCAAAATGGTATGGTTTGTGTACCCTTTCTTTACTTCTGTAGTTGTTATAACCATTTGTGTACAGACAAGTAATGTTTGAGAAAATGTTAGAAACATTTGAAGTTGTAGTAGGTGTCGTTTTGCACTTCTAGCACCCCCTGAGGTAGTTAAACTCATACCAATGGGGTGTCATTTTTCTCCTAAGAGCACTAGCTAATGAATACAGTTGGAAATGCCATGGTTTTCACACATTTTAGTACATTTGAAGGGGCAGAAATGTAAGAAAATGCCTTTTTTTTTCATTAGCGCCATCTTCTGGAGGCATTTGTGCACACCAGGCTTGGGGTAACAAGGCAAATCACCCCTCATTAGATGCAGCAGGTTGTCTACTTTCCAGAAATATATAGTTTTATATAGTTATTCCACTGTTTTAGGGTAGTTTTACCACAAAAACCCTAGAATGCGCATATTATTTTATAAAGTTGAAAATGTCATTTTGCACTGCTGGTGATTAGGGCTCTACGCTAGCCATGGACGTAGGTAAAACTATACAAATTTGGTATTTTTTTTTACTCGGGGGACTCGAGGCTTTTTCAAGTAACAAACTTTTTCAATCAAGGTAAATGTTTTTGATACATAGTATGTGATTTTAGCAAAATTAGTAAATTTTCACTTTTTTTGTCATTATGACATCATAGCTTTTTGCACGATGTAAAATTCTCTTCATGTAAGGTACCACAAGAAAGCTCAATTCGTTCTGAAAAAAACAATATATAGTTTTCCATATGTAACTAAAAATCCCCAGAGGAAATCAAGCCTAAACGGAAAGATAGCAAAAATGTTGAAAAAGTGTCTGGCCTGCAGGGTTCAGAAAATGGCCCGAGCCTCTGGCACTGAAGGGGTTAAGTCATTAGAAATAACTACTCCCAAATCCCTTTCCTGTGTTGTCTCTGACAGCACAGTACCTTAATACTATATTTTTCCTTTGGATTTTTACATCCCAAGTGCATTGTTTTTCATTTGTCAACATTAAACTGCAGCCGCCACACTCTTTTCCATTCTTCAAATTTACCTAAATCATTTTTCCCCCAGGAATGTCTACCCTGTTGCAGATCTTTGTATCATCTGCAAAAAGGCATACCATACCTTGAAGACCTTTTGCTATATCACTAATAAAAATATTAAAAAGAACAGACCCTAGTACAGATCCCTGAGGTACCCCTCTTGTAACACTACCTTTTTGATAATATTCTCCACTGACTACCACCCTGTTTCCTGTCACTCAGCCATTGCTTTATTACATTTAACTATTTTTACATCCAGACCCAAACACTGCAATTTATTAATAAGTCTTCTATGAGGGATATTGTCAAATGCTTTACAGAAATCTAGATAAGCTATATCTACTGTTGCCCCTTGGTCTATAATTTTAGTTACCCAGTCAAAAGATCTATGACGTTAATTTGACAAGATATCCCTGCTGTAAACCCATGCTGTTTGGAATCTTGAAAGACATTTAAATTCAGATATTTAACAATTATTTCCTTTAACATAGTGTCCATTCATTTTCCCACAACAGATGTAAGACTTACTGGTCTGTAGTTACCAGACTCTTCCATGCTACATTTCTTGTGAAGCGGTATTACATTTGTTACTTTTCAATCTTCTGGAAGTACTCCTGTTGATAGTGACTGAATAATTCTGTTAAAGGTTTTGCCAGAACACTCTTAAGTTCTTTTAATAACTTTGGGTGTATCCCATGTGGTCCCATCGATAAATCTGTTTTTACCTTTGAGAAGCCTACCATTATATTCTGATTAATTTGGCCACAGGAAGTTCCTCAGGTGTGTAATCCAAACTCACCATTTGCAATTCAGAGTGCTTCCTTTTGGCTTCTACTTGGCTCCCAGGGTTTCCTCAAAAACTCTATCAGTATCCTTACAGATCCTAAGGGAAGAAGGTATCCCTGGGATCCCCTATCTACATAATCTCCTAATCGTGGCCAGCTCAGATCATCAGTCAGTAATTTTAACAGAGAGATGCATTTATCATCTATCAAAATCAAGGCTGGTTAATCAGCAAATGGACATGTCAGCTTCGGCCCTCTCAATACTTATTTATTCTGGGAGTCAGGCTAGATACACTCAAGCAAAGGGCTGTCAGCAGTCAGTAAAAAAGATGGAAGAAAAAAAAGACACCTTCAGTCTCGATACACGGACCAGGACTTTATAAATCTACTTGTTCCTTCCACCATGAACATTCACACTGTATTCCATGTCTCCCTATTCATATCAACAGACCCTTTTCCCAATTGACAGGCATCTAAACCAGATCGTCTCCTAAAACATGGGTAAAAGGAGTACAAGGTACAAGATATATTTGTATTCCTGACTGAGAAGAAGAGTTGTAAAGTATCTTGTTCACCGATATGGCTACGGTCCGAGAAGCGATCCTGGGAACCCACAACCAATGTACATGTCCTTTCCAGGGTTTGTGCCTTTCATTGTCTGCACCCCGATTGTCTAGCTGCAACACGACATGGAAGGTGAGACTAAGGGGGGGGGGGTTCTGTCATACCAATGACTCATTGCCTCCCTCTGGCCTGGTTGCTTCCTATCTGGGGTTGCAGAGCATTTGGACACCCCATTGTGCAGCCGCAGTGCAATGCGCTTCTCTGCATCTTCCACAAGTCGCGGTTCTTGCATCCTCTCCTTCCAGCAGTACATAGAGGGGGCTGGGCCATTCTGCAAGCTCTTTTTATCCATGGTTCCATTAAGTCCTCTACGTAGAGAGCGTAGGCACTGGGTCATCAGAATGAGTATTTGGTGACATCACACTACAGGTTCCCTATAAAACCCTGGGATGGCTTTCTTTCAGTGCTCATTTGTTCTGGTGTAGTTTCCCTTGCAGCCAAGCCTTGTTTCTTATGTGAATTCTGATGACCTAGCCTGGCTTCTGAACTCACTGACCTCCGTGCCACTCGACCTCTGGCTTGCTTCTTGATCATTTTCTCTCCCACAGTACCTTGTCTTGATTTGCCTCTGTGTTGTACCTATTCTCTGGGAGGCTTGTATGTTATTTAGGTCTCCTCAGTTTGTAGTATACCTACACGAGTGTGCACATCTCTGCTCCTGGGCTCCTGCACCTACTTAGGCCACTAGCATATGACAATAACACAGTATGCAATGTTGCACCTGTTGTTCATTTTGCCTTGTATTATAAGTATGATATATTATGTCTGTGTATTATCTGTCACTCAATCTCATTACAGTTTCATACTCAGCCATCTCAGGTATTAAGGATATCCTGACTGTCACTAACAAAAAAGTTATTTTGTTTTTTATATCTCCTTTTACCCTTCACAGCCATACTACCTATAAGCCACCTGTCCAGTGAACAATGTGTTACCACTCATTACTTATCTGCTGTCAAGCAAATCCAGGTCCCTCACTTTGCCAGTTTGTCTTTACACTGGATAGCATAAAACACAAGGGAGGGGATGAAGAAGTGATAAACTGGAGATTACTCCAGTTTATCACTTTCCCAGTTCCTATGTTATTCTATAGAGCCCATGCACTTAAATATCCAAAGGCGAAGAAATCTTAGTGCATAGGCTCCATAGAATAACACGGGGGGGGGGGGGGGGGAGTCATTAAGAGGTGACAGAGGTGATGACTTCTCCAATTTATCTCCACTTTATCACTTCTACAGTTCCTATTCCTATTCTTTGGAGCCTATGCCCTGAGATTTCTTCAAATTTGGAGATCTTAATGAATAGGCTAGACAAAACTCTCGGACTTTAACAAAGGATCATTTATTGGTTAACTCAATTAACAGGTACATTTAAATGCAGTACAAGTAATTGCAGCACCTGTCCCCTACTTCCTATACATAAGACTAGTTTTACAAGTATCAAAACTGGTAAGGAATACAAAATAAAAGGTTTCTCAAGTTGTAATAGTGATTATGTAGTGTACCTAATTACATGCCTCTAATATATATATATATATGTAGAAAAAAAAAAGCTTAAAACCAGATTAGGGGGACATCTCAGAAATGCTAGAGTAGGATTCATGACACATTGTTTGTCGCAGCATGTCGCAGAGTTCATGGGGGGGGATACCAGTGGGTTTCAAGTTGAGGCCATTGAAGTGGCTTCCTCCTCCCATAGCGGAGGGGATAGGTTACTAAAATTATTCCAGAGACATATATTGGATATATGAGCTAAAAACACTGGCACACAATGGCCTGAATATAGAAACTGATCTGGTGGCCTTCCTCTGATCATGGGCATGGTGCATGGGACTGTGGGTTTATGGTTCTGCTCTCTAAATTTTCTGGGTATCTTCACTGTATGTAGATCACTATGGGTCTTATATACAAATATAGATACTGGTATGGCATCTTCCAGTACACTCGAAGATTTTAGCTGACATCTTGTTGGTCATTTTTAATCCATGGGATCCTTTATTTTTGGATTCTATGTCTAGTTTTTGTTATTGTAACCAGTGGTTTCCATTCATTTTACTACCATCTGTTTTTTAAGTTTTAATTAATTCTATTATAAGCATGAAAGATGTGGTTTCTTTGTTTCATCATCCATAACTTATAATATATCTTATAATTTTTATATCACGGTACCCATGATTTCCTTGCTTGCTCTATCCAGTGGTGGGTTCTGGATGCATCCTCTGGTCTGCCGCTATCGGTAGTCCACGTCTCTGATGCCGCACTCGCTATATTGTAGGTTCCTGTCTGCGTGGCCCATTGTGCTCCACCCTGGCGGCGGCCTTAAAATCTGCCCGCGAACTGTGTTTAATCGCCCTTTCTTGGTGTTTCTGTGCGCAGTCCAGTGTTGCTCGTTTTGACCTTTGCTTGGCTTCCGATATTTCCAGGTTCTCGATCCTTGGCTTGTCTATCCGATCCAGTGTTGAACTTGGCTCCATCTGACTAACTGATCCGTGTATGACTCTGGCTTGTCCGTCTAACAGTTCTGTGCTGACCCCAGCTGTGGTTGACTACCCAATCCTGTTCCTGACAGTGGCTTGTCTGACCTACGCTCCGTGCTACTCTCACTCCTGTCTGACTACCACTGTCCCACTACCTATCCAGTGCAACTACTACCTTGCCGGTAGCGTTGCTAGTTGCCTCCGCACTGTGAGATCTCATTTGCCCCCAGGCCCGTAGTGTTTCCTGTATCACTCTACCCGTTGCCTCTTGGTACTCTACCTTAGAGAGTGTTCCCTGCTGTCTTTGCCTGTACTCACTCTGGGTAACGCACTGTGCTACTGCAATTCCATAATTGGTAGCCTCCTTGTGTACCTCCGCTGTGTGGCCTTCAATCAGTACCTTGCTGGTACGTTAGTGGTGCACTATCAATTGACATTCCTCTCAGGAGGTTGTGAGGGTACTCTCCGTTACTATCCCTGGCGTTCCAGGTTCCTATCTGTCGGTGAGAGCCAAGTCTGGTTCTGTACCAGTCTATCTACTGTCTGATTGCAGTTCAGTGTCAGCTTGAGTAGTGGACTAGACACTGTCCTTACGCCTGTCTTCCCAAGGGTGAGGAAGTGTTTGCTCTTATTGTCATTCGTATTATTTCTGTTGCTACTATTATTTTTTTCAATAAACTGGTTCAATTTACTTGTACGGTGTTGTGTGATTATTTGCCTGGGTTACTGTGACAGTACGAAAGGGCCATGAGTACTGAAAGTAAAAGTGAACCAGTTCAGAGCATTCTAGCCAGAATGGACTCACAGGATCAACGGATCGATCAATTAGCTTTTCCTACGCACACCTTGTTAAACTGTACCGCACACCTTGGGCAAGCTCCGAATCAACCGGGGGCCTCCTCAGATTTGGCACTGGCAGTACCTCTGGACCCGGCAAGCAGTAGCAGTCGAGGGTTGGCAGGTACCGCTCCCCTTCCTCAACGTTATAAAGGGGAGCCTACCCTTTGCAGAGCGTTTTTGAACCAGGTGGACATTTTTTGGAAATGGTACCACAAGCCTTTCAGAGTCAAAAGAGGTCAGGCTGGTGATCTCCCTGTTGTCTGGCAAAGCTGTAGCCTGGGCTAATCCATTGTGGAAAACAAGGAAGCCTATTGTAGTTAACTTCTCGGAATTTGTGGAGGAATTCCGCAGACTGTTTGATGTTCCAGCCAGAGCAGTACCTGCAGCAAAATGACTCGTGACCATACATCAGGGCACACGCACGTTGACCGACTTTGCCATTGAATTTCGCACTTTGGCTACAGAAGTAGTCTGGAACAATGAGGCATTAGTAGTAGCATTTACACAGGGTCTATGCTACACTATCAAAGATGAGACGGCAGCCCGTGAGATCTGAACAAACGGATTTCCTTTGCAATTTTAATTGATACCAGGCTTAGAGAGAGACCTGTGTTCAGAAGCCAGGATCAGAAACACACTAACCGATTGGCTCCCAGCTTTTCTATCCCACCCTGTCCTCCCATACCTCCTGGTTCCATGGCTGGCAGGGGGGAACCTATGCAACTGGGCTTTACGTGCCTCTCTGGGGAGGAGAGGGCTTTCCAATGGAGAAAGGGCCTTTGTCTTTACTGTGGGAAGGCAGGGCACCTGCTACGCTCCTGTCCTACCCAGCCGGAAAACGCTCGCATCTAGGGTTGTGTCAGGGGCAAACCCTAGGTGGAGTCTCGCTGTCCCCAGATTCCCAGCCTGGGAAACCTATTCTTGATTTAGTAGTATCCTGGTCCACATCCCCTTTCACGGCTCCAGTCTTGGTGGATTCAGGAGCTGCTGGATTCTTCATGGATGCTGGCTTTGAGGCCCAGCACAATATTCCTTTATTGCTTCGCTCTTCTCCACTGGCCATTGAGGCTATTGACGGTAGACCACTACAGTCATCACATGTCACCCACGAGAAGGTTCCGGTATCCCTAATGGTAGGGGCGCTCCATGTGGAGACTCTACAATTTCAGATCATAAAGTCACCACATTATGCGGTCATCCTAGGGTTCCCCTGGCTACAGACGCACAATCCTAGGATAGACTGGCAGACGTGCGACATTGTGTCATGGTCCCCTCACTGTACTGAGGCGTGTCTCCAACAACATACCAGAATACTATGTACCTCTGCCTCATTACCTGTAGTGTACCAATCATTCAAGGAGGTCTTTAACAAGGTAGAGGCTAGTACATTGCCGGCACACAAGCCGTACTACTGTACAATTGATTTAATCCTAGGAGCCATACCTCCAAAAGGGACGAGTTTATCCCTTGTCCCTAGAGAAGAATTGTGCTATGGAGATGTGTCTGATGTCCTGGCCAGAGGGATCATTCGCAAGTCCTCCTCACCTGCTGGTGCGGGATTTTTTTTTTTTATAAAAAAGAAGGATGGGGAATTGAGACCATGTATAGAGGTCTAAATAAACTGATGGTAAAAAACGCATACCCTAAGTCATTGATCAACAAACTGTTCGATCGAATCAAGGGCTCGAAAGTGTTCAAACTTGATCTAAGGTCGGCCTATAATCTTGTGCAAATAAAAGAAGGGCATGAGTGGAAATCCGCATTTAATACTCACAGCGGACATTATGAATATCTGGTAATGCCTTTTGGATCGTGTAATGCTCCGGCAGTATTCCAAGAATTTATCAATGATGTCTTAAGAGATCTACTACAGAGGTGTGTAGTAGTATACCTGGATGACATTCTTATCCACTCACCCAACTTAGAAGCACATCTGGCAGATGTGGCACAAGTCTTGCAACTCTTACGAGAGAACAAATTATTCTGTAAGCTGGAGAGGTGCGAGTTCCACAAGTCCGAGGTCACATTTCTGGGGTACATGATTTCCACTGCAGGAATGGTCATGAATCCAGTTAAGTTGTCCGCAGTTCTGCAATGGCCCCGTCCAGTAGGTCTGAAGACCATACAGAGGTTTCTAGGGTTCACAAACTATTATAGGAAATTCATTAAGAATTTGTCCTCAGTGGTGAGGCCACTTACTGATATGACACATAAGGGGGCAGATACGTCCAACTGGTCCCCCATGGCTATCCATGCTTTTGAGAATCTGAAGGCTGCCTTTGCTAAGGCTCCTGTCTGGTCGCATTCCAAGCCTCCTGGAGGCTGACGCGTCTGAGTCAGGAGTAGGCGCCCTCCTGTCTCAGCGCTCAGCTCCTGGCAAGACCCTACTTCCTTGTGGTTATTTTTCCAAAAAATTGTCGAGGGCACAAAGTCTGTACGATATCGGAGATCGAGAATTGCAAGCTATTATTCTTGCACTCAAGAAGTGGCGCTACCTACTAGAGGTGACGAGCTCCCCGATTCATATCCTCACTGACCAAAAAACTGACATCTCTCAGAGGCCAAGAGATTGTCTCCCAGACAAGCCAGATGGGAATTGTTCCTTTCCAGGTTTAATTATGTGGTTTCGTACCTTCCCGGTACCAAGAATGTAAGAGCCGATGCTCTCTCCAGACAATTTGGATTGGATCCTGAGGCAGATAGCACTCCGGTGCCTATCATTCCCACCGATCACATCCTAGCTACCATTCGCAGTAGCATAACCTCTCCCTTGGGGGAGGAGATTTTGGCAGCCCAAGCTACCACTCCCGCAGGCAAACCTAGTGGCAGGTGTTTTGTTCCCGAATCTCTCCTTCTCGCCTGCTGAAGACTTATCATTCCTCGAAGGCCGCAGGGCATATTAGTCGTGACCAACTAATGTGGACCATATCTCGGCTTTTCTGGTGGCCTAGCCTATGAAATGACTGCTCTGCCTTCGTAGCGGCCTGTACCACATGTGCCTGTAGCAAGTCTCCCAGACACCTTGCGGTTGGACTGTTGCATCCAGTTCCTAATGACGAACGTCCTTGGTTGTGGGTACCTACCCGGTCCGGGACGCCGTGCCGGGAGGTCCTTGGTGCCAGGTCCGGCTTCTGCTGCGCATCTGCGCATGCGCCATGTCAGACACGTTGCTACGTCGGCGTCATGACCTAGTTTCTCTATTTACTGAGTGCACGACCATGGACCGGCACTCAGTAATCTGCATTTCTCTGGGGGTTAGCAGTGTCTCTGCTCCTCCTCTCTAGCAGCTCCATTTGTGCTCTCCCTCCCTGGACCACCAGGCCAGTCCTTGCCTGCTCTCCCTCCCTGGACCACCAGGCCAGTCCTTGCCTGCTCTCCCTCCCTGGACCACCAGGCCAGTCCTTGCCTGCTCTCCCTCCCTGGACCACCAGGCCAGTCCTTGCCTGCTCTCCCTCCCTGGACCACCAGGCCAGTCCTTGCCTGCTCTCCCTCCCTGGACCACCAGGCCAGTCCTTGCCTGCTCTCCCTCCCTGGGCCACCAAGCCAGTCCTTGCCTGCTCTCCCTCCCTGGACCACCAGGCCAGTCCTTGCCTGCTCTCCTCCCTGGACCACCAGGCCAGTCCCTGCCTGCTCTCCTCCCTGGACCACCAGGCTCAGTCTCTAGCTACTCTCCTCCCCGGTCAGTCTACATTTCTTGCACCTCAGTCAGTGTCTCTCTTTACCTTCTGGTGAGTTCTACCTTAGGTCAGACTCTCCCTGGGGCAGGTGGTGTTAGTCCTCTCTGTAGTGTGTTCTACTGGGCCACCTTCAGCTCAACTGAAGGGGGTCATCTGGCTTCGCGGCCAGCATCTTTACCCGGCTACGGCCGCAGCACAACACACTACAGGGGGCCTACGTCCGCTAGCAACGCACCCTATCGTCGCTCCCCAGCTTCTCGCCACCTGCCCTTGTTGGAGGAGTCGCTTGAACTCCTTCTCTTCAGACCCAGGGCTTTCCTAGTCCTGCTTCTGGGTTCCTTGTCCTGGAAGTCCTCTGTCATTGGTCTCACCTGTCCATCGATTTCATGGTGGAGTTACCCGTTTCCAAAGGGCACACGGTTATTCTTATGATTGTTGACAGGTTTTCCTAGATGGACGACTTTGTACCATTAAAAAGGTCTTCCGTCCTCTAAAGAACTGGCCGAGATATTTGCCAGGGAGGTATTCAGGCTACATGGGGTACCCAAGGTACTGGTCTCAGATCGAGGAAGCCAATTTGTATCCCAGTTCTGGAGAGCATTCTGTGGGCAGATGGGCATTCAGTTGTCATTCTCCTCGGCCTACCACCCCCAGTCGAATGGTGCTGCTGAAAGAGCCAACCAAGGTCTAGGACAGTTCCTAAGATGTTTTATTTCGGACCATCACAATGACGGATTTGTTACCGTGGGCAGAGTTCGCCAGGAATTGTGCCATAAGTTCTTCTTCGAAGGGCTCTCCTTTCCTGATTAATTATGGTTTTCAGCCTGCTCTGCTACCCGACTCCTTCAAGATACAAGAGATTCCGGCTCTAGACAAGCAGCTTAGGCAGCTCCGCTCCACATGGGTTCAAGTTCAGAGATCCCTTCAGAGGTCCTCGCAGCACTACAAGAAACATGCAGACCGTCGGCGGGGGCCGACTCCAGTATTTCAGGTGGGGGAGAGGGTATGGCTGTGATCCCATAGTCTTAACCTCCAGGTGCCCTGCAGGAAATTGGCTCCTCATTTTGTAGGTCCTTACCGGGTGTTGCGTAGGATTAACCCTGTCTCATATGCCCTGGACCTCCCGGCTGGCATGCGTATTCACAATGTCTTCCATGTGTCACTGCTCAAACCTTTGGTATGCAACCAGTTCAATTCTACGCCTGTTTTGCCTGGGCCTGTTCAAGTCAATGGCCAGGAGGAGTATGAAGTGCAGACCATTTTGGACTCTAGCAGAGTCAGGGGACACCTTCAATACTTGGTACATTGGATGGAATACGGGCCTGAGGAGTGTTTCTGGGTACCCAGTGGACATGTTCACGCTCCTGTGTTGATTTGCAGATTCCATGCTCATTTTCCCCTTAAGCCTGGTCCTTTCCAGCGGGGACAGGATAATTGAAGGGGGAGTACTATCACGGTGCCCGTGATTTCCTTGACGGTTCTTCTATCCGGTGGTGGGTTTTGGATGCATCCTCTAGTCTGCTGCTATCAGCTGGTGCACATCTCTTACGCCACAATCGCTATTTTGTAGCTTCCTGTCTGCGTGGCCTATTGTGCTCCACCTCCGGCCTTATAATCTGCCCGCGAACTGTGCTTAATCGCCCTTTCATGTTGTTTCTGTGCACATTCAGCGCACAGCTGTAGGTGTGCTCTACCTTGCCAGTAGCATTGCTAGTTGCCTCTGCACTGTGCGATCCCATTTGCCCCCTGGCTCGTAGTGTTACCTGTATCGCTCTACCCATTGCCTCTTGGAACTCTACCTTAGAGTGTTCCCTGCTATCTTTGCCTGTACTCACTCTGGGTAATGCACTGTGCTACTGCAATTCCATAATTGGCAGCCTCCTAGTGTACCTCTGCTGTGTGGCCTTCGATCGGTACCTTGCTAGTACGTGAGTGGTGCACTATCTATTGACATCCCTCTCAGGACGTTGTCAGGGTACTCTCCGTTACTATCCCTGGCGTTCCAGGTTCCTATCTGTTGGTAAGAGCCAAGTCCAGTTCTGTACCAGTCTATCTACTGTCCGATTGCAATTCAGTGTCAGCTTGAGTAGTGGACTAGACACTGTCCTTACGCCTGTCTCCCAAAGGGTGAGGAAGTGTTCGCTCTTACGGGCCTGAGGAGTGTTTCTGGGTACCCAGTGGACATGTTCACGCTCCTGTGTTGATTTGCAGATTCCATGCTCATTTTCCCCTTAAGCCTGGTCCTTTCCAGCGGGGACAGGATAATTGAAGGGGGAGTACTATCACGGTGCCCGTGATTTCCTTGACGGTTCTTTTATCCGGTGGTGGGTTTTGGATGCATCCTCTAGTCTGCTGCTATCAGCTGGTGCACATCTCTTACGCCACAATCGCTATTTTGTAGCTTCCTGTCTGCGTGGCCTATTGTGCTCCACCTCCGGCCTTATAATCTGCCCGCGAACTGTGCTTAATCGCCCTTTCATGTTGTTTCTGTGCACATTCAGCGCACAGCTGTAGGTGTGCTCTACCTTGCCAGTAGCATTGCTAGTTGCCTCTGCACTGTGCGATCCCATTTGCCCCCTGGCTCGTAGTGTTACCTGTATCGCTCTACCCATTGCCTCTTGGAACTCTACCTTAGAGTGTTCCCTGCTATCTTTGCCTGTACTCACTCTGGGTAATGCACTGTGCTACTGCAATTCCATAATTGGCAGCCTCCTAGTGTACCTCTGCTGTGTGGCCTTCGATCGGTACCTTGCTAGTACGTGAGTGGTGCACTATCTATTGACATCCCTCTCAGGACGTTGTCAGGGTACTCTCCGTTACTATCCCTGGCGTTCCAGGTTCCTATCTGTTGGTAAGAGCCAAGTCCAGTTCTGTACCAGTCTATCTACTGTCCGATTGCAATTCAGTGTCAGCTTGAGTAGTGGACTAGACACTGTCCTTACGCCTGTCTCCCAAAGGGTGAGGAAGTGTTCGCTCTTATTGTAATTCGTATTATTTCTATCGCTACTATTATTTTCTTCTTCGATAAACTGGTTACATTTACTTGTACTGTGTTGTGTGATTATTTGCCTGGGTTACTGTGACATTTAGTTTCTTGGTCATGAGGTCTTTTATTAGTATCTTCAAATGGAAATGGTTATTTATTTGAATGATATCTCTGTACAGTTCTCTTTAAGTCCATGGATTTTAATGATTCTTAACCATTTTATACAGTTTATATATAAGCTATTTGTTTTATAGGGTATCAAAATTTGCTATCTTTTACAGTAGGGATTATTAGATGTTCAATTCTTTACTCAGTGCTATAAATAATTGATTCTATACGGATTATCAATTTTAATTTTACTACCACTCCTAACCATGTACCCCACATACATGCCACATTTGGGGCCTTCAGACCCGACCTGGCTACCACCACCACCATATGGCACGTATCATGGCCAACCAGCCTGGAGTCAGGCACATGGAAGTCATTGGCTGGGGAGTGAACCCTGGCCACTAGACTACCAACATGATGGCCTGGTTGGGGAGCCCCAAAGTACACAGGCTCACTACAGTAGCCTGACACGCACATCAGGATCATTAGTGGGGGAGATTGATGTGGGGAGGTCAGGGTTCCTCCCCACATGTATTGCCACAGTCAACAGGTGATCCTGCTCCCCAGCCCGTGCCCCCTGCAGCAAAACCACATCCAGTGCCCACTGCCTCTCCACCTTCAGCAGAACCACAGGCTGTGCACACTGAACCCCCAGTAGATCCAGCTACACAGCCATCCGCAAGTGTTCCACCAATTGTGCTTGCTATGGAGGCTTAATCTGGTAAATCACTATTTGCACCGCAACCTGCTGACAGGGAATTTGCCCTTGATAGGGAATACCTGCATATCCAGAGGTGGAGGATGAGGGAAGCAAGGACACACCAGCACCACGTTGGGGGCAAACGATGGCCACATTGACCCATGACATCACGCAGTTCTGGGGGGTGATGGCTAACATTCTGGAACAGGTGGTGTCAGAGCTGCAGGATCACAACAGGATCCAGTCTCAATTACTGATCCTGTTGTAGTCGTCGTAGTCAACATCCTCATCCTCCACCGTAAAACCTGCACAAACTCCTGTCCATAGGAGGATCATCCCTTCTGCTGTCCCCCTGCCAAAAAGGGAAGGAGGTGATCTTCCATCTGAATAAATATTCTTCTCTTGGAAACCGGAAGTCTGTGTTTTTTAGTATGTGTTAACATTTTCAGTTCCAGAGGTATGTCTGATTCATTAAAAAGCAATACAAAGGACACCACCACCATGGCACTCCACAGTCCCTCGGTGTTCATGTGTATTGCATTGCTACAAATAACACTCCTCAGCCGTTGATGACCTTCTGATATCATGTGACTCATTAAAGTGGGGGACATAGCAGAACTGGATGAGTCTAGTGTTAGCTCTTGGTCCACAACAACTGATGCACCTACAATTTGTCTCACAAACAAAAGAACATGCAGGTTCAGATCTGTTACACTGGGACACTGTAGGGACAACAATAAGTGTCTCCCAGCTGACAGGATGGCAATATACATAGCAACTGACATCTGGGAGACATGGAAAGACACACCCACATCAAATCAGGTAACATTCACTGAGTGATATCAAACACACCCAACAGTGCTTGTGTTCTTGATCTCTTCAGTTTGACACATGTGATGTTGTGCACATCACAGGTGACATGCTGAATGGACAAAGAACAATGATTGTTTCCAAAGTCTGGTTTGAGATCAAGAAACATGCCTTACTGGGTTGTATTGATATGTGGTTGTAGGAGGAAAAAAAAACAAAAAAAAAAAAAAAACACCTCCACAAACTGTGTTTTCTATCTGCAGGGTATACACCATGGGATTTGTGTATCTCTCATTTCATCTGAACTGAAGGTCCAAATACTTTGAATAGTAGATTGGTCTGTAACACTCCCTATACCTTTGTGCATCAGACATACCTGCCATTTAACAGGCTGGGAGCAGGATCCAGATAAATGTGCCATAGTGGATGTATGCAAGTTCCCACATCTGTTGAAGTTGTTTCCTTAACTCTCTGAATGCCAGAGAGGAAGCCACGATTTGCAGAGCAATGTGTAGTGTTCCCCCTTGGCATTCAAAGGGTTAAGTGCATAGTTTAGACCTGTTAAGCATGAAACAACATGACATGTTCATGAACACAGTGTAGGTTTTAAATGGTATTTGGAGTACACAACATATAATTGCAGGAAGAGTGGGAACTAAGGGCTCGATCCAAATGTTGGAGATAAAACCAGCGTGAAAAAAAAACTGCCTTTGCGAGTTAACCAAGACTGGGTAACGTGAGATCCAAATGTTCCTTACCCAGAAGAGTTAACGCGCGATGGGCTACCAAGCACACGAAAAATACAAAAATTATGTCGCCTAAAATCTGACCTCATCGTCGAAGCAACACACACGATAAACGCGAGAAATGTCCCAATAAAAAAAAAAAAACACAAGCGAAACATCCAGCGTTACCTAGTGTCCCAGCCAATCACAGCACCCCAAAGTATTAAGTTGAGTCGAATAAACTATAAATAGATCCAAAATCACCAACGCACTTTTGTCCGTTATCGAGTTAACAGAGCTAGATTTCAGGACCCAAGGAGTGTGTGAGGGCCTGAGTGAGTGCCAGCGTGTGAGAGGAAAGGGGTGGGGAGTGTAGGAGGAGAGGAGGAGGAGATGCAGGTGGGCATCCCTGGTGCGGAGGGGCAGCCACTCCAGAGAAGGCACATCCAGTGCAGGGGCAGTGGTGAGAGTGGGACGAGGGGTAGTCCAGGGGGTGCACCACACACAGCCAGGGCCAGTGCAGGCAGTGCTGGAGAGCCACAGCCAGGGCTCTCATCAAACCTCTGGGGGTGAGGAGGAGGAGGAGAGGGCGAGAGATCCAGATTCACCGAGGAGGAGAACCTCGTCCTCTGTGAGGCAGACATTGCAAGGGAGATGCTCCTGTTCCCTAACGGGACTGTTGTCAGGATGGGGGCTAAGCGACAACATCATGCACAGCACAAAAACAATGCACGCTGCCATGTGTCAGTCATAGATCTAACTGTTATGTGTATCGCAATGTCATACATAGAGTGACAAAGAGGTCAGCACACAACCCCTTGAGTGCCACAGGAATAAGTAATGCATTGTTCGACCCCCAAAGGGTTACCAGAGAATAGCAAGGATGGGAATGGATGTGTGTTTCCTATTGTATTGTTACTGCATGTCAGGGCTAGACGTTGTACATGTAGGTAGTTAGTCCAAGTGGAAGGTTCAGCTTTCTGCATCATATGCAGCCTGCAGAGCGTGGATGGCCAGGGGACATTCCCCACCATCCCCACTCTGCAGGACATATGTGATTCACAAGGCTCAATCCTGATGGGGGGGGGGGGCATTCACTAGGGTGTCAGAATGTACATGACAACTGCAGTGTCATCACACCTGCAATCCCTGTGTTATTCTGTGGAGCCAATGCACGGAGATCTAAACTACACGTGACATATCAGTGCTTAGTAGCCATAGCACAACATAGGAAAACGTAGAAGTAACCCCCAATAGTACAGTATAACCATGCACATATTTGCTGTGTGTTAGAATTTTGGCTGTCCTGGGGTTTGTTAGTGTGTCCTTCAGCTGATTGGGTTGTTGGGTTCAACAGATCATGTTGGTTTGTGTGCTTGGTGTGTCTGTTAATGTTGCGGACATCGGTTGGACTCTGTAGTCATTTATCATCACTGGTGCATTGCTGTGTTAAGAGGTCATAGTGTTTCTGCTGTTGAGGCCTAAGTGTATGACATGCAATAGGTTTGGGTCACTCAAGGTGTGATGCTTTAGGTTTTGGTCACCACATGGATCCTGATGAATGGGGATAGCAAGAAGGTATATGCCTTGCCATCCCCACTACTCAGGATACACATGATGACCAAATCTACACCAGTGTAAGTTAGTAGAATCAATGTATGGGATCACGTCAAGCTAAGCAATGTGTGTCAGGATGGTAACCAATGCATTGCAAAGCAATGCAATGGATACCATCGTGCCACTCAACGGTTCACATGTCAATGTAACAGTCTTACAACACTCCTGTTATGGCTCACATCACTGATTACATCATGTCATTTCCACACACAGCCAGCAGACTCCAGAGGCACCTCCTCTGAGGAGACCACCACATCCAGGGCACTGCCACAACAACCCCTACTGCAGCAGCGGCCCCACCATGGCCACCAGGGTCCACCCCACCATCACCAGCCACAGCAGCAGCAGGGATACCAGGCCCCACCGCAGCAGGGCTACCAGGCCCCACCACCACCACCGGGTAGGCACCTGATGTCCGAGATGGTTGCCATGCCGCAGCTGTAAGGGTTTGGGCCAACCCCTAGGCCACGGGGACACATGTAGCAGGAGGACACCCAGGGGTCCACATTTGAATAGCCCATGGGTTACAAGCATGTGGGGCTCCTGGGTGAGACACAATACCCACAGGCAAGGGAGGTGTTCACCCCACCACCATCACCACCACTGACACAGGTCAGCCATCTGGAGCCCAGGGAAGACGAGGGGAGCGAGGGGTCCAGGGATCAGCAACAGTTCTCACCACACAGCACCCATGGTGTTGCAGGTCCTCCTGAGGCACTCCATGGGAGTCCACTCCCCCACGCCACACCACCGCCTTCATATCTGTCACACCCACAGGAACAGTGGCCCTTGATGCAACCTGTGTGGCCATCCAGGGGGAGCAGCTGACGGTATGCCCGAGCACTGACACGGGTCGAGCTGACCCTGGGCCGGATCATGGGGTGCCTCAGAGCCATTGAGGCACAGCAGGTGGTGGCAAATACACAGCACCTACAATTCCACACCGGGATGATTGAGGTCCTTGGCCACATGCTAGTCAGGATGCGGGACTCCAACCACAGGCAGCATGAGCCAGCCATCACTGGAGGGGTCCAGTGATGCATCACCGGCCAGCAATGATCCATGACCCCCACCACCAGACCCCTTCGGGCAACCCATCAGAGTCGGGGGGGGATTCCTCCTCTACTGCCCCCCCGACCCTCAAAAAAAAAAAAAAAAAAAAAAAGAGGAGAAGATGTGGGGCCAACCTTCTCCAGGTCCTTTAAATAAATCTTTGCACTTCTTCATGACATCTGTGTCCATGCATGTTTCTTATTCAAGAAGTTGTTTTGCAGATTGTCTCCTATGAATTGCAAAGCTATGCAGTGAACACAACTCATGCATGATGAATGGCGTCACAAGCTTTTACAGCAGGGGTGAACACACACATCACTTACAGACATGTTTGTCCAAGTTCAACTCACAGGCATTTGAAAGCCAAACATCAGGGTGTTGTTCCATGATGTGACTAGAACTTGAACAACATGAACACATTAGATATATCAACAGATCAACAACATAATCACAATTAAGGGGACAGTAATGCTTAGAATGTTTGAACAAATGTGTGTTAGGGTTCATCCCCCTGAGTAGAACAAGCAAACTCCCATTGCTGAAGGGTGTTTCAGTCACAGGTTATTTCAGCTCACAGTTGTTTTTTTAAATAGGAAAACCACAGTGGCCTGACATTGTCAAGTGGCACTGTTGCTACACCATCCTAAGGAGATTCATGGGGCTGGGACCAGAGCTGTCCATGGGATGGTGTACGACACCGGAGGAGGTGCTACAACGGATCCGCTATCCATCCACAGCCCAAGAAAAGTTCAACCAATGTTTAAAATCAATTGATTTTATTGATCTCTAATTAACCCCTTAAGGACCGGGAAAATCTGAGTTTGATTTGACTTAAGGACCGGAGCAATTTTTACTTTTTTGACTATGTCTTTGTTCAACCATATTTTCTCTTTAATTCCTTTTGTGCACCCACATAAATTATATACTGTTTTTTTAAGCACAAGTAGGGCTTTCTTTTGATACCACAATTATATGAATACCTCATTGTTTAATTTGATTAAAATAGAAAAAAAGAGGAAAAAAATTGAAAAAAAACAACATTTTGCTTATATTTTCGTGTCAGGATTTGCATACAATTAGTTTATGACAAAAAAATACCTCTAAATATATTCATTTGCTTCTCCTGAATATAAGAATACCCCATATGCCTAGTATTTCAATCATTTCTTCACATTTACAAGGTAAATATTACAAGATGGATGCCATTATTTCCAACTTGTAATTTCTCAACAATTGGCATGTGAGCATCATAGCTTAGCTGACGGTGCCAGAACCAAAAATGTCCCACAAAGGTATATGTTTCTGAAAACTACACAACATAAGGTAAATAATCAGGAGAATTTTGGAGTTTTTCATGCAGCTATTTTTCCAGAAAAAAAATTCAAACTTGTGGTAATATTTTGTTTTTTTGCAGTTTTCACACTTACATTTCAATACTACTGTTGATATCAAGCACATGATAGGTGAAGATTTTTAAAAATGCATTGTTTAGTGTTCAGCTCCTTCTTCTGAGTACGGCAATACCCCATATGCATAGGTTTCTCAAGGTTTGGGAGAGCTACGGGGCCCAAATTGGAACATGCGCGTTTCCAGTTTCACACTTTGAATTTTCACAGCTTGCATCACTGGTGCCATGTCTCATTTGGGGCTGTGTAACAGTGCTCCACTCTAAGATTTCCCCCCAAAAGTATATATTTTTGGAAAGTAGACACCCCAGGCTTTCATTTTATGTATGTTTTCAATTTTTTTACGTAGCCATTTTACCACCAATCGCTCGTAAATCTTGACGTAAGTTAAAAAAACAGCGTTTTTCACACTTGCACTTCAATGTTGATGTGAATTTCAAGCACATGATAGGTGAAGATTTTTAAAAATGCATTGTTTAGTGTTCAGCTCCTTCTTCTGAGTACGGCAATACCCCATATGCATAGGTTTCTCAAGGTTTGCGAGAGCTACAGGGCCCAATTTTGAACAAATATTGAATTTTCACATCTTGGTTAACTGATGCCATTACTCATTTTGGGCTATGTTCCAGTGCTGCACTTTAGAATTTCCCCCCAAAAGTGTATATTTTTGGAAAGTAGACACCCCAGGCTCTCGTTTTAGGTGTGTTTTCCAATTTTATACACTGCCATTTTACCACCAATCCTGTGAAAATTTGACGTAAGTAAAAAAAATTCAGCATTTTTCACACTTTGCCTTCAATTTTGATGTGAATTTCAAGCACAGAATAGGTGAAGATTTTATAAACTGAATTGAATAGTGTTCAGCTCCTTCTTCTGAGTACGGCAATACCCCATATGTATAGCTTTCTCATGGTTTGGGGGAGCTACGGGGGCCAAATTGGAACATGCGCGTTTCCAGGTTCACACTTTGAATCTTCACAGCTTGCGTTACTGGTGCCATGTCTCATTTGGGGCTGTGTAACAGTGCTCTTTTTTAAGATTTCCCCCCAAAAGTGTATATTTTTGGAAAGTAGACACCCCAGGCTTTCGTTTTAGGTGTGTTTTCCAATTTTCTACACAGCCATTTTACCACCAATTCTGTGAAAATTTGACGTAAGTAAAAGAAATTCAGCATTTTTCACACTTTGCCTTCAATGTTGATGTGAATTTCAAGCACAGAATAGGTGAAGATTTTATAAACTGAATTGATTAGTGTTCAGCTCCTTCTTCTGAGTACGGCAATACCCCATATGCATAGCTTTCTCATGGTTTGGGGGAGCTACAGGGGCCAAACTGGAACATGCGCGTTTCCAGGTTCACACTTTGAATCTTCACAGCTTGCGTTACTGGTGCCATGTCTCATTTGGGGCTGTGTAACAGTGCTCTTTTTTAAGATTTCCCCCCAAAAGTGTATATTTTTGGAAAGTAGACACCCCAGGCTCTCGTTTTAGGTGTGTTTTCCAATTTTATACACAGCCATTTTACCACCAATCCCTCGTAAACCATGACGTAAGTAAAAAAAAAAAAACAGCGTTTTTCACACTTAGGGTTGGCGGCAGTATACTGGGCTGCATACAAATTGGTTTGGGAAACAATTTCACCTAAAATGTCTTCCCCCAAAAACAAATCAAAAAAATGATCATGGATAAATCCTTCCACATCAATTTGAATCCCTGGGTTGCCTGTGAATTCTGAGATTTGTGGGCATAAATTGATACCCATTCATTAGGATCCGGAATGGCAGGTGTTGGGGCATTTCTTTGGGCAGGTCTTTGGGCAGATCTTTTGGCAGGTGCTGGGGCAGTTGCCAGGGCAGCTCTTGGGGCAGCACTTGGGGCATTTCTTTGGTAGGTCTTTGGGCAGATCTTTTGGCAGGTGCTGGGGCAGTTGCCAGAGCAGCTCTTGGGGCAGTGCGTCTTTTCTTGACAGAAGGCCCAGCGTCATCACTAGAGCTGCTCTCACTTTCTGAAAACTGCGCTATGTCAAAATCTGACGCAGTGTCTGTTGCCTCAGAGTCAGACGCCAAAAAGGCATATGCCTCTTCAACGCTGTACCTGCGCTGCATTTTGCCCACTAAAAAAACTTTTTTTTTTTCTTACGCTATCCCTAAACCTAAATCTAACCCTAAAACTTACCCTAACCTACGTATATCCTGAACGTACCTAACCCAAGTGAACTACCTATCTAAACTGCACTTATATATATATATTTTTTTTTTTTTTTGGGGGGGGGTGTTTTGGGGTTTTTTGGGTTTTTTATTTTTCTTACGCTATCCCTAAACCTAAATCTAACCCTAAAACTTACCCTAACCTACGTATATCCTGAACCTACCTAACCCAATTGAACTACCTATCTAAACTGCGCTTATTATATATAAAATTTTTTTTTGGGGGGGGGGGGGGTTTGTTTTTTTTTTTTTTTTTTTTTCCCCTAAACCTAAATCTATCCCTAAAACTTTCCCTAACACACGTCTACACTAAACCTACCCAACTACCTACCAAAATACCTAAACTATATTTAATATTAAAAAAAAAAATTTAAAACAAATTTTAAAAATTTTTTAAAAAATCAAAAAAAAATTCAAGGGGGATGGGGGGTGTCCCACAGATCAGAAAATACTGATCTGCAGCAAATTGATCACTCCAAGAGTGATCAGATGGGGGGGCACTTATTGATCACTGCAGAACAGTGATCAAAGGGTTAATTTTCTTTATTTAAACTTTTTTTTTTATTTTTTTTTTTTACAGGCACACTGGAACACCATCTCCCTCTGTCTCTCTCCACCTTAGCAGTATGCAAGGTGGAGGGAGGCAGAGAGATCTGACAGGGACAGTATTTACAAATACTGTCCCTGTCATTCAGGTTTTGCAACATGTGATTCGCTTTTGAAGCGAATCGCATGTTGCAACAATGTTTCAGCCGCTTGTTACTAAGTGTCCCGATACCGGGACACTTAGTAACAAGCGGCTTGAACTCTTTCATCGCTCCGTGCGGCCGCGATGGAAGAGTTTAACCCTTGACGTACCAGGACCGTCAAGGGTCGTTCGGTCACATTTACCCTTGACGGTCCTGGTACGTCAAGGGTCGCTAAGGGGTTAAAAGCATCTTGCTTAATGTGCAACTTATACACGCAACAATTGAAAGAAACCAAATTCACGAAGCGCCTAACATGTTTTGTGAATGTATCACTTATTCATAGGCAGCCATAAAAATGTAATCTGGTCTCTCTTATACAAACAATAAAATTCATGATTAATGCCCAATTAGGCAATTAACCAATCACCAGTGATTAGAATTCAAACACTCCAATCTAAAAAGCACAATGTTGTCAAGTTGGATAAATGTTCAACCCTCTAATTAGTCAAGAGACTATATATATATATATATATATATATAAAAAAACGCCTCTTAAAAGGATGTAACCAAACTAAACATTCATTTGTTTGAATCCCCGAGCGCCGGGAAGGCATAGACCGCGCCGAATAAACAGCACACTCCACGCCAACCCTGCGCCCCGAGAGTCAACACCCAATATACTAGGGCAAACGCCATCCAACTTCCACATCAAACTCCTTATCAGATCTCATGTACAATTTGCCCAAATTAACATAATGTGCTCCTCCAAAACTATATATTCTACTCAATTCAAACAATATCATTATCAACTCATAAATTAGAAATAGAAGCCTGAAAAAGTGACAAAAACAATACTAATATATTCAATTAATATATGTTCCAGAGGGACAAAAAATCATTATCATAAATAGACCAATTCTTAATATAGAAGCAAATAACCCATTAATTATTATGAATATAAAGAGACACATCATGTTTAGAATTCAAGCCGTATGGTATCCTAGTATTGAGGTTAATGATCCATTTAACTTCAGCTCTATTAAGGAGGGCTTCAATATCGCCACACCTCTCCTTCAGTTAAACCCGTTCAATACCTTGGAATCTAAATGCTGAAAGATCAGCATTCACACATTCCACAAAATGACGAGCAACCGGTTTTGTTACATCTCTGTTTTTAATACTAAGCACATGTTCTCTTATTCTCTGTTTTAGGGGTCTAATAGTGCGTCCCACATACTGTCTATTACATCCATTACATGTGATGACATAGACAGTATGTGTAGTTCGACAATATATTGTTGTATGCTGTATTCTTTATTTATATGAGTTGTCACTATAGTTGTGCCCCCCTGGACATAAGCACACACCAGGCACTTCCTCGCCCCACAAACATGCATACCCACCGTGGTCAACCATGTGGGATTAACCATGTTTCTACTCCTATAGAGACTCGGTGCCAAGTAATTACCCAGAGTAGATGCCCTCCTAGCAACAAAATTAACCCCTTGTTCAAGAGCAATTCTTAATCTAAAATCGGGGGGATTCCTCCTCTACTGCCCCCCCGACCCTCCAAAGGAAAAAAAAAAAAAAAAAAGAGAAGAAGATGTGGGGCCAACCTTCTCCAGGTCCTTTAACCCTTTGAGTGCCAGAGGGGTAGGCAAAGCATTGCAAAGTAATGCATTGTGTACTCCTCTGGCACTCAAAGGGTTAAATAAACCTTTGCACTTCTTCATGACATCTGTGTCCATGTATATTTCTTATTCAGGAGGTTGGTTTGCAGATTGTCTCCAATGCATTGCAAAGCTATGCAGTGAACACAACTCATGCATGATGAATGGCGTCACAAGCTTTTACAGCAGGGGTGAACACACACATCACTTACGGACATGTCTGTCCAAGTTCAACTCACAGGCATTTGAAAGCCAAACAACATCAGGTGTTGTTCCATGATGTGACTAGAACTTGAACAACATGAACACATTAGATATATCAACAACATAAATCACAATTAAGGGAATAGTAATGCTTAGAATGTTTGAACAAATGTGTGTTAGGGTTCATCCCCCTGAGTAGAACAAGCAAACTCCCATTGCTGAAGGGTGTTTCAGTCACAGGTTATTTCAGCTCACAGTTGTTTTTTTAAATAGGAAAACCAGTGGCCTGACATTGTCAAGTGGCACTGTTGCTACACCATCCTATGGAGATTCATGGGGCTGGGACCAGAGCTGTCCATGGGCTGGTGTAGCAACCGTGCCACTGTACAATTTCAGGCCACTATGAGATTTAATGTATGATGTTCAACTTTGAGCTGAAATAACTTTGGAATGCAAGGCAGGGGCAGTTCCCTTGTTTTACTCAGGGGTATGAACCCTACTAGATAGGTTAATGAAACATATTCAGTATTACTATACCTTTAAACCCTAACAGGGGAGGGGTGATCAATGACACAATGTAGCCATACGTGATCAGATTTGTAATTGACATGGACACCAACAGGTGATCCCCATGGATGTGGATTCAACGTGTCACCGGAACAAACTGCTGGACCATGAGGGTTCATGCCAGGGATGCTTGCAGAAGATGAAAACAAGACTGGAAGGTGCACTACGAACACAACAGTCATGCTATTGCTGAACCTCATCATACCCTTGAGTGCCAGGGGTGTACACAACACATTGGTCAGCAATGCTTTGGAGACCTCACTTGCACTCTGCTTGCCATCCCCTTGATGGACAACTCACATGGTCATGACGCCTAGACAAGGCATTGACAAGTAATGGAGTGGCATATGCACTGTGCTACACACACACATGAACAAGTCAGCATGGCAGGCCTTCAGCCGGAGCATGAACAGCTGCAGCAGGCGATAGCTGTTGGACAGGGGTGCTTGGAGGAGGAGGGTGATGAGCCCTAGCCCTCTCACACATTCGCCTCCAACGCTGTCTTAGGTACAAGCATTTGTACATACTGGTGTTGGTCTGTCTCTGTCAGTGTCTCTCTCACAGTACATCTTAGGAGGGTGGGCTGTCGCTGTTAAACAGCAGTAAGGCGTTGTTCATGTTATCTTCATGATGGTAACCAAAACAAATGTGAGAAATCATACCAGCTCTGTACATAACTCCTTACTCAAGATAGAACTGTAATCAGCTAAGGTGCACTCATAGGGATATACAACGATACCGCAGTGCCCACCCTCCCCCCCCAAACAAGACACCTATAACAGACGCACACTACAGGAGTATACCAAACCAAAGCTTTATCAGGTAAGCAGAATCAATCAAGTGAATACATCAAATCAATTAAAAACCATCAAGCACAGGTATATGGAGTCATGAAGACATTACAACATTGAATAATGCCTCCATAGACTGAGAGCAGGTATATGTAAAGCAAACGTGCAATACCATGTATCCACAAACAATTCAAAGTGGCCCATTAGCAATGTGCAATATTATCATACATATGACGTGCAACGTGGTAACAATCCAAAAAGTATGAATACACATATACCTCTCTATGAATATAAGTAGAAACACAAGGAGAGATCAAAGTATTCATAGTTTGTTTACTAATATCACTTTGTATGTATGATAATATTGCACATTGCTAATGGGCCACTTTGAATTATTTGTGGATACATGGTATTGCACGTTTGCTTTACATATACTTGCTCTCAGACTATAGAGGCATTATTCTATGTTGGAATGTCTTCATGACTCCATATTCCTGTGCTCGATCGTTTTTAATTAATTTGATGTATTCACTTGATTAATTTTGTATTGCCTGATGTAGCTTTGGTTTGTCTGGTATACTCCTGTAATGTGCGTCAGTTATTCGGTATTTGTGGGTTTTTTTTGGGCGGAGGGGCACTGCCTGGTTGTTGTCCACTGGTTGGTTGACCCCTTCCTTTCTTCTGTATGATGTGGTCATAATGGACTAATGTTAAGGTGTGTGTTATCCAGGTAATTGTTTTCTGGTGGGTCTGTGGTTAGTGATGTGATTATATGTCAGGTGTGTGTTTTGCCTCCATGGACTGCTGAGGTTACATGGGTGAGCTTGATTTGTTGTTGGAGTGACAGGTGTGCATGTTGTGTTGTGTGTTAACCTCTGTTGGTCAAAGGTTGTTGGTATGGCTTATGTTGTGTTGCTTTGTGTTCCCCTTATCCCTGTGGGGTTGCTGGATTCTTATTGTTTGACTGTGACTTGTTTGTATGGTGTTGGCCAGTGGTTCACAACCAGGGTGTCATGTCATGTTGGTGCGCCATGTGCACAAGCTCAGGGTGAGTCACTTTTCTCATGTTCCTATGTTCTGCATTAATGTTTGATCATATTGATTTTACACATTTTTTGGTGAGATGGGTGTATAGGACATTTGATGCACTATATTCTCCTCATTGACATTGACACAGTGGGACCTGATGTTGGGCATATGTTATTTTTATTTGGGAATTCCCTTGTGCTCAGGAACGTCCAGATTACATGTTAGGGGTGTCTTAGGTGGAGGGGTTGTGAACCACTGTTGTAGGCCTTGTTGTTGTATTTGCTAAGCATTGCAGGGGTTAATATCTCACCTCTGTATGCTTGGCTTATGTCCTTGGATGACCTGATTCTCGGTTTTATTTTCCTCGACAGTGGTTTTCAACTCTGAGTTGTGTGATGTTCGCCAAACAAAAATGGGTGTTAGCTTTCTGGAGGAAAATGTTGCAATTTAACTCATGTTAGCCCTAACTCCAACATTAGAATGGCTCTGGGCTTCGCTTCTACACTGTCCACTATGGGCGAGATTTTGCTGTTTGGGAGACAGGCGACGTGCGTTTCAGAACTACCATTGTTTCTTACTAGTGGCAACATTTGCATTGCTTATTTGACGTACAAAACCACCGTCGCCAGTTTTTTCTGCAGACGCCAACATTTGGATCGAGTATTGGATCTTCGAGTGGAAGAAATTCATAGATGGCTATTTGGCACCGGGTGAGTCTGTACTCATCCATTTCAAAGCATATGGACAGTTTATAACCATTGAAGGCTATGTCCCAGAGATGTGACAGGCTGTATGTTCCAGGGTGTTAGCTCAGAAGAGGAAGATCAGTCACTTCAACAAAACTCAGGTTCAGTGGCAGGTGTCAAGCAGGAGAACAGCATCCTGGGCAAGGAGACAAAACATGGTTGGATGTTGGGATATGTGAAGCCATGTTGGGGATCTGGGGTTGTAAGCTTGAGGTCAGTATATGAATTATACACACAGGCAAAGTATTTTTGGATGACCCTGTCCAGCATCTCACCACTCCTTAGGGCATCACTGTACAATGGCTGTGACACTGGTACCTCAGAACAGGGATCAGGGTGGATGTCACCTAGTAACTGAATGTTCACAGCACTGTTGAGGACAGAGTGATATGAAAGCAGTATGGACCAACAGTAGCTGAGAAATCAGGGTAATCTGTTTGATGATTGTGTGTTACCCGTTGAAGCCTAATGTGTTTTGAGCAGGTGCAGGACATGAGGTTGCTGCATCTCCCTCCCACTGCAACAGACAGGTGTGCATACCTTGATTGGGTATGTATGTGTTTTTTGGGTCTGTGCTTTATCCCTTGTTGGGCTGGAGGTGCTGTGTTGCGCACCCTTTTGGTATTCAAGGGATTCCTGTGTTGCTGTGCAGGTTTAGGGACACTTTGTTTACTTTTTCAGGTTCTTTATTTGTGCTTTCAGAGGTTAACTTGGCAGTTCTCCATTTGTTTTGGACTTGGAGAGCATGAGTGTATGCATTCTGCCCTGCTTTTGTGGAAAACACGATGGTTTTTAACCGTTGTTGTGGGTTTAACGCCTCAACTTTGAGGTGCATGATTACCGACAGAAAACGTATCCACTGAACACGAGGTAGAACTGACTGTGTCTAATAGAATACTACTTGCTTGTTTTTTCCCATTGATTCTTATGGGCTTTTTTTTTTTGACTGGCGGTGCATGGAAATACCACAAGTTTTGTTTCAGCAATGGGGGTGGTAGAATAAAAAAAAAAAAAAAAAAAAGTTTAGTAAAGCAAAAACACATTGCCAGTTTAGAATTTTAACACTTAATAGAATAGAGCCCCCAGATCCCTCAGGAAACTCTCCTTCCTCGTGAGAAGAGTATTCAGAAACTAAGTCATGCAGACTATCCTGGTCTTCAGCCACATCTAATCTAGAAAATATACCCTCTCTGGGTCTTCCAGGTGAGGGTGTTTCTTGGGTGCTGAGGCTTCCTGCATTGCCGAAAAAGTGTCCTGCATGTATGACTTCATCCAGGCTAAAAAAAAAAAAAATCTTGTCACTGAATGGGTATATCTTGCCCAGCGGCTTTTTTTCCAGACCCTCATCGCTTAGTTTAGAATTCTCTAAAGCAGGGACTCTCTTACCATAAGAAATGCACGATCTAGCCTTAGGAGCTAACTTTTCTTCCTTGCCAGAGGCCTCAGGGGAATGTTGTCCTTACTGAAGGACTGTTTAGCAGGGGTAGACATAATATAAAAATACCAGCTTTAACAGAAGGAGGAAAAAAAAAAAAAAAAAAAAAAAAAAAAAAAAAAATAAATTTAAAAACTTATAATGCTACACTATCTAAACCCTGCCTGAATTGGAACCACTGACCTGGAAATACAGACTGCGTTTAAATAGCGCAAATAAACCGATCCTTTTCCTGTGAAAAGGTTATAAATACCACTTACCTTCCTCTTTCTGCATTGATAGTTTCTGTCCATGCAGCAAACACAATACCTTTCAACAGTTGAACTTCCTGTTCCTGCGTGGCTTCAGGGAGACCCAGTGCTCAGAAGGCCAGGAAAGCTCACCCCTGCTGGATACTATATGGAGATAATAGCAGGCCATACACAAGAGGTACACAAAAAGGTGACATTTACTCACCAATATTTTGTTTTCCTCTATGTCCTTCCACGGCAATATACTGTGGGTGTTAGCTCTGCCCTCCAGCTGGTAGGGACAAATAAAATTAATATCTGGTTTCCTCCTCCTCCCTCCAGTTATACTATTGTCTAAGATACAACAGGTTAGTAACCAGAATAAATGAAATACGGATATACCATCAATACTGTAACCAGATGGAGTGATTTAGGACTATATGACTTGAAATATTGATCCCCATGTTGTACATTGTGTGACATAATGTAATAGTTTGGATGGGGTTACTGTAATTCCTTTACAGGGATATGACAGCTGGGAGCCAGAGTGCAGAAAATAAAGGCTATGCCCAGCACTCCTGCTTGCTTCAGATCTGTGCAACTTGACCAAACAATGACTGGAATGTTAATTGGCTCCTGCTGTGCTTCCTTGACCAATCAGGGGAGGTTATTATGGTCCAGTCAAAAATGCCCCTTTTCCAAACCCTACTTTGCATTCTTATCTGGATAGGAGTGACTGGAAATGTAGGCCATTATCTGATTGGTCAAGCATAGCAACACTGTCCCAAGCACTAATTTAAATTCTAATCTTGATAAGAGTGTCTGGAAGTGTATATAAGCAGTGTGTTTCATCAATAAAGCTGTTCTGTTCTACCCTCCTTAATACAAGTCTCGGCTGTATTTCTGGAGGGGACTTACGCTGGGGATTCTCACCTTAGCCATTACAGGAGCAAATTCACTTTCCTCGCCAGTCTACTGGCGTAGGGCCTCTGGAAACCCCACCTAGGGTTCTGCAGCTAAATTCACTATCTCTGCCAGTTTGCCAGGGGGCAGCATCCAGTTGTTCCTGCCTGAGCATCCAGGACCTCCAGGAAGCAGCAGGGCTCCAGCCGGGCGTGGAAGAGGGCAGCAGCAGCGGCGGTTCAGGAACCGACGGCCCCAAAAGGGTCCGGTAAATCCTGGTACCGTCACAAATACATATCGAAATACAGACTAAGACAGGAACAATACATACAGTTTACTCAAAGGGAGGGTTGCCGTGGAAGGACACAGAGGAAAACAAAATATCGGTGAGTAAATTTCACCTTTTCCTCTGTGTCTGACCCATGACTGGCGCCGTCAGATGCACCAGTCGAGCAAATGGACGGACCTGTTGTCGACTCGCAGAAACTCTGCTTCGAAGGATGTGAGTCGAGGAGGGTTCGACGAGGCTCCAGTCTCATAGACGAGTCGCAGGCTGGAACTCCAGGCAGAAGAGAGTGAGGACTCTACTCCCGGTCTACGAATAACAGGAAAAGTGTAGCAGGATCACAGGTAGCTGTGTGTCGAGCAGGTTCAAGCATGATGTAAGCTCAAGTCGAATGTTCACTGGAACCGCAGGAAGGAGAAGAGGGAGTCCACGTCACTGCCTGACAGCATACGAAGTTGGGTCGCAGGAAGCTGGCAGCAGAAGGTTGCAGATTCAGGATACTTAGCGCAGATGGGTATCAGAGTGGATGCTTTATACCTGTTACGGTTTTCAGACACTTCAGACAGAGGGTATGATAAAACACAGTTTTATTGATAGAAGTAATGAATAATATCACCCTCTACAGGCACACAGTGAAAACAAGGAATAAGTGTCTAGACCCTTACAGGCCAGTAGACTGGATACAGACAGAGTAGAATATATGTAAAAAATATATACTAGGGCTGGTAACCCAGAGAGGAGCACACAATAGTCCTCATCAGTCTCTGTTGTGGTGTAGGCACGCCCAAGGTGTAGCTGAAGCTTGTATAAGTATGAGGAATCAATACAGAGTCTGCAGGAGAGCAATAGACTTGCACGGCAGAACTGACCCAGAACGCTAGAGCAATAATGGATAGCCCCCACGGGCGTAACAAATACCACCAGTACTAGGGAAGCGTGAGTCGTTAGCCCCCACGGGCATAAACGGAAGCCAATAGCTAGTGCCAGGTAGCCCCCACGGGCGTATAACGACTCCACCAGTGCAAGTGCGTGGGCGAGGAGACCACCGGTACGGTACCGGAACAACTACCCTGCATAGATGAAATAGGAGCCGCCGTCTCTCAGGCCCAAGCGGCCGGCTCAGCAGTAGTAGCGTAGCACTGCAAGGGTTAACCAAGGCACCTGGTAGGAGGTGAGGCACAGCAAGGAATCGGCATCGCCCTGATGGTATAGCTCTGCAAGCTTAAGGAGACTCAGCTAGTAATACAGCTCAGAAGCGTTAACAGTAACACAGCGACCCAAGGGTTAAGGTCAGTCTCGAGCACAAGCGCGACTACAGGAGTAAGAATGTCGCCCAGTAGACAGCAGCAGGAACGTAGATAGACTGGAACCGGGAACTGTGGAGAATCGTAGACAAGCCGGATCAGCAACAAGCAGGAACGTAAGCCAGGCCGGGTCGGATACCAGAGCGGGTTCGTAGACAAGCCGGATCAGCAACAAGCAGGAACACAGGATAGTATCAAGCAGGCCAAGTCGGTACACCGTAAATCAGGAACGCAGAGAACAGCAGCAAGGCTCAGGAACACCACGAAAGGGCACCTGACAGGTGCCAGCGGCCAGTTTAAAATGGGTAACCAGGGGCGGGCCAACACATCTCAGCCAATCAGGGAGCAGCACAGCAAAGAGTGACACACAGGATCACGGGGACCGTGATAATACCACAAGCAATTCAAGACTCCTGGACTCCTTGTTCACTCAGAGTAACTCAACTTTATTAAGCAAACCACACATTGATACACAAGAACCACATTGAAATACATGGGCAGGCAGGATACAATAGGTGACTCACAGGCATAATATAAATCACAATATACAAGACAAAGGACCAACAACAAAAGGATCCAGCAATTACAGTAACACAGACATGATTGCATTACTACACAAAAGGCTAGCAATAAATGGTACAACACAATACAATGGGCCAGACTTGATTAAGTTAACACCACAGGGAGTCTTAATACAGTTCACCATAGTCAATGGCTGGTGGCTACAATACACATTTTAGGGACAATGGGCCAAGGTTGGAGCCTTTTTTTGGCTACTTTGAATGTCCTGCTCCATTCTTGACCAATCCCTGAGCTGCCTACGGTTCCCTGTGTTAGGCTATGGAAGATATTTGCATGCCTACTTCAGGGATTTGATTGAACCAGCTTTCGCCTCTTGCCCCCTGCCACCGCTCGTTCGATCCAATGGCGACAATGCACACTGCGCCGGCAACCTGCGACCGGTAGTCGGTGAACCTCAAACACAACAATACATTTAAGCACAGACTATTCGCCAGTCTCTTTTCCTAGAGTGGTCGACATTCTGAACACAGGGCAGTTCTGTGGATTAAGTTCTGTTCGCCCCAACTGCCTATTCAAATAAGGGCTTGACACAGTCTCTTAATCCAGTCTAAGGACTTACAAGGTTGTATGACTGGGCCCAAAGCAGTGTCCAAACAGGGCAAAATGTCCACTGTCTTTTGTGTCCTTTGTGTAACAGTCTCAGGCCCAGACAAGGGCTCCAGTAATGGACTATGATCCGTTACAGTGATGAAAGGATCTCTCGTCATTAATTGGGTTAGCACAAAATGAAGGGAGGATAAGGTCTTGGCTGAGATGTAATTCAGACACCACCTTGGAGAAAAGGGATAGGTCTGAGCACAACTTTTTCTTGGAGAAATACCATATCTGGTGGAGTACAAAGAGTGTGTGAACATAGCTGAACACCAAATTGAGGTCCCATGGAGGAATTAATTCCCTGATAGTGGGCTTCATTTTCATGATAGCAGAAACATATCTTTTGATGACATAGGATTCAGCAAATGGAGTAGAGAGTACAGCTGATAATTGAACTTTGAGATGTAGGTTTCAATCCCTTCTGGAAAACTTTCTGGAGAAAAATCTAAAATTAATTCAGGAGACATCTGGGATCTGTCTAGTTGGTTTTCTCTGCACCATTTGGTGAAAATGTCCCATGTTCTTTAATAAATCTTTGTAGTGGAAGTGTGACGACCAGCAAGGATAGTCTCTATGACTCTCTGATAAACACCTGTATCTTAAGAGAGCTCCTCTCAGCCTCCAAGCCATCAGTTTCAAGAATGCAGGATCTGTGACAGCAGTTCCGGAATGACTGTTAGAGGAAATACTGACATTCTTTTGAGGTCTGCATATCCCACTTTTAGTGGGCAGTCTGGAGCGATGAGGATTACTTTGGACTGATCTCTCCTGATCTTCTGGATAACCTCTGTCAATAGTGACAGAGGAATGCGAGATGATGTTTCCAGGGAAACCTAAGAGCATCTTGGCCCACTGACTTGTTCAACTTCCAGCGGGGCAGGAATCTTGGACATTGTGTTTATGTCGGACGCCATCAGATCTATTGATGGATGTCTGAATACTTGTTTGTTCAAGGACCATTCTCCTGGATCCACTTGTCTGCTGAGGAAGTCGGTCTGTTGGTTGAGATTTCCTGATAAATACACTGCTGTTAGAACTAGCAGGTTGTGTTCTGCCCACTGGAGAATTCGTAGAGCCAGTCTGTTTAGAGCTATGCTTCTTGTGCCGCATTGATTCATTATGTATTGAAGAGACGTGATGTCTGAGCGAATAATCACTGGTTGGTGTCTGAGATCCTGCTGTAGTGTGTTCCAGAATACAGTGAGCTCTAGTATGTTGATATGTAGGGAGGTTTGGCTATGGTTCCAGGTTCCCTGTACTGTCTTTGCTTTTCAGATTCCTGCCCATCCGGTCTTCCTGGCATCTGTATAGACAATTTGCCAATTGGGATCCTTTAAGGATTTTCCTCTTGCCAGATTGGATGGGCAGCACCACGACTGACACGACAGATTGGATGGGCAGCACCTTCTTGACGACTGTAGAATAGGAATCTTCTAAAAAGGGGTTGCGTGGATCCTTCCTGAAGCAGAGCAGAAAATTGTTAGGATAGGTGGCTGTGTGACCTTGCCAAAGGTATCACCTGTTGTGCTGAAGACAGATTCCCCAGGAGTTATGAGAAAGTTCTGGCCATTTGAACTGGTTTTCGGAAAAAAAGAGAGAGACTGTGGAGAGGAGGCAGGCCTGTCTGAAGAGAGAACTGCTTGATGTAGTATAGTGTTGAGTTCTATATTTAGAAAAACAGTTTCTGAGAGGGTATTAGCTGGCTCTTGGAGGTATTAAATTATCCAGCCTAGGTTCTGTAGCAAATCCAAACTCCTGTTGGTGCTTGCTATTGCCTGGGATTGCAATTTTTCCACTATGAGGCTATCGTCCAAATAGGGAAGGACTCAAATATTTTGTTCTCGAAGTGCAGCCATTGTGATGGATAGCATTTGTTGAATACCTTTGGTGCTGAAGCTAGGCCGAACGGAAGCGCTTGGTACAGGTAGTGTTGAACGAATATATGGAATCGTAGAAACCTTCTGTGAGCTGGAAGTATTGGGATGGGATAGTATCAGTCTTTTAGGTCTGTTCATGTTAGAAATGCCTGGGTGTGTACCTTCTTGAATACTGAGCTGATCGTCTCCATCTTGACTTTTTTAATCTTCAGAAATTAGTTGATTTCCTTTAAATCTAGGATCAGTCAGAAGTCTGTTGAAGGTTTCGGAACGGAGAAAAGTATTTAATAATAATCCATGGTGCTTCTGGTCCCTTAGGACAAATTCTATCACCTTATCGCCTTTGCTACACTGTTGTTCCTGATCAAGGATGTTCTAAACCGGTTTATTGTAGGGACAGTTTTAAAAATTCTAGTGCGTACCCCAACTTTAGAATACTAAGGACCCACTTGTCTGGATTGAGCTTTTTCCAGGTGTCCTGAAACTTCTCCAGTCTGCCCTCCACTGGAGAAGGAGATGGGGTATGCAGGATTTCATTGTGGATTCCTTTGAAATTTCGGCTTCCTCTGGAACTCCGTCCTGGTTCCAGGCTTAGCCCCTTGTCCCATGCCTCTTTGGCATTGTTATTAGGCTCTACCTGGTCTGTAGCATCTGGCGTCTTGAAAGGGCTGTTTTCTGAAGCTGGATCTGGGAGGAGAGCTCCTGGTTCTGCGATCCTGGAGTAAAAACTGGCTCTTACCTCCTGATGTCTGTTTGATGATGTCTTCCAGCTGATTCCCGAATAGCTTATGGCCTGCAAAGGGAGAGATACCAACTTGTTTTTGGAGGATGTGTCAGCATCCCAGGCCTTAATCTATAAGGCCCTTCTGGCTGTATTTGACAGTGCCAAGGATCGTGCTAAGAATCTAAGATTGAGGGAGGGGTCACATGAAGAAATGACCTCATCTTTGATTGAAGAAAGATCTTTGAGTAGCTGGGAACATGATACGGTTAACTCCACATTTTCTTCGAATTCTCTCAGCCAGATTCGCAGGACTCTAAGCAAACAGGCCATAGCTGTTGTGGTCTTCATGTTATGCCCTATGGACGTAAACTGCTTTTTAAGTGCGCCATCTGCTCGCTTGTCCATTGGGTCTCGTAATGTAGTACCATCTTCCAATAGTGAAGTGGTTCTTTTTGAGATATGAGCTACGGCATCCACTTTTGGACTGTAGTCCAGTGTGCAGTATCTTTGTCAGCAAAGGGGTATAATTTCTGAAGCCGTCTTGACATAGCGGATCTCGTCTCCTGATTTCCATTCAGTAGAAATTATGTCCTGTATTGAACTATGCACAATAAAGACTGGGTTCTCCTTTTTATATCCAATGAATGCCGTATCCATTACATTTAATTCTTTTTGAGATTCGGCTAGGTCTAGGGTCTTCCTCATGGTCTTGATAAGCCCCTCCATTTTGTCTGAACTAAAGTTCCCTGTTTCATCCATAATTTCTCATTCAACTGAAGAAATAGTAGATTCCATTTCTACGATGCTCCCTTCATAATCTTCTTCTACTAAGCAGGAAGGACCTTTGTCTGGATCAGAGGTTCTATGACACTTTCTGTCAGACTCTTGCATGGATGAAAGTGTCTCCTGCATGGACTCTATCCATCCAAGGAAATCTTTAAATTGAGCAGGCATATCGAGATTTTTTTGGAGACAACAAGAGCAGAGTTTGGCAGTATCCAAAATTTGGGTTTTCAGCCTGACAACCAGCACGTGATTTTTTTTTTTTTGTTTGTTTGTTTTTTTTTGTTTTGTTTTTTTAAGGCATGGATTTCTCCTCTTTAGTAGTATCAGCCCCAGATTTGGGTTTGACATGCAGAAAGAGGTGCACTAGTCCGGAGTACCTCTGTTTGCCAGCACATGCTGGAACAGGGAGAGGATGCAGCATAGTACTTCTGCTATATCTAGCAAATGAAGAAGGAGCCATGCAACCTTAGAAACAAGGTATTTGGTCTGGTAATGATCAATGTAGACCGCGATTAAGATGGTTACATGGGGAAATAAAATGACAACCAAGCCCATAATTCTGGACTACAGAAAAGTAGAGAGGCACAACCCTCCGTCCTCCAGCTTGGTAGGACCAAATTAACTGGAAGGAGAAGGAGGAAACCTGATATTTATTAATTTGGTCCTACAAGCTGGAGGGCGGAGCTAACACCCACAGTACATTGCCGTGGATCGGACACAGAGGAAAAATACATAATGAAAGAAATATCTGTCCTACTAAGCGTAGGCTAGGAGCCCTACACCCAGCTTGGTAGGACCAAAGAGACTGCTGGCACCAGTGACAAGGCTCCCTTATAAGACTGTTTACGATTGGTCCTACCCCAGCAGATGGGCGGAGACAATGCCCATTGTTATTAGCCAGGGATAGGACAAAGAAAAAATAATATATATTATATAATCTATATATATTATATACTATACTATATATATACTATATATTATACACCCACCAAATGAATATGGTGGCCATATTGGAGGCGCATCAGCATTAAAAGTTACATCTTCTGCTGCAATGAGTAGATTCCAATGGGCAAGAGGGGGGGGGTCTTATTTTATTACCATTTCCACTATAGTTAGAGGGAAGCCCTTGGACCCCCCCCCTCACGCTGCCACTGCGGCAAATGAAGCCGATGGATGGAGGGAAAAAAAAGTTAAAATAAATAAATAAAAATATTCCATATTTGTTGGGGAAACTTAACTATTTTTCACAGGAGCCCTGTTTTGTTTTTTTTTGTTTTTTTCCAGTTTCAGGGAGTAGTGAGAGGAAGTTCTCTGCTTACACTCTTGCTGGATTTTCCCTCCTGGCATTCTGTCTAACGCCTTCAGGCAAATAAGTATTTTTCTCTAACATTTCTGCCCTGTCCAGACAGGAGAGATTCCACTAGCCTGGGGTGGTGAATCCAGAGTCTCACAGATGTCCCACAGGCAAAGGAAGCCTCTCAACAGTGTAAGTACTGCCTAAGGGAAAGAAATCAGAAGTTGAAGTTTTGAAATATATATAAAAAAAAAAAAAATACTGCACATAGAGAGACTGTTTGTGCTGTCTATCATATACACATATCCTATATAATTAGCTAAGGATGTTTGTCAGAAGCAGTCATGCGCAGTGGAGACGGGTGCGACCGCTGCAGTCATGCGCAGTACAGACTGCTTGCGCTGCGGCTGATATGGAGCGGATCGCTCCGAATTCAGACTGGAGTCCTCTCTGCGCATATCCATCCTTGCAGTGGTTTATGAAGAGGTTTCAATGTGTACCAGAAAGATAAACAGCAACAGTCTTAGAAGATCTACAGAGGGAATGATTTTCCTTTCCAAAATAATAACAACTTTTCTGGCACAAATACAGTAAGGTGCCCAAGGTTCCTGTGTTCAACATTGAACGAAAGAGAAAGTCCATTCTATTCTACCCTTCATAATACAATTCTTGGCTGAATTTGTGAAAAGGGATTTGGCTGGGTAATCTATCCCCAGCCACTGCAAGAATTAAATCACTTGCCTCACTGGAGTGCTGGCATGTGGCTCCAAGGGACCATACTTTGGGATATGCTGCTGAATGTCTCTGCTGTTCTACCAGCAAGCGGCCATTTGCCACTCATTTCTGCATGAACTTGAGTATCTAGGTAAAGAACCCAAAGCATACTACTATTCTGTCAGAAAGATGTTTTGACACAGTTATTAACGTACATTAATTTGAAACTAACAACTTTGTTTCATTTTAATTTTTAAAAATCTTATTTTCAAAATGTTTACTGTACATGGATAAGGTGAAATTTACTCATCAATATTTTGTTTTCCTCTGTGTCCTTCCAAGGCAATACTGGGGGTTTTGACTCCTCCTCTCAGCTGGTAGGACCATTAACTTTTTTACTTAAGCGTCAGTTCTGCTCTCTGTCCTCAGTTATATGTATATCCAAGCTGGAACGAGAAAGTGTGTTAGTAAGGTATACAAAATAATTCTTAACCTTAATAGACAGAGCAGAAGCATGGAAACGATACTTGTACCAGACCAAAGGGTGGGGTGCCGTGGAAGGACAGAGGAAAAAATATCGGTGAGTAAATTTCACCTTTTCCTCTGTGTCCAATCCACGGCAATACTGTGGGACTTACCAGAGCAGTATCCCTAGGGATGGGATAACATTTTTAGATTAGACAGAGGTGGCTGCCTGCAGCAGCTTCCTGCCAAAACTGGCATCCTCAGAGGCCTGGACTTCAAGACTGTAGTGCCTAATAAACGTGGATACCAAAGACCAAGTAGCTGCCTTATAGATCTCAGAGGAAGTTACGGCTTTTAATGCCCAGAAAGATGCCACTGCTCTGGTGCAATGAGCTTTGAGTCCCAAAGGAGGTACTTTATCTGTTGATTGGTAAGCCAAACTAATGCAGTCTCTAATCCATCGAGCTATGGATACCTTGGATGCTGCCATACCTTTGGATTTTCTGCAGAAATGCACAAATAATGCATCTGTTTTTCACTTCAGACAGATCTGTAAACATCTGTGTAGATCAAGGTTCTTTAGTCGAACATCCAGATTCTGAAGAGAATCTGGCGGAAAAGTAGGGAGGACAATCTCCTGGCTTAAATGAAAGCTGGAAACCACCTTGGTTCTAAACAAAGATTTTGGTCTCAAAACTACTTTATCTTGATGAAATACCAAATAGGGTGATCTGCATAACAGGGCCTGTAACTCACCCACTCTTCTGGCAGAGGTGACTGCTGTCAACAGGATGTTTTTAAAGGTAAGGTGTTTGAGAGATACTTGTTCCAAGGGTTCGAAGAAAGGATGTGCACAGAGCTGTTGTAAAACCAGATTTAGATCCCATGGAGGGATAAGCTCCCTAATTGTAGGTTTAATCTTCGTGATGACTGACATGATATACTGTTCTGTGAATGGATATGCAGGGATAGCAGATAGTTGCACCTTTAAGGGATTCTGGTTTCAATCCTTTGTGGAATGCCTCCTGTAGCAATTCTAGGATTGTCTCTGGAACAATATTCTGTGTACTCAAGTTTTTTGATACACACCATATGTGAAAAATGGACCAAATTCTATAATAAATGCGAGAAGAAGGTGGTTTTCTGCCCTGCAGTATTGTATTGATTACTGGGTCAGTTAATCCTGTACTTCTCAAACAGCTCTGTTCAGCTTCCAGGCCATTAGGCTAAAGAAAGTGGGTTTTTGGATGGCGAATAGGTCCTTGGGATAAAGAGGTCTGGCACATCTGGAAGCTTTATTGGAGGTTGAACTGAGAGTTGGTTGAGATCTGTGTACCATAACTTTCTGGGCCAACTTGGAGTGATCAGAATGACTTTGGCTTGATCCCTTCTTATCTTTCGCACTACTACCATAATCAAAGGAAGAGGAGGGAAGACATATGCTAGTGAGAAGTTCCACTCTTTTTGAAGAGCGTCCTGCTATAATGCTTACGGGGTCTTCCACCTAGACATGAACCTGCTGCACTGTGTGTTTGCTGGTGTGGCCATGAGATCTATTACTGGAACACCCAGGATCGCTGTGATCTCCCTGAAGACTGCTTTCTTTAGTGACCACTCTCCTGCTGAGAAAATCTGCTGCTGTATTTTGTCTTCCTGATAGATATGCAGCCTTTAGAGTCAGTAGATGGATGTTCCTCCCAATAAAATATCTGGAGGGCTAGGTGATTGAGCTGGGGGGCTTCTTGTTCCTCCCTGATTTAGTAAGTAGCTGACTGCTGTGGTGTTGTCTGATCTTAAGTCAGCAGCTTTCTGTAGGCGAGGTTGAAATGCCCATAACGTCTTCCAAACCGCCAGACGTTCCAAGCTGTTTATGTGTAACTTCTTCTCTTTGGGTGACCAAAGGCCATGGACAGATTTTTGTCTCCAAACTCTGCCCCAGCCCTGAAAGCTGGCATCTGTTGTTACAATCTCCCATTGAGGCTCCAGAAGAGGTCTCTCTTTCTGAATGTTCTCCAGTGTGTCCCACCATGTTAACTCTTTCCTTGTTGATGGAAGGAGTCCATGAAGATGAGTGACTGGGTGGGAGCTAGATGATTCTTGTTCAAGTTGATAAACCACCCCAAATGTCTTAGAAGCTCCAGACATGCCTGAATGTTGCTTGTCTATACGGAAAATATATATAGACCTTCTTGGGGCACTTACGTGATTGTGTCAAAAATGTAAATACAAAATCATCAATTATGCTCGCTATGAAAGTAATAAAATAGAACCTTTACTTGAAAACTACAATAAAAAAAATATTTCTAAAATTCGAGGTAAAAAAGGACATTTGGGAGCTCCAAAATGCTAAACTCTATATACGGGATATAGAGAACACCCTCCTAACTCTAATCAGAAGAGGTGTCTCACACCTATCCCCCAATATCACATATTAAGAGAGAAAAATCAGTATATGGATCTCCAGTATTGAATCACCTAAATTGTGATCCATATATTACACCGATAGCTCTCATATCCTAAAGACACCTTGTAAGGCTTGTTAATCACAATTTGACTTATCAAACCTCTATCCAGAAGAATGTGATAACGGTACAGAAAAACGCCTTATTACAGCTGGCGACTCTCCTGAGCTCAAAACCAGCAATAATTACTGGAATAAATACTAGACTTAGTCCCTCAGTTGTCACCACTGTAATGGAGTTAGATGTACTATTAAGATAATAACATACCCTAAAGTACATCTAGCAGCATATCTTTACTGTGTTATTTTAGCACCTAAAAGTCATCCCAGGAGATGCTTGTGGAGCTCAAATCACTTGCATTTCCATTAACCAAACATCAGTGTTTATCTGGTTATTATCGTAGGTCACTTTCCACAGACCAACGACAATAGCAACAGCAACTCCTGCTTACAATTGGCAACTCTCCTGCACTATAACTCAGCATTAGTTGCTAGAGTAAGTAACGACTATCTAGTCCCTCGATTGTTGCCACTGTAATAGGGTTCTGTGCAAGGATGACAAGTACGAGATCCCAAATATACAATGTTACCAAGGATTATCTAACACATCTTAAATGTAATAAAACGCTGACGCGCGTTTCACCGTGAGGCTTTTTCAAGGCTGTTCTCTATATCCCGTATATAGAGAGTTTAGCATTTTGGAGCTCCCAAATGTCCTTTTTTACCTCAGTAATTTTAGAAATATATTTTTTATTGTAGTTTTCAATAAAAGTTCTATTTTATTACTTTCATCGCGAGCATAATTGATGATTTTGTATTTACAATTTTGACACTATCACGTAAGTGCCCCAAGAAGGTCTATATACGATTTCCCTTTTTTCTGTATATTGGAGTATTATAGATCAGGGTGCACGGCGGCCTTACAAAATTTAAGGAATAAGATGCCGCTTTAAGTGATTTGACTCGTTCTGTGCTCCGAGTCTATATTTTTTCTTTTTTTGTTAAGGTTGAATGTTGCTTGTCGCCTACTCCCAGCTGTCTGCAATTAGGAGCAGGTCATCTAGGTAAGGTACTACCCGGATGCCTTTGGATCTTAATGCGGCCAAGGCTATAGCGAGGATCTTTTTGAAGGTCCGTGGAGCTGTGGCCAGTCTTAAAGACATAACCTTGTATTGATAGTGAACCCCCAGAATGTGAAATCAACAATGAACTTTTCTTACCGGAACATGGTAATAGGTGTCTTGGAGATAGATTCTTGTCAGAAAATATTGAGGTTGAATTAGTTTTAGTACTGAAAACATGGTTTCCATCTTGAATCTCTTGATGTGTAGACAAGAATTCACCCTTCTGAGGTTCAGTATAAGTCGAAGTTCCCCTGACAGCTTTGAAACATAAAAAAGATTTGAATAGGTTCCTCTGAACCTCTTCTATGACCCCCTTCAGTAGAAGATTCTGTATATCTATTCATTTGTGGTACCATTCTTCTGAGCCTGATCTGATGTCTGAAGAGAAGAATGCTGAGGGACAGTCCGAAATTCCAGTGCAAACCCTATCTCTAATATCTGGGTTACCCAATGATCTGGGTAAATCTCCCTCCAATTTTTTTTGGAATGCTTCCAGTCTGCTCCCAACTGGAATTAGAGATAGGGTTCTGCTGGCTTCATTGTGTGTTCTGTTGAAAGTTTGCTTTCTGCTGGAAATCTCTCCAGTTTCCAGGACGGATGTTCTGAGCAGAGCTTCTCTTCCTCTGATCATATGAGGATCCTGGCCTGTATCGTTTTGCTTCACGAAAAGACTGGTGCTTGAATTTTGCCGATCTTGGAGAGGATGTTCTCTGGCGACATTCCTGGGGAAGAAACGGGATTTTCCCACCTGATTTTTTTAATAATTTTTTCCAACTAGTCCCCAAATAATTTAACTCCTGTATAGGGCAAGGAGACCAATCTATTTTTAGAGGATGCATCATCCTCCTAGGCCTTAATGCAGAGGGCTCTATGTGCAGTGATAGCCAAGGCAGAGGATCTAGCAGTCAACCTGATGTTATCCAATGAGGCATCACATGAATAGTTTACTGCGTTCTTTCAACAATCGAGATTGTGACACAGAAGAATCAATTTTTTCCTCAAGATCTGTTAGCCAGAGACGTAGTGTGCGAAACATACAGGCCATAGCTGTTACAGATTTGAGACTGTGGCCTACAGTAACTCTGTTTAAGGGCACTATCAGCTCTTATCCATAGGATCTCATAACGTTGTTCCATTTTCCATCAGGATTGTAGTTCTTCATGAAATCTGGGCTACTTCAGCATCAAGTTTTGGGGGGTTGACCATGCAGAAACCTCGTGCACAGGGAACGGGTACATTTTTTGGAATAGTCTTGACATGGCAGATCGTTTATCACCCTGCTTCCATTCGTTCTGTACGATATCTTGAATGGAATGGTGTACCTGAAACGGAGGTGATGTCTTTTTGTAGCTAATAAAGGCTGTGTCCATCATGTTAAGTTCTTTTTGAGGGTCAGAGAGACCCAAAGTTTTGTGCATGATTTTAATCAGGCCTTCCACCTTGTCAATGCTAAAATTACCTGCTTCCTCTGTAATTTCTCCCTCTTCCGCCGAAGAAAGTGCTGATTCTAAGTCAATCATACTTTCCTCCTCCTCATCCCTAGTTCGCCTAGATGGTCCTTCATCTGGACCTCAGGTCCTCTGGAGTTTTCTTGTGGACTCCTGTAAGGCAGAAAATGTTTCCTGCATGGAAGAATGAATCCACCCAAGGAAGGCTTGAAATTGGGAAGGAATAACGTCCCCTGCGACATTCCGTGCAGAGCTTAGATGGGTTTGAGGAAGCAATCTTAGTGTCACAGCTAGCACATGTCTTAGTTTTTGGGGTAGATTTATCCTCTTTAGAGTCAGGAATCGCCTTGGGTTTGTCTGGCTTCTGATCTTTAGGAGCAGACATGGAGCCAGATATAATATACCACAATATGAAAACTGAATAAATTGAGTAATACTTACAGTTTCCATCCTCTGCTGCTCTTTTATACTCCTGCATGCCCGTACAGCCGCCTGGTCCTGTTTCCTGGCATGCGGTTCACCGCTGGAACGCACGCCGACTGACTTCCGGTTGGGTCCTATGAAGTGACGCGTCGTCCGTCAACACTTCCCTAGTACTTGGAGTAGGACACCAACCAACACTGCAGCAATCAGGCAGAATGGGGATCCGGGTCCATATGACCTAGGCTGATGACGGGCATGTGATCCGCTTAGTTTTAACCAGGCGTTTTTTTGGGCATAATGCGGTTAGCATTTAAGGCTAAACACATTGGAAGCATATTTTCCCCACGCGATGGAGAGGCTTTAGCCTCCGTCCTCCAGCTGTGGTAGGACCAGATAACCGAGGACAGAGAGCAGAGCTGACACTTAAGTAAAAAGTTATTGGTCCTACCAGATGAGGAGTCAAAACCCACAGTATTGCCGTGGATTGGACACAGAGGAAAAGATCCTATACACTATGCAACAACTATACTAAGTGGCTCTTAATTTAAGAGAGGAATTTGCTTAGGTAAGTGCCCTTCATATGGAAGTCAGATATATCTACGTATTTTCACATCATATCTTCATTTTCCCACCGTGATGATACAATCCTGGCATCTCTGCCATGGAAGGTATAGCAGTGCAGGCACATTATCATCCTTGGGTTTCTTTTGCTAACCTGCACAGCTAACCGCTATACTAAGCGCCAAGACCCGGTACTTTGAGTCACGTATCCACTGGCAATGCAGGATAGACTGCACTGATAGAATATCCTATACTAACCGGAGCTATCCATCTAGTCCCCTGGCACTTCTCTAGGAGTAACTGCTCTGTAGTGGATGACAAACAGCAATATAACTGGATACTTCAGGGAGACACAAACAAGCTCCTTCTTGATAAATCAAACGCCTCTATTTTCAACCAGCACAGCATTTTAATACAGTTCAGAAAAAGGGGCAGTCACCACATGGACAAAAACATGACATGCTGTGTTTAACATCAGACAAAGGTAACTAAAGTGGCGGGGGGGGGGGGAGGTATACACAATATTCTAATCACCTCCTGTAGAAATCTTCAGGGGGGGGGGGGCAGACAATGGTTAATAAAGGGGGGGAGGTGGACACAAGACTCTAATCCTGTAGAAATCTCCAGGGGGTTTAGCACAACCAAGGGACAAGTCTGTTCACACCATACAACAATCAACTCAACTGATAGTCATCTGCAGCTCCGAGCCTGGATGGGGGAAGGTTGGAGCACGATTCCATGACAATCCCTACCTATTCTCTCTACAGAAATCTGTATTAGTGTCCACATGATCCCAGCTAGGGGGAGGAGTATATATATATATATATATATATATATAGTGATTTCCAATTCAAGACTCATTTTAATGACATTGTATAATCAAAGAATGTGTTATGGAATTAAATCAGTGGATAAAAATAATCAATTTTGGCATAAAGGACACACAACTTTGTAAGTTCTTCTGAAAACAATTAACAGATTTTATTAAGTCTGCCTAAATGGGAACAGATGGCAAAAAACCTGGGATAGTACCATGGTTGGACCAGGAGGGAGTGGATACACATCTAGCTGGAGGATACAGATTCTGCGATAGAATATGTGTGGGCCAGTGAAGGTGGGTGGTGTGTGTATATGGACACGGTAGGTTATAGATTTTTTCCCCCTTTCTCTTACAATTAACTTCATTAGAAATACATACACACACATTCCCATACACACAATCACCCCTAAACACTTACATTCACCCCCCCAACCTTTAAAGGGGACAGAGCAGTGTAATACACCATTATACAAGACAGAGATGGGCATTATAACATTATTGGAATCCAGCTGGGCAATACACCATTACCCCTCAATCCCCAGCCTTTTGCCCTCTCCAGAAGTCTTTTATCCCATTTGCCTACCCTGTCTTTTATTCCCTCTCTGGTCTTTTGTCCTCTTCTTCTCTCTTCCCCTATCTTTTATCCCCGCCCCAGGCATTTATCCCCCTCTTTCTATCCTCCAGTCTTTTCCCCCTCTCTCCTCCAACTTTTCACCCACTTTTTTCCTCCTTGACCCACCCGTTCCCCTTCTCTTCCCCTTTTTCTCCCCATCCCCACTCACCTCTAGTCTTTAATCCCCTGTCTCTCCCTCAGTCCCCCCACTTCTCCTTCTGCCAGTATCCCACTGAAGAATGCTATATGAACTCCTTGTTCCACTGTCCACTGGTAGTCACAGACCCACACATACACTGTGACACACCAGTTTTGCTCTGCTGTCAATCACCAGTCTCCCCCAGTCATTTTGTTTTTAGTTCCTGCCTTTTCTCCTTCTCTCTCTACCCCTCATCTTTCAACCCATCTCCCTCTCACGTAATCTTTCAAAACTCTTCTCCCTCCTCCAGTCTTTTCCCATTTTTTCTACACTATTCTCTTTCTTCAAGCTCCCTTTACTTTTTCAACCCCCTCTCTTCTTCTCTTCTCCAGTCTTTTGCCATTTTTACTTCTCTCTCCCCCACTCAAGCTCAGTCTTTCAACCTACTTTCTCACCCTCCTCTAGTCTCTTCCCCTACATTTTCCTCCTTTCCACCCCATCAAGCCCCCCCCTCCAATTTTCAACCCCCTTTCTGTCCCTCCTCCAGCAGTTTTCCCTCCTCCCTCCCCCACTCAAGGTTTGCCTTTCAGCCCCATTTATCTCCCTCCTTCAGTCTTTTCCCCTATTTTTCTCCACTTTCCCCCCACTCTTTCACCCCCTCAAGATTCCCCAGTCTTTCAACCCCCTATCAACCTAATAATACAGAATGCGGCGATATGATGGCATATCTCAGCATTCTGCATTATTTTAATACGCTGAAGTTGGATATATAGAAGTCTGTTCCAGACCTCTGTGTCACTGTTGGAGAGAGATGTTTTATCTCCCCAGTAGGAACTCTGTTGGTGGGGCCTGTGATGATACAGAGTCAGGTACACTGCACCCTTGGCACCAGCCTAAAAACGGATTAGATGGGTTTTTGACTGGGTTCGCTAGCAGGAAAGTGATGTCCATAATGAGGGAAGACCCAATGCAGTAACTTGGTTGGACCAGGAGGGAGTGGATATGCACCTAGTCCTGGGATACGGATTCTGTCAGGGGACATGCCTGACCTAGGAGAAGTGGTTGATGTGTGTTTTGAGTGGGTTTGCTAGCAGGTAAATGGTGTGCATAGTGATTGTAGACCCAACGCAGTAACTGGATGGACCAGGAGGGAGTCGATACACATCTAGTCAGGAGATATCGACTGATGAATTATGCTTCTCTAACAAAATTCATCAGTAGTTAACTCCTTGTATGCCAGAAAGTTGTGCATTGCTATGTGCACCTGTTGGCATAAAAGGGGTTAATCACTGATGAATTATGCCTTAGAAGCATACAAGGGCTTATCACTTTGGTGCACATTTGTGTGCAACATGTTCTGCACCTATGATGCATTCGAGGGTGTTAATCAAAGAATAACATTGTTGTACACAACTCTAGCATACAATGGGTTAACCCTTTCTGTGCCAGAGGGGTACGCAATGCATTGTGTACCTCTCTGGCACTGAAAGGGTTAATAACTGATAATGTATGCCTCTTTATAGCATAAAGTGGATTAAATTATTATGTATGTCTCTCTATCAATGTATAAAAGAGGATTATAGTCTTGCCTGTTAAATCCTTTTCTCTTAGTCCATACAGGTTACTGGTAACTCTGGGAGGCGATCCGCCCCTTTTATAGGCAGGAATAATTCTAGAATTGTATGCAGGGGGTGGAGCCTCCCTTCTCTCCTTGGCTGCAGTTAGCCAACCAGCTCCAGAAAGATTTGAGACACTAACTATTGACTAGATAGTAGAAGGGAAGAAGACTCCTGTGAGCATAACCCCAAAGGACCCCTACAGTCTGCCATAGGAGAGCCAAACATGGTCCCTTGACAGGGTGGGAGACCAGTAACCTGTATGGACTAAGAGAAAAGGATTTAACAGGCAAGACTAAAATCCTCTTTTCTCTGTCGTCCAATACAGGTTACTGGTAACTCTGGGATGTTCAATCATTAAGTTTCCCAGAGGCGGGAAGAAGGCAAGGACCAGGCACAAGGCCTCCAAAGTCACCAGTGCAGATATAACCCATCAGATCAGAGAGATAGCCCAACAAAACCACTGTCAACCCTTGTTTCGTGTGAACAGACATGAAACAATGGTAACACCACCCCAGGAACTGTTACACAGCACACTGAACTAGAGCCAACAGGGCTCAAAAGTGAAGGAAGCACCAAGAACCAAGGAAAATCCTAGACAGGCAAGACTACTTCCAGGATTTTCCTCCCAAAGCTGGCATCAGGAGATGCCAACACATCAACACAGTAGTGCTTCGAAAAGGTGTACACAGACGACCAAGTGGCCTCCTTGCATAACCGATAAGCGGAGGCCTGATTCTTATAAGCCCAAGAGGTCCCAATAGAGCGAGTAGAATGAGCCGTGACCCTGAAAGGGACAGGCTTCTTCCTCAGTTCATAAGCCTTACGAATAGTGGACTTGATCCAAGAAGCAATAGTCACCTTGGATGCAGGTCTTCCTGCCCTAGGACCCTCAGGAATGACGAACAATGTGTCTGATAGACTCAATGTAATGTACATAAAACTTGAGACAAGCACCACATCTAACAAGTGGAGATCTCTCTCGTCAGAGGTGGGTTCAAGGCAGAAAGAGGGCACCACAGTCTCCTGATTGATGTAGAACTCAGATACCACCTTGGGTAGAAACTCCTTAGAAGTGCGAAGCACCGCCTTGTCTTTGTGAAATACCAAATATGGTGGTTTACAGGATAGAGCAACATGCGACATGGCGAACTGACAAAATCGCCAGGAGAGAGGCCATTTTCCATGTCAACAGGCGTAGAGGAATAGTAGCCAAATACTCAAAGGCAGGGCACTGAAGGACTCCCAAAACCAAATTAAGATCCCACTGAGGAGTGGGAGACTTGAAAACAGGATGAGTATGAGCAACACCAAATCTTGACATCAGGAAGGATGACAATGCCTCTCTGAAAGAAAACAGAGAGAGCAGAAGTCTGAACCTTAAGGGAACTCAAACTAAGGCCCTTATTCACACCGTCCTGCAAAAAAGCCAGGACCGTAGGCAGATCAAATTCCTGAGACAGGTCCCTGTCAGCACACCAGGACAAAAAAGTCAACCAGACAGGATGGTAGATCTTGGAAGAAACAGGCTTGCGGGCACTGAGCATAGTAGCCACCACACCAGAAGAGAAGCCCTTCTTCAATATTGAGGATTCAATTTCCAAGTTGTCAAAGCTAGCCGATGAACATCCTCCTTCCACAGGTAACCCTGTAGAAGATCCAGACGGTAGGGGAGCAGAAAGGGCTCCGCCACTGGCAGATCCAAGAGCTCCAGAAACCAAGACTGATGAGGCCAGTACGGAGCAATCAGAATAACTAGGCAACGCTCCAGTTGCAATTTCCGTAACACCCTGTGCAATATGGGGAGGGAGGAAAGAACCAAGGAATGGACATTGCATCTACTGCTAGAGTCAGAGGGTCTCTCCACCGAGAGCAGAACCTCGGAACCTTCCTGTTGTGTCTTCTGGCCATCAGGTCGATGTAAGGAGTACTCCATCTCTGAACATTGAGTTGGAACACCTCTGGGTGCAACTCCCACTCTCTGATGTCCACTGTGTGTCGACTGAGGAAGTCCTCCAAGACATTGTCTACGCCTGACATGTGCACTGTGGATATGGCAGGAACATGTTGTTCTGCCCAGGATAAAATAGCCTTAACCTCTAACCAAGCAGCAAGACGTCTTGTTCCGCCTTGCTTGTTGGTGTAAGCCACAGCTGTGGCATTGTCGGACATTACTCAGACCGGACAGTCTTCCAACTGAGATGTCCAATGTTGAAGGGCATGAAATATCGCCCGAAGCTCCAATATATTGATCGGAAGGAGGGACTCCTTCAGAGACCACCGGCCCTGAGCATTCAAGTGACCCAGGACCGTTCCCCAGCTGGAAAGGCTGGCATCCGTCGTCACCTTGGTCCAGAAGGGTACCAGGAAGGACTTGCCCTTCAGCAGGTTGGAGAGGTCGAGCCACCATGACAAGCTCAGTTCCACATGAAGAGGAAGAGAAATAGACATCTTCAGAAGGTCCGGTTGACACCTGCAAACCTGGATCACGAACCTCTAGAGCTCCCTGGTGTGAGCCATGGCAAACGGAACCGCTTCTATGGTGGATATGAATTTACCCACCAGAGAGCACAGCTTCTGGACTGGAACTGGATCCTGAGACAGAATCGCAAAACTCTGTGGGTGATCTGGTGAGCCACCTCTTCAATGAGGAACACCATGCTCTTCCGAGTGTCGAAAAGAAGGCCCAAGAAGACCAGACGCTGGGATGGGACAAGATCTAACTTGTCCAAGTTGATGATCCACCCGTGATGGGTGAGAGCCTGAATGCAGTGCTGAGCTTGCTGATGAAGAAGGTCCGCAGAGGAGGCTTTCAGAAGCAAGTCGTCCATGTATGGAGTAACTTTGATGCTGTTCCAGTGGAGTATGGATATCAAGGCACCCAGGACATGGTTGAAGACCTGACGAGCCTTCGTCAGACCAAATGGAAGGGCTGAGAACTGAAAATTTCCCCTGTCGCAGGCAAACTGGAGGTACTGCTGGCTCTCTGGATGAATAGCAATGTGTAAGTACGTGTCCTGAAGATCCAGAGAAGCAAAGAATTCCCCCGGGGACATGGCAGCAATCACTGTGAGTAGAGACTCCTGGTGATAACGAGTCCCGGTCACAAAGGAATTGAGATCATTCAAGTCCAAAATAGGGAGACAACCGCCGTCCTTTTTGGTGACCACAAAGAGGTTGGAGTAGAAACCCAAACCCTGTCCTGGATAGGCACCGGCTCTAGAACATCCTTGTCCAGAAGGGCCTGAACAGTGCTATCGAACAGACAGCGTTTCTCTGCACCCTGAGGCGTGTGGGGAAGACAAAAGGAAAAGGGAGGAAGAGAAATGAAAGGGATCTTGTACCCTTCTGTTACTAGCTGTAAAACCCATGGGTCCGCCACTGAACCCTCCTAAATGATGTGATAGTGTCGCAGATGATGACCCACAGCAGAGTGCAGACCCGGGTTCAGCGAGTCATACCAAAGTAGTCCTGGAAGCCTTGGGCTTGGAGGAGACCTTGGGCTTCCATTGTTTGGGCTTGGAGGAGGTACGCGGAGCTGAGGGAACTGTCTGGTTCGCCGGATGTGTCTCATTCTGAAAGGAACAAAATACCGGTTACACTTAAGCGGCAATTTCTTCCTGGGAATCAAGGGTATGAGAGTACTCTTGCCCTCAGTGGCTTCACTGATCAGATCTTTAAGATCTGGCCCAAACAAAGAGGTACCCTGAAAGGGTAGGGAAAGCAAGGCTTTCTTAGAAGCAATGTCAGCAGACCAGATCTTGAGCCAAAGAGCTCGTCTGGCCACCACAGACATGGTGGAAACCCTAGCTACCAAACGGATGGCATCAAATAAGGCAGCAGAAACATAGTGTTGTGCTTCAGATATGTTGGCAAGAAGGCGCAACTTATCTGAAGTAGGTGCATCCTGACAGACAGTGGGGAGCTGTCCAGTCCAGACTGCAATGGCCCGGTTCACCCACGTTGCGGCAAACGCTGGACGCATAGCAGAACCAGACGTGGCAAAAATGGACTTGAGGGAAACCTCAAGTTTCTTGTCTGTCCAGTTCTTCAGAGCGGAAGCATCTGAGACTGGTAAGGCAGTAGATTTAGATAGCCTGGATACAGCAGCATCCACTTTGGGGGGATGAACCCACTGCGCAAGTGCTGTCTCAGAGAAGGGATAAAGCTTGGCAAATTTCTTGGACACAGGGGGTTTCTTGTCCGGGGATTTCCACTCTTCAGACACAAGGCGGTCAAGTGTAGGATTAGGTGAAAAGTAAGTAAGGGGCTTTGAAGGCTCTTGGAACACATCAGAGGGATCAGAAGGGACCTCCTGAACTAGGAGAATGTTAAGAGTAGTTAAGACGGCCCCCAACACAGAACACTCCTCAACATCCGAATCCACCTCCTCAGAGGAATCTGACACGTCAGGTACTCCCTGAGGTTTGGACAGGGAAGATCTGACTGAGGAGGGGGCCTACCAAGACTGAAAGGCCCTCTGTAACTGGGATGGAAAGAGTTGCTATGTGGACCGAAGGTTCCTAGTCACAGCCTTGAACTCTTGCACCCAAGCTGTCTCTATTGCATGGCTGGAGGTCCCTGGAATGCTGTCAGGGACATCAGAACATGCTGGGCAGTGTCTCACAGTGTCAAAATAACCAACTGTACAATAAATCACCCAATTATAATGTGTAGGATTAAAGTTTCACCCCAGAAATCGCTAAAATAAACTTATCTGGCAGGTGAAGGGTTAATCTGCAGAGGAGAGAAGGAGTCCAAGCTCAGCAATGCTCACAAAATGGATGCCGCGACAGGAGCCAATCAGAAACAAGGGAGCTAAGCAAGTGCTCATGGGAAATGTAGTTTTTCCCAAAAAGTACCCCAAACAGTGCCTGAAACCCAACACACTAGAAACATGAACCAGATGATAGAGCAAGGGCAGACAATATGAGCCATCTCTGAAGTCTCTAGGTTAAACGGTTGCAGAGATACTTCCCAAACAGCATAGTCCCATAGGAGTGAATGGAGCAATGCAGTCTATGTGGTAAAGTGCACCTTAAAGGCGCAGTACTCAAATTTTACAAATTTTAAAGTAAAACAGTAAAATGTGTAACACATCAATAAAACATGTGAGGATACCCCAAAAAAACACTAACCCATTAGGAAAAGTGTTAGAAAACCCCCCAAAAAAGTGCCAAACCAGCAATTAAAGGGTTAAGTTACCACATAAACCTGCACCAAACACCCAACAGACATACAGATATACCCAATGAGTGTAGGGGTGTGCAATAGGAACTCCATGAATACACCCCTGTGCGGAGGGGCACTGTGGGACAATAGACCTGCAGCACTCAAAGGGTTGCTCACGTTTCCTGCAGATCTTCTGTCTTCAGATTACCATGTAGCAAGACATACCTCAGCGGGTAACTCCTGGGAAAGCACTTGGAATCAAGATTTTCCCCCTCAGGGCTTAAGGTCCACAAAAAGCACCTGGATACTGAGCTAGCCACATCGAATGGCATTGTCAGTCATGGTAATCCGCCTAATGGTGGTATTCCATATAGAACAGAAAAATAAAAGATTCTAAAACTATAGCAGAACTGTTCCCAGCCTAGTGTTGTTTTCACCAAGGAACAAATCTTGCTGGAGCTGGTTGGCTAGCTGCAGCCAAGGAGGGAAGGGAGGCTCCACCCCCTGCATACACTTCTAGAACTGTTCCTGTCTATTAAAGGGGTGGATCGCCTCCCAGAGTTACCAGTAACCTGTATTAGACGACAGAGAAATTTGTTTAACGCGGAAGGAATAAAATGAGATTACCCTGTAACGGAGCATAGTCCGTTACTGGAGCCCTTGTCTGGGCCTGGAACTGTTTTCCCAAGAACCCCAGAGACTGTGGAAATTTCTGGGCCCAAAGAGACTGACAACCATGGACTGCTGGCTTGCTTCCAAGGAAATGGGCAGTAAGGATTAATTATTTGAGATTGGGCAAAGTTACTTCCAATGTGTATTCTAGCCACTCAAGCCAGTGTATTGTCAACTGTACTGAGACCCCCTGCCGTGTGTTAATTCATTCACGCCACTCAGATCTGTGTGTCCATTGCCTGAGTTCATCAGCCCTTTTGTATTAGTAATGCAATCATGTCTGTGCCATTGTAATTGCTTGGACCATTTGCTGTTGGTCCTTTGTCTTGTATGTTGTGATTATATTATCCTTGTGACTCACCTATTGTATCTGGTTGGCCCATGTATTTCAATGTAAGGTTTGTGTATAAATATGTGTGGTTTTGTTCCATTAAACTCAGTCTTATTCTGAGTGAACAAGGAGTCCTGGAGTCTTGTATTGCTTATGGTCTAAAGTGTCCACTCTGATACCCATCTGCGCCAAGTATCCTGAATTGTCGACCGCCTGCTGACAGCTTCCTGCAACCCAACTTTGTATGCTGTCAGACGGCAACGTGGACTCCATCTTCTCTTTCCTGTGTTCCAGAGATCCTGCGACTGCGAGCTACAGTCAGGTCGAAGACGTTCGACCTTCCTCGGTTCCTGCTACATTTTCCTGTTATCCTTTCAATCGGGAGTAGAGGCCTCACTCTCTATGGCCCTTGGTACCAGTTTGCGACCCAGCTCTGGCTGTGCGTCCCTTCGAATCTTTCCCTGCTTGCCTGGCTTTCCTCCGGCTCTGACACGAAGACGACGCAGCTACCACTTTGTCGACTTCAACACGGAGTTTGCGACACCACGGTGTACGATCAGTCCTTCCATTTGCTCACCCGGTGCATCCGACAGCACCAGTCCGGCGTCGAGAGGGAGAAACCCAGGAACGACGGCGGAAGGCGAAGCAGCCCCTTCTTGCTTCCGTTACATACCCCTATAAGTGATGATGGTAGCAATAAAAGGAGTTTAACTCTGATTTATGCCACTGTAGAAAAAGGTAGTGTTTAACAGTAACACAACATAGTTGATAAAACTGGAAAAAAAAAAAAAAAAAAAAAAAAAAAACGACATGCGTCCATAAAGTCTAGCCCATGCCAGAAACACCCTTGTTGATCCAGAGGAAGGCAAGAAAAGTCCTCTGAAGCCATGACCAATTTAGCCTCAAGTGGGTAAAAAAAACAAAGTAATTTAGCCTTCCAAATGATAATTAGAAAGTGTAGAGTTTAATAAAGTAGCTTTAAGTGCCAGAGGATTGTCCGACACATTGAAAAAGGCATTAGACACTAATCTGGCATTGAAAGGGCTGACCATCTGTGACGGAATGGTTGTCACCCTGAGAATGAATCCTGTGTTTTCAGTGATCTCCATTGTTTCATATTTGTTCCCATTCTTGAAAACATTAATGTCCCCTGTGTGTGTATGCATCAGAGAGCGTTGGCCATTTTACCAGCACTGAATGGTTTGGTTAGTGTGTATGATGTACAGAGGGATGGTGCCATCCAGTCTAGCTAACCAAAGAGGTTGTGTCATGAGATAGCCAGTGTTGTCAGATAGAGGGGGGTAGGGCAAATCTGTGTGTGGAATGTGTGTACCTTCCCCCTTTCATCAGGCTAAGCAAAAAGAGAACTTGAAAATGTTACCTGTGACATCAGATCCTGTAGGGGGTGGGTAGAATAAGCATAAGATGATAGAGGACAGAGTTGAAAAGTATAGAAAGAGTTCAGAAGGCCTCTCCATAATGGTGGGAGGCCTAGGGTCCATGGGCATTCTAAAGGAGTACTGGAGAAACTGGGACTGGTGAATGCCCTCAACAGAAGAGTTAGAGTGAGTGGGCACTGTAATGGCCAGGTGCCCTTTTCAGTTGTGGGCTGTAAATCAAGGTGGCTACAGCCCAGAAAGTACCCTGATGTTCCCCCCACAAGGATTGTGGCCAGGAAGCTAAACTTCGGTGGCTATGACCCAAGACTAAAGAAAGTGGCTGGGGATAATCTCAAGGATTCGTCAGGATTAAAAGATACAAGTAACCTTCATGTAATCCAGCAGCATGTGTAGTGGACGGGATGCCCACTCTTGCCTCTAGTGGGACTATGTATAAACTCCAGCTTAAAGCTAAAATAGACTGAGTATTATATGTAACCCCTGGCAATCTGTGCAACTTTGCTGGCACATCAAGAAGAGAACAGAAGAAGTGTTTAGATTTTGTGTTTTACCCCTGTTTGTTTGCCTGTATTTGTTGTCCTATGTTTGTGTGATGTGACCTCTCCAATAAATGCAACTTATCTTTTTGTCTGGCTGGATAAATTGTTTAACCCTCGGTCTACCAAGCAGTAACCCCTGTACCCCATCACACCATCTAACTGATAATTTATGCCGCTTTGCCTTCTTTTGGATCAACGATGGTAAACAAGAATAGCAAAAGGATTGAACTAGATGGATGCAAGTCTTTTTTTTTTTTTCAACCTAAATTTCTATGTAAAATTTAACATTGTTGACAAGGCTGAAACAAGACATACCTCCATCACGTCCAGCCCATGCCAAAGGAAAAAAAACAAAATATAAAACCTGAAGCCATTTCCAGTTTAGCCCCACGGGGTAAAAATAGTTACTTCTTGAATCCAAATGGCAGCCAGATAGTTCCCTGGATCAACAAGCAATCTGCATTGAAGCAATCTGTCAATTTTCAATATTGTTCTGCGCCAGATAGACATCCATTGCTTCTTTGAAAGCAGTTACATTATCTGCAATTACAACATCCAGATGCAAAGAATTCTATAGCTTTATCGCTTACCGTAAAAAAAAAAAATCCCTGCCTTTGTTTTATTTGAAAGCGCCTTTCCTCTATTGTTACGTTTAATAAAGGAGTTTAACAATTTCAGAGATTAACCTTATAAATACTGAAAGGAATAAAGGCATTCAACACTGTAAAGGATAATTTATGCCACTGTAGAAAAAGTAGTGTAACCACTTTATTAAACACTACATTTTTCTACAGTGGCATAAAAACATAGTAACATAGTAGATAAGGCTGAAATAAGACATGCGTCTAAGTCCAGCCCATGCCAAAAACACCCCTGTTGATCCAGAGGAAGGCAAGAAAAGCCCTCTGGAGCCATTTCCAATCGAGTCCCAAGTGTGTGTGTGTGTGTGTGTGTGTGTGTGTGTGTGTGTGTGTGTGTGTGTGTGTGTGTGTGTGTGTGTGTGTGTGTGTGTGTGTGTGTGTGTGTGTGTGTGTGTGTGTGTGTGTGTGTGTGTGTGTGTGTGTGTTTATTTCTTCCTGACTCCAAATTATCATTTACATTGTAAAATGCATTTATTCCTTTCATCAGTATTTATACAATTTACGCAAATGACAATTAGAGCGTGAAGTGTTCAATAAAGTAGGTTAACCCTTTCAATGCCAAAGGGGGTGTCCAAAAGCATTGCAAAGCAATGCATTAGATACCTATCTGGCAGCGAAAGTATTAACCTTCTAAATTATGACTTATGCCACTCTCTAAAATGTACTGTTAAATAACATTGTTTATTCCTCTAAATTATGTTTTGTACCATAAAAAAAACTGTAGTATAGAGGATGGTAACCTGTAACATACTTCCCAAGTGTCCCTCTTTTGAGATCCAAATCCCTCTGTCCCTCTTTTCTACCCGTTTGTCCCTCTTTTTTTTTAGGAGATCAGAATGAAGGGACCATATAAAATTAAATAAAGGGACCCATGGGGCTGTTGAGCGCCCCATATTAATGTTTTTATTTAAAGTTTTAGTCAGGGAAAGGTTAGTGATAGGTAGTTTAGGCGGGTTTTTTTCCCTAGTTAGTTTTAGAAGTCAGGGCTAGCAACAGAGATTCTATTTTTAACTTTTCCCTTTCCCGCCTAGCGCTGTTATTGGATGCTGTTTGCATCCTTGCGCTAGGTTTGCGCTTTAGGCGGGAAGGGAAAATATAAATACTGTCTCCCCGCTCCCAATCTCACTTTTTCCTGACAACTCTGACATTCTGCCAACGGCCTCCCTCCCGCCCTTATTTAATGTCTTTATTATTGTTATGAATTGTTAAAATTTTTTTGTGTCAGTTTTAATAATACAAGAAATTATTTAAAATAAATAAATAAATAAATAATAAGTAAATGAATAAATAAATAAATTGAAGTCGCAGCTGGAGGGTCATGTGTAAATCATTTGAGGAGTTAATGTATTTGGGCACCTGGCTGGTAGGGCGGGGCCTAATTGTTATAATGGTGTTTTTGGTAGTATTATCAGGCTGGTAGGGCTGATAAAGTTATTATTATGATCGGTCTGGTTATTTTTATTTTTATTCAATAAAAGCTGCGGCCTTTCCACCATTCTCATGTGTTGGGTTTTTTATTTATTAAAAAAAAAAAAAAAATTTAGATTAACCCCTTAACGACCCTTGAGAAATAACGTAAACATTCTTGGTAATGCCCTGCCCACGCTCCCCCAGATACACCACCTAAAACACAGGTGACCCTCTTTGGCCATTTGAAATGTTGGGAGTTGTGCCCTAACCCTTTGAGTTCCACTAGCACTCAAAGGGTTAACACACTGAGTGTCAGGGAGTTATCCAATGCATTGCAATGGATACCTCTCTGGCACTCAAAGGGTTTTACTATAGCGTCAAAGATGGTAACTAGTAAGCCATAACCCTTTTGTAGTGTCAAAGAGAATAACATGTAAGCCCTAACTCTGAGTGCCAGAGAGGTATGCAATGCACTGGATATTGCAATACTCTGGCACTCAGAGGGTTAAAAATGCATTGCCGACGATGGCAACCAGTAAGCCTCAACCCTTTTGTACTGCCGAAGGTAGTAACCTACAAGCCTTAACCCTTCGAGTGCCAGACAGGTACCTAATGCATTTCGACGCAATGCATTGTATAGCTCTCTGGCACGTGAAGGGTTAACTGCAGATTCAAAGATGGTAACCTGTAAGCCATTAACAGAAAAATTACCACCTTCGGTAGCATGCTCGTGCACACGCAACAGAAAAGGTCTGACTTCACGAGCACTATGCGTAGCTCACGCCAATCGGTCAGACTTCCGTGTGCGGTTCAGCCTCCTGGGCTTAACTGATGCAAAAATTGACGGGATGCCTTGTTAAACGCGACACCCATCATCCTTAAGGGGTTAACATACTGCCCTGCAATGCGTTCTGTACGTAAAGGGTTTACGCATGAACCCGTTTATCATTAATCATAGTATAGGGCACAGTAAAATCTAAGAAGCGTTTCCAGCCTATAACCTCTCCCATTATAACATCCACATGAAAGAATTGCTACTCCTTATAATGTCGCCAGTCCCAAACCGGAAGTGGCTGGGCTAGTGCTGTCTCCATGGCAATAACCAACTGTCACCTTTCCTGCTTTGTCGTGACGTATGAGTATGGCTGCACAGCTCTTACAGTAAGACATGTCAGCAGATGAGATGTCTGTGTCCGACGGGGAGCCCTTTGTTGGAGAGCGCTGGGCACCCGTGGGTGCAGTGGCTGAGGAAGCGGATGAGCAGGCTTCAAAGACGGGGTCCTCACTAAAGACAGATGCCGTACTGTCAGTTCGCTTGCGATCAGGCTCTGTGTCCGGTGAGCTGGTAGAGAAGCTTAGGAGACTCGAAGATGAACAGGAACTGTTAAACTCATCCCTACTGGCTCTTACTTCGCACTTCGCCCAGGTGCAGTTCAGGCTGAAGCAGATAGTGAAGGCAGAGGGAGGTGAGAAGGAGAAGTTGCTCGCAGAGCTGGAGGATTTCGCCTTCAAAGGCTGTCCTCATGTACTGGGGCCCCGAGGTATACAGGATCAGATTCTGGACGACTCGGTGAGTATTGTTTGAAGTAATTTCATTTTGTAGAGTGAATAAAATAAACGTATCTTGGGGGGATATAGTTGATGCACGTCGTGGAGACTCTCATTGGCAGGGCGGTGTATCGTTTGCGCTTCAGCTCAGGAAGACAGGTGTGTTGATTGAAAGTTGGCCTTATATACGGACAAAATTGATCAATCCTCTCGTAAATCATCTGTACCATAGGAGACAAATTCCTTGAAATCCGGAGAGTCTCCAGTGCATTGCAAAACAAAGCATTGGAGATATATGTAGCATTCAGGTTAAAAGATAAATGTAACCTGATGGTGATTTATTATGTCCCTTACGGTGCTGATGGTATGCATTAGATTGCTCTAAATCCTCTGTGATCACAAATATCCATAGATGAGTGACGAACGTGTGTTGGTAGGAGTGGCGATTAAAGGAACATTAACACCTAAAATTATCCGGGGTTAACATACTCGTAAATACCATGTACATCATTCAGTAACCTTAAAAAAAATCTGTTTTCTGGGGCACAAAATCTAGCTTTTCTTATGTTCTGAGAGCAGATGTTTCTGTCAATTTTAGGGCGCACTTTCGTTTGTTCGGGATTATATTTAACCCTCTGAGTGTCAGAGACATATTTGCCAAATAAAGCTCTTGCTTTTATTGAAGACTGAGGACACTGTCATTTTATTAGGTTTAAGCATGGGCGCAAACCATTATCTACATTTGAGTATCATCCATGGAACCTTTTATAAAGTGGATTTGCCAGCTGAATGATTTTTTTTTTTTTTTTTTTTTTTAAGTATTAAAATTGTTTTTGTCTATAGACTTACTTGACGTAACTTCGGCAGCAACTCAACAAAAAGCAGTTTGGTGTGTGAAAAGACTAAAATCCAAAGGCACATCTTGTTTGTTACAAAACAACATGGGTATCTTAAAACTAGACAACCCAAATGGAGATAAAGCCCAAAATATATAAAAAGAGGCATGTTTAATGTGCAATCAAAACAATTTGCATTATATATATATATATATATATATATATATATATGTGTGAGTGACATACACAACTGAAGCAGTGCACTTCTACAGACATGGAAAATCTGCAAAGCATCCCAAGAACAAATCCAAATACCTTTTTTTTTTTTTTTTTTTTTTAATATCCTACACACTAAACATAAGTTAAAGTTGTACTGAAGAGGATGGAGGGGGGAGATAAGAAGAGAAACTAATGTAATGGCTCGTGTCAAATGCATTACATTCCCCAGGCCCCACTCATGCTGGTTTACATTCCAGCCATTCCATTTACTCCTAAAGACCCTCGTGTTCCACTGCTGTAGTAGATACTGCTTATTCCACTTGTATTGCCATAACCACTTAAGCTGTCTTCCATACCCTGTTCCATATCTTCCGCTCAAAGCCTGAGTTCCAGGTCTACTATACCTTGTTTGAGCACCTGCAGCTGAACCTCCCGTCATCTGATTGCTATATGCACTACTAGATTCTCCAGCTGTTGAATTAAGAAACCGTTCCACATATCTGTGTTGCATATTTGCTTTGTCTTTGGACATTGCTGCAACAGCATCTTCATGTGTTGCAAATTCGACATCTGCTTCTCCAGTAACTCTACCATCTGCACCAATTTCAATGTGAACTCTCACTGGATTAAAGGAGAAAAAAAAAGTGTAAATGTCAGTCTCTGTGGCTCGGTAGGGGAGTCCTCTCATGGTCACACAGTGACCAGTTGTACTTTGGAAACTAGTTCCATCGCCATATCTATTATCGAACACTCTCCCAAATCTCTGGTCTGTACCAAAAGTGTATTAATTGTAGCCATTGTAGTCTTCATATCCACTGTAACCTCCCCCATATGCTCCATGATGCATTAGGTCAAAACTTCTGCCCAGGTTATTATACCCTCTTCTGGCACCTGGATGGTCATAAGGGCATGGACACTGCATGCCAACGAGCTTTCCTCTGTGTCCTGATCCACGGCATACAGTGGGCAATTGGCTCCGCCTCCCAGCTGGTAGGACCAATGGAAATCTATAAATTTTGTGTACATCCTCCCTTCTCCAGTTTTTTTGGCCCTACCTCAGCTGGGGGACGGAGGCTTTGCCTCTCTCTCTCTCTCTCTCTCTCTCTCTCTCTCCACAAGTTTTTTTGTTTTAATATGCGGGGTTGCTTACCCGGGGCCTGCATTCATTCTTCCTCTGCACTGCAATCATGCTCCGGCAAGAAGGCGATCCGGAGACCCCATGAAGGACAGGAGCAGCGGTGCGCTGGTTACTCTCCCTTCTCAAGCTGCCGACACTGCCAGAACGCCGGAGGAAGCGCCAAAGGCTGTAGACCGGGAACCGGAAGTGACGCGAGCATTCCACTGATGGAACGCAAGAAGCGCTCGGCGTCCTCTTCCTCGCGGTTAGGATGAAATACAGGCAGTACAGCAGGCAGAATGGGTCTCCAAAGATCGTGAGTACATGATTCTATACATGATTACACTCAGATACTGGCATATATATTGAAAGTTATCACTGACTATTTGTAGCATTGAATTCTATAAGATACACTACCTAAAGTCAGTTGTCTTTTACTGCTATTGCTTATCATGTCTGATTGCAAAGAGAACAAGAGTGATAAAAAGAAGGTTTCAGAGCCCCCTAAGGATGAAAAAGCTCCTTCAAAAACTAAAATATGTGCAGGTTGTGAGCAGAAGATCCCTATCTCTGATGTCTCCAAATTGTGCCCTGACTGTCTAAAAAGGGCATCTGGTAGTGAAGTTCCTACACAATTTCAGGACTTCTTGCACTGGATGAATGTCTCCATGCAGGAGACCTTCTCCACTATGCAGGAATCTGCCAGAAAGAGACCTAGGGTCGCAGATCCAGAGGAGGGTCCATCACGCTTGCAGGAATAAGAGGAGGATAGTGTGGTGGAGTTGGAATCTGCTGGTTCATCTGCTGAAGAAGGCGAAATTGTAGAAGACTCAGGGAGCTTTGCAATCGGTGGATCCTTTGGTGAAGATGATGAGAAAATCCTTAGGCCTTACTGAAGCACAAAAAGACCTTAATGTTATTGATGCTGCATTTATTGGATATAAGAAACCTTCGGCAGTTATACCTGTTCACAGTTCTATCTAAGAAACTATTAAAAAGGAGTGGAAACAGGGTGATAAGAGAAGTTCAGTTTCTAAACGATTCCAGAGAATGTATCCACTCTCAGAAGAAGACACTACAAGTTGGATTACACCTCCAAAGGTCGATGCGGCTATTGCACAGACTGCAAGACGAACCACCTTACTGCTAGAAGATGGCACTACCTTAAGAGATGCTATGGAAAAGAGAGCAGACACAGCACTTCACAAGCAGTTTGTCTCTATTGGCCAGAATCTAAAGACTGCAACAGCTATGGCTTCTGTGTTTCGCACGCTGCGCATCTTGGTATCAGAAATACAAGAGAAACTGGAATCATCAGTCTCCAGATCTAGAATCCTCAAAGAATTGGGCACTATAAAAGATGCAGTGAATTACTCCTGTGATGCATCCCTGGATAATATTAGACTCCTTGCAAAAACCTCAGCCCTTTCAGTTACTGCTAGACGGGCACTTTGGATTCGCTCCTGGGATGCAGATCCAGCCTCTAAAAACAGGTTGATCTCCTTACCATTTGAAGGATCAAAACTGTTTGGAGACCAGCTGGAAGAAATAATCAAAAATCTTCAGCAGGGAAGAGTCCATTCTTGCCCCAAGATAGGCGAGCCAGAGGCTCTCCTTCCAGAAGCAGTACTACAAGACGCCAGTCCTTTAGAGATACCAAAAGATACCGTCCTGGAAAAGGATATGAACAGAGAAAGCGAGGTGGTACCCAACCTTCAAGGGGTAGCACCCGGAAGGATTTCCAGAGGAAGTCCCAGTCCAACCAGTGAAGCCAAGGGCATCCATCCTTCACCTCCAGTGGGAGGCAGGCTGGAGCAGTTCCAGATGTCGTGGGAATCCATTCATCCGGACAATTGGACAAGAAGTCGTGAAGGAAGGATATGCCCTAGAATTTCAAACTGCCTCTCCATTTACAAGGTTCAGAACATCACAGATCAGGAACAGAGCCAAGGGTCTCCAAATACGACAGGCTCTTCAGTCTCTCATCCAGAACAGAGTGGTAGAAGAAGTCCCGAGGACTCAGAGATTCCGGGGCTTTTATTCAATTCTTTTCTATGTTTTAAAGCCTTCTGGGGAACTTCGCCTTATCCTGGATTTAAAGGATCTCAACAAGTTCCTGCGCATACGACACTTCAAGATGGAGTCTGTGATGTCAGCTATAAGACTGATCCAGCCAGAGGGCTTCTTATCCCGAATAGACCTGAAGGATGCATTCTATCATATACTGATCAGGCCAGCACATCGGCAATATCTCAGGTTTCACATATTCAAGAAACATTATCAGTTCCGCGCTCTCCCCTTCGGTCTCACAACAGCCCCAAGAGTCTTCAGCAAGCTGCTAGCAGGTGTCATGGCAGAATTAAGAAGCAGATACCAGATAAAGGTGATACCATACCTAGACGACATTCTGCTCATAGCTCCTTCAAATCAGGCTGCTATAGAAAACACAGCCATTTGCAACAATCTGTTAACCAGATTAGGTTGGTTAATCAACGAGGAGAAAAGCAGGTTTCAACCTTCCCAACAGCTCCAGTTCCTAGGTGTCATCCTGGACACTCGGCAGAACAAGGCAACCTTATCCCTGGAATGACAGAAGCGCATCTTAACACAGGTAACCTTCTTCAGAGCAAAGGAGAATCAGACAGCAAGATCCTTTTCCAGGCTCCTGGGCCATCTGTCATCAGCACAACAGATTATACCATGGGCCAGGACACATGCCCGGCGCACCCAGTCCAACTTTCTGAAGTTCTACAAGAAGGACCCATCAAACTTATTCATGCAAATCCCAGTACAGACCTCCACAAGGAGGGAATTATCCTGGTGGACTCAGAAGAAGAATCTGGCAAAAGGTCAACAGATAACAGAATTATCTTACCAGATACTTACTACAGATGCCAGTCGCCAGGGATGGGGAGGACTGTGGAATCAAAAATCTGTACAGGGCACATGGTCAGTGAAAGAATCCACATACCACATAAACATACTGGAATTATTAGCCATCTGGAAGATGCTACTTCATTTTCAGAGGGAACTGGCGGGACAGGCGGTCCTGATAAGATCAGACAACGTCACAGCTGTTCAATACCTTAAGAACCAGGGAGGAACCAGGAGCATCCAACTCAACAATCTGGCCATAAATATATTATTATGGGCAGAAAAGCATCTCTTGGCTCTGAAGACATCTCATCTGTCAGGCCACCTGAATATACAGGCAGATTTCCTGAGCCGAACAAAGCTTCATCCAGGGGAATGGAGCTTAGACAGACAGATATTCCTGTCTTTGACGGAAACCCTGGGATCTCCGTCAATAGATCTGATGGCCACAGCTCAGAACACAATGCCACCTCTACTTCTCCAGATGGGAAGAGAGGCAGTCAGCTGGCCAGGATGCCCTGATCATTCCATGGACATTCAGACTAGCCTACATATTTCCTCCCATTCCTCTGATTCCAGAGGTCATAAGAAAGATAAGAACAGACAGGGCCAAGGTCATCATCGTAGCTCCAAATTGGCCAAATCAGTCTGTCCTCCAGTTCAGCTCCCAGACGTTCCACATCTGCTGCACCAGGGGCCGATTCTACACCCCAATCCAGGCTTCTTCCAGTTCAGGGCCTGGAAGCTGAACGGGAATCTCTAGCCCTTCAGGGTCTTTCAGATCCAGTCATAAATACCATCACACAGGGTAGACGAGCTACTACTACAAAGATCTACTATCGAGTCTGGACGACATTCTACCAGTAGTACACTACAAGAGGTTTATCCAGACAGTCTATTAAAGCACCAGAGATTTTGGATTTCCTACAGGCTGGTTTCCAAAAAGGGTTGCGTCCGGCATCACTGAAAGTCCAGCTCTCAGCACTTTCAGCCGTCCTTGCTACCCCCTATGCCGAAAATTTTCTGATAAAGAAGTATATGTCAGCCATATCTAAGATTAAGCCTACTATAAGAGACATAATCCCTTCCTGGTACCTTAATTTGGTTTTACAACAACTTTCTTTACACCCCTTCTTTGAACCACTAGAGCAGTGGTTCTCAACTCCGGTCCTCGGGACCCACTAACAGGCCAGGATTTGATGATTTCCTTGATAGAGCACAGGAGAGTTAATCAATGTGAATGAGCCTCTGATCACCACACCTGTGCTCTAGCAGAGAAATCCCTAAGTCCTGGCCTGTTAGTGGGTCCCGAGGACTGGAGTTGAGAACCACTGCACTAGAGTCTGTATCTATGAAACATCTTACTCTAAAGACAGTATTGCTTATGGCAATTACCTCAGCCCGAAGAGTTGGGGAACTACAGGCACTTATGGCCACAGCCCCTTACATGGTATTTCACCAGGACAAGGTTGTACCAAGACCAAACCCCACATTCAGGTCTAAGGTTATATCTCAGTTCCACTTAAACCAGGAGATTGTTCTCCCGTCATTCTGTCCAAATCCAAGTTGTGAACTGGAAAGACGCCTTCATAACCTAGACTTAGTTCGCTGTCTTCAAATATATCTCAGACGCACTCAGCTAATTAGGAAAACAGATTCATTATTCATCCATCACTTTGGAAAATTCAAGGGATGTGCGGCATCAAAACCTTCCATTTCTCGTTGGATAAGAAGCTGTATCATTCTCGCATATGAATCTGCAGACAAAGAACCTCCCATGGGAATTAAGGCACACTCAACCAGAGCAATCTCTACCTCGTGGGCACAAAAAGCGGCCGCTTCCCCAGAGGAGATATGCAAGGCTGCAACATGGTCTTCTGTGTCCACCTTCGTAAAGCACTACAGATTAGACCTGCAAGCATCTGCTGATGCCAAATTTGGCAGAAAGGTGCTGGAGGCAGCCATAACCACCTAAGATCTTCTCTCCAGTAGCCCTCCCTACAAACAATGGGCACTGCTCTGGTAAGTCCCACTGTATGCCGTGGATCAGGACACAGAGGAAAAGGTGAAATTTACTCACCGATATTTGTTTTTCCTCTGTGTCCTTCCACGGCAGCCCTCCCAGGTCGTTAGGTCTTGGTATATGTATCGTTCCAACTACTTACCTGTTCCTAATACTGTATAGACTATAGCTATGGCTTATAGCAGAATGCTAATTAACACATCTTCTCTTCTTACAGCTCGGACAAAAGTAAAACTGGAGAAGGGAGGATGTACACAAAATTTATAGATTTCCATTGGTCCTACCAGCTGGAAGGCGGAGCCAATTGCCCACTGTATGCCGTGGAAGGACACAGAGGAAAAACAAATATCGGTGAGTAAATTTCACCTTTTCACGAAGGATCATGTGTACGAACCTCTGAGCGGCAGCTCTTAAATATTTCTATGTACCTATGCCCTATTCTCTACTTGTGTTTCTTTAGTGTCTTTTCAGCTATTTCCTGTTTAATAAATTGCATGAAGGCTTCCACCGTACTCCTCCCCTGGAAGTCCACCTCAATGTTATCCCATTTGGCAAGATTTTCCAACCCTGATAAAAATTGTACAATCTCTTCTTTGCTACGTGGATATGGGTGTTTTTCTTACCTGCTCTCTAGTTGCTGCAAGCGGGAGAGCGCAGCTACTAGACGTGGTCACATGACGTCGCGTTACGTGAGTCGTAACGCGATGTCGCGTGACCACGTCTAGTAGCTCTGCTCTCACGCTTGCAGTAACTAGAGAGCAGGTAAGGAAACAAGCCATATCGATGTAGCCTAGAGATTGTACAGAGACTGTCCACTTAAACCGCAAAACTATGCATATTGAAGAGCCAGCCACTTTCATACAGGGCTTCAACTTCCACTCGCCCCAACTCAATTTCTCCTCGCCAAATGCGAGGAGGCGAGCGGAAATTTTGAGCCCTATTATAGGATATATCGTTTTTTTTTTTTTTTTTTTGTTTTTGCATACTAGGAGTAGTGGAATTTTACTATCCCTGACCAAGGTAGATACAGGTCAGGAATGCCCCCATGATTTATCCCACCACTTGTAATAAATATGTACAGGCGACCAGAATAAGAATAAAAAAACAGAAAAGTTTTTGAGTTTACCATCTTCATTACTAATGAGACACAATAACCTACATTCTCTTTAACGCAACAGTTGTGTTTTGGCATGCTGAATCCTTAGTCTAAATTTTGTTAAATTCAGATTTTTGTTTGCTGATTTTTGTGTTTATACATATGTACTCTGGCAAGAAGGATACCAGAAATGAATGTTTGTTATCCTATAAAGTGAATAACATTGGAAACTGTAAAATTAAGTCAGATACCAAACTTACTGAATCAGTATGCTTATCTCTGCTGGGGATATTTTACATTGTTTAGGGTCCATTTCACATGATAAACCCTTAAGGACTCTATGATGTGCCAGGACCGTCATGGGAAAACTTCCCTAAAGGACCCATGACGGTCCTGTCATGTCATGGATTTCAAGGCTCCCCGCGTGTCTGCATGCCATGCGGAGAGCCCTGAATTGGATCGTCAAAAAAAAAAAAAAAAAAAAAAAATGCTCCATGGTTCTTAAGTACTGGCCTTGCGTGCGACCAGTTCTTAAGGGGTTAAACACCAACGCAGCACTGCTGCATTGGATATGTTTACCATGGTGAAATGTAATATGTTTGACTATAATGCCTTTCCTGGTCATCCATGGCGGCTTATTCACCATAGAATTAATTCACATCCACAACCAATCAGATAGGAAACAAAATAAAGCAAAAAACTATAAATCCCATCCCTCTAGAAGGATCCAGTGTCTTTTTTTGTTTCCTCGATCAGATAGTGAACTCCCGTTCAGGGGAATGTAGTTTTATTTGGTCTCGTTCCCACTGTGGGATCACATTGAGGAGGCCCTTTAGCATTTGGGGCATTTCAGTTCTATCCCTGTTGGCATAGAGTTTCACGTGGAGGAGGCTGTTAGTGCACGTTTCTGTTAGCCTGCTGCTCTGTGCATTCAGTCAGACACTGCCTCCACACGTCATCCATCTGCCAGTGTCTCAGGCTCTGACGTCAGCTGTGGGACACAGCAGGGGACTTGATGCAGCCTCCTGGAGGCAATGTAACATAGTAACATAGTAGATAAGGCTGAAAAAAGACATGCGTCCATCAAGTCCAGCCCATGCCAATAACACCCCTGTTGATCCAGAGGAAGGCAACAAAAAAGCCCCCTGGAGCAATTTCCAATGTAGGTGTGTGTGTGAGTGTGTCAAATAGTTCCCCGGCTCAATATCCTATTTGCTTTGAAGCCATCTGTCATAACTGTCAATATTGTTCTGTGCTAGATAGGCATCCATTGCTTTTTTGAATGCAGTTACATTATCTGCAAGCACAGCATCCCGAGGCAAAGAATTCCATAGCCTTACCGCCCTTACTGTAAAGAATCCCTGCCTGTGTTTTAGTCGAAAGCGCCTTTCCTCAAGTCTTAATGGATGACCTCTTGTTCTTAGCTCAGCTCTTTGCATAAATAATTCATTGGATAGTTCTTTGTATTGGCCTTGAATGTATTTGTAAATGGTAATCATATCACCCCTTAGACGTCTCTTTTCTAATGTAAACAAACCCACTTTGGCTAGTCTCTCTTCGTAACTCAGATCCTCCAATCCCTTTATCAGTTTTGTTGCACGTCTCTGCACCTTTTCCAGTTCAGTAATGTCTTTTTTTAGAACAGGCGCCCAAAATTGTACTCCATAGAGGCCTAACCAAGGATTTATACAGAGGTAGGATAATATTAGCATCCCTTGCTTCTACACCTCTTTTTATGCAGGCTAGTACTCTATTTGCTCTTGCAGCAGCTGAGTGACTCTGCACACTGCTGTGAAGACTATTGTCTATCAGTACACCTAAATCTTTCTCTAATGAGGATTTCCCAAGTTGTTTCCCATTTAGAGTATATGTAGCAAGTTTGTTTCTACAACCCAAATGCATAACCTTACATTTATCTACATTAAATGACATCTGCCACTTTTCTGCCCATTCACTTAGTTTATCTAAATCCTTCTGTAGGGAAAAAACATCGAGCTCTGTATGTATTTCCTTACATAGCTTAGTGTCATCAGCAAAGATTGAGATGCTACTTTCAATTCCCACTTCTAGATCATTAATAAACAAATTAAAAAGCATTGGGCCCAGGACTGAACCCTGCGGTACCCCACTTATAACCCTAGACCAATTTGAAAAAGTTCCATTTACAACAACTCTCTGCCATCTATCATTTAACCAGTTCTCAATCCATGTACAGATACCACCACCCAAACCGAAGCCTTTTAATTTATGCAGTAACCTGTTGTGAGGCACTGTGTCAAAGGCTTTTGCAAAATCCAAGTATACTACATCAACAGCAATTCCCCTGTCCAAATTACTACTCACTCTTTCATAAAATGCAAGTAAATTAGTCTGACATGATCTGTTCTTCATGAAACCATGCTGATTCCTACTAATGATATTGTTTGTCTTCACATAGTTCTGAATACTGTCAGTTAATAACCCTTCTAGTATCTTACCCACTATGGAAGTCAAGCTCACAGGTCTATAATTTCCTGGTTTGGATCTTGCTCCAATGGTGCCTCTTCAAGTTTAGTTTGCTGGCTTACTGCATTTTGTGGGCTATTTAATCTGGTAGCCTGTGAGGTTAGGTCCTTAGATATATTTTGCTATGCAAGTTTATTCCTCTACTGGTCTGTGGGTATTCGCTCTGATATTTTTGCTGCTTGATTTTGTTCCTCTGCTGGTCTCTGGTGAGCTGTGGCTTCTTCATTCTTTGTTCCTTTCATCTTCTTCCCTATACTCTGCTATATTGTTATTTTGTCTGCTTGCAGCAACCTATTTCAGCTGTTATGGACCTCTACCCTGCACCTAAAGATCCGAATTCCAAGGCTGGGGGTAAGTTTTCTCTTTTTTCAGATAAGTTCTGATTGTTATTTTAAAAAGAGTGATAGTGGTCTCATTTTGGGCTTTATTCAATCGTTTCAGCCTGCCAACGCCCTGGACGCTTCAAGATCCTATACTGCTGTTAGGACATGTTTAGAGTGTGACAAGCCTGCTACGGACAGTAAGAAAATCTGCCAGGACTGTTGGCAAGAGGTAGCGGGCTCTGTCCCCTCCACGTCATATATGGATCTCTCCTTATTGATTAAGGAAGCTGTCTTAAAGATGCCTCTCACTCTCGTGAGAGGACCCCACTCCGAGAACTCAGACCAGGAGTGTCGCCGTAGTGATGCCAAGGCCTTCTCATGGAAGCAGCGGTGCTACAACACTTTATGGAACTGCTGGTGGAAGTTTCTGCTACAGGGACGCCCTTTGGCGAAATGGGAGGACGAATTGGACTGCTGTATCCAAACGGAGATGGCAGTACAGGATGGGGACTGGGCTGTATACAAGAAAAATGGACCAGAAGCGCTATCAGTGGTCGCCCAGCTCCCTCCCCCACCTCTCTTGGGATATGACAGTAGAGGACTGGCATGGGATGCAATGTGCCTGGACAGAAATTTTGGCGGCCAGAAGTACAGCCGCTACTGGGAAATCAAAGAAAAGAGGGATTGCCTTCTTAGTCCCTACGCTCTCCGAGTTGGAGTAGAGTGAGCTGGTCTTCAGTGAATGGACCGTCGAGCAGAGGTATGCCGCTCTACAATAAAGAGTGCAAGAGTATGTCCTCAACCAGCTTTAGACCAGTCAAAGTGTTGCTCCTGCCCTGGGGAGTGGGACCCGTGTCCTCCCCAGTGAATCTGATGCCCCTGCCCTGGAGAGTGGGAAGTGTAGCTTTTCCAGGGGTTCCGTTGCTTCTGCCCTTGGGAGTGAGACCCGTGTCCTACCCTGTGGATCTGATGCCCCTGTCCTGCAGAGTGGGAAGTTTAGCCTCTTCAGGGGCTGTGTTGCTCCTGCCCTGAGGAGTGGGACCAGTGTCCTCCCCAGTGGATCTCTTGCTAGTGCCCTGGGGAGTGGGATCTCCATCCTACCCAGGGGCTCTGATGCCCCAGTCCTAGAGAATGGGACCCCTGTCCTCTCTAGAGGCTCTGTTGACCTGGCTCTGCAGAGTGGGACCGCCGTCCTCTCCAGCGGCCCCATTGCCCCTGACCGGGTGAGCGAGGTTGAGGTCCTCACCGGTCCCTGTGATGCCCCAGTCCTTGAGAGTGTGACCCCTGACCTCTAGCGGCTCCGTTGACCTGGCCCTGGAGAGTGGGACCCAGGTCCTCTCCAGCAGATCTGTTGCCACGAACTCGGTCCCACTCACCAGTGGTCTTGTCCTGGGGGATGGATCCGAGGCCCCCGTCAGCCTCGATTTTGACTCGGACACAGAATGTGAGATCACTGACCTGCTGGAGGTCTGGCACCTTCGTGTTCCCACCGGGAGAGGGGCCAGTGGAACCAATGTCTCTTCGGCTCTCCTGTTATCTTGAGGGTACTAGTACCTCACCGGACTCTGGCCTACAGATGTGCCTTTGATCCAGAGCCATAGCCCCAGATCCATTGGGGACTGACACTGACTATGCCTGGGCAGCTGGACCGGTGGACCCACCCAGACTGCTATTGGACTGGGGAGAAGAATGCAGGGAACAGCCCCTCCAGTTGCTCCGGGCATAGGTCCCCTGCCTTTCCCACCCTCGTTAGGGTTGACTGGGAGCTCTGCTACCTCTGTCCTCAACAGACAAACCACTCCTCTTGTGGCCAGGAGGACTCTGAACCAACCCAGGACAAGTGGGCTAACTGTGTTGTTACTAGCCCAGGACAAGGGGCTATTGTTTACAAGGGGCTGCCCAAACCTTTGACCCCGGACTGCCAAAGGCTTGGGACTGGAAGGGGGTGATGTAACGAACCTCTAGGCTGTTACATGGAGGCCTTGTCAGTCCTCACAAGAAACTTTAAGACAAGACTGAATTTCACAAAGAAAATAGGTTGGCTGCTGATTGGCCATTCAAGCTTAAAGGTCCCCATAGACTTTGAATGAGAGAAAGTAGGCAGCATTCTGATTGGCCACCTATAGCACTAAACAGAGTAGGCGGTTTCCTGATTGGTCGTCTACTGTCCCATGTTAAATGTTGATTGTTAGACCGGGTAAAGACATCTCCTAGGGAGAACAATTGCCCGGGTCCTGATTGATTGATTGTCACTTGCCACTCCAGTTCCTATTGGCTAGGAATTGGAGCGGCAAGATTGAATTAAGGAAAGTGCCTGTTTTTGTGTACAGTCCCCTGGTTGCCATTGTCTTCATGTTTATGTATCCATTGTCCCCTTTGTGTATTGTGCCCAGTCACCATTGTTCCCTTCGTAAACCAGCTCACTAGATAATACTGTTAAATGTGTATAAAAAGAGCTGAAATTCACAATGAAAATTTGAAGTCGTTTTGGACTTGAAGCGGTGTCTTGTCTTCATTCCTGGATGGTTTAAAGAGTCCCCTTTGACTTCCATTCAGGACCACAGAGTTCCAGTGAATGTTTCCAGTAAGCCAGCATTTCCAGAGTTCCAGCCTTTCCAAGTGGATTATTCCAGTACAGCTTTCCTGCATACCAGCCAGCTGCAAGTGATCCAGCCTTTTGAGGTACAGCTACCAGCCTGCTTCATTCAGCTACTCATCTTATAGCTGACAGCAGGAGCCCAGCGGGTTATGCAGCTACAGAGTTCCAGCCAGCTTACCAGCTTCACCAGCCAGGCTACCCACTTGTAGCCGCATCCAAGAGGGAGAAGCCCAGAACGACGGCCCAGGACAATGTGGCGCCCTAGGGTATCCGTTAAACTGATCTTGAGGCTCTCCTCCACTCTGCATTCCTCTGTGGCTTGCTAACAGTATGCTCTAGGTGACATGAAGGCAAGCAGGCCCTAGAGGAGAGAGGAGGATCACTATCAGACCCCTGTTTGGAAAGTCCTCTATCTGGCCCTTATTGGGACTCCCCCGCCCCATACAGCACCGCTGGTCCTTAAGGTGTTAAGCCACTCCAAAGGTATGATGCAAATAATGTCGTTAACATAAGCCTGGTAGCAGCCCATGAGCCCTATCCAGGGGCTCCACAGAAGGAAATTCACAGGTATGGTTATAGGGCTCATCCTGCTGAGTAAAACAAGGATATTCCCAGCACTGTCAGTTGTTTTATTAAAACGTTTTCTTCTGTGTCCCCTCCATTAAATGGGCAATATTTCCATCCCCAAGCTGACAGGGCCAATCAAATCTTGACCCATAGTACAAAATGCCATCCTATCGTCATGCCTCCTAGGTTTTTTTTTTTTTTTTTTTTTTTTTTTTTTTGTGTCCTGTACAGCTGGAGGACAGAGGTGTAAATTCTACCAAGAATGTTTTCGGCAAAGTTTATTATTTTTAATAAAGTACTCTGCACCATCAGCAGTGGGAGTACAAGTGTACTTACCGAATGCCAGCTTTCTTCATACACTGCACAACTGGGGTCACATGTAGGGAGAATTGTAAACTTACAAAGTCCTGGCGATGGTCCTGGCTTCATCTGCCATGTGCATTGCTTGCATGAGACCATAGGGCCGCCGGAAGTACGGCTAAGACTTTTCCAACCGGAAGTCCCTTTATGCATTTCACAGGTGGAGCGCACGCTTGAATCACGCTGCTGAAGCCTTGCAAAAGTTTTGCTGACTATAAAATGGAGCACTGGGAGCATGGTAAGTCCTTTTAAGTTCTTTTGTTATTGACTTGGTTTTACTTGCAGTTAAGTGATGGCTTCCAAAGCACAAGGGGACAAGCAAAAGGCCCCAGATACTATCCCTCCTAAAGAGGATAAATCAGTCAAAAAAAAGTATTGTGCTGGCTGTGAGGCAAAGTTAAATGCAGCTGACCCTGCAAAACTTTGCCAAGACTGCATCAAAAAAGCTGCCACTGGAGATGTACCATCCCAGTTCAAGGAATTCTTAGGATGGATGAAGGCTTCCATGCAGGAAACCTTCACCGAAATGCAAGAAACAGCAAGAAAAAGACCCAGGTAGTCAGATCCAGAAGAGGGTACTTCCTCTATGATGTACAATGAAGGGAAGGGTAGTCTTATGAAGGCGGCTTATGCATCTTCGTTGGTTGAGGAAGGTGAACTCACAGATGATTCAGGTGCGTTCACGTTGGAAAAACTTGAGGCACTAAAACCAATGAGTATAACCTTAGGCTTAACTGAACCTCACACTGAGCTTGATTTCATGGATGCAGCTTTCTTGGGCCATTAAAAGCCTGTTCCTGCTTTCCCTATTCACCAATGTATACAGGATTCTGTCAAGAAAGAATGGAACCAAGGTGATAAAACGCACTTCTATGTCCAGGCGTTTTAATAAAATGTATCCTTTTCTGGATGAAGATGTAGCACTTTGGGTTAAACCCCCCCCCCCCAAGTAGATGCGGCTGTGGCCCAGATTACCAGATGTGCCTACTATTCTTCTGGAGGATGGAACAACAATTAACCCTTTGAGTGCCAGAGGGTGTTATGCCTTGCCTACCTCTTTGCCCGCATCCACGGTCGGCTTCTGGCCTTGGTTCTGGATCGGTGCTGGGCTCCTCTACGCATGCGCACACTTCCGGTTTCTAGTGCTTGAGCATGTGCTCTGCCGACGGACCGCTCTGCTTTTTCTCCTCTCTATGGTCCGGCCGGCATCCACACCTCATTCTCATCCTGTCTTTCGGTCCCGGGCCTTTTTAAACCCCAGACTTGCTATATCAGATGCATTTTTATACCGTCTGTTCCAGTGCCTGTGTTCTGTATCCTTCTGGTTTCTCCTGTATTCCTGTGTATGATCTGGACTGTCTCAAAACCGTGCCTTTGCCTGCTCCAATGTTCCTGTATTCCAGTGTATGACCCGGACTGTCTTGACCTTGCCTTTTCCTGCTCCAGTGTACCTTAGTAGCCTGTGTATGACCCTGGCCATCTAGACCCTGCCTCTGACTGCTCCTGTGTTCCTTGCCAGCTCATGTATGACCCGGACCGCCTGTCCGTTCCGGTTACTTTTTCCTCTGTGTCCCTCCTTGCCTTCATTGACTCCGGGGCGGCTGGCCTCTTTCTTGACACAGGTTTCGACCTCAGGCATGGCATACCTCTGCTACCTCGCAGCACTCCCGTCTGAGTTTTGGCTATTGACGGTACGCCTCTTGAGTCAGGGAACATTACAAAGACCACTACTCCCCTTACTCTTCGGACCTCTTCTGGTCACATCGTTCTTGTGGTTTGTGACCTCATCACTGTACCGCATAATCCCCTTTATACTGAGGTATCCCTGGTTGTGTGAATTCAACCCCATCATTGATTGGGTAGTGGGTACGCTTTCCTTTCCCACCACTTGTGCCATCTCCTTGGTTACGGAGGAAGTAAAACCTGCTTCCGATCTCTCTCCGGTTGTCGTACCAGAGCCCTACCGGGCCTATACCGGCGTATTTTGCAAGCAGAAGGCTGAGGTCCTACCTCCTCATTGGCCTTTTGACTGTGTCATCGATGGATCCGTACTTCCTCACGAGCGGACCTACCCCCTCTCTATTCTTGAAAACCGATGTCTTGAGTCCTATATTAAAGAGAGTCTGGCATCTGCCCCTCTTCTTCTCCGGCTGGGGCGGGTTTCTTTTTTGTTGCCAAAAAGGACGACTGAATGCTATAACTCGTAACTTCTACCCGCTGCCCCTCATATCTGAACTCCTGGACTGCCTCAGGAGTTCCATTGTTTTCATCAGACTTGACCTCCAGGGAGCGTACAGCTTGGTCCATATGTGCGAGGGAGAAGAATGGAAGACAGCCTTTAATACCCGGTTTGGGCATTACGAGTATCTCGTGATGCCCTTTGGGTTTCGTAATGCCCCAGCTGTCTTCCAGACTTTTGGTAATTATATATTCAGAGGTATCCTCCTTACTACAGTAGTGGTATATTTGGATGACATTCTCATCTTCTCCAGATCCCTTACCAAGCTTTGAAAACATGTATGTGAGGTTCTGGACAGGTTGTGAGTTCACCATCTTTATGCCAAGCTAGAGAAGCGCTCCTTCGACTAAACCATTCTTTCTTTTCTTGGGTACGTCGTTTCCTCCTCGGGCCTGCTCATGGACCCAGCTAAGGTCAGGGCCATTACAGGAGTGGCCATTACCGGTCTCTCTTAAGGCCATACAGAGATTTATGGGTTTCTCTAATTATTGCAAAAAGTTTATAAAAGGATTCTCTCACGTCATAGCCCCTATCACGGCCCTCACCAAAAAGGGGCTAACACCACCTGTTGGCCTACCAAAGCCTTGGAGGTGTTTTCTATTCTTAAAACCGCGTTCTCCTCGGCACTGGTACTCCATTCTGGGAAGACCCATCCTTATTCTTTTTTCTCCTGGAGTTGCTCTCTCAAGGAACTATGACACAGGCAATCGTGAACTTCTGGCCATCAAATTAGCCCTGGAGGAGTGGCGTTACCTGCTGGAAGGCTCTCCCCATGAGGTCACCATCCTCCCCGACCACCAGAATTTGGAGTACCTGGCCTCAGCCAAATGGCTTAACCCCCGACAGACCCGTTGGTCCCTGTTTTTTGCCAGATTCAATTATAAAATATCCTACATCCTTGACGGTAAGAATGTTAAAGCTGACGCCTTATCTCATCTGCATGAGCCACCTATCACGGTCCCCGTGATTCCCTGTCAATCTTTGACTGTGTTACCTTTGCATTGGAGGAGGCTGATTGGCCCGCCCAGGATGTTCCTTTTTATACTGGCTCTTGGGCACTTGTCAGTTGCCCTTTCGTGGTGTTCCTGATCCTGCGCCTCGTTGCTGAGTTTCAGTGTCTTCTGTGTACCGACCCGGCTTGTCTGACTCCTCTTCTGATCCTGCTCCGTGATTGACCCGGTTCTGCCTGACGTCCCTGCTCCGTGATTGACCCGGTTCTGCCTGACGTCCCTGCTCCGTGATTGACCCGGTTCTGCCTGACGTCCCTGCTCCGTGATTGACCCGGTTCTGGCTGACGACCCGGCTCCGTGATTGCTCCGTACTCCGGCTGATATTCCTGCTGTCTTACCGATCCGGTTCCGGTTGACGCTTCTGGCCAGTGTGCTGTTCCGGTGTTCCTGTGTTGCTCCGGTCTCTCCGGCGACATTCTGAACTGTTTAGTATTTCGCTGATCCTCTCTCTCTCTTCTGAGCTGTAGCCTGTGGTTGCTCTGCCATCCTCTGTCTGCTGAGCTATTCTCTCCTGTACAGAACCAGATTAACCCGTGCAGTGCCTGTAGTCTCCGGTTACGTGCCTCATATATTGCTTGCCAAGCCTCTGGTTACCCTTTGAGCCACTACACTCAGTGCCTTTAGACCAAGCCATACTATCACTTGCAGAGCACTGTCTGTTCGGTGTGCACCGTGACCGCGCCAGCTGGCGCTGGTAGTCTGTCCGCTCTTGCAGTGAGGATTCTGTGCGACACTGGAAGGGTGTCCTGGCTCTGGCTCACATACGCTCAGGGTATACGTTATCTCCTGCACTTCCCAGTGCTTCGGCTCATTGTAGCTTGTGCAGCAACCGTCTATCTTGGCATCCTAAGGGTGTCTGGCACAATCCAGTTGGCACACGCAGGGTTACTACCAATTCACGTTAAGGGCGATTCAGGTTCTGGTTACTTCAGTTCTGGCAGTAGCATTCCTCCTAAGCCCACGTTGGTGGTATTGGCTCAGCTCTGGGCAATAGGTGTGCTCCCTTTTCTACCTTGAGAGTGATTCAGTGCAGACACTTTACTCCTTTTCTCACCATTCAGAGACTGTTATCATATCCTGGGCGTTGGCCAATCTAAGACTTAGTTTCTCCAGTTGCTCCTGTTAACCCTGTGGGGTTATCCCCAGTCTATATATATATATATATATATATATATATATATATATATATATATATATATATATATTCCTATCTTTGTATTGCTCTTACCTTGTCTGTATTTGCCAATACTGTTTATACCTGTACTGGCCCCTAGGGGCACTGTTCTATTATCCTGGTTCAATAAAACTGTGTTTTTACTTCATACCCTGGTCTGAGTGTCAGAAAACCGTAACACCACCTCTCCCTAAGCCATCTACTGCTGACACAATTCTTCCTCCTTCCTGTGTCCTGGCTACCCTTTCTACCTTCACCTTATCGGCTATTAAAAATGCCCAGCAGCAGGCTTCTAGGACGGGCTCTTCGGTTCCCTATCCAGTCCTGTTTGTGCCCAGCCGTTACCGCACCGAGGTACTTCTGTGGGCTCACCACTCTCCCCTTGCCAGACACCCAGGAGTTAAACGTATGTACAATCTGCTATTTAGATACTTCTGCTGACCTGGTTCCCGTGCTGATTTTGAGAACCTGGTGAGCTCCTGTCCTATTTGCACTAAAATGAAGACTCCTCGCTCTCAGCCTCTTGGGCTTCACCACCCTCTTCCTGTTCCTGCCTTGCTTTGGTCTAAATTAGCCATGGACTTTATCGTGGGCCTGCCTAAGTCCCAGGGCATGGCCGTCATCTGTGTAGTCATCAACCGTTTTACCAAGCAGGGGCATTTTGTTCCCCTTCCCAAACTACCCACATCTGCTGAGATGGTTGACTTGTTTTTGGTTCATATTGTCCGTCTCCATGGGGTTTCTCTGCATTTCACCTCCGACAGAGGCTCCCAGTTTGACTCTAGGTTTTTGAGGGCTGTATGTGCTAGGCTTGGGATACGGCTCCAGTTCTCCTTGTGCTATCATTCCCAAAATAATGGGCAGACTGAGCGTCTGAACTAATCACTTGAGGCGTACCTTCACACCCTTTGTAACCATAGACAGGACAATTGGGTGTAGCTCCTCCCATTAGCAGAACTGTCCTACAATTCCCTATTGCAGCCTTCACTGGGCTGCTCGCCCTTCTTCTCGGCCCTGGGCTATAAGTCCCGGACTCTTCTACTGTCTCCTGGTTGTTCATTGGTACCTTCGGCTGAGTATAGGGTCCTGTCTCTGGCCCAGCACTGGGTCACCCTTCGCTCTACCCTGCTGTCCTCTCAAATGCACCAGAAGGCGGCTGCTGACCTCCATCGTGGTCTGACCCAGGCCTTTGGTCCAGGGGAGAAGGTCTGGCTGTCTACCCACAATGTCTGCCTACGCCAGCAGTCTGCCAAGCTTGGCTTACTCCATCTGGATCCATTTAAGGTAGCCAAACATAGCCAGTGGTCTATGTGAAGAAACAGGAGGTTAAACTTTCATGTCCCTGTGATATGAGGACTGTGGGATTACATGGACATTCCAGCAATACATTTGCTATGGACGTTTCCTATCTCAAGTCCTTTGAACTCAACCTCGCCATCTATTGGTTGACCCTTGCATTGCAGCATTGTGCTATGCACTGCCATCTATTGGTTGGTGACCTGCATTGCTGTGTCCCATGCAAGTATGCAAATATGGCATTGTTGCATTCTGGGATCGTCAGTTTCTCTCCAATGTTTTCATTATACTTCCCCATCCTACACCCTAAATTTGTTATACCATGTTATGTTGTTTGTATGTCTTGTCTTCTGTGTATTATGATATTTTGTTATATTCATGTCACCACAAGTTAAATGAAGACTGTTAAAGGCCTGGTATTCCATTTCAATAAACTTAGATGTGTTTCCCTACCCCTGAAGCAGATGTTTAGGCTCTGTTATTGGGGGGGTTGGGGATTGATGACACCAGGCCTCTGTATCCCAAAAGTGCCTTGTTAAAGGTGGTGTCATTTTACCAGGGCAGAGGGGCGAGTTCCTGCCAGGAGGAGGCGGTGGTGTCGCAGAGAGGCCTGAACCTGTTCCCCAGAACAAGGCAGAGGGGTTAGTGCCTGCCCAGCAGAGACTTCGCAGCAGAGGGGATGATACCTGCTCCGCAGTGACCTGTTCCAGTGGGTAGAAGTGCGAGTCCCTACCCAGGTCACTGCTCTCCATTGGGCTCGCTGCACCTGGAGGTCTTCCAATCCGGTTGACCTCTCCTCCTCTGGGTGGTGCAGCTAGATCCAGTGGCAAACGGCCCAGGTCTGTCCGGTGGTCCTCTGAGGCCGGTTAGGTGTAAATGACCTGGTAGGCACCCCCCTCTAATGCTACAGGGGTGGGTGGCTGCTGCCAGGGGCCATCACAGTCTATCGTTTGGTCTTGCCTCAATCTCTGTGTATCCATCCTGTGTTTCATGTCTCTCGGCTTAAGCCTCTGGTTCCAGCTCGTTCTCCTCACCCCACTACTGTGGCCCCTTCTCCTGTCTCGGTCCAGGGTCAGGAAGAATATGTTATTGACGGCATTTTGGACTCCCGGCAGGTACGGGGATGCCTTCAGTACCTGGTTAACTGGGAGGGTTATGGACCGGAGGAACGCTCCTGGGTCCCGATGCGGGATGTCCATGCCCCTTCCTTGCTGTGCCGCTTCCATGTGCAGTTTCCTGACCGGCCCTCCTAGCGGCCCCAGGTGATGGCCGTCGGGTGATGGGTAGTGTTATGCCTTGCCTGCCTCTCTGCCAACATCGGCGGTCGGCATCTGGCTTTGGTTCTGGATCGGTGCCAGGCTCCTCTACGCATGCTCACACTTCCGGTTCCTAGTGCCTGTGCGCATGCACTCTGCCGACGGACTTCTCTGCCTTTTCTTCTCCCTATGGTCCAGCCAGCATCCACACCTCTCTCTCATCCTGTCTTCTGGTCCCGGGCCTTTTTAAACCCCAGGCTTGCTATGTCAGATGCATTTTTATAGCATCTGTTCCAGTACCTTTGTTCTGTATCCTTCTGGTTTCTCCTGCATTCCTGTGTAAGATCTGGACTGTCTCAAGACCTTGCCTTTGCTTGCTCCAGTGTTCCTGTATTCCAGTGTTTGACCCAGACTGTCTTGACCTTGTCTTTGCCTGCTCCAGTGTACCTTACCAGCCTGTATATGACCTGGACCGTCTAGACCCTGCCTCCTCCTTCTCCTGTGTTCCTTGCCATCCCGTGTATGACCAGGACCTCCACAGACCTTGCCCTGTCTTCTTCAGTGATTCAGACCCGTTGTCCCATCCACCTGGGATCCACCTCTTCCAGGAATTCCGAGTGAGTACCTGTCTTCCTGTTTGGAGTATTGTCTATTCTCCCTGGGGATTATTTAGTATAGCTTGTCTCGGTTGGGGTTATCCGAGGTTACTCGGCAGCTCCTCTGCTGGGGACCACAACATCTGGCTTCGCTGCCAGCACCTATAGGCGGCTCAGGCGCAGCAAGACCCCGGCCCAGGCAGCCTCCCTCCCCAGCGTCTAGCTCAGTAATCCCTTGTTGGAGGAGTCTCCTGTTCCTCTGGCAAGGTACTCGCCACCATCTTGGTAGTCCATCCGTGGGTGCTTGACAGAGGGGTAGATAACACATTGCTTTGCAATGCGTTCCGTACGCCTCTGGCTCTCTGGGTTAAGGATCCTATGGACAAAAAAAAGGGCAGATAGTGCTTTAAAAAAGATAGTATAGCACGATGGGCCCGAACCTCAAGACTGCAATGGCCATAGCCTTTATCTTCAGAATCTTTTTGTATCTGAAAGTCTGACTTTGAGGAAAAAATAGTCGGTCGTGTCAAGATCTAGTCTTTTAAAAGAATTATCCAACATGAAAGAGGTGATACATTTTGCATTTAACACATCAGTGGACAACATAAGGTTATTAGCAAAATCTTCTGCTGTATCCTTAACAACCAGGAGAACATTGTGGATTAAAGCATGGCATCGCCTCTATAAGGAATCAAAACCAGCCTGTTTTTAAAGGGATAGTATTGTCAACTTTTTACAAAAAATGAATCATGTAGGCATTAAAAATTAAACTAAATGCCCCCAGTCCCATCTCTCAAACCTTTATGGTAGAGAGATATTCGGTATCAAAGTACCCCCTCCCTCCCCTTTCCCTGATGTTAGAGCTCTAGATGACTGCAGGGGAATCCAGTCCCAGGACCGTTGGAGGCTCTTCAGCAGAGCCGAGGTTGCGAGAGAGAAAAAGAACTACTTCACTGGAACGCTCTACAAAATGTGCTTGCAACGGTCCCGGGACTGGATTCCCCTTCAGTCAGCTAGAGCACTGACATCACAGAAAGGGGAGGGTGGGGGAACTTTACTACCAAGATGGGACTGGGGGCATTTAGCTTAATAGCTACAATATTTATTTATTTATTTTTTTTTTTTTTTTTTTTTTTTAAGTTGGCAATATTATCCCTTTAAAGGAGGCACATTACTTGGAGATCAGCTAGAAGAAATAATCAAATGCTCCTCACGGGGGGGAAAAGCTCATTTCTTCCATAGGAAGGGCGTAATATAGGCCAGTCTCAATCAAATTAATCTTCTTTCAGAAACTGCCGTCAGACTTTTCAAGAGGCCAACAGATACCCCCAAAGAGACAATACAGACAGCATTTTCCTCCAGTGGTGGCTCTAGGAAAGATTTTCCTAGGCAGCCTTTTCGAAAGAATAATCAATGAATTGGGGATAGTCCCATCTGTCGTTCCAGTGGGGGGCAGATGGAAGCCAGTGCAGACAATTGAGTTCTTCAGATTGTGGACAAAGGGTAATACAGACTCGAAGACTGAAGTCAAGTTTTCCTGTCTGAAAACGAAATCAAATAAAATTAAGGAAACAAATACAGCTAATGTTACTGAACAGTGTAATTAAACCAGTTTCACAGGAATTTATTCCACTATATTCCCAGTACCTAAGTCATCAGGGAAGATGAGATTTATTCTAGACCTAAAATTGTTAAATCTGTGTATTAAAAAGAGACCTTTCAAGATGGAATCTGTCTCATCCAGTGATTAAAAGCAGTTTACAAGGATGCCTACCTGACAAGTGTAAATTTAAAAAATGCATATCATCCTATCTTGATCAGGCAGTCATCATCTGTTTCTCTGATTCCACATAGACAACAACCACCTCCAGTATCAAGTGCTTCCATTCAGCCTGGCATGGGGTATTTACGAAGGTCCTAGCAGCATCCCTGGTAGTCTTAAGATAACTGGATGTGACAGTAATACCATGCTACGACATTCCAATACTGGAAACGTCAAAGGAAAGGTCAGTCACCAACACAGACCTTTGTCTATCAATACTGCAAAACATGGGTTGAGTAATCAATCCCCCAAAAAACCAATTACATCCCACGAAAACACTGTTCCTAGGCATGTAGTTCAACACCTTAGAACGAACAGTACATCTATCCATAGAAAAAATGACAAACTTGTGTTACAGAATAAGAAAATTTCACCTATCCATAGTCCAGAAAGCAAAAGAATTCGTAAAAATCCTAGAAATGCTATCTTCCACTGTTCTGATTGTACCATGGGGAAAATTCCATCTGGGAAAGACAAAACACAATTTTCCGGTGTGTCCAATCCACGGCTTTGGTGAGATCTGGCTCCGCCCTCCAGCTGGTAGGACCAATAATTTTTTAATTACTTAAGGTTCTGCTTGCTGCTATTTCCCCAGTTTTTTTGGTCCTACCACAGCTGGAGGGCGGAGGCAGATCTCATGGAGCCTCCTGAGAAGACACAGATTTTTTATTTTCTCCCCCATGTGGTTAGCCCTAAACGCTAACCACATTACTTTTTACCTGGTGAGACTGCATACCCTGGACATATCCCGGGTCGCATGGGTCTTGAGCAGGATTCCCCGCCGCGTTCACGCTGCTCTCAACGCTCAGATGAAGCCGCACGCACTGGGGGAAGCAAGCCCGGATGTCGGCGGCATCTATAGAAGCGCTAAACCGGAAGTTCGGCTGGATGCGTTCCAGCAATGGAACGCACGCCGCGATCCCGCGCTGACCGGCTAGGAAGACAGAGGGGATATAAGCCTGTAACTGAAGGCTATGTAAGTACACATTTTTATATAATATATATATATAATATATATTATTACTTTTGAGCTTATAAATTATCTATTCCTGCATAATGTCTGCTAAAGATTCTAAGATAGACAAACCTAAGAATCCTGGTGTACCTGCTAAGGAAGATAAGTCTGTTTCTAAAACAAAAATCTGTATGGGATGTGATGCTAAACTTGCTTCTTCAGAACCAGCTAAACTGTGTCAGGAATGCCTTAAGAAAGCAGCTGGAGACGCAGTTCCACCTCAATTTCAGGAGTTTCTTGGATGGATGCGCACATCCATGCAGGAAACTTTCTCATCTATGCAGGAGTCGGCAAGAAAGCTCCAGCGTACTTCTGATGCTGAAGAGGGTCCTTCCAGACGTCAGTTAGAGGAAGAGGAAGAAGACAGTTTGATTGAATTAGAATCAGCTATGTCTTCTGCTGAAGAAAGAGAAATTACTGAAGATACCGGTAATTTCAGTATAGATAAGATTGACGGACTCATCAAGTCCATGAGAAAGACTTTAGGCCTCTCTGAAACTCAAAAAGACTTGAATGTTATGGACGCCGCATTTATAGGATACAAGAAATCTGCCCCACAGATTCCTGTTCACAGCTCCATTCAAGATATCCTCAAAAATGAATGGAAGCAAGGGGACAAAAGATCGGCAATGTCTAGACGCTTTCAGCGGATGTACCCCTTTGCGGAGGAAGATGTTTCCACATGGATCAATCCTCCTAAGGTCGATGCAGCAGTAGCCCAGATTTCGCGAAGAACAACTATTCTCTTGGAAGATGGCACTACATTGAGAGACCCTATGGAAAAAAGGGCAGATAATGCCTTGAAGAATGTTTTCTACAATTGGTCAGAACCTGAAGTCCGCTACTGCCATGGCCTGCGTATTTAGAGTGTTACGCCTTTGGTTAACAGATTTTGAAGAGAAGATTGATTCTTCCGTTTCTAGATCTCGCCTATTGAAAGAAATAGCTACCATCAAAGATGCAGTTAATTATTCGTGCGACGCCTCCCTGGATACCATCAGACTCATGGCAAAGTCATCAGCCTTATCCATTACTGCTAGGAGAGCCCTTTGGATCAAGGCCTGGGAGGCAGATGCATCATCTAAAAATAGATTAGTCTCTCTTCCCTTTACAGGCTCTAAACTTTTTGGTGATCAGTTAGAGGAAATCATTAAAAAATCGTCCGGAGGTAAGAGCCCATTCCTTCCTCAGGAAAGGCGTCCCCGTTCATCTCCATCAAGATCAAACAGGTTTAGGCGTCAGTCCTTTCGAGAAACCCGCAGATACCGGCCTGGATCCTCCTATGAGCAAAAGAAGAGATCAGGACAGAATCAACGCACTGGAACCCGCAAGGACTTCCAGCGCAAGCCTTCCTTCCAGCAGAATTCTTCTCAATGAAGCCAGCAGAGCCCTGTCTCCAGTTCCAGTAGGGGGCAGACTGGAATTCTTCTTAGACAGCTGGAGAAAGATCAACCCAGACAGATGGGTGAAGCAGTCTCTGGAGATAGGGTATGCGCTGGAATTTCAGACTGTCCCTCTATTTGCTCAGTTCCAGACATCCATAATAAGGAACAAAGCCATACTATCAAATATGAAGACAGCTATTCAAGGCCTTATTCAGAACAGAGTCATAGAGAAGGTCCCTCAGAATCAACACTTCAAAGGAATTTATTCCAATCTTTTTTATGTCTCCAAGCCCTCTGGGGACCTGCGATTCATTCTAAATCTGAAGAAAGTAAATGCCTTTCTCAGAACCAGAACCTTCAAGATGGAAACAATCCAATCAGCTCTAAAGTTGATCAGACCATTCTCCTTTCTGACTCTGGTAGACCTCAAGGACGCTTACTACCTTATACCAATAAGGAAAGTACACCGAAGATTCCTGAGGTTTCACATACTAGGAGAACATTATCAATACAGAGTCCTTCCATTCGGCCTAGCAACAGCTCCGAGGGTCTTCACAAAGATTCTGGCAGTAGCTGTAGCAGAATTAAGACAACAGAAAGTCCGAGTAATCCCATATCTAGACGATCTTCTGCTAATAGCAGACAACAGGCTACAGTCAGCAGCAAATACAGAAACTTGCATAAAGTTATTGAAGGAGCTACGTTGGATCATAAACCTAGACAAAAGCCATCTGGAACCCACCCAGTCCCTAAAGTTTCTGGGAGTCATCATAGATACAAGGAAATCACTAGTGACACTATCAGAAGAAAGACAACAAAGGATTCTTCTAGCAGTGAGAAAATTTTAGATATCAAGATGCAGGACAGCAAAGGAATTTTCGCACCTGATAGGAAATTTCACCTCAGCACAACACATAGTGCCTTGGGCAAGGGCTCATGGGAGACAAACTCAGTACAATTACCTAAAATTCCAGAAGAAGGATCCATCGAACTACCAAATGAAGATACCCATTCTTCCTTCAACCAGACGGGAGTTATTGTGGTGGAACAACCCAAGTCACTTACAGAAGGGAAAATCTCTCAAGGAACAAACTTGGGAGATAGTCACAACGGACGCCAGCACAGCGGGCTGGGGAGGAGTGTGGAACCAAAAATCAGCCCAGGGGGTCTGGTCTGCAAAAGAATCCAAGCTCCACATAAACAACTTGGAGCTCCTGGCAGTCTGGAAAACATTGAGGAGTTTTCAGGACCATCTAAGACAGACAGCGGTTCTAGTCAGATCAGACAACACTACAGCTGTAAGTTACCTCCGGAATCAGGGCGGCACAAGGAACATAGCCCTCAACCATCTAGCTCTGCAGATCATCTCTTGGGCAGAAAGACATCTGAAGGATCTCAAGGCAACATATCTATCAGGCACAAGAAATCTTCAAGCAGATTTCCTCAGCAGACAGCAGATTGTTCCAGGAGAATGGTCACTAAAGAAGAAGGTCTTCAAGGACATTATCACAGTCCTGGGAACCCCAGTGATAGATCTCATGGCCACTGCAAGCAACACTCAGTGCAGCTTATTCCTCTCCCGTTGGAGGGATCATCAGGCTCTAGCCCAGGATGCCTTCCAACAAAAATGGACATATCCACTGGCTTATGTCTTCCCTCCCATTCCACTCATTACAGAGGTCATTCGAAAAGTAAGGGAGGACCAGGCAAGAGTCATTCTAATCGCTCCAGATTGGCCAAGGAAACTCTGGTATGCAGACCTGATACAGCTTTCAGTCCATCCACCACTAAGACTTCCAGACATTCCAGACCTGCTGTCACAGGGACCGATATGGCATCCGGATCCAGCCTTCTTGAAGCTAGCGGCCTGGAAGCTGAACGGAGCTCACTGAGATACAAGGGCCTATCTGAGGAAGTCATTGATACCATGTTACTTGGCAGAAAGACTTCTTCTTCCCGGATTTATTACAGGGTCTGGACTACGTTTTACAATTGGTGCAGAGCCAGAAAACTGGACAGAAGTAGTATTCTTCCCCATACTATCCTTGATTACTTACAGCAGGGCTTCAACAAAGGCCTGAAGCCTGCATCCCTTAAGGTACAACTATCGGCACTTTCAGCTGTTTTGGCCTGTCCTTTTGCAGATATGTACCTCATCAAAAGATATATGTCAGCAATATCAAAAATCAAGCCTACCATAAGGGAGATTATTCCCCCTTGGGACCTCAATATTGTCCTGCAACAAATCTGTTCCCATCCGTTTTTTGAGCCTCTGGATTCAGTATCTTTAAAACATCTTACTCTCAAGACTGTGTTCCTTACAGCAATTACTTCAGCTAGAAGGGTAGGAGAATTACAGGCCCTACTTTGTAAGTCTCCATTTTTGGTCTTTCATCAGGACAAGGTGGTCCTGAGACCCAGAGCCTCTTTTAGATCCAAAGTGGTATCTAGTTTTCATCTCAGTCAGGAGATTATTCTTCCTTCTTTCCCCCCTGATTCAGTAGCAGGTACGGATTCAAGACTGAAAAATCTGGATTTATGCAGATGTTTGCAAATATATCTGCTCAGAACTAAGGAATTACGTCAAACTGACTCATTATTTGTTCACTTTGCGGGGAAGTTTAAGGGCACAGCTGCTTCCAAGGCATCGATTGCCAGATGGATTAGAGACTGCATTGCCTTAGCATACCAGTCAGCAGATTTGGAGCCTCCTCCGAGAATTAAGGCTCACTCTACCAGGGCAGTAGCCTCTTCCTGGGCTTTGAAGGCCGTGGCTTCACCTGAAGAAATATGTAGAGCAGCCACTTGGTCCTCAGTGTCCACTTTCATAAAGCATTACAAATTGGACATTCAAGCATCAAAAGATGCTAATTTTTGCAGGAAGGTGCTGCTTGCAGCCAGTCCTGCTCAATAACTTATCCCACCCTGGAGATACTGCTTTGGTAAGTCTCACCATAGCCGTGGATTGGACACAGAGGAAAAGGTGAAATTTACTCACCGATATTTTGTTTTCCTCTGTGTCCTTCCACGGCAACCCTCCCTAGGAGTTAGTTGGTATGGTATGGTATCGTTCCTTTGGATACATTTATATGCAGAACTGAATTTGCTCTTACTAACCTATTTCTCATTCCAGCTTTGACAAAAGTATAACTAGGGAAATAGCAGCAAGCAGAACCTTAAGTAATTAAAGAATTATTGGTCCTACCAGCTGGAGGGCGGAGCCAGATCTCACCATAGCCGTGGATTGGACACACCATAGCCGTGGAAGGACACAGAGGAAAACAAAATATTGGTGAGTAAATTTCACCTTTTTTTCTCAGTTTCTGGATGAAGGATTCTGGGCAAAAAATCCCACTACTATATTCCACAAGAAGAGAGCTGACTCTCAGTCCCAAACATGTGGGGAGAGGCAGGCACATCGAGGAAACAAAGTGGGAGATAATCTGGACATATGCCAGTCTATCCGACTGGGGAGGAGTGTGGAAGTCTGAAACAGTCCAAGAAAAATAGTCTAAACAAGCGACAACACTGTATATCAATGTTCTGGAATTGAAAGTGGTGGAAAATGTGTTAAAAGTTAAATCCTCAACCTTAAAACCTCAACCATAATGTACATAAGGAATCGGAGGCAAGAGAAGCAAGCTCCTCCAGCAAGCATGTGGAATGAATGCTCACTTGGGCATCTCACATTGCAGGTATTCTAAACAGGCGGATTATTTGAGCTGACAGACGCTGGATCCAGGAGAGTGGCCGCTGAATCAAAGAATATTCAACCTTCTAGTCCAAGAATGGATAACTGTAACAGTGGCTCTCATGGCCATGCAAAAATATTGTGTCACGATGGAAGAATAAAAAGACAATCGCACAGGATGCACTGCGGATCCCTTGGGACTTCAGGCTCATGTTTCCTCCTCTACCATCCTAGACATTGTCAGAAAGATTCGGAAGGAACAAGTGGATATCCTCTTGATTGCTCCTTACTGACCAAGGAAGATATGGTTCTCTGTCACAGTACCTTGTTTTCAGCGCCGCTTGGCGTTTTTCCACATGTCATCTGCAGGCAAGAGGCTTCAAGCTTGGTGCAGGCTTCTGTTTTATGTGTGTTTGTTTCCTGTAGTCTCCTCCTACCTACGTCCTCCCTCTAGCAGCTCCTCCTACGTACTTCCTGTGGAGGGGTTTAAAGGGCAGACTGAGTCCTGACTCAGTCACCCTTACGTTGTTGTTCTGAGCAGTTCATTTTCTAGTATTCCTGATTCATGTGTATGATCCGGCTTGTCTGTCCATCCATTCTGGTGTTGACCTGTGGCTCTGTCTGACTATTCTCCTTGGCGTTCCGATTTGGCTCAGATATCCTTTCTGGTGCAAACCTGTGGCTCTGGCTGACTACCCGCTCCGTGTATGACTTTAGCTCATCTGACTATCCTATCTGGTGCTTACTAGAAGGCTCTGTCTGTTCGCTTAGTTTGTTGGTTCCGTTATTCAGATATCCTTCCTAGTATTGACCTGGGGCTCTAGCAGACTCCTAGCTACTGACTGCAGGCTAAGTCAGTATCTCTTGGGCGTTACCTTACCATGAGACTCCAGTGGGCTGAGGCCTAGTCTCAGACAGTGTGGTGCAGCGATTGGGAGACTGCTATTCCTGATACAGTGCTCACCGTTTCTATCACCCACTGTGTGTTTGATATATTGCATTACTGTCATTATTCTCATAATAAAGGTTCTACTAACTATACCGTCTGACTCCTTGTTTTGCTTGCCAACCGTAACATTCTCAGAATTAGTAAAAATATCTGTTTTGCTCCCACAGAACTCAGATCTCTTCTGTCAAGGACCAGTATTCCACTCGAATCTGGCATTTTTAAATCTAGTGGCCTGGAGGCTGAGAGGAATTTGCTTCTAACCTTAGGTGTATCTTTAGAAGTAGCTGACACCATTATTGCTTGTCGCAAAGCATCATCTTCCAAAATATACCATAGAATCTGGTCCATTTTTTTCAAAGTGGTGCAAAGATCAAATCTATCCAGGGACAATATTGGCATAGGAAACATTTTGGACTTCTTTCAAGAATGGTTCAAGAAATGTCTGTAGCAAACTTCACTTAAAGTTCAGATATCTGACTTGTCAGCAAATTTGACCAGACCACTGGCAAATAATTTTGTCACACAGATTTGTTCAAGCAATCTCAAAAATCAAGCCTACCATTTCTGAAGTAATTCCACCTTGGGACCTTTTAGTTTAGTCCTAAACCAGTGGCTTCTAACCAAGCATTTGAGCCTCTTGAGTTCATCTCATAAAAAAAATGTAACAATAAAGACAGTCTTCTTAACAGCCAGTTGTGAACTTCAGGCTCTTTCCTGCAAGGAAACCCACATTTTAGATCACTTCTGAGTTCCAGCTTAGTCAAGATATTGTCCTGCAACCTTACTGTCAGAACCCAACTAATGACAAAGAAAAGGTGAAATTTACTCACCGATATTTTGTTTTCCTCTGTGTCCTTCCATGGCTACGCTGAGAGATCTGGCTCCGCCCTCCAGCTGGTAGGACCAACAATTTTCCGTTACTTAAGGTTCTGCTGAGTGCTGCTTCCCCAGTTATACTTTTGTCAAAGCTGGAACGAGAAGTAGATTAGTAAGAGCAATAGGAGTCTAAATATACGTGTATCTTAAAAGGAACGATACAATACAATACCAATCATAACAAGGGAGGGGTGCCGTGGAAGGACACAGAGGAAAACAAAATATTGGTGAGTAAATTTCACCTTTTCCTCTGTGTCCAATCCACGGCTATGCTGAGAGACTTACCAAAGCAGTATCTCCAGGGAGGGAAAAATTATTGAGTAGGATTGGCTGCAAGAAGCACTTTCATGCCAAAGTTAGCATCCTGGGATGCCTGAATGTCCAGTTTGTAATGTTTTATGAAAGTGGACACAGAAGACCATGTGGCTGCTTTACAGATCTCCTCAGGTGAAGCCACAGCCTTCAGAGCCCAGGAAGAGGCTACTGCCCTGGTAGAGTGAGCATTAATTCTAGTTGGTGGCTCCAAGTCTGCTTTCTACCTAATAGTATGGTATTGATGACCTCCTCAGATAAACCCTTATTTCTTAGTGAGCTCCGTTCAGCTTCCAGGCCGCTAGGTTCAAGAAAGCTGGATCCGGATGCCATATCGGTCCTTGTGACAACAGGTCTGGTATGTCTGGCAGTTTTAGTGGCGGCTGGACTGATAATTGTATCAGATCTGCATACCAGAGCTTTCTTGGCCAGTCTGGGGCGATTAGAATGACCCTTGCCTGATCCTCTCTGATCTTCCGTATGACCTCTGTTATGAGAGGAATGGGAGGAAAGACATAGGCCAGTGGATATGTCCATTTTATCTGGAAGGCATCCTGAGCTACCGCCTGATGATCCCTCCATCGGGATAGGAATCTTTTGCACTGAGTATTCCTGGATGTGGCCATGAGGTCTATCACTGGCTTCCCCAGGACTGTTATGATTTCTCTGAAGACCTCCTTCTTTAGGGACCATTCTCCTGGAAGAATCTGATGTCTGCTGAGGAAGTCTGCCTGAAGATTCCTTGTGCCTGAGAGATATGTAGCCCTTAGAGCCTTTAGATGTGTCTGTGCCCAAGAGATAATCCTCAGGGCCAGATGGTTGAGGGCTACATTCCTTGTGCCTCTCTGGTTCCGGAGATAACTTACGGCTGTAGTGTTGTCTGATCTGACTAGTACCGCCGTCTGTCTCAGATGATTCTGTTGTGACTATCTCCCAGGTTAGCTCTCTGAGGGATGTTCCCTGCTGTAGGTGACTTGGATTGCTCCACCATAGTAGCTCCTTTTTGGTGGAGGGAAGAACAGGAATTTTCATCTGAAAGTTTGATGGATCCCTCTTCTGGAACCTCAGGAAATTGAATTGGGTTTGCCTCCCATGAGCCCTTGCCCATGGCACTATGGGTTGGGCAGAGGTGAAGTTTCCTATCAGGTGCGCAAATTCCTTTGCTGTCCTGACTCTTGACCTTTGAAATCTTCTTACTGCTAGAAGAATTCTCTGCTGCCTTTCTTCTGATAGTGTCACCAGAGATTCTCTTGTATTGATGATGACCCCCAGGAACTTTAAGGACTGGGTTGGTTCCAGATGACTTTTGTCTAGGTTTATGATCCAACCTAGTTCTCTCAATAGCTTTAGGCAGACTTCTGTATTTGTCGCTGACTGTTGCATGTTGTCTGCTATTATCAGAAGATCGTCTAGGTATGGTATCACTCGAACACTCTGTTTCCTTAATGCTGCCAGGGCTACAGCCAGGATCTTTGTGAAGACTCTTGGAGCTGTAGCCAGGCCAAAAGGAAGAACTCTGTATTGGTAATGTTCTCCCAGGATGTGAAATCTCAGAAATCTCAGAAATCTTTGATGTACCTCCCTTATTGGTATGTGGTAATAAGCATCCTTGAGGTCTATGCGAGTCATAAAGGAGAAGGGTTGAATCAACTTTAGAGCTGATTGGATTGTTTCCATCTTGAAAGTCCTGGTCCTGAGAAAGGCATTTACTTTCTTCAGATTTAGAATCAATCGAAGAGCCCCAGAGGGCTTGGAGACATAAAAAAGATTGGAATAGATTCCTCTGAAATGTTGATTCTGAGGGACCCTCTCTATGACTCTGTCCTGCAGGAGGCCCTAAATAGCTTTCTTCATTCTTGATAACATAACTTTTCTTCGAATTTTGGAAGTCTGGAACTGAGTAAATAGAGGGACAGTCTGAAACTCCAGCGCATACCCTATTTCCAGAGACTGCTTCACCCATCTGTCTGGGTTGATCTTCTTCCAGCTGTCTAAAAAGAACTCCAGTCTGCCCCCTACTGGAGCTGGAGATAGGGCTCTGCTGGCTTCATTGTGAGGTTTGCTGAAATGAAGATTTGCGTTGGAAGTTCTTGCGGGCTCCAGTGCGTTGATTTTGTCCTGATCTTTCTCTGCTCATATGAAGATCCAGGACGATATCTGCGGGCTTCTCGAAAGGACTGACGCCTGAACCTGGTAGATCTTGGTGAAGATGCAGGAGAACGCTTTTCCTGAGGAAGAAACAGACTTTTACCTCCCGAAGACTTCTTAAAGATCTCCTCTAGTTGATCACCAAACAGCTTAGAACCCGTGAAGGGCAAGGAGACTAACCTATTTTTTGATGATGCGTCTGCCTCTCAGGCTTTGATCCAAAGAGCTCTTCTAGCTGTGATGGATAATGCTGATGATGTTGTCCAAGGAGGCGTCACATGAGTAGTTAACCGCATCCTTGATGGTAGCCATTTCCTTCAGCAGGCAAGATCTTGAGACCGAAGAATCAATTTTCTCTTCAAATTCAGTTAACCACAGACATAACACTCTGAATACACAGGCCATGGCTGTAGCAGATTTTTAGTTATGGCCTATTGTAGAGAACTGTTTCTTCAAGGCGTTATCTGCCCTTTTTTCCATAGGGTCTCTCAGTGTAGTGCCGTCTTCCAAGAGAATAGTAGTTCTCCGCGAAATCTGTGCTACTGCTGCGTCCACCTTAGGGGGGTTGATCCATGTAGACACATCTTCTTCCGCAAAAGGATACATACGCTGGAAACGTCTGGACATTGCTGGTTTCTTATCCCCCTGCTTCCATTCGTTCTTAATAATATCCTGAATGGAGCTATGAACAGGAATTTGTGGGGCAGACTTCTTGTATCCTATAAAGGCAGCATCCATAACATTTAAATCCTTTTGGGTCTCAAAGAGACCCAGAGTCTTTCTCATGGATTTAATGAGACCGTCAATCTTATACATACTGAAATTTCCGGTGTCCTCAGTAATTTCACCTTCTTCAGCGGATGACATGGCTGATTCTAATTCAGTCAAGCTATCTTCCTCTTCTTCTTCCACATGACGTCTGGAAGGACCCTCCTCAGCGTCTAAAGTTTGCTGGCGCTTTCTGGCAGATTCTTGCATAGAAGAGAAAGTCTCTTGCATGGATGTGCGCATCCATCCAAGAAAATCTTGGAATTAAGGTGGAACTGACTCCCCAGCTACTTTCTTAAGGCATTCAGGACACAACTTAGCTGGGTCAGTGGATGAAATTTTGGCATCACATCCCATGCAGGGCTTAGATTTTGGGACAGGCTTATCCTCTTTAGCAGCTTTCCCAGTACCCTTGGGTTTATCTGCTTTAGGGTCTTTGCCAGACATAATGCAGACTAAAGATACAATAGATGCACAATATATATAAATATAAGTAAATGTAGACTTACATAGCCTCTGTCTCCTGCCTTATATTCCCTCTGAGCTCCAGCCGCTTTTCACGGGGATCGCGGCGTGCGTTCCACTGCTGGAACGCATCCAGCCGAACTTCCGGTTTGCAGCGCATAGAATGCTGGCGTCATCCGGGCTTGCGTGCGGCGTGTCCGGAGCACAGTAAGCCGCATGGACACAGCGGGGGAACCCAGCACAGACCCATGCGACCCGGGATACATCCAGGGTATGAGATCCGATCATGAAACAGGTAATGTGGTTAGCGTTTATGGCTAACCACATAAAGGAGAAAACAAGAAAAATCTTTGTATGAGCTTAACATAGGTGGCTCCTGCCTCTGTCCTCCGGCTGTGGTAGGACCAAATAACTGGGGAAGCAGCACTCAGCAGAACCTTAAGTAACGGAAAATTGTTGGTCCTACCAGCTGGAGGGCGGAGCCAGATCTCTCAGCGTAGCAGTGGATTAGACACAGAGGAAAAACTGTTCCATAATCTCAGTGTGGTAAGATGTCTTACTACATACCTGAAACATTCTGAGTGTTTAAGAAAATCAGAATCCTTATTCATTCATTTTTTGAAAAATTCAAGGGAACTTCAGCATTAACACCATTTACTGTCCGGTGGATTCAAACATGTATAATCCTTGCATATACTCTTGCCAGTAAAGACCCTCCACTTAAATTAAAGACTCACTCTACAAGATCTTTGGCTACTTCCTGGGCACACAAAGCTAAAGCAACACCTACAGAAATCTGCAAAACAGCCACATGGAAATCTTTATGCACTTTTATCAGACACTACAGTCTAGATGTATAAGCATCTTCAGATGCACAGTTTGGAAGGAAGGTCCTGCAAGCAGTGGTTCTTCCGTAACAGTAGGATCTGTCTTTATTTTTCATGCGTAAAATAAATTGTCATATTATATTGAATAATTTATGCTCTCGTTTTCTCTATCCTCCAATATGGAAAACTGATGCAATGGAAGGTTGAGCTTCTCCTTTGGAGGGCAGAACACATTCACAAAAGGCAAGGTCTTGTGGGTGGAGACTCCCAGCTCAACCCAGCGCTGCCTCCAGTTGTGATATGTTGTTCAAGGTGAAATGACAGCCAGAGCTCTTACTTTTACATTTTTTATTATTTTGCACAATGGGGCTGTTAAAATTCCCCCATTAGGAAGGTTACCATTACTGGGCGTCCCCTGGATTGGATTTACCAGTGTGCAGATGCAGTGTGGACCTTTGCAGCCCTGTTGATAGAATCTTGTATTCCAAGTTTTCATTCCCAGCAGTTTCTCTCAGAGGCTCTGCTTCCTTCACGGTGGTAACCAGAAGACAGATGATTTGAAGGTTGGGGAGTAACCCTTTGAGTGCCTTGGCTTTTCTGAGACTTTGGGTTCTTCCACCCATGCTGGGTATGTTATTACTGTTCATTCCCTGGGTTATGGTACATGGATAGCTGCATTAGGACTAGTTAACACCTTCCCGGCATAGAAAATCTGTTTTACCCCCTAATGCCACTCTTGATCAGATTCCTCTGGATGAGTAGAAGACCCTTTGTAAGGAGATCCGAAGTCCTCGGATGGACGTTGCTCGTTCTGCCAACTACCTTTCTCTAGATGACTGCTTCCTGTAGCTGGTTTTCCCGGTCAGTCCCTCCAAACAGCTTCCCAGGATGGGGGTCAACAGAAGACCCTTGATACCACCCAGTAATGCAGACACAGCACGCAGTTCAGGATCAACAGAACTCTCTCTTTATTGTGGCTGAATTCCGCTCTTTTATGAAGGTTTAGAACAACAATGCATAACAAGGTTAACTGACCCAGTACAATAGGTTGGGGTGACATACAATGGGACCCCTAGGGTTAAGGTAAACTCGGGTACAATGGGACACCAGACTCCCTGGAGCCGTAGTAATTCAATCTGGCCGCTTTAACCTTTAGACCAATAAGAGAGGAATAGCTGGATTCGAGCAGCCAATCCGATGGCCGCCTACTTTTCCCATGTAAAGTCTATGGAGTCCCTTTAACTGTAGACGACCAATCGGTACCTTGGGGCGGGTCTTAGATTAGCCAATCCCTGGGTGGCCTACTTTCCCCCATGTTAACTCTATGGGGGACCTTTAAACTAGTCACTCAGAGCTTTGGCCAATCAGAAAGCTGCCTACTGCCCAAGCACCATAATTTTCGATATGGTATCAAGTCTTTGCATTCGTGCAGATATGATGACACCTACTGGTTGTCGAAGGTAATGTCTTGCAGTTCCTTTGAGGGAAAAGGTGTGTGTAGGGAGTTTTAACAAATTTCCCTGGAGTAACGGCCGGGATCCGTTACACCCTTTGTAACGGGGTTCGTACCTCCCCAGGATGATCTCGGACCGTGTACCGGGCTGGTGACCTCCTGCAGCTGCTAGAGATGGACAGAACCCTCAGTCTCCCGTATCGCTTCTCCTCCAGAGGTGGGGGTCGCAAGAAGACCCTTGATACCACCTCTCAATGAAGACACAAGACACGCTTCTTAGTCAACCAGAAAGAACAGTTTATTCACATGAAATCAGCACTTTTATGTACAGTTAACTAAGTTATGTTAATTCAATCATATCCCAGTGACAGAAGGCTGAATTCACTAACAATAGCACACTGGTAAACTTATTAACATACACACAAAAGAAGGTCGTGGACACTTTGGGGACACAATGGTTCTGGGACACATACAATGGGGCTGGGTGATTGACCGGGACAAATGGCAGTAGACTTGGGGACGCCAGAATCCGAACTCCGCTTTTAGGTTTTAGCCAATCAGAGGCCGTGCCGCGGAATCCTTACAGCCAATCCCTGGGCCGCTGACATTTTCCCATGTTAAGTCTATGGCGTCCCTTTAAACCCCAGTCCACCAATCAGAGGGCGGCCGACCATTCGCCATGTTAATCCTATGGCGTCCCTTTAACTCCATTTTTCTCAATGGGACGCTGGCCGGCCGCATAGAGTCCCATTACCCAGTGTCTGTCCCGTGCCCCCGTGAATTCCACTCCTTCATGAACCGGTTTCCTGTGCAGTTTCTTGGGTATAGCTCCAGTAATGGGTCCCTACCTGTTACACCCCCCCCCCCTTTAAGCGCCCAAGACCTCCGTAGTCCCTGGAGGAGGTCTTGGGAGACAGCCAGGTAGTTTCCCCGGATGCCCCTTACAGGTCCTCTTGCCGGGACAGACCATCCGTGTTCCGATTGTTTTTCCCAGAGCGGTATTGTACAGAGAAGGTGTACGGTTGTAAGGCCAGGCTCCACCGTAATAAGCGTCCGTTATCCCCCGCAGTCTTGTTCAGCCAGACCAGGGGGTTATGGTCCCCAATCGCAGTGAACTCCCGTCCATACAAATAGGACTGAAGCCGCTTGATGGTACACACCAGAGCCAAACACTCCTTCTCAATGGCTGCATACCCTTTTTCCCTGTCCAACAGCTTGCGGCTCTGGTAGGCGATGGGATGATCCTCTCCGGACTCGTCCACTTGGCTCAATACTGCTCCCAAGCCGACGTTGGAGGCATCTGTGTGGAGCAGAAAAGGGCGGTTAAAGTCCGGAGCAGCAAGCATAGGAGCTTTTCCTAACGCTGTTCTGAGGGCATCGAAAGCCTGGGCACAGGCTGGGGTCCAGGACACCACGTGGGGCAGGGCTTTCTTAGTCAGGTCCGTCAGGGGCTTGGCCAGGTCACTGTAGCAGGGCACGAACCGGCAGTAATACCCAGCGGTCCCCAGGAAGGCTAAGACCTGTTTTTTAGTCTGGGGCTGAGGCCAGGTCACTATGGCCTCTACTTTAGCCGGGTTGGGTTTCTGGCACCCGCTGCCCACCCAGTGACCCAAGTACTGCACCTCTCGCTTCCCAACTTGACATTTATCAGGGCGGATGGTTAAGCCTGCCTGGTGTATCCTCCCTAATACTGCAGCTAAGTGAAGCAGATGATCTTCCCAGGACTCACTGTAGATCGCTATGTCGTCCAGGTAGGCACAGGCAAACTCCTGGGCTCCATTGAGCAGGCGGTCCACCAACCTTTGAAAGGTGGCTGGTGCATTCTTCATCCTGAATGGCATGACCGTGAATTGGTACAAGCCAAACGGGGTGATGAAGGCTGATTTACGCCTGGCCTCTGGAGCCAAAGGAATCTGCCAGTAGCCCTTGCTTAAGTCTAGCGTGGTGACATAGCGAGCTCCTGCCAGCCTGTCTAGGAGATCATCCACCCATGGCATGGGGTAGGCGTCAGTAACTGTTTTCTCGTTCAGGCGCCTATAATCTACACAAAACCGGATAGTGCCATCCTTCTTGGGTACTAGCACTACCGGGGAAGCCCAGGGACTGTCCGATTCTTCAATCACCCCTAGCTCCTGCATCTCCCTAAGCTCCCTCTGAATGTGAGACTTGACGGCCTCCGGTACCCGGTAAGCGGGTTGTCGAAGCGGGGCTGTGTCCCCAGTCTCCACCCGGTGGTCAGTCAAGGAAGTTCGACCGGGTAAAGGAAAGAACAACCCGGGCCATCGTTCCACGATTTCCCGCAGCTGCTCCTGTCGGTCTGCGGGAAGGTGGCTACCTAGGGACAGGGACCCCCCTGACGCTTCCCCCTGCACAGCGGACAGAAAATCGGGAATCTCCCGTTCTTCTGTCTCCTGAGCCGGGGGAGTGCATATCGCCATGATCTCTTCTGGTCTCTGCGCCTTAAGGGCATTTATGTGGCAGATCCGTCTATCCTTTAGCTGGGGTCCCCTGGCTATGAGGTACGTGGTCTCCCCCTTTTGACTCACCACTTGATAGGGGCCTTCCCAAGCAGTTTGTAGCTTGTTCTGGTGTACTGGCCGCAGGGCCAACACCTGCTGCCCCACTACAAACTCCTGGACCCTTGCCTGTTGGTCATAGTATGCCTTCTGACGGCCTTGAGCCCGCTGGAGATTCTGACGGAGATTCCTCCGGCTCACATTTCTCTTCCCAGTATTCCCGAAGGATGTTCAGGGGTCCCCGGACTCTCCGCCCATATAGTAACTCAAAGGGCGAGAATCCTGTGAACTCCTGAGGCACCTCTCGATATGCAAAGAGGAGATGGGGCAAATACTTTTCCCAGTCCCTACAGGAGTCCGTGAATGCCCGCAGCATCTGCTTGAGGGTCCCATTGAACCTCTCGCAGAGGCCATTAGTCTGGGGGTGATAAGCGGTGGTTTGAGCCGCTTTTACCCCGCAGAGCTTCCACACTTGTTGCGGCAGTTAAGAAGTGAACTGTGTCCCCCTATCTGACAGTATCTCCTGGGGAAACCCTACTCTTGTGAAAATGGCAACCAGGGCATCAGGTATGGACTCTGCGGTTACATTGGCTAAGGCAACGGCTTCAGGGTAGCGGGTGGCAAAGTCTACCACCATGAGAATGAATTTCTTCCCTGAGCGGCTGCACCTAGCCAAGGGACCCACTATGTCCACCGCTACCCACTGGAAGGGAACCCCTACGATGGGTAAGGACTGTAATGGAGCCTTAGGGTGATCCCCATGTTTACCAACTCGCTGACAAGTGTCGCAGGTCCGGCAGAACGTATGAACACTCCTGGAGATTTGTGGCCAGAAAAAGGTCCTAGTAAGCCGCTCTTCTGTGCGCCTGGCCCCAAGGTGCCCAGCTAGAGGGACCTCGTGAGCCAGGGCCAGAAGAGCAGTCCTGTACCGGGCGGGTACTACCAGCTGCTTTTTGGCTACTTCCACTCCACCCTGTCCCGTGGAAACAGTCTCTCTATATAGCAGCCCATTTTCCCAATATACCCTATCCCCACTTGGGCTAATCTCCCCACTGTCTGCCCTGCGCCTGTACCCTGATAGCGAGAGATCTGCCTGTAGCGCATCCCTAAACTCGGCCGGGGCCGCCCACTGAGTTACCCCAGGATCTGAAGGGGGAGTCGGGGCTGGGTCATTCGAACTCACCGCTGCTGCTGATCTGGCTTGTGCCCGGGTGACAGCCTGGCAATCTTCTACATGATCCTCCGACGTGAACTGGCTCTCCAGTTGTCCCAGGTCATTACCCAGCAGGACGTCGGTCGGGAGTCCTGGCATGACCCCGACAATTCGATGTCCTTGTCCGGTGCCCCAATCCAAATGTACCCTGGCCGTAGGGAGCTGGTAGACCTTTCCTCCGGCCACTCGCACTTCCACCGCTTGGTTGGTACAATGCTGGCGCTGCAAGCACCGTGGTTGTACCAGGGTCAATGTGGCTCCTGAGTCCCGCAGCCCCTCTACTGGGTAGCTGTCCACTTGAACTTTCTGCAGGTGGTGGCTTCTGTTGTCCAGGCCCGATGCTTGAGCCAGAGCCACCTCATGGTAATGTCCCCAGGGAGCAAAATCATCTCTCCCTTGTATGATTTCCCTGGGAGCGGGCCAGTCATACTCCTCTTCTTCTGGGGTACTAATGCAATTGACAGTCCGGGGTGGCACCCGTGTCTGAGTTGGTGGGGGTCCCCACCGGGCTGGTCTGGCTAAGGGTCGGTTATTAGCCCTGTTCAAGGGGCAGTTCGGGCGCAGATGCCCTCGTTGATGGCACAAGTAACATTCTGGCCCCGTATTGTTCCTAGCCAGTGGACCCGAGGGCCCTTTAGATGGACTGGCATGTGTGGGACGGGAGGGGCCTGCGGATCCCCCCAACATCCTGGTCCCTGCTGGCCCCGCTGGCCCATGGACCGTAGCCGCCCGCGGCCCCATACATTGCGATTCCTCAAACCGATCCGCGAGTTCAGCTGCGTCTGTGACCGTGCAGGGGCTATGGTCATGAACCCAGTCTCTCACCTCAGGGGTGACATGATGAAAGAATTGTTCTAACAAAATCTGCTGATAGCAGTCCTCCACAGACCGTACCCCACACCCTTGCATCCAGTTTCTGCAAGCTCTTTCCAGGGTATGTACCCATTCTGTGTGGGTGTCCTTCTGCTGCCGCCTGCTTTCCCTGAATTGCCTCCTATACGTGTCCGGAGTAATGGCATAGTGGTACAGCAGTCTCCTCTTGATCTCCGTGTAATCAGAGCTCCACTTCTCTGGGAATGCCCTGTATGCATCCGCCGCCCGTCCTGTCAGTTTCCCCGCCAGTATGGGCACCCAGTCCTGAGGGTCCAATCGGACCTGGTGACATTGTCTTTCAAAGTCCCGCAAAAACCCATCAATGTCCCCAACTGTGTCATCAAAAGTTTTAAACAGCTGGTGCAGTAATTTGTTTGAATACTCTGCAGAGTTACTGAGGGTCTCCGTGGCCGGGCTGTGCAAACTGGACTGTGTTTGTTCCAGCTCTCTTAAGTACTCTTGTTCCACAGCCACAATGGTCCTGGTCACAAAGTCCTGTGGTGGGTTTGGTCCCAGAAAAGCCAGGTGGCTTGCCACCCTCTCTGCCACCACATCCACACGGGTAGGAGGATTCACCAACCCTCTGGGCGACTGTGACTGTTGCAAGCCCCTGCTGTATCCATCTTCTGGTGGCAGATCAGTGTGCCTGGCCCGCTCCACCATGTCCTCATCCAAGGACTGCAGTAAACTGACCAGCTCAGTCTTTTTGAGGCCCTGCAGCTCGGCCACCAACTTTTGTCTGTATAGGTCGGCCATTTCCTGTCTGGCAACCTGGTTCCTCCGCAGACTGCTGCTTTCCCCACGAAAAGTTGCTGGAACCTGGGGTCAAGCCAATGGCTATTTTTCCCCCTGCTGGGCTGGTTCCAGGAGATCCCACCGCTGCCACCAGTGTAATGGGGTTCGTACCTCCCCGGGATGATCTTGGACCGTGTACCGGGCTGGTGAGCTCCTGCAGCTGCTAGAGATGGACAGAACCCTCGGTCTCCCGTATCACTTCTCCGCCAGAGGTGGGGGTCGCAAGAAGACCCTTGATACCACCTCTCAATGAAGACACAAGACACGCTTCTTAGTCAACCAGAAAGAACAGTTTATTTACATGAAATCAGCACTTTTATATCCAGTTAACTTAGTTATGTTAATTCAATCATATCCCAGTGACAAAAGGCTGAATTCACTAACAATAGCACAGAGGTAAACTTAACATACACACAAAAGAAGGTCGTGGACATTTTGGGGACACAATGGTTCTGGGACACATACAATGGGGCTGGGTGATTGACCGGGACAAAGGGCAGTAGACTTGGGGACGCCAGAGTCCGAACTCCGCTTTTAGGTTTTAGCCAATCAGAGGCCGTGCCGCGGAATCCTTACAGCCAATCCCTGGGCCGCCGACATTTTCCCATGTTAAGTCTATGGCGTCCCTTTAAAGGAGCAGTAAACTTTTATGAAAAAATATATATTGTAGGGATTTTCCTACTGAGTATAATAAGGGTACTCCCACTGCCGAGAGATTTATATTTCCAGAGTTATTACAGTTTAAACCCATGGTTTTTTACATTAGCAGGGCCCTCTAGTGGTCAAATTCTAATTAGATTTCCTGTCAGATTCTAATGGAGAGGAAAGTCAGAAAAGTCAGAGACATAACCGTTCTCCATAGAATGTGATAGAAACTGCCTGTCACTTCCTGTCAGTTAGAACTATCAGGAAGTAAACACAGTAAATTCACTTCCTGATTATTTAAACTGCTATAAATTTTGAATAAAACGTCTGACAGCAATGGGAGTGACCTTGTTTTATTCAGCAGGAAAAGCTCTGTAAAATATGTATTTTCATAAAAAAAAGTTTACTGCTCCTTTAAACCCCAATCCACCAATCAGAGGGCAGCCGACCATTCGCCATGTTAATCCTATGGCGTCCCTTTAACTCCATTTTTCTCAATGGGACGCTGGCCGGCCGCATAGAGTCCCATTACCCAGTGTCTGTCCCGTGGCCCCGTGAATTCCACTCCTTCATGAACCGGTTTCCCAGGCAGTTTCTTGGGTATAGCTCCAGTAACGGGTCCCTACCCGTTACACCAGAGGTTTTCTAGACGGTACCTCTTTTCAGAGGCAGCTTTGGCACAGTGGGCTTCTCCCCCTTCTGAGGATCCCCCAATCTTCAGGCTTGCCACGTTCACTGCTCTGCCTTTGGTGGAGGCAGCGGGATTCAGAAATTTGGTGGATAAAACGTTTGATTCTATCCTTGGGCTAATTTTGATGCCACTGGGGCTGCTTTGAGGCTTATTTTTGCCTCTGCCTGGGTTAACAGGGCTGTTTGGAGTGAACATATGATTGAAGCTGTCAGGGCAGATGCATCCAAGGAGGAGGAGTTGGTCTTTTTGGCCAACATGAAGGAGGCCAATACTTATGTTTCAGAGGCCTTGTTTGAGACTGTCTGCTAAAGCTTCTGCCTTTTCTGTTACTGCGTGACACATTTTGTGTCTTAAAGGGATAGTAATACTTGTAACAAAGCACAGCTCAGAGTCTTCTTTATACTATTTTCTCATGTAGCGCTGTATTTCAATACTAAAAGGCTTACAGTTCAACCACAATTGAATCCGAAAGGATCCCCCTCCTGCCCCTTCTGGTTGCCTCACATCAGTTGTTTAATCTGGTTGTGGGACTGGGCAGCACTCAGAAAGGGACAATCTTCATTCAGTATGTATAAGGAAAACCCTGCCCCCCTTGACGAAAGAGGGCAGATTTTCCTTATGCTTACTGAAGATTTGTCCCTCACTGTGCTCCATCTTGAGCGGCATGAGGGGGAACCTTTCTGATTTTGAAGTGCTATTGACAAATGAAGACAACATAATTATAGGCTTGTTTGCTAAGTTCCTAAGTTCTTTGGGTGCATCATATCTGGTCCCATTGATTTTCTACATGGTTAGCTTTAAAGAGTTGAAGTAGAATTTCTCCCTGTCTAACTATGCATGCGTTCCAATTCTGGCTCAAATAATCAGATCTGCTCCGAGTCTAAAATCCTTAAAAGTAAATGCTTCTTTATATTTAAAACAGTATGTAACTGTAAATACTTTTTTAATGTATATTTGTGTGTGTGTGTATATATATATAATGTTTCTCAGTTTGTGTAAATATGTAGCCCTTTACTGAAAACTATCCAGGACATGCTTGAAAAAGAGAGAAATCTTAATGTATTCTTCCTGGTAAAACATTTTATAAATAAAATCCCTTCCTTTGTAAAAACTGAAGACTTCAGTAGAGTAGTGGTGGCATTCAATGCCAAAAAGTTGTTTGTTGGCACTACAAGCTTGTTCAACTGAAAGTAGATAATCAAGATAGAAAATAAAATAAGCCTTGGATTAAGCCTAATTCCTAGTATTATTGGCTAGATAGAGCCCGTTCAGTGCAATGCCCACAGTATCTCACAGTTTTAATAAAGGTGGCACTCCTAAACATAACCCTTTATTCAGTATTGTTTAAAACCTGGATAGCAGTTGGCCACAAAGTATAGAGCCATTTAAAAATGGTGAAATAAGCTAAATAAGGGCAGCAGAGGCTCAGATTGTTTGCTAAAAGGATGAGCAGCCATCAAAAAAAACCCCAAAAAAACAAAAAACAAAAATAGGAGGAGCAGGACGGACCTTGATGAGTCAGAGGAGGAAGGAGTGACCACCATTAGCATAGAAGGGTATGAGAGCCCTGATTCTTCAGACCAAATGAAGCAGAGTCCCCTGACATTGTCCCACAGGATCTGGGGGGGAAATTTGTGAGCAAATCAGCAAAGGCACATGAAGTGGGTAGCGGTGTGAGCAGGACAGGTCAGCTACCTGTGCTTGCTGCTAATGCTGCCAGTGTGCCTTCTGATAGGAGGAGATGATTGCAAGTGTGGCAGCAGGGAACCCCAAGTCATACTTGCCATCACCAAGCAGTTCCACTATTACCACGCAGCATCTAGAGAGTGAGTGTTTGGGAGGGGGTGGTGATGATGAGAATGATAGTGAAGCAGCTGGTGGTGGGACTAGCGTGACTGCTGTAGATCCTCCTGCTGAGGTGGAATGGGAAGTGATGTAGAGCAGGCAGACTAGCAGTGAAAGGTGCGCACAACATCCCCCTGACCCTGTGATTTCCCCTTCACTCCACATTGTGTCTATGGGACCGATGCTGAGGAAGGCAGAATTGGCTGTCAATATTAGCATCAGCACAGATCAGCTGCTTGTGTCTGATGCTAGTGCTGCCAGTCTGCCTTCATCTCAAGAAGAGATTGCAAGTATGACAGTAAGGGACCCTCTGTCACATTTCTTATCATCTCAACCAGTGTGACACTCAGAGCAGCAGCAGCAGCATCAAGGAGGGACTGGTGATGGGAATGATGACTGTGATGGTGGAGCAGCTGGGGTGAAAGAGACATTAATGGCCTCTTTAGCAGAAATCGCGAAGGATTGGGAGATATGAGCAAATGGGGATGGGAATCACTACTACCAGTGAGCTCGGAGAGTTTGCTACTGCTGTAATTCCTGCTCCTGTTGAGTTGTAATTGCAGCAGGATGATGATGAGCAGGCTAGTGTGCCACACACCACCGTGGCCACTGTGGGAGTGTTGTCCAGCAGTAGTTGTGATGCTGATACTGCCTCAGACACATCACTGGAGCTAGTGACAAGTGGAATCATGATCAATTTCATCCATATCACTGCTGTTTTTGATCCCGTTCCCTTGGAGCTGCCTAATCGTCCTGCTGTTTAAACATCTCCACAGCAGTAAGAACAGCAGTCACAAATACCACAATGACACCATAGCATTTGCCACTGGTCAGCATAACATGACCCGCTGACACTAGGCCAGTAAGGTATATTTTTTAATTTGTTTTTTCTCAGGGCTTGTTCTTCAAATATACCACAGGTCAAGTCCTACAAATTCAGTGTTTCCTCAGGGCTTGTGCCTCTATCAATCATGAGTCCAAACAATTGAGTGAGTCCTCAGGGCTTAGTAACATAGGTTGAAAGAAGACACAAGTCCATCAAGTTCAACCTTTGCCTCCTCACCCAGAGAAATGAGAATTATATAAGCTTTTCTGCTGCCAAAAAAGTTAGTCTTTATCTGAACTTCCTATTTTGCCTACTGTTACACAGTATAACCCTGTATGTGCCTTCTTGAAAGAAATGTATCTAATCTTTTCTTTACTATATATGCCACATCCTTGGGTGAGGGATTCCACAATTTACAGACCTTACTGTAAAAATACCCTTCCTCTGCTGAAGCTGAAACCTCCTTTCATCTAATCTCAAGGGGTGCCCCCTGATTATTTGATCAGGCATTGGAATAAAGTAGCTCACCTCCTAACAACCCTCAGGGCTTGTGTCTCTAACAAGCCTGATTCCAAATAATCACTGATTCCTCAGGACTTTTGCCTCTAACAAGCCAATGTCCTGCAAATCAATGTTTCCTCAGGACTTGGGCCTATAACAACAAGTCTAAGTCTTGCAAATCATTCACTACAAAATCCCAGTCAACAACCCCACCCCCCAAAAAAAAATCCCTGTTCAACTGATTTAACACAGGCACCCTCAGACCCATTTTTATACTATGCCTGTGGGAACTAAACTAAAATATGCTATGTGTTTTGTTTAACTTCAGTCTTCCCATTGATTTCAATGTAATGATCTAGGTGGAAAAAAGCAGAAAAATTTCACTGGAAATTTCCCACTAGGCAGGAGGAGACAGTTTTAATCTGTTTTAGTTTTGAGGCAAAAATATTTGCCCTTCCCTAGTGGAGAGAACCAGAGGTCATCCATTAACCCCTTAAGGACCGGCCATGCATGCACGTGGTGGTCATTTAAGGACCACAGAGCTTTTTTATTTTATTTTATTGAATCTGATTCCAGACTCCCCGAACGGAGTGCAGCCGCGCGGGGAGCCTGGAATTCCATGACAGTCCTGGTACATCATTGGTCCTTAAAGCAAATCCAGCCATGACGTACCAGGACCATCAAGGGTCCTTAAGGGGTTAAGACTAGAGAAAATGTGCTATTGAGTAAAAGGCAGACTTTTTAACAATAAGGGCAGTAAAGTTATGGAATATTTAGCTTGGGATGCTGTGCTTGCAGATACTGTAACTGCTTTCAGAAAAGTAATTGATACTGGTCTAGCCCAGAACTACATGGAAAGTTATCACAGTTGGCTTCAACACGTATAGAATGTTGATCCAGGAAATATGTGACTGTCATTTGGAGTCAGGAAGGATTTTTGTTTTAACTCAATTGGCAATGGCTTAAAAAAAAAAAATACATTTGTTTTTTGTTTGTTTTGTTTTTTTTTCCTTATCTACTAGGTTTAATAAATAAAATGTCTTGAAGGACATTCATTGTAATTCAACTATACAAAAATGTAATGGTTTACATCAAAGGTGGTACGCAGTCTGATTCAGTTTTCCTATTTATTGCAATCTTTGTGATTTTAATCTGCCTCCATAATGTAAAATGGAGTACAAGCTCAGTACGTTTACCTATGTATTTCAAGCTGTATGATTGTATCTGCACTGTAAACTGTGTAATTTTTCATAAAGAGAGCACGTTTTTCATTGTTTCCGTATTGATTAAATGTTCTGTGATTCATTCTCTATCTGTCCTGTTGGTTGTCATATATACATTTCGTGCTTTGGTGTTCATTTCTCCATTGATTACACTTCTTTGTGATTGTGTACTGTAAGCCAGTGGTGTCCAAGTTCATTCCTCAAGGGCCACCAACAGTACAGGGTTTAAGGATTTCCCTGATTATGCACAGGTGAGTGAGTAAAAATGAATGAGCCACTGATGAACTCACCTGTGCTTAATCGGGGAAATACGTAAAGGGATAGTAATGTTTCCTAATAAAAGCAGCTCTAATTAATCATCATAGTATTTGGACTTTGGAGAGTGTTATTTCAATTCTGTCAGAGTTGTAGTTCAAGAGTAATTCAATGACAAAGTATCCCCCTCCCACCCCTTTTACTGATGTAACACTGTTCAGCCAGATCAGAAGGGAGGTGCCCAGGTAGACTGCGGGGAGGGACAATCTTCAATTAAGATAAGGGAAAAACCTGAAAAACTTGTCAAGGGGGGGCAGGGCCTTCATTGTTCTCACAGGAAGAAGATTGTCCCCTTCTGTTATCTGTCTGGTCTTACAACCAGATTCCACATCTGAGAAGAGATGGCTTACACTAGGTAAAAGGGGCAGGAGGGGAAATTTTGAGTGTGAATATCTCTCAAACCATAAAGGTTTGAGAGATAAGACTTATATCGTTCTTCATGTTTTTTTTTAATGCCTACAAAATTAAAATAAAGATAAAACAAAGTATTACTATCCCTTTAAACTCTGGCCTGTTGGTGGCCCTTGAGGACTGAACTTGAACAGCCCAGCTGTAAGATGTGTGGTTCAGTTCTTAGATTGTAGGTTTTGATTATTCAGTTTCCTTATCGATTGCAAGTGCTGTGATTCAAGTTTTTTTTTTTTTTTTTTTTTTTTTGTTTATTGTAAGCTACGTGTCTCCTACAGATTATAAGCTCTGAGGGAGCCGTATCTTTGTTAATTGTAAACTATTGGCAATAAACATTCACATTATTAAAAAATAACAGCTCAGGTCTCATGCTTAAACCAATATGAGTGTAAAGCGCTGCGGAATCTGTGTGCGCTATATAAATAAAGGATTATTATTATTATATAAATAAAGGATTATTATTATTATTATTATTATAAAGGGATAGTAATGTTTCATAATAAAAGCAGCTCCAATTAATCTTCATAGTACTTGGGCCATGGAGAGTGTTATTTCAAGCGGAACTGTCATGGTTAAGCAAGTAAAGTCATAGTAGTAGATAACCTTAATGTGCACAATAAAACATGACTATAAATTTTGAAATGTGTTCGGATCTGTGTAAAATATATCTTTCGATTTGAGTGACAGGAGCACAGAGCGCAGCCATCTTGGCAAAGTTGTTTGACTGCGCCTGTGCCACCTCTCCCTGTCTCTGTCACTCATTGAAAGACTCTCCCTATTCCTCCTACTTTTTTATGCCGTGAGCGCGTTTAAGGTACGCATGCAAATAAGCAATGATGGCACGCTGCTCCTCTACAGTGCAGTCCACTTCACTTGCGATCAAGTGAAGCAGGCTGCCGATGGCGTTCACTGAAAGCGTTCTCACCATCTCTGTCTGACCTGGATGCGCATAGGACTGAGAGCGTGCCAGTTCATAGCAACACATCAGGAGGAGGGTGGGCTGGATTCACATCAATAGGGGCGGATCTGATAAGCACTACAGTACACTTTGTACCGCACAGACCAGCTGGCTGACGTCAGGAGGTACTTATAACTGGCTGAATATCTCTTTTATGATTACAAATTAAAAAAAAAAAAAAAAAGAAAGGGATATTTGATGTTAGCATTATCATTAGATCCTATTTAGCTGAACTTCAATGTAGGTGAAAGTTCCCCTTTCAATACTGTCAGAGTTGTAGTTTAAGAGTAACTGAATGATAAAGTATCCATCTCCCTACCCTTTTACTGATGTAACACTGCTCAGCTCAGAGCAGCGTGGTGGTGTCCAAGTGGATTGCAGAGAGGGACAATCTTCAATTAACATAAGGGAAAAACCTGAAAAACCTGTCAATGGGGGTAGGGCTTTAATTGCTTTCACAATAAGAAGACTGTCCTTTGCTATACTCTGTCTGGTCTGTGGACCAGATCCACATCTGAGGGGAGGTGGCTTACACTAGGTAAAAGGGACAGAGGAGGAAACTTTATCATTCAATTACTCTTGAACTACAACTCTGACAGTATTGAAATAACACTTTCTCTGTCGTCCAATACAGGTTACTGGTAACTCTGGGAGGTGTCAGTCCCTTTAAGTAGGCAGGAACATTCTCTAAATGTATGCAGGGAGTGGAGCCTCCCTTCCCACTCAGGCTGCAGTCCAGCTAGCCTCCTCCAGAATTGTTTCTTCCTGGGTGTGAACACACCAGGTGGAGAACATCTTCTCATCATTAGTTTTAGTTTCTTTTTTATTTTTCTGTCAGATATGGAATACCACCATTAGGCGGGTTACCATGACTGACAAATGCCCTTACAAAGCAGCTAGCTCAGTGTCCAGGTGCTTTTTGGTGGACCTTGAGCCGTGAGGGGGAAAATCTTGGGTACAAGTGCTTCCCCAAGAATTACCCACTGAGGTGATTCTTACTACATGGTAACCTGAAGACAGAAGGTCCGCAGGAGAGGTGAGCTACCCTTTGAGTGCTGCAGTTCCACTTGTCCCACAGTGCCCCTTCGCTGGCCTTGTATTTGGGAGTTCTCATTGCGCACTTCTGCACTCATTGGATATATTTGTGTATGTCTGTTGGGTTTTTGGAGCAGGTTTATATGGTAACTTAACCCTTTATCTGCTGGTTTGACATGTTTTTGGGGGTTTTCTGACACTTTCCTTACTGGGTTAGTGTTTTCTCAGTATGCATACATGTTCCCTGTATTTTTTCATATTTTTAACTTGTAGTTTAACTTTTACTAAAATTGTGTACTGTGCCTTTAAGGCGCGATTTACCGCATAGACCAGTGATTCTCAACCAGGGTGCCGTGGCACTTTGGTGTGCCATGGAAATCATCTTAGGGTGCCCCACATTTTCTATGAAGACTAACAAAAATGGGCTTTTAAATAAAGAATAATAGAAATTGTACTGCACAATATGTTTAGTTTTGTTAATATGATTGTAAGACCTAATAATAACTGTATATTTATGTATCGTACCCTTCATTATGCCCTTGATAAAGTACATTAAATATGTTAGGGGTGCCCGAATGTTTTAGATTATGTGTTAGGGGTGCCACGAACAAAAAAAGATTGAGAACCACTGGCATAGACGCCATTGCTCCATTTACTTTCTATGGGACCACACTGTTTGGGACGTATCTCTGCAACCGCTTCACACAGCAACTTCAGAGTAGGCTAATTTTAATTGTCTACCGTTGCTCTATCATCTGGTTTATAGTTCAAGTGTGTTGGGGGGCTTCGGGCACTGTTTTGGGGTACTTTTTGGGAAAAACTACATTTTCCATGAGCGCTTGATTCGCTCCTAATTTCTGATTGGCTCCCGTCGCAGCAGCCATTTTGGGAACTTTTCTCAATGAGTATCCTCACCCTCCTTTTCTCCTCTGCAGATTAACCCTTCACCTGCCAGAAAAGTCTATATTTAGCATTTCTGGGGTGAAATATTAATCTTACACACTACCATTGGGTGATTTATTGTACAGTTGGTTATTTTAACAATGTGAGAATGTCTATACCGCTGGAGCTAGGGGCTAGACCTACGACTAAGGAGGCTGGGGTATCAGTGTACCCCATTGCGCATTGCTCTTCCTGTCACACAGGGCTACCTAGAGTGTTCTCTGGTCATTTCTGCCCAGCAGGTTCTGAAGTTCCTGGCAGCAACCGAGGGCCTTCCAGCCATACTATTGAGCCAGCCTGGGTGCAAGAGTTTAAGGCTGCAACTAGAGACCTTAGGTCCACTTTACAGCTTTTTACATCCCAGATACAGGGAGCACTTCAATTTTGGCACACCCCCTCTACTATCAGATCCTCCCTGTCTCAACCGCAGGGAGCACCTGATGTGTCATATTCTTCTGAGGAAGAATTGTTGCAAGATTCGGATGTTGAGGTTGGTACTATTTTGGAATCTTCCAGGTCTCTTTGGGGACCCATTTGAAGCTGATCCTGAAACCTCTACTAAGGGCCTGGTCAGGGCTGTATTGTCCACTCTCAACATTTCATCGGTTCAGGAGGTTCCCTCTGATCCCTCTGATTTTTTTCAGGTGCCTGCAAAGCCCCTTACTTATTTTCCTCCTAACCCAAATCTTGACCGTTTGGTTCTGACGCATGGAAAAATCCAAACAAGTCCTCTTCAGTGTCTAGAAAGTTTGCTAAACTTTATCCCTTTTCTGAAACAGAAATGGCTAAATGGGTTCCTCCCCCTAAGGTGGACACACCCATATCTAGACTGTCTATATCTACTGCCTTACCTGTTTCTGATGCTTCTGCGCTACAAGATTGGACTGACAAACTTGAGGTCGCCCTCAAGTCCATTTTCGCTTCTATTGGCACTGCTACGTGTCCATCCTTTGCTGTTGCATGGGTTAACCGGGCTATTGCAGTCCAGACTGAACGGCTCACTACGGCGGTCCGTCAGGATGCACCTACTTCGGAGAAATTTTGTCTTTTTGCTAAAATATCTGAATCTCAACATTATGTTTCTGCTGCTGCCTTTGCTGCCGTCTGCATGATGGCAAGGGCCTCCACTACTTCTATGGTGGCTAGGCGTGCGCTTTGGCTTACGATTTGGTCTGCCGACACAGCTTCCAAGAAAGTTTTGCTTTCTTTGCCTTTTCAGGGTACTTCCTTGTTTGGATCTGAACTTAAGGAACTATTTAGCAGGGCCACAGGGGGTAAGAGTACTCTTCTGCCCTTGGTTTAAAAAAAAAAAAAAAAGGTCCTTTCAAACTGAGACACGTACGACGGACCAGGCAGTTCCGTCAGCTCCGCGTCCCTTCCGCTTCCAAGCCCAAGATTTCCAAGGCTGGTTCGGCTAGACTCACCGAACCCGGGTCCGCATCCCGCTCTGGGTTGTCGTCTCCGCCTCTTCCGCAGGATTTGGGAGGATTCAGTTTTGGACCCATGGGTTTTACAGGTGGTGTCAGTGAGTTACTAGATCCCTTTCTTTTCCCTCCCACCTTTTCGCTTTCATCTTTCTCGTTCTCCTCAGGAAGTCGTCGAGAGAAGCCGTCTGTTCGAGGACGCTCTTCAGGCTCTTCTGGACAAGGATGTCCTGGAGCCAGTACCTCCTTCAGACAGGGGTTCAGGATTTTATTCAAACATCTTTGTGGTGACAAAGAAGGATGGCAGATGCTGCCCTGTTTTTGGATCTGAAAGATCTCAATTCCTTTGTAGTGAAGACTCTCACTATCGTCAGGAGTCTCTGCTCACAGTGATCGCTGCCATGCCTCCGGGGGAGTTCCTTGCTTCTCTGGACCTTCAGGATGCGTATTTGCACATCCCAATCCATCTAGAGAGCAGGCAGTATCTGAGGTTTGCCTGCGCCAGTGGTCATTTTCAGTTCTCAGCCCTTCCATTGGTCTGACAACAGCCCCCCCAGGTTTTCCAATGGGGTCTGGGGGCCTTGGTATCTGTCCTTCATCAGGACGGCATCAGAGTGGCTCCATACATGGACGACTTGCTTTTGAAAGCATCCTCTGTGGACCTTCTTCATCAGCAGGTCCAGACCTGCATTCGAATTCTTACACATCACGGTTTTATTGTGAGCTTGGAAAAGTCAGACCTTATCCCGTCCCAGCTACTGGTCTTCCTGGGTCTTCTGTTCGATACTCAGAAGTGCAGTGTGTTTCTACAGGATGAGGTAGCCCATCAAAATTGCTCAAAGAGTCTCAATGATCCTATCCGCGATCGGATCCCGGTTCCGAAGTCGTTTTCTCTGGTGGGGAAGTTCATCTCCATGATAGAGGCGGTTCCATTTGCCATGGCACACACCAGGGAACTTCAAAGATTTGTGATACAGACATGCAGGGACCGACCAGATCATCAGAAGTTATCGATTTCTTTTCCTCCTCATGTCAAGTGAGCTTGGAGTGGTGTTGGAACCTTTCCTATCTCCCGAAGGGGAGATCCTTCCGGTTCCCTACTGGACCAAGGTCACAACGGATGCCAGCCTTTTGGGCTGGGGAGCTGTTCTGGGTTGCTTCAGTGCTCGGGGAAGTGGTCCATGGAGGAGTCTCTTCTTCCCATCAATGTTCTGGAACTTCGAGCAATATTTCATGCTCTACGCCATTGGGAGTCTCAACTGGAGGGCTGTCCAGTCCGAGTGGAATCCGACAACGCCACTGCGGTGGCTTACATCACCAGACAGGGCAGGACAAGAAGTCTCGCCGCTTGGTTAGAGGTCAAGGCCATACTGTCCTGGGCAGAGGTTCATGTTCCTGTCATTTCCGCAGTGCTCATTCCAGGCATAGACAACGTCATGGCAGACTTCCTCAGTCATCAAACAGTCGACAGCAGAGAGTGGGAACTACATCCGGAGGTGTTTCAACTCCTAACTCAGAAATGGGGGGTACACCTAGTGGATCTGATGGCAACCAGGCAACAGGAAGGTTCCGACGTTCTGCTCCTGGTGGAGAGACTCTCTAGCTCTGACTACCTATGCAATGTCCATTCCTGGACATTCTCTCCAGCCTACATCTTTCCTCCTCTCCCTATGTTAATAAGGGTGTTACAGAATTTGAAATTGGTACGTTGTCCAGTACTTCTGACTGCTCCGGATTGGCATCGTCAATCCTGTATCCGGAGCTTCTGGCCCTATCTGTATTGGAGCCATTTCAGCTCCCCTCTCATCCAGCTCTTCTTCTACTGGGTTATCTGTGAAAGAAGATGTTCATCGGCTCAATTAGATGGCCTGTAGGTTGAATCCTTGATTTTACGGAAGAAAGGGTTTTCTTCTGCTGTGTGCCCGTAAGCACGTTTCTTCCAAGATCTACCACCATGTCTGGGTCTTGGTGTGTTGACATGAATTCTGTCTCGGGGACTCAGTCTGTGTTCTCTTAAGGTTCAGACTTCGGCGCTTTCTGTCTTTCCAGGAGCGCATTACTGTCCTTCCTGATGTCAAAGTTTCTTCCAGGGCGTTGCTCATGTGCATCCTGCCTTTTGGGAGTCCGGCTCCTCAGTGGGACCTTTATTTAATTTTGGGAGTTCTCCAACGTCCTCCCTTTGAGTCTTTAGCTATTATTCCTTTATGTCTCTTGACGTGGAAGATGGCTTTCATTCTGGCGATTGTGTCAGTTCGCCGAGTGGAGAAGTTGCAAGCTCTTTCTTGTAAACCACCTTATCTGGTGTTTCATAAGGATAAAGCGGTGCTTCGCACCTCTAAGGAGTTCTTACCCAAAGTAGTCTCTGAGTTTCACATCAATCAGGAGATTGTGGTGCCCTCTTTCTGCCGTACCCCTCCTCTGACAAGGGAAGGGATCTCCACTTGTTGGATGTGGTGCATTGTTTACAGTTTTATGTCCATCGCACTGAATCTATCAGGAAGTCCGACGCTCTGTTCGTCATTCCTGAGGGTCCTTGGGCAGGAAGACCTGCATCCAAAATGACTTTTGAGTCATGGATCAAGTCCACTATTCATAGGGCTTAAGAACTGAGGACTATACATGTTCCCTTTCTGGTCATGGCTCATTCCACCAGGTCCATTGGAGCCTCTTGGACCTATTAGAATCATGCATCTGCTGATCAGGTGTGCAGGGAGGCCGCTTGGTACTCTGTGCACACCTTTTCAAAGCACTACTGTGTGGATGTGCTGGCTTCGGCTGATGCCAGCTTCGGGAGGAAGGTCCTGGAGGCAGTTTTGCCTGTCTAGGATCTTCTTCTTCTCAGGTTCTTAGTGCTTCCTTACTGTTGAGCCCTGGTGGCTCTAGTTCAGTGTGCTGTGTTATGGTTCCTGGGTTGTTTTTACTCCCGTTTGGTGTCCGTTGCACTTCAGTTTTGTTGGGATCTCTGACCGGTTGGTTCATAGAGGTCCTGGTGACTTTGGGGGCCTTGCGCCTGGTCTTTGCCTTTTTTCCGCCTCTGGGAAACTCAATGGTTGGACATCCCAGAGTTACCAGTAACCTGTATTGGACGACAGAGAAAAGAGGATTTTAGTCTTACCTGTTAAATCCTTTTCTCTTAGTCCATACAGGTTACTGGTGTCCCACCCTGTCAAGAGACCTTGCTTGGCTCTCCTGTGGCAGTATGTGGGAGTCCTTCATGGCATGCTCACAGAAGTCTTCTTCCTTTCTACTTTCTAGTCTAGTTAGTTTTCAAACAATTCTGGAGGAGGCTAGCTGGACTGCAGCCTGAGTGGGAAGGGAGGCTCCACCCCCCTGCATACATTTAGAGAATGTTCCTACCTGCTTAAAGGGACTGACGCCTCCCAGAGTTACCAGTAACCTGTATGGACTAAGAGAAAAGGATTTAACAGATAAGACTAAAATCCTCTTTTCTATGACTCATATACTATGAGGATTAATTGGAGCTGCTGTTTTTGTGGAACATTACTATCCCTTTAAAATGGAACTAACACATTATAATAATTTGCGTGATTCTGAGAGCGCTAACAAGATCACCTGGTTAATATAAGGGCATGTGAATTGAATGGAGATGTTAATATATATCTGTAAATGCTAACAAGTCCAATTATAATGTGAAAAAGACATAAATAGATGTACTTGATTATCTTATGAAGAATTCCTCTTTGTGACACCACTGTTTAAACAATTGTAAAGTTACTTACTCTATATAATAAATAACCTGACTTCCAGTTTGTTAAAGAACTTACTCTTATCTGTATGATGAAGGCATATCTATTACTTTGACTAAGAAAATGTAACGGACACACCCAGGCCTTTATTATTTACTTGAAAAACCTGTTGTAGAATCGGTGACAAATATGTCATACCAACTAGTACTACTACCTAAACCATACTTTTTTCTTTCTTTTTTTTTTTTTTTTTTTACTTTACATGCTTCACTCTTGGAGGACTTGGTAAGTGTCTTGATTGACTTTAATTTTTCTAACTTTTTTCAAGAGTGCATATATATCTTACTTAAAGAGGTACTCTAAATATCAATAAATGACTCCTTTAAATGATGACCGTGCCCCCTAGAGCTATGGGACCTAAGTTTCCATAGCTTAGAAGTCATACATTTTTGTTCAGTTTGCTTTGCAATGCTGGGTGACATCTCATGTGAGATAGCTTTCTGTAGATGCCCTGTGTCATCAAATCCACTGTCAGTAGGCTTCTATGGAGAGAAGAGTACTCCCCCATAAGTTCTGCATTATTTGCTTTTTTTTTTATCTAGCATTGCATATATCTGTGATTTGCAAGGCAAAGCAAAAAAGTTATGGGAGTTTCAATTCTAATCTCTCTAGGGGCACTGTCAAGCATTTAATGGGGTCTTCTATTGAACCTATAGTGCACTTTTAATGTTCTTGCAAGAGGAAGAACAATAACTCTTGGAAAAATAAAAATCTGTACAATTCGGGATGTAAGTTTAGAATTCAACTGCTCCCAGAGGTGAGAGTAGGGGAATTTAACTTTTTAAGGACCGTCATGGGAAGATTCCACTTTTTAAAAAGACACAACACAATTTTTTTTTTTTTGCAAAAAAAAAAAAAAATGTCAATTACCAAAAGTGGAAGTGTGATTGTTGTGGAGCCATGTAATACAATTATATACACCGCCAAATTTAATCCATAATAAAAGTGGAAAAATAGGGTGGTATAAAGGGACATGGGGATTTTTACCCAGGGGGACAGTGCCCACTTAAAATTGCCCATTTTTTAGGTATGACTGACCGGTCATACCTTTCATGCAGTCTCCATAAAAATGTAACCCATTGCGCCTAAATGATCCCAAGAGAAAAAAAAAGGTTTTTTTTTTTTTTTTTTTTTTTGTTTTTTTTTACCGTTTTCTTTAATTTTACTACAATAAATGGTGAGCTATCCATATAAGTGTGGTATCAAAAGAAATCCCTATTTGTGCGTAAAAAAACTGTATATAATTTTCATGGGTAAAGTACTTAGAGGGAAAACACTGTTGAACAAAGACATAGTCAAAAAGGTCAGAATTGCTCCGGTCCTTAAGTGAAATCCACCTCAGATTTTCCTGGTCCTTAAGGGGTTAATAATAAAATAATGGGCTTAAATATGTGTGTTTGTTCGTGTGTGACTATTTTTGTATGTGGTTTTGTGTGTGTGAGCAGTTTGGGGCTGGTTATAGGTAAAGATAAAAAGGAAAAGTACAACAAAGAGGTAATCTAAGTGTAGCAAAAACAGGTAAAGAAAGATGGTATAAATAAAACAACTAATTTATTGAAAGGAGTACAATCCTAATACTGAACAAGCAGGAAAGGACCGAGATGACGAGAGAGCGGTGGCGGATGGATGAATCTTGCCAGAAACAATGAGACATTGTGGCTGTATCGAAGTGGAGGGACAGCAAGGGACAATCTACTGTGAGTACAAGGAAAAGCCTGCCCTGCTTTGTCAAGGGGGCAGGGTTTTCCTTGTGCTCACAGCAAGGAGAATGTCACTTGCTGCAAGCTGTCCGATCAAGCGATCGGATTCCACATCTGATGGGAGGTGGCTAAAAGAGGCGGGAGGGGGGTACTTTCTCATTGAGTTGCTGCTAAACTACAAGACTGATGTTACTGAAATACAGAGTTACATGGGACAAATAGTATTAAGAAGAATCAAAGCCGCATTTTGTTTGAGGTATTACTATCCCTTTATAGGCAAAAATACAAAGGAAAAATGGACGCAACTTAAATTTAGGTTGCAGAAATGTATTCAACAGTATATACCAGTGGGTAACAAATTCCAAATGAAGTAGATCACAGCCAATGTGAGATGTAAAGAAGGAAATGGTAAGGGAAAAAAGGCATTCAAACTATTTAAAGGGATAGTAATACTTCGTTTTAACTTTATTTTATTTTGTAGGCATTAAAAAAACATGAAAAATGATATAAGTCTTATCTCTCAAACCTTTATGGTTTAAGAGATATTCACAAGCAAAGTGTCCCCCTCCCTCCCCTTTTACTGATGTAACACTTTTCAGCCAGGGCAGAAGGGAGTGTCCAGGTAGACTGCAGAGAGGGACAATCTTCAATTAAGATAACGGAAAAACCTGAAAAGCTTATCAAGGGGGGCATGGATTTTATTGTTTTCATAGGAATAAGAGTGTCCCCTTCTGTTATCTGTCCAGTCTATGGACTGTATTCCACATCTGAGAAGAGATTGTTTACAGTAGGTAAAAGGGGTGAATATCTCATAAACCATAAAGGTTTGAGAGATAAGACTTATATCATTCTTCATGTTTTTTTAATGCCTACAAAATAAAATAAAGTTAAAACGAAGTATTACTATCCCTTTAAATCTGAAAGTACAGAATATTCTTTCTTGAAATACAGTGAGCTCAACAAAGACTGCAAAATGGCAATTAATTAGCTAAAATAGATAAAGAAACTCGAATTGCAACGGATAGCAAGACTAATACAAAAAAGGTTTTTTCAAATACATAAATAGCAAAAAACTTAAGCAGGAGTGCACTGGACTCTTCAAAAATTAGTTGGGTGAGTTGATTAGAGCGGAAAAGGCTGATGTTCTAAACACATGCTTTGCATCAGTATGTAAAAGGGAATAAGAAATGGAAGAGCCTAATCAAGTAACCAATAAAACCATACCATTATCAGATATTGGGTTAACACAAGAAGAGGCCATGGGAAGACTGAACAAAATTAAAGGGATAGTAATGTCTCTTTTAAATAAAATGTAATATTGTAGATATTACAAAAATAAACTAATTGATCCAAGTCCCTTCTCTCAAACCTTTATATTTTGAAAGATACATGATGCTAAAGTTCCCCCTTCCCTCCCCTTTCACAGACGTCCTCTGTAAAGCTGACAGAAGGCGTTCCTGGTCCCAGGACCGGCTGGCAGCTCTTCAGCAGAGCCAAAATACCGTTATCTAAAAGTGTCTGGTTTGCAAGCAGACTTGTAGACTATTCCAATGAAGTATTTCTTTTTAGATAGAGGTATTTCGGCTCTGCTGAAGAGCCGTCGGCCGGTCCTTGGACCAGGATCTCCTACTGTCAGCTTTACAGCTGATGTCTGTGAAAGGGGAGGGAAGGGGAAACTTTAGCATTGTGTATCTCTCAGACTATAAAGGCTTGAGAGACGGGACTTGGATCAGTTAGTTTATTTTTGTAATATCTACAATATTACATTTTATTCAAAAGAAACATTACTAACCCTTTAAGACTGGCAAAGCACTGGGTCATGATTGTGTGCATCCAAGGGTTCTTCAGGAACTCGGTGCAGTGTTAGCAAGACCCCTCTTTTTTTTTTTTCTCTTTAATGATTCTCACCACAGGTTCAGTGCCACAAGATTGGTGTAAAGTTAATGTAGTACATCTATTTAAGAAAGTAACTAAAACACAACCTGGGAATTTTAGACCAGTGAGTTTAACCTCTGTATAGGGAACACTGCTATAAGGGATAATAAGGGATTATATTTAGGATTATACCACAAAAAATAATATTATTAGCAAGAATCAACATGGTTTTATGAGGAATAGATCATGCCAAACTAATGTTTTCAGCTTCTATGAAGCAGTAAGTAGTAACCTAGATAATGGCAGGGCAGTTGATGTAGTATATCTAGATTTGCAAAGGCATTTGATTCATTGTCACACAGGAGGCTGGGGTATAAATAAGGAAACTGGGGCTAGGGGATAACCTTTGCACTTGGATAGAAAACTGGTTGAAGGATAGGGAACAGTGTGTGCTTGTAAATGGACAATTCTCCAATACAGTAAAACATGAGAGTGGAGTACCTCAAGGATCTGTATTTGGTCCAATGCTTTTTAACATGCTTATAAATGACCTGGAAATAGCTATAGAAAGCAAAATATCAGTATTTGCAGATGACACTAAATTATGCAGGGTAATTAATTCAGAACAGGATATTTGTTCTTTACAGAGGGATCTACATAAAATGACAGATTGGGCAACTAAATGGAATATGAAGCTTAATGTGGGAAAGTGTAAAGTCATGCATTTTGGAAGACAAAATCCCAATGCTACTTATAAACTTAATGGAATCATTTTAGAGCACTCGTTGATAGAGAGAGACCTAGGAATCCTTGTAAATTACAAACTTGGCGACAGTGACCAGTGATAAATAGCAGTTGCAAAAGCAAACAAAATCCTGTCTTTAATAAAAAGGGGTATTGAATCAATGGTGCCATTGTACAAATCGTTAGTAAGACCTCACGTAAAATATGCAGTGCAGTTTTGGGCACCAGTTCTGAAAAAGGATATTCTAGAACAGGAGAGAGTACAGTGTAGAGCAACAAAATGAATTAAAGTAATGGAGGGCTTGACGTATGAGAAACGACTAGACAAACTTGGTTTATTTACTCTAGAGAACAGATGACTAAGAGATCTTATCACAGTGTACAAGTACAAGTGTACAGTAAGGCCTGTTAAATTATGGAATTCCTTGCTCAAGGATGTGGTTATGGCAGATACAATGAATACATTTTAAGAGAAGATTAGATATATTTCAGAAGGAAACATACAGGGTTATACTGTGTGTTAGTAGGCAAAACAAGGTGGTCTAATAAAGACTAACTTATTTGGCAACAGGAAAGCCATATTATTATTCTCATGTCTCTGGGTCATGAGACAAAGGTTGAACTTGATGCAGTTGTGTCTTTTTTTCAACCTAATTTACTATTTTAGTATCTTGATGGTTCATTCAAGGCATTTCATGGCAATAATTTAAGAAATTGGGCAAATATGCAAATGTGTAACACAGGTACCATGGGTTTTGGTTCCTCTTCCTGGAGGGCAGGGCACATCACAAAAGACAGGGTCTTTGGGATGGTGACTCCCTCTTTCTCCCCCCCAGCTCAATTCCCCTCTGCCTACTAACTCACAGAATTCATGTGTCCTGCAGTACTCCCCCAAGTATTCCCTGGGGTTTTGGGTTTCTTGTCACAATTAGACCGAGTTTAGTGCTGTGTCCACTTTACGAATGGGAACCCGCCCATGGCCATCTATGCGCCTTTGATTTCTTCTGTGCAGAGGTTACTTCCCTCCTATACCCACATTTAAACAAATTGACCCTGCATCCAAGGGTAATTCTCAGGTTATTGGGTTCTCCTCTGAGGAAGAATCGCCCTCAGAGGAGGAGGATGATGATGATGATGAGGAGGAGGAATTTGAGGTTATGGATTCTTCCTACTCTTATGGAGATTCCTATGAGGCTGATCCGACCCCAGGTTATGATGTGTTCTTCAGACTTTATAGAAGGTTTAAAACGCTGCTGTTTACTTTTAGTTTTTTTTCTTTACTTAGATATGGGGCTCTTATAATTCCCCCATTAGGAGTGTTACCATTACTGGTCTTCCCCTGGAGGGATTAACCAGTGTGCAAGTGCTGTGTGGACTCTTGCAGCCCTGTGGAGAGAATCTTGTAGCCCAGGTTTTCACTCACCAGCAGTACCTCTCTGAGGCTCTACATGCTTCACAATGGAAACCTGAGACAGAAGATGAAGACTGGTGAGTAACCCTTTGAGTGCCTTCGTCCATTTTGTCCCTACTTGTACCTCTCCTACAGGGATCTTTCCTGTGAGCCTTAGGGCTCTTGCACTCATGTTGCATATTCTGTTATTGTTTTTACTGTTCTCACCTGTATTATGGAGCATGGATTAACCCCTTCCCTGCTGGTTTCTCCAGGTTAGGAGCTTCTCCTAGGGTTTTCCCTTTGGAAGACTGTATCTTTAATAACCCCCTCTTGTTCCCTGGGGTCTTTGGGTGTTTTATTGTACCTTTTGAATGTCAGTTTTTTTAGGTGCACGGCACCATTAAGAATGCCTCCATCGCTTCCTCCATCTTTTCTCCATTGACATATATCTGCAACTGTTTGTCATAAAAAGGTCAGAGTAGGCTCCTTCTTCTTGTCTTCTCCTGCCCTTTCATCCAGTTCACGTCCTGTGTGTCTTGGGGATCTGTGGGGGTCTGCGGAAGAAGTTGTAGTAGTTGCTAGTCAACAGCAACAGAGAAGATTACATTACCCAGAATACCCATTTTGTGGACTTCAGCTGAAGCCAGCTTTGGCAGGAAGGTCCTTCAAGCAGTTCTGCCTGTCTAAGGCTCTCTTTCCTGTGCCTTACTGTTGTTCAGCTGTTTGAACCCAGTTGGCTCTTGTTCATGTGTTCTCTGTTTTCTTTCATAGACTGATTGCAGTGATCCTGGATACCAAGGTTTTTATACAAGGGATGGCTCATGCTTTCCCCTCCTTCAAGGATCCCATTCCTCTGTGGGATCTTAACCTAGTCCAGGGTGTCTTGCAGAGGCCCCCTTTTGGAGCCTCTTGATTCCAGCTTTTTGCGCCAATTGACACTAAAAATGCCTTTACTCTTGGCAGTAGTCTTTTCGCAGAGGGTTGCTGACTTACAAGCTCTTTCTTATAAATCTCCCATCCTGCTGTTTAATCAGGATATGGCGGTACTTCGTACCTCACAGGAATTTCATCAATCAGGAGATTGCCATGCCTTTTTTTTGTCCTGATCTGGTGTCTGATAAGAAGAGGGATCTCCATCTGTTGGACTTGGTGCAATGCCTCAACTACGTGCACTGTACTAAGCCTTTTCATAAGGCTGACTCTCTCCCTGAGGGTCACAGATCTGCCGCTTCTAAGGTTACCATTTACAATTTGATCAAGGCCACCATACGCCAAAGGTGTGAGATTAGGAAAAAAAAATGTTCCCTTTAAGATCACAGCGCATTACACAAGATCTGTAGATGATTCCTGGGCCTACAAGAACGAGACCTTATCTGAACAGCTGTGCAAGGCTGTGACTTGGTTCTCCTTCCATACTTTCAACAAACACTACCGTTTCAAAGTCTTGGCCTCTACCAAGGCCAGCTTTTGCCTGAAGGTCCTTCAGGCAGTTTTGCCTGTTTAAGTTTCTGTTTTTATTTTTTTCTTACTGCCAGTTGTTGTTCAGTAGTTTCTCAGTTGGCTCTTATTTGGTGTACTGTGCTAGTTCAGTATCCTTTGACACTTATTTTTTCTGGATTATTCAGATTCTGAATCCTCCTAGGGAACTCTGGTATCATGGGAATGTGTGAGAGGTCTTTTTCTCCTTTTTCCTCCATGGGAAAGTTAGCTTTGGTATATCCCCATGGTATCTGTGTTCCATATTGTATATAAATAAGGATAAGATTTTAGTGTTCTTACCTTTTAAATCCTTTTCTTTTTTGTTCCTTAAGGAACACAGGTATCCCACCCAGAGATGGATACATTCATGGTGTTGCTTTCCTGGGTCTTGCTTTAATGCCTTGCTTTCAGGGTCTTCTTAGTCTTGGGAGATTTTCTTCTCTTCTTTCACGCTTACTTCTTTAGAATGGCTTGGCAACATGAATTCTGGGAGTTAGCAGGCAGAGTTTTTGAGCTGGAGGAGGAGGGAGTCTCCACCCCCAAAGACCCTGTCTTTTGTGATGTGCTCTGCCACCCAGGAGGAGGGACTCAGCCCCATGGTACCGGTGTTCATATGGACTAAAGGATTTAACAGCTAAAAACTAGTGTATGTTATTACATCCCTGTATTCCATCCTCTGCACTGATCTCCCTAACATACCAAAACAGAAGGAAGTTGGTAATGGCACTATTTAGTTTGGGATTATTTCGATCATATTGTATTACACATATGTGTGGGCGGGGTTATAAAACGTGTTGGCCATGGATATGATCCACTTGATTTATCCTTTCACTGCCAGAGGGGTATGCGTTGTATACCCCTCTGGCACTGAAAGGGTCCCATTGTGAAGACACAACCTATTGGTGTTTTAGGATAAAAAAAAAAAGCCTCTTATTTTGAGTGGAGCCTAATGTATGCCCTTTCCCGGCTGGCACCCATGATCACCTGCTGGGTAAAAAAGAGCAGGATGAGTGGTGGCAGGATTCCCAGGACAACAGATGTGAGTGCCTGGTGCCCATTGGTCGGTCTCTCTCTCTCTCTCTCTCTTCCCCCCTCCTCTCCATAGTGTCAGGATGGCGATAGGCTACTATGGGCTTACCCTCTCTTACTCTGAAGGATTAAACATGTTTGATTGCTATAACTGTGACAGGCTCACTTTACTACCAAGCAGATAGTAACGTATGTCTGTCGCCGTTATAGAATTCACACAAGTTTTAACCCTTTGAGTGTTAGAAGGGTACACAAGGTATTTCAAACCTCCTGACACTCAAGGGGTTAGTACACAAGGTATTGCAAACCTTCTGACACTCAAGGGGTTAAACACCCCTGATTGCTATAATTGTGACAGCTGCCCCTAGAATCCAGCCCCGCGAATCTCCACAGAATGACAACTGCCGGACGGAGGAGGAGAAGCATGGCTCCGTCCAGTGATCAACCACTAATCGTGACCACATAAGTAATCCTTTCCCACCATTGTGTTTTATTTCTCAGGGCTCTGCAGTGCACATCCCTGATACTGACAAAACTTGGGGCGGCTTAGGGAGGAGAATAAGCAGCTCCTCAGAGGGAGAATGCTACCAATCATTCTGCACATCCTCAAGATGGCAGTGCTCTCCCTTTTGAAACAGAGCATGCAACAGGTGGATTTTATTCATATAGGGAACAATAATTTATGACATGGGGGTTTTAAAGATTGTTTTGGGGGGGGTTTAATCCAAATGGAGGGGGGAGGTGGAGTTGGAACATGACAGCCCAACTCCATTTCAAGTTACAGCCCATTCTGAATGTTCACTTAGTACTCCATGGAACATCAAGATTTTGCAGATAAGTCATAAGTTCATTGCTTTACTAAATTCCATTACAAAATGTTTGCATCCCAAGATGTTACCTTTAGTCATAAAGTTTTGCAGGCCACAGGTTTCTATGTTTTTGTTTGTTTTTAACCCCTATTGTGTTTTTTGGGACTGCTTTGAGGCATCTCTCTTGGTCCATGCATCCCTCAACTGGCACTAGATAAAAGGGGATTTGTTTTACTTATAGCTAAATTATTTTCCTAGTCCAAATAAGAGATTCAGGATATCCCACACTGAGAAAACTATATTGGCTTGGACTGGGGTGTGCTGCTGTTTTTACTTTTTTCTCCTTCCTCTCTTGGCTTTGCTATCAATAAACTTAAAATATCTGGCTGTCGGGAGTGAGAAAGCAGAACTTGGGAGGAATTTCATCACTGAATACGCCTTTGTTTCCGGCATATCTCAGTTGGACTAAGAAAAGGATATACTGATAAGAAAAAAATAAATCCCCTTATTGCTCTCCTGTTAATTTTGGGTCTTTGCAGGCAATGCGTTTGTACAAAACTACTACATAACTGATATTCATGTATTAAGGAAATGCATGGTTTGTGAAAATGATTGCAACTTTGGCTACAAACTTACACTGTTTGAGTTACAGTGTGTATTACCATAGATAAATCATTTATAAGGGCATTTGGCTTCTCATCTTGTTGCATAACACATTTACTTCAAGTGAGGCATCGCTGAAAAGCTGTATTGTCATGAAGAAAAAAACAATATGTTGTTATTAATATATAGTTAGGATATAGGATATCCATGGAAATTACCTGAACCAGTGGTTCTCAATATTTTTTTGTTCGGGGCACCCCTAACACGTAATCTAGAACATTCAGGGCACCCCTAACATATTTAATGTACTTTATCAAGGGCATAATGAAGGTTGCTTACAGAAATATACAGTTATTATTAGGTCTTAAAATCATAATAACACAACTAAACATAATGTGCATAACAATTTCTATAAGTCTTTATTTAAAAGTCCATTTTTGTTAGTCTTCATAGAAAACATGGGGCACCCTAAGTTGATGTCCGTGGCACACCAAAGTGCCACTGCACCCTGGTTGAGCATCACTGTCCTAAACTGTCACATAGCAACAATTTGTGTGGTCTGCAAGGTACCAAAAGTGCCCCAGGTGTCTGACAGTCAGAGGGGTTAAGCTATTTTGTATTAACCAGCAATGATAATTTATTCTCCCACTATCCTGTTTCATATCAAGCCCAGTTCTTTGAGATTTTTCTTTGTAAGTGCCAAAACATCTGGATACTTAAACATTTACTCATTTTGTCACAGAATGAATGGGAAAAGCGAGAACGTATTGAGGCACAACGGCAAAAACAGCGAGAGTTAATAGTACAGCTGAAGACTCAGCTGGATGATTTGGAGACCTTTGCATACCAAGAAGGCAACTATGACTCTCTCCCACAATCCATGGTCATGGAGAGACAGCGGGTAAGAAATAGAATGAGATATTCTGAGGACCTCTGCTTTTATTCTGCATTTTCTTCTTTATAACAAAGGCAGTTACCTTCTGTACCGCCAGGTTTTAAAACACGGTAAACCTTTATTCTAAGATTAACTTCTATATAATACATTTTTACATTGTAACAGTTTTTGAACAGCATTTCTTTGCATTGGGATAAACCTTGTTTTAAAGGGGAACTATCACCTCCATTAAAGTCCTTCTTATCTGAATACCCCACCTCAAGAAATCTTCAATTCGTTATTATTTCTTATTTTGAATTTAAGCCCATGACGTCTGTTCAGGACAGGCTGCAGCACAGCTCTGCCCAGGACAGGCTGCAGCACAGCTCTGCCCTGCAGCCTGTCATTCTTTGTCTCTTCCCCCTCCCCAGCCTGTCCTGACCTGACATCACTTGCTTAACCCCTTAAGAACTGGCCATGCACACACACACACACGACTGGCACTTAAGGACCACGGACCATTTTTTTTTTTGCGATCCGGATTCAGGGCTCTCCGAAACGGCTGACCTCCACCCTGTGATGTATGTCATGGGTTGTTAAGGGGTTAATTTAAAAAACTTATATCCATCTATACTGCATCAAAATAAGAAAATACGGATTGAAGATTTCTTGAGGTGGAACATTCAGATAAGGATATTAATGGAGGTGATAATTCCCCTTTAATCAAATGGAAAATCTTGACAATATAAATATATTTTTCTCTGTCATCCAATACAGGTTACTGGTAACTTTGAGTAGGAGATCAGCCCCTTTTAAGTAGGCAGGAACAATTCTGAGAAGTGACTGCTGGGTGGAGCCTACATCCTCTCCTTAGCTTGCAGCTAGCCAATCCCCATCCAGTAAGATTTGTTCATTGGTCAAGCTATAGTTTTTAGCTTCTCTATTATTTTTCTGTTAGATTCCATTAGGTGGATTACCACCATCACTGACAATTTCCATCACCCAAATGTGGATAGCTTAGTTTACCAGGTGCTTTTGTGGACCTAAGCCCTGGGAGGAAAATCTTGGCTGCAAGTTCTTTCACCAGAAGTTGCCCACTGAAGCTTCTTCTTGATATATGGTAATCTGAACAGAGAAGACCAACTAAAAAGGTGAGCAACCCTTTGAGTGCTGTGGTCCACATGTCCCATGCTTCCTCCTCCGCACAGGAGTCTCCTTTTGAGTTCCTATTACATACTCATGCACCCATTGGGTTTATCTGTATGTCTGTGGTGTGTTTGGAGCAAGTTCTGTGGTAACTTAACCCTTTGGCTGCTGTTAGCACCTTTGGGGGGGATTCTGGCACTTTCCCTACAGGGCTTAATGTTTATTGGGTCTGCTAACTCTAGTGGGCTTTTGAGCGTTTTTACTTTTTGTTCTAACTTTTCTAAGGCGTGCTTTTACCACATAGACGCTGTTGCTCCATTCACTCCTATGGGACTTTACAGTTTGGGACATATCTCTGCAACCACTCCATGTAGCGAGGTCAGAGATGGCTCATGTTGTTGGTCTGCCCTTGTTCTGTTATCCGTTCAATGTTCTGGGCATGTTGGGGGGCTTAGGGGGCTTCAGGCACTCTAGGGGTACTTTTTTTTAGAGAAACTACAATTCCCATGAGCACTTGCTTCGCACTCAGGTTTCCGATTGGCTCCTGCTGTGGCGGCCATTTTGTGTCTTCTCTGAACTAGTATCCTACGCAGGGCTTGGACTCTCCTTCTCTCCTCAGCAGATTAACCCTTCGCCTGCCAGATAAGTCTGTTTTAACATTTCTGGGGTGAATAGTTTATCATACACACTGTTTTGTGGGTATTTCTGATACTTTGACTTGTGAGCATGTCTATTGCATTAGACCTTGTGGCTAAACCTAAGACTAAGGACAATGGGGTGTCTGTGTCCCCTGTTTCACATTTCTCCTCATGTCACTCAGGGTTACCTAGAGAATACTCAGGTCATGTTTACCCAGCATGCGCTGCTGCCCCCGAGTCACCTGCAGGGTCCTCCAGCCATGCACTAGAGCGAGTTTGGATGCAAGAGTTTAAGGCTACTACCAGGGACTTCCGGTCTACTTTACAACTCCTTCCATCCACTTTGTAGGGGGTCTTCCACTCGAGGCAGGCCCCCACCCCTATCCGGTCTTCCCTGCCTAAACCGCTGGGTGTACTTGATGTGTCTGATTCCTCTGAGGAGGAATTATTGGTGTATGTGGATTCTGACGATGAAGACTATTCTGCTGTCCCTTCCTCTCAGTTTTTTGGGGAACCCTTTGAGGCTGATCCTGTTCCCTCAGCCGAAGGCCTGATCGAGGCTGTGTTGAACACCCTGAACGTTCCCTTGGTACACAAGGTTTCCTCTGATCCCTCTGATGTGTTTCAGGAGCCTGTCTGACCCCATACTTGTTTTCCACCTAATCTCACTCTTGACCGCTTGGTGTCTGAGGAGCAGAAGTTTCCAGACAGGAAACAGTCTGTCTCAAGTAAATTTGCTAAGTTTTAGCTGTTCTCTGAAGCGGCCCTAGCTCAGTCGGTTCATCCTCCAAGGTGGATGCGCCCCTGTTTCCAGGCTTTCTAAGTCCACTGCCTTGCCTGTGGCTGATGCATCTGCTCTGAAAGACTGGACTGACAAAAAGCTTGAGACCTCTCTCAAGGCCATTTTTGCGACTGCTGATTCTGCCCTGCTCCCTGCATTTGCTGCGGCGTGGGTGAATAGGGCTGTAGCTGTTTGGACTGAGCAGCTCACCTTAGCTGTCCATCAGGGTGCTCCTACTGCTGGCATGTTGCGGCTTCTCGCCAACATCTCTGAGGCCCAGCATTATGTTTCTGCTGCCCTGCTTGACGTTCATATGGTGGCCAGTGCATCCACCATGTCTGTGGTAGCCAGACGTGCTCTTTGGCTCAAGATCTGGTCTACTGACACTGCCTCCAAGAGGGCTCTCCTGTCTTTGCACATCACTGTTTGGGCCTGATTTCAAGGATCTGATCAGTGAAGCCACTGGGGGGGGGGGGGGGGAGAGCACTCACCTGCCAGTGGTCCCTAGGAAGAAGACACCTGTCAAACGGAATCAGTTTTTTCGCTCCCTTCCAGGCTGATTCGTGTCCGGTGACCCAGGCGGTGCCTCAGGCTCTGCGCACCTCATCCAAGCCCAAGCAGCAATGGAGGTCCATGTCCTCCGCTAAGCCCAAGGCTTCCAAACCTTCTTCTGCGTGACTCTCCGAATCCAGGTCCCCACCCATAGGTGGGTGGATGCTTGTGCCTCTACATCTCGGCTTGGGAAGCGTCTGTGGCAGACCCGTGGGTTTTGCAGGTGGTGGCTGTGGGGTACAGGATTCTCTTCACCTCCCTTCCTCCCTCCCTCCAGGACCTTCACTTCTTGCTCTCCTCTGGGTGCAGAAAAGCACTGCCTTTTTGAGAGAGCCATTCAGGCCCTTCTGGCCAGTGCTGTCTTGGAGCCAATTCCTCCTCAGGAAAGTGGGTTAGGATTCTACTCCATCCTCTTTGTGGTCTCCAAGAAGGATGGCGGCTGTCGTCCCATTTTGGACTTGAGGGATCTCAACTCCTTTGTGGTCAGGTCCCACTATCGCCAGGAGTCACTACACACGGTGATTGCGGCCATGTCCCCTGGGGAATTTCTGGATTCTCTGGATCTTCGGGATGCATACTTGCACATTACCATTCATCCAGAGAGCTGGCAGTATCTCCGCTTTGCCTGCGACAGAGGTCATTTCCAGTTTTCTTCCCTCGCCTTTGGCCTGGCCACGGCTCCTCAGGTCTTCAACAGAGTCTTGGGTGCCTTGATTTCCGTCCTCCATCGGGACGGCATCAGAGTTACACTGTACATGAACAACCTCCTTGTGAAGGCATCTTCTCCGGAACTCCTTCACCAGCAGGTGCAGGACTGCATTCATGCTCTGTCCCGTCACAGGTGGATCATCAATCTGGACAACTTGGACCTTGTTCCTTCACAGAGGATGGTTTTTCTGGGCATCCTCTTCGACACTCAGAGATGGATGGTGTTTCTCATGGACGAAGTGGCTCATCAGATGGTACTGAAGGTCCAGGCTATTCTGAATCAGGATCTGGTTCCGGCCAAGACATTGTCATCCCTGGTGGGGAAGTTCATTTCCACCATAGAAGTGGTTCCATTTTCCATGGCTAATACCAGGGAACTCCAGAGGTTTCTAATCCTGGCATGCAGGGGTCGACCAGATCTTCTGGAAAGGTCCTTATCTCTCCCTTTTAACGTGGAGCTGAGCCTCTCATGGTGGCTCAACCTGGACAATCTGCTGAAAGGCAGACCCTTCATGGTGCCATTCTGGACAACAGTGACGACGGATGCCAGCCTCTCCGGATGGGGAGTGGTACTGGGGCACTTGAACGCTCAGGGCCGGTGGTCCCAGGAGGAATCTCTCCTTCCCATCAATATCTTGGAGCTTTGGGTGATATTTCATGCCCTGCGCCACTGAACGTGACAACTGGAGGATTGCCCAGTCAGGGTCCAGTCGGACAATGCCAGAGCAGTAGCCTACATCAACAAGCAAGGCGGCACAAGAAGTCTCACAGCTTGGTTAGAGGTCAAGGCTATTTTGTCCTGGGCAGAGGAGCATGTCCCTGCCATATCCGCAGTTCATATTCCTGGCGTAGACAACGTTCTGGCAGACTTGCTCAGTCGACACAATGGACAGTGGAGAGTGGGAACTGCATCAAGAGGTGTTCGACCTCATTGTCCAGTGGTGGGGTCCTCCTTGCATCGATCTGATGGAGACAAGACACAATAGGAAGGTCCCAACATTCTGCTCTCGCTGGGCGGCCCCCCTGGCTCTAGCAGTGGATGCCTTGTCGATTCCGTGGATTTTCCCTCTGGCGTACCTCTTTCCTCCTATTCCCCTGTTGCACAGGTTAATCAGGAAACTGAGACTGGAGCTCTGCCCGGTCATTCTGATTTCTCCGTACTGGCCTTGTCAGGCTTGGTTTGTGGAGCTTCTTGATCTCCCAATAGCTGAACCTCTTCAGCTCCCCTCCCGTCCGGATCTCCTTCTACAGGTGTCACAGCTTACCTTGGTTTCAGCGGCTGTTCATGCCACACGGATGGCACAGGAAGATGGCTGTGGTTGGACGCATCAGAGCAAGATGCGTCATCTGCAGGCGCGAGGCTTCAGAGTGTAGCAGGCCTCTGTTATATGCTTCCTGTAGTCTCCTCCTACCTACTTCCTTCCTCTGAGCCTGCTCCTCCTACCTATTTCCTGAGGAGGGGTTTAAAGGGCAGCCTGAGTCTGACTCATTTGCCTTTGCGTTGTTGTACAAAGCAGTTCTGTGTCCTTGGGCTCTGTGTATGGCCTGGCTTGTCTGACCATCCACTCTGGTGCTGACCTGTGGCTCTGTCTGACTATTCTCCTGCCTTATAGTGGACACCCAATCTGGTGCAGACCTGTGGCTCTGGCTGACTACCTGAACTGTGTATGACCTGGCTTGTCTTACTAACCTCTCTGGTGCTGACCTGTGGCTCTGTCTGACTATTCTCTTGTTATTCCCATGTATCTAGCAGACACCCAATCTGGTGTGGACCTGGGGCTCTAGTAGATTAGCTATTTACTGACTGCAGGCGTTGGTCAAGCTTCAGCTTTCTCCATACTGACTGCAGGTGATAGTCAGGTATCGAAAAAGAAGAAGACACAAGAGACAGCGCACAAAGGAATACCTCTAAGTGTAGTATAGATGTAAATATGATAATAACAAAGCAGTAAAGTAAAAAGACATATTTATTGAAAAATAAAATATAATAAAATAGCTGTTGTAGGCTATGGTATAATTATAAAATATAGTAAAATCATGGAAATCTATGGATCTTGTGGACCCTAGTATAACTATATGCACAATAATATAATTTACTCGAGCGTGGCTCGTTGGTGGAGGATAGCTGGAACCGGGAGTCTATTACACTTGACCCCGTTCAGATAGGACTATGTTACAAGACACCTGTAATATAGAACGGTCTAGAGAAATAGATTTTTTTATGCGCTCACCGGATAATTACTTGTTAGAAGACCCGTAGTTAATACACTCCAGTGGCGAGTCCGGTGGCGGGTTATGTCACTACCGTGTTCTGTCCGGACCTCTTGGTTCGCCGGCTTGGCCAGTGATTTGTCTCACCTCCCAAAGTTAGCGTTTCTCCGTTGGGATTGATTCACACAGGGAGACATATAGTGAGTGTGCTTGAGTGGCAGGTTCAGTGGCAGCTGAAACTGCTATGTTCCGTCCGGTCCTCCTATTTCGTTCGTTATTCTAGTAAATATTTAGTGTATAGTTCTGGTGTTATTTTCCGCTCCCAGAGATAGCGGTCACAAATCTTAAATAGGATGTGTGATAACAGTGATCATAATCAACGCGTTTCGGGAACTAGATTCCCTTTCTCAAGATTGACTGTTCACGATCAAGAAAGACTGCGGGCTTTAATTGTTCTTTGGTCCAATCAGAGTCCATATAGTAAAGGTCAAATGCTACTAAGTAACAACATATAATGTTTGAATCGTAATCATTAACAATAAACGAAAAAGTGAAACATTAATCTCATATCTTCATCATTGTCACATGCGGCACATATCTAGTAGTTTCATATGTGAAAATGAGAAGGAAACATACTTTGAAGAGGACAGTTATTATATCGTCATGATGGCAAAAATAGATCCAATCTGCCTATATCTATAATAAACCTGAATCTGTCTATGATAATCAATGACTCTATTTTATCTTAACTATGTCAGGATGCGGACCTATTATATGATGGTGGGACTAAATCTGATGGTTCAAAACCTACAGGGAGGTTACAATATTGGGTATATTATAATGCTTAAATGGATGACTATGTTTAATAACTACATTTTCGACAGTTTATACCCAACAAAAAGTCAATATTTACAGGGCAGAATTCTGGAGACATTTCTACTTTTTAACTTTTTAAATTTCGTTTATACCATATCCAAAAGAAGATATGGTTTAGTGTACAGTTGATGAGGAGATTCCTAATTTTACTTTAGACTCCTGAGAATAATTTTAATAAATGGGTCCTTATTAGTTGGAATAGAATTTTATTGAGAAGATTCTCTTTTCTTATTTCCAATCTTTTAATAGAGATTTTAAGTCCTTTGATTTTGTTATTTGAATGAGAGAGGGGTCTGTTTATTATTATTATTATTATTATAATAATAGATATGAATACTTTGTATACACCTATAAACACCAAAGGTCTAATTCTTCATTCAGACCCGTTGGTGATAGCGTCTGTAGTTTGAAAATCCAGTAACTCTCTTGTTTGGATAGTTTTTTGACCCTATTACCTCCTCTTAGTGTAGGCAAAATATATTCCACTCCTTTTAATTTTAGATCGGTAATTTTTTTTAAAGGCAGGGCAATTAATACAATGTTTGGATACAGTATGTTGTTTGTTATTCTTTATAATGTTATTCCTATGCTCCAAAAATCTCCTTTTCAGTGGTCTCGTAGTCCTTCCAATATATTGTGATCCGCAGGCGCATTCCAAGAGGTATACCACAAATTCTGAAGTACAGTTAATGAATTGTCTATTGTGGAATACTTCCCCTGTGCAAGCTGAGGAAAATGTTTTACTTGAATCTTGGATATGTTCACAGGTGGTGCATCTATTGTGGCCACATTTGTATGTTCCTAATACTGGGTTTCCTAATAGATTGGTTTGATATTGTGTCCTTTGAGAGTTGGGATTGATCAAAGATGGAGCTAGTTGCTTCTTAAGATCCGAAGATTTTCTATATACAAAGGATGGTTTCTTTGGAAGGATTTTTCTTAAGATCTTATCTCCTTCTAATATATCCTAATGTTTCCTAATAATGAGTTCCACACTTTTAGCTGCGGATGTGAATGTGGTTATGAAAGGAACTTTTGGTTTATTACATTGTTGATTGTGGGTTTTGGAGTTTTTGGAGTTTTCTCCTTTATCCAACAAAAGATGTCTCCTTGGTATATTAGAAGCTTTTTCAAGAGCTTGTTGTATAGTGGTTTCTCGATAGCCCTTTTCCAAAAATTTCTTTTTAAGAGAAATTGCTTCTTTTTGGAAGTTCTCTTCCTTTGTGCAATTTCTTTTTAGTCTAAGGAATTAGCTGTAAGGTACGCTTTGGAGCCATTTTGGGTGATGGTTGCTTGAAGCTTCAATAAATCCATTGACATCAACTGGTTTGTGATATGTACTTGTACAGATCTCCCCACTAGATTCTATAACAATTTGCAAGTCTAAAAAGACAGCTGAGGTTGGGCTGCTTGTGTGGGTGAAATGCAAGCCCAGTTGGTTGTCGTTGATGGAAGTAATAAATTCATTGAGTGCTTGTTCTCCTCCTTTCCAAACCAGAATGATGTCATCGATATAGCGCCCATACATTTCCATATTTTGGATGTGGTTATTCCAAATGTGTTCTTCTTCCCACATACTTAGAAATAGATTGGCATAACTGGGTGCAAAGCGTGTTCCCATTACTGTCCCCCTAATCTGTCGATAATGTTTGCCATCAAACATTAAATGATTATGGTGTAATATGAACGCTATTCCGTCTAGAATAAATTCTATCTGTTCTGGTGGCAGTTCTTTGTCTCTTCTCAATATTTTCTCAACTGCTGTTATACCTGCATTATGTTCTATTATGGTATATAAAGATGTCACATCACAAGTGACTAGTAAGTGTCCTTTTTTTCCATTGTAAATTCTGTAGTTTTTGAAGTATATGTGTGGTATCTTTAATATAAGAGGGAGTATTTTGGACATATGGTTGAAGTAGATGGTCAATATATTCAGACAGATTGCTCGTTAGAGATTGAATACCTGATATTATCGGACGTCCAGGTGGGTTTTGTATATTTTTATGGATTTTGGGAATATGATAGAAAATCGGTATTATCGGGTAGGGTATTGTTAGAAATGCATATTCCTGTTTGTTGAGGATACCCCCCTTGAATGCTTGTGATATAAGTAGGTCATATTTCTTTTTGTATATGTTGATTGGGTTGTCCATCAATGGTTCATAAAATTCTTTATCTTCAAGTAATCTTCTTGATTCCTTGAAGTAATCTTTCTTGTCTTGAATGACGACACCTCCTCCCTTGTCTGCCTGTCTGAATACCAGTGAATTTTCTTTCATCAGTTTGTCTAGACTCGATTTCTCTTTCTTAGATAGATTATATCTGATCTTCAAAGGAGTTTGGAATAGTTTTTTAATGTCTTTAATTACTAATTCCAAAAAGATCTCCAGGTGGTGTCCTCTAGTTTGTATTGGGTTGAATTTGGAAACTGGTTTTAAAGCTGTGTGTCTGAAATGTGCCCCTGTTAATGGAGTGTTATTAGAGTCAGGGTTTTCTTCCTGCATGTTCTCTCGCCATAAGTTCAGCAAGGTATTAGTTAGCGTTTCATCAGCTATTGATGTTCCTGCTGGTTCTTCTTCCGGAGTACTCTTTATTTCTCCTTCTTTCTTTGAAAAATATCTTTTTAAAGTGAGTTTTCTCACAAATTTGTGAACATCTATAAATAGCTCAAGTTCATTTGGTTTACTGTGCGGGGGAAATTTAAATCCTTTATTTAATAATGAGATGTCTTCTGAGGTTAGAGGGTAGGAGGATAAATTGAAGATACCTCCTAAATCGTCTGTGTTGGACTTTGATTTTTTCTTTTGTTCTCTCTTTCCTCCACTTGTCCCCCTTCTGGTCTTTGTTCTTTTCTTTTTTTCAAGGAAAAAAAGAACAGAAAGATCTTAAGAAAAATCCTTCCAAAGAAACCATCCTTTATATACAGAAAATCTTCGGATCTTAAGAAGCAACTAGCTCCATCTTTGATCAATCCCAACTCTCAAAGGACACAATATCAAACCAATCTATTAGGAAACCCAGTATTAGGAACATACAAGTGTGGCCACAATAGATGCACCACCTGTGAACATATCCAAGATTCAAGTAAAACATTTTCCTCAGCTTGCACAGGGGAAGTATTCCACAATAGACAATTCATTAACTTTACTTCAGAATTTGTGGTATACCTCTTGGAATGCGCCTGCAGATCACAATATATTGGAAGGACTACGAGACCATTGAAAAGAAGATTTTTGGAGCATAGGAATAACATTATAAAGAATAACAAACAACATACTGTATCCAAACATTGTATTAATTGCCCTTCCTTTAAAAAAAATTACCGATCTAAAATTAAAAGGAGTGGAATATATTCTGCCTACACTAAGAGGAGGTAATAGGGTCAAAAAACTATCCAAACAAGGGAGTTACTGGATTTTCAAACTACAGACGCTATCACCAACGGGTCTGAATGAAGAAATTAGACCTTTGGTGTTTATAGGTGTATACCAAGTATTCATATCTATTATTATAATAATAATAATAATAAACAGACCCCTCTCTCATTCAAATAACAAAATCAAAGAACTATTAAAATCTCTGTTAAAAGATCGGAAATAAGAAAAGAGAATCTTCTCAGTAAAATTCTATTCCAACTAATAAGGACCCATTTATTAAAATTATTCTCAGGAGTCTAAAGTAAAATTAGGAATCTCCTCATCAACTGTACACTAAACCATATCTTCTTTTGGATATGGTATAAACGAAATTTAAAAAGTAGAAATGTCTCCAGAATTCTGCCCTGTAAATATTGACTTTTTGTTGGGTATAAACTGCCAAAAATGTAGTTATTAAACATAGTCATCCATTTAAGCATTATAATATACCCAATATTGTAACCTCCCTGTAGGTTTTGAACCATCAGATTTAGTCCCACCATCATATAATAGGTCCGCATCCTGACATAGTTAAGATAAAATAGAGTCATTGATTATCATAGACAGATTCAGGTTTATTATAGATATAGGCAGATTGGATCTATTTTTGCCATCATGACGATATAATAACTGTCCTCTTCAAAGTATGTTTCCTTCTCATTTTCACATATGAAACTACTAGATATGTGCCGCATGTGACAATGATGAAGATATGAGATTAATGTTTCACTTTTTCGTTTATTGTTAATGATTACGATTCAAACATTATATGTTGTTACTTAGTAGCATTTGACCTTTACTATATGGACTCTGATTGGACCAAAGAACAATTAAAGCCCGCGGTCTTTCTTGATCGTGAACAGTCAATCTTGAGAAAGGGAATCTAGTTCCCGAAACGCGTTGATTATCATCACTGTTATCACACATCCTATTTAAGATTTGTGACCGCTATCTCTGGGAGCGGAAAATAACACCAGAACTATACACTAAATATTTACTTGAATAACGGACGAAATAGGAGGACCGGACGGAACATAGCAGTTTCAGCCACCACTGAACCTGCCACTCAAGCGCACTCACTATATGTCTCCCTGTGTGAATCAATCCCAACGGAGAAAAGCTAACTTTGGGAGGTGAGACAAATCACTGGCCAAGTCGGCGAACCAAGAGGTCCGGACAGAACACGGGAGTGACATAACCCGCCACCGGACTCGCCACTGGAGTGTATTAACTACGGGTCTTCTAACAAGTAATTATCCGGTGAGCGAATAAAAAATCTATTTCTCTAGACCGTTCTATATTACATGTGTCTTGTAACATAGTCCTATCTGAACGGGGTCAAGTGTAATAGACTCCCGGTTCCAGCTGTCCTCCACCAACGAGCCATGCTCGAGTAAATTATAATATTGTGCATATAGTTATACTAGGGTCCACAAGATCCATAGATTTCCATGATTTTACTATATTTTATAATTATACCATAGCCTACAACAGCTATTTTATTATATTTTATTTTTCAATAAATATGTCTTTTTACTTTACTGCTTTGTTATTATCATATTTACATCTATACTACACTTAGAGGTATTCCTTTGTGCTCTGTCTCTTGTGTCTTCTTCTTTTTCTATATTCACCCAAGTGGACTCCGGGGAATTAGACAAGCAGCCAAACCCTCTTTGGACACGAGAATCATTAGAACTTTCCCTTTTTTACTAACTGAACCATCAAATAACGATCATCCATCAACTATTTCATTTATTTCATCCATCCATTTCTGCTTACATTGGGACATTTCAGAACTCCTACCTTTTCATCTCATTATTTCTCATTCCATCTGGACTACCATCACTAATACTGTATGTATGATTAACTTTTCTCTATATATGAACACACTAGTTAACGTACTGTTTAAAGATTAACTTATATTTTATGTTTCATGTTCATTCATTTCAGCTGTTGGTAGTGCTCCTCATGTTATATGCTGTATAAACTTTCGTGTGATTTCTGATATTACTGCATTTAGGTCACTGACTACAGAGGTGTGTACTATAGATCTACAGTGAACGCCACTAAAATATAGTTTTCTTTTGAGAGTCAGGTATCCTCTGCTACATTGCTGACTGCAGGCGTGAGTCAGGTAGCTCCTCACTACGTTGGATTCAAGATCCTGTGTTCCAGTTCCTGCTCCTGGTTCCAGCAGAGACTACCGGTGGCTGAGGCCTAATCTCCAGCAGTGTGGCCAATCTGGGCGGCCTACTATTTCTGATAGCAAGGCTTAGGACCCTCTGCTTGTTCTTGCTATATTACTATTGTGTACTACGTTACTTATATTTTAATAATTTGCATTTTACTATACCGTACTGACTTCTGAATTTCTATGGGGAACTGTCACTACAGGGCTACCTGAGGAAGGAGGATGTTCATCATCTGGTTTTGAAGGCATGGAGGTTGAATCCTCAATTTTGAAGAAGGGTTTTTCTTCTGGAGTCGTGGCTACTATGCTAAGTGCACATAAGCCTGTTTCCTCTAAGGCCTACCATCAGGTTTGGTCTACCTTTCTCTCTTGGTGTGCTGATAGGGACCTGTCTCAGGTCCTTTCCTTCTTCCAGGATGGTGTGGATAAGGGTCTCCACTTGAGTTCTCATAAAGTTCAAACTTCTGCTCTCTTTGTTTTCTTTCAAAGAAGCAATGCTATTATTCCTGATGTCAAGGTTTTCCTCCAGGGTGTTGCCCATACTCACCCCGTATATTTAGGGTCCCGGCTTCTCAGTGGAACCTGAACTTGGTGTTGGGCATCCTTCAGCGCTCTCCCTTGGCCACTATTCCTCTACGTCTGCTGACGTGGAAGATGTCCTTTCTCCTGGCGATCGTGTCTGTTCGCCGTGTTGTGGAGCTGCATGCCCTGTCTTGTAGGCCACCCTTTTTGGTGTTTCACAAGGACAAGGCAGTACTTCGCAAGAGTTTCTCCCGAAGGTGGTGTCTGAGTTTCACATTAATCAGTAGATGGTTCCTTCCTTCTACCCTAACTCTACTTCTGACAAGGAGAAGGATCTTCACCTGTTGAATGTTGTGCCTTGTCTCAAGTTCTGTGTGCATCGCACTGAACCCTTGCGGCCATCTGACCCACTTTTTTTGTCATTTCTGAGGGTCCCAAGGTAACCATTGCTTCTTGGATCAAATCCACTATTAGTAAGGCTTACGAACTTAGGAAGAAGCCTGTTCCCTTTCGGGTCACGGCTCATTCTACAAGGTCTATTGGGGCATCTTGAACCTACAAGAATCAGGCCTCAGCTGATCAGTTTTGCAGGGTGGCCACTTGGTGCATACCTGCTCGAAACACCATCGTGTGGATGTGCTGGCATCGGCTGATGCCAGTTTTGGGAGGAAGATCCTGGAGGCAGCCTTGCCTGTCTAGGATCTCCTTCGTCTCTCGGTACTCTTTCACTTTTTGAGCCTTGTTGGCTCTAGTTCAGTGTCATGTGTACAGTTCCTGGGGTCTGTTTTACCTCTGTTCGGTGTCCATTGACACTTTTGTGGTGGTTGTTGAGCTATTCATGATCTGTTGGTTCATTGGTGCTCTGGTGACTTTGGGGGCCTGCACCTGGTCCTTGCCTTTCTTCCCACCCTGGGGAACTTAATGGTTGAACATCCCAGAGTTACCAGTAACCTGTATTGGACAACACAGAAAAGAGGATTTTAGTCTTGCCTGTCAAATCCTTTTCTCTTAGTCCATACAGGTTACTGGTCTCTCACTATGTCAAGGGACCATGCTTGTCTCTCCTGTAGCAGAATGTGGGGGTCCTTTTTGGGTTCATGCTCACAGGAGTCTTCCTTTACCTTCTTACTACCTAGTTAATAGTTGGTTTTCAAATCTTATTGGATGGGGATTGGCTAGCTGCAAGCTAAGGAGAGGAGGTAGGCTCCACCCAGCAGTCACTTATCAGAATTGTTCCTGCCTACTTAAAGGGGCTGGTCACCTACCCAAAGTTACCAGTAACCTGTATGGACTAAGAGAAAAAGATTTAACAGGTAAGGCTAAAATCCTCTTTTATAAGGGTTTATCTGCCTGTCAATGTGTATTATTCCATTGGTAACCCATTTTAAAAACTTGTAGAGAATGAAAGGGGATAAAAGGAATCATTAATTTTGCATTATCTTACCTTAACTGCTTAAGTGCTACAGCCCTCTCCAAAGCATTGCAAAGTATGTGTAAAACTGCTACATACTCTTGATCTGCAACAATTTTCCACATCCATGCAACCTCTTCTCAGACCCATCTTTACACTTATTTGCCCAGAAAAAACTACTGCTCACTACAGCCATTTACACAGCTGCAACTGCAGCTCTACGCCACTCCCGCAGAACCTTGGCACACAAAACTAACGCAATACCTCCAATGGTGCTCACTCACTGCGGAAAAGCACTGGAGAAAATTGGCCAGGTTGTCCTTAGCCATTGTTCCAGGGTCCTCTCCTTGAAGCTGCTACAAATTTGTAGCTGGTCCGGTAGATGGATGAAGTAGGCTGGATCACTGGAACATAGCTCTCCTGATGTCAGCTACAAGATGTGTAGCTGGTCCGGTAGAGGAATGAAGCAAGCTGGGATCACTGGAACATAGCTCTCCTGAATGGGAGAAAGAATGGGAAGAAAACAGATTTCAGTGGCAATGCAACAATGGTGGTGTATGCAGTAAACACTTGGCCAGACAATGGAACAATAGTGTACACACAAGACAGTGGGACAATACAGTGGGATTGATAAAATCAACAAAATGGTACAATAGAGGCAATCATGACACCAGACTAATCCTGTCACACAGAAGACAACAGCGTATACACAACTGAGGTGAAGGGATTAGTACGGTGAAATCCTAATCAACATCTGGACCAGAGTGTGACACAGCTACCATTTGGCTGGCCTTGCCAGTATCCAACAGTGTAACCCCTTCAGTCCCATGTAAGTTTGTAGGCCCCCAAATAACACAGGGGTACAGCATGTATTAGGTACATGACAACACATTAATCATTCACATAACATTTAAAATAGAACAGTAGCCAGCTGATCAGAACTCTGCCTACATTTCAACATGGATGGAGTGGAATTTTAACATGCCTGACCGTATTTTGTGGCTGTCCAGCCGCCCAGAGCTAGGACTTCACCCAGTGCCTTCCAGTCTCTTTTGAGGTATTTTCCATGGCTTTTAAAAGAGCCCCTAGTAGCGGCCTATGGTTTGTTACAGTGCTCCACAGCTGACTTCACACACTACAAATTCATTCTCCATTCTTATAGCTCTGCCCTCTCCCTGGCCAAACAGTCATATTGCTTTGTCATCCAATACAGGTTACTGGTAAATCTGGGATGCGATCCACCCCTTTAAGTAGGCAGGAACATTTCTCTAAATGTATGCAGTGGTGGAGCCTCCCTTCCCTCCTTGGCTGCAGCTAGCCAACCAGCTCCAGAATGATTTGTTCCTTTTGGAGCGACAACACCAGGTGGAGAACAGTTCTGCTATAGTTTTAATTTCTTTTTTATTTTCTTTCAGAAATGGAATACCACCATTAGGTGGATTACCATGACAGACAAATGCCCTTCAATGTGGCTAGCTCAGTATCCAGGTGCTTGTTTGTGGATCCTAAGCCCTGAGGGGGGAAATCTTGATTCCAGGTGCTTCCCCAGGAGTAAACCACTGAGGTACTTCTTGCTGCATGGTAATCTGAAGACAGAAGATCTGTAGGAAAGGTGAGCTACCCTTTGAGTGCTGCAGGTCCACTTGTCCCACAGTGCCCCTCCGCACAGGGGTGTATTCTGGAGTTTCTGTTGCACACTTCAGCACTCATTGGGTATATCTGTATGTCTGTTGGATGTTTGGAGCAGGTTTATGTGGTGACTTAACCCTTTCACTGCTTGTTTGGCATTTTATTGAGGAGTTTTATGGCACTTTTCCTACTGGGCTAGTGTTTTCTGAGTGTCTACACATGTTCCCTTGATGTTTTACACCTTTTCTTAGTTTTCTTTAATTTGGGTAAAAATTGTGTACTGCACCTTTAAGGCACTCTTTACTACATAGATGCCATTGCTCCATTCGCCTCTATGGGACTACACTGTTTGGGACGTATCTCTGCAACCGTTTAACCTAGCGACTTCAGAGATGGCTCATTTTTCTTGTCTACCCTTGCTCTATCATCAGGTTTATAGTTCAAGTGTTTTGGGGGACTCGGGGCTTCGGGCACTGTTTAGGATACTTTTTTGGGAAAAACTACATTTCCCATGAGCACTTGCTTCGCGCCTAAAGTCTGATTGGCTCCCGTCGCTGCAGCCATTTTGTGAGCGTTTCTAGTGAGTATCCTATGCAGGGCTTGGACTCTCCTCTCCTCTGCAGATTAACCCTTCGCCTGCCAGATAAGTCTGTATTTAGCATTTCTGGGGTGAAATTTTAATCTTACACACTGTAATTGATTTACTGTACAGTTGGTTATTTTGACACTGTGAGTATGTCTATACCGCTGGAGCTAGGGGCTAGACCTAAGACTAAGAAGATTGGGGTCTCAGTATCCCCCATTGCGCATTGCTCTTCCTGTCACTCAGGGCTACCTAGAGAGTTCTCTGGTCACTTATGCCCAGCCTGTTTTGAAGTTCCTGACAGCAACACAGGGACCTCCAGCCATGCTATTGAGCCAGGTTGGGTGCAAGAGTTTAAGGCTACGACTAGGGACCTTAGGTCCACATTACAACTCTTTCCATCCCAGATATAGGGGGCCCTTCAGACATGGCAGACCCCCTCTAATATCAGATCTTCCCTGCCTAAACCTCAGGGGGCACCTGATGTGTCAGATTCTTCTGAGGAGGAACTGCTGTTTGATTCAGATATTGAGGATGGTTCGGTTCTGGAGTCTTCTCGGTGTCTTGGGGACCCGTTTGAAGCTGATCCTGACCTCTCTGCTGAAGGTCTGTGTAATGGTAGCTAAGAAGGGACCGCGTCACCTTACTACATCGTTCCCGGGTCTCTCCTTCTTGACGCCGGACTGGCGCCACCGGTCGAGCAGATCAACAGTCCGGTGGTCGACTCAAAGTGGCGTTGAACCCTGGAGTAGCCGACTCTACGTCGAAGGATGTGGATCGAGGAGGGGTCGACGGGCTCTCGAACCGTCGAGCGTTGTAGAACCGGAACACCGGGCAGTAGAGAGTGAGGCCTCTACTCCCGGGCTACGATGAACAGGAAAAGTGCTGCAGGAACCAAGGGTATCGGTCACCAAGCCGTTCAAGCACTCCATAGCTCAAATTAAAGGTTTTACTGGAACTGGAAGAAGCAAGGCAGAGTCCACGTTGCCTCCTGACAGCATCCGAAGTTGGGTAGCAGGATACTGGCAGCAGACGGTCGAACGATGCAGGAACCTGGGCTCAGATGGGGGTCAGAGTGGCAGCTTTAATACCATAAGAACACACAAGACTCCAGGACTCTGGTTCACTCCAAAATATAACTCACTTAATTGACAAAACCCACAGATATTTATACACAAATCTTACATTGGAACTTATGGGGAAACCAGATACAATGGGCAACATAATTCAATCATCATATATGAGACAATCGGCGAACAGCAGAGGGCCTAACAAACACAATGACTCAGACATGATTACATTTCAGATACAAAAGGGTTTGACTTGAGGGCTTGAACGAATTACCACACGGCAGGGGGTCTGACTGCAGTTCATAATGGCTTAATTAACACACAGCAGGTGGTCTTGCTACAGTACACATAGTCACTGGCTTGAGGAACTGTAATACACATTGGAATAATTAATCCCTCACTGCCTATTCCGTGGGAAGCAAGCCACCAGTCTACCACAGGGTCGTTTTGTGTAATAAAGTCCATTTCCCCATTCACATAAAGCGTATACAAAGTATTTTTAGCGCACAACCAGGGCAAAATGTCCACAGTCTTTGGCCAACAACTTATGGCCAGACAAGGGCTCAAGTAACTGGTAGGATCCGTTACAGTCTGATCAGAGCCGTATTAACCACCCTCAACATTCCCTTGGTTCAGGAAGTTCCTTCTGATCCCTCTGATGTTTTTCAGGAGTCTGCAAAGCCCCTTACTACTTTTCCTCCTAACCCCACTCTTGACCGTCTGGTTTCTGAGGAGTGGAAATCACCGGACAAGACTGCTTCTGTGTCCAGGAAATTTGCCAAGCTTTACCCCTTTTCTGAAGATGTGCGTGCTAAGTGGGTTCATCCCCCCCAAGGTGGATGCACCTATCTCCAGGTTACCCAAGTCTACTGCCTTGCCAGTCTCTGATGCTTCTGCTCTGAAGGACTGGACTGATAAGAAACTTGAGATTTCTCTCAAGTCCATTTTTGCCACTGTTGGTACCGCTATGCCCCCAGCGTTGCGTGGGTTAACCAGGCTGTTGCAGTCTGGACTGAGCAACTCACCACAGCTGTTCGTCAGGATGCTCCTACTTCGGAGAATTTGTGTCTTCTTGCCAATATCTCTGAAGCGCAACACTATGTTTCTGCTGCCACCTTTGATGCCGTCCGCATGATGGCTAGGGTTTCTACTACATCTCTGGTGGCCAGGTGAGCCCTTTGGCTCAAGATCTGGTTTGCTGACACTGCTTCTAAGAAAGCCTTGCTTTCTCTGCCCTTTCAGGGTACCTCCTTGTTTGGGCCTGATCTTAAAGAATTGATCAGCGAGGCCACTGGGAGTAAGAGTACTCTTCTACCCTTGGTCCCTAAGAAGAAATTGCCGATTAAGCGTAACCGGTATTTTCTTTCCTTTCAGAATGAGACACGTCCGGCAAACCAGGCGGTTCCCTCAGCTCCGCGTACCTCCTCCAAGCCCACACAGCAATGGAAGCCCAAGATCTCCTACAAGCCCAAGGCTTCCAAGACTACTTCAGCATGACTCGCCGAACCCAGGTCCGCACCCTGCTGTGGGTGGTCGTCTGCGACTCTTTCACAGCATTTGGGAGGATTCCGTGTCGGACCCATGGGTTTTACAGGTGGTGAAGAATGGATACAAGATCCCTTTGTATTCTCTTCCTCCCCTTCGTTTTAGTCTTTCTCATACTCAGGGTACCGAGAAATGTTTTCTGTTCAGCGGCGCTGTTCAGGCTCTACTGGACAAGGAGGTCCTGGAGCCGATGCCCCTTCCAGACAGGGGTTTGGGGTTCTATTCGAACCTCTTTGTGGTCGCCAAAAAGGACAGCGGATGTCACCCTATTTTGGGTTTGAAGGATCTCAACTCCTTTGGGATCAGGACTCACTATCGCCGGGAATCTCTGAGTACAGTGATTGCTGCCATGTCTCCGGGGGAGTTCCTTGCTTCTCTGGATCTACAGGATGCTTATTTACACATCTCAATTAATCTGGAGAGCAGGCAGTACCTTTGGTTTGCCTGCGACAGAGGACATTTTCAGTTCTCAGCTCTTCCATTTGGTCTGACAACGGCTCCTCAGGTGTTCCAATGGGTTCTGTTGGCCTTGATATCCGTCCTTCACCTGGATGGCATCAGAGTGACTCCTTACATGGACGACTTGCTTTTGAAAGGCACTTCGGCAGACCACCTTCATCAGCAAGTTCAGACCTGCATCCAAGCTCTTACCCATCACAGATGAATCGTCAGCTTGGACAAGTCGGATCTTGTCCCATCCCAGCAACTGGTTTTCCTGGGTCTTCTCTTCGATACACATAGGAACATGCTGTTCCTCCCGGACAAGGTGGCTCACCAGATCGCCCACAGGGTTTCAGAGATTCTGTCTCAGGATCCGGTTCCAGTTCAGAAGCGGTCTTCTCTGGTGGGGAAGTTCCATGATAGAAGCAGTCCCATTTGCCATGGTGCACACCAGAGAACTCCAGAGGTTTGTGATCCAGGTGTGTAAGACTCGGCTAGATCATCAGATGATGTCAGTTTCCCTTCCTCTTCATGTGGAACTCAGCTTGGCGTGGTGGCTGGACCTTTCCAACCTGCTGAGGGGGAGATCTTTTCTGATTCCCTACTGGACCATGGTGACGACGGACGCCAGCCTCTCGGGCTGGGGAGCTGTCCTGGGTCGAATCAGCGCTCCGGGAAAATGGTCCATGGAGGAGTCCCTCCTTCCGATCATCATCTTGGAACTTCGGGGAATATTTCATGTCCTGCATCATTGGGTGTCTCAGCTGGAGGACTGTCCAGTCCGAGTGGAATCTGACAACACCACGTCAGTGGCCTACATCAACAAGCAAGGCAGAACAAGAAGTCTCGCTGCTTGGTTAGAGGTAAAGGCTATTTTGTCCTGGGCAGAACATCATGTTCCTGCCATATCCACAGTGCACATTCCAGGTGTAGACAACGTCATGGCAGACTTCCTCAGTCATCATACAGTGGACAGCGGAGAGTGGGAGTTACATCCCCAGGTGTTTCAGCTCCTTGTTCAGAGGTGGGGAATGCCCCACGTGGACCTGATGGCGACAAGATACAACAGGAAAGTTCCGGTGTTCTGATCTCGGTGGAGAGACTCTCTAGCTCTAGCTGTAGATGCGATGTCCATCCCTTGGATATTCCCTCTGGCTTACATCTTTCCTCCCCTTCCCATGTTGACAAGGGTGTTACGGAAATTGAAGATGGAATGTTGTCCGGTCATTCTGATTGCTCCGGATTAGCCTTGTCAATCCTGGTATCCGGAGCTTCTGGCTCTATCTGTGGCGGAGCTCTTCCCTCTTCCCTCCCATCTGGATCTTCTTCTGCAGGGTTACCTGTGGAAGGAAGATGTACACAGGCTCAATTTGACGGCCTGGAGGTTGAATCCTCAATTTTAAAGAAGAAAGGGTTTTCTTCTGCTGTGGTGACTACTATGGTTAGTTCCTGTAAGCCTGTTTCTTCCAAGATCTATCGCCATGTCTGGTCGGCTTTTGTATTTTGGTGTGCTGACAGGGAACTGTCCCTTGAATTTGATCTACCTACTGTCCTGGCCTTTCTGCAGGACGGTGTGGATAAGGGACTCAGTTTGAGTTCTCTTAAGGTTCAGACTTCTGCACTTTCTGTCTTCTTTCAAAAGTGCATTGCTATTCTTCCTGATGTTAAGGTTTTCTTCCAGGGCGTTGCTCATGTTCGTCCTGCCTTCTGAGTCCCGCTCCTCAATGGGATCTTAATTTGGTCTTGAGCATTCTTCAACACCCTCCCTTTGAATCTTTGGCTACTATTCCTCTACGTCTCTTGACGTGGAAAATAGCCTTTCTCCTGGAGATCGTGCCATGTCTGTTCGCCGTGTTGAGGAGTTACAAGCTCTTTCCTGTAAACCATCATATCTGGTGTTTCACAAGGATAAGGTGGTGCTTCGCACCTCCAAGGAGTTTTTGCCAAAGGTGGTCTCTGAGTTTCGCATCAATCAGGAGATTGTGGTGCCCTCTTTCTGCCCTAACCTCTCCTCTGACAAGGAGCGAGATCTCCACTTGTTGGATGTGGTGCGTTGTCTCAAGTTTTATGTCCATCGCACTGAATCTGACAGGAAATCAGACCCTCTGGAAGGCCGGCGTCCAAAGTGTCTATTGCGTCATGGATCAAGTCCACAATTCGTAGGGCCTACGAGTTGAGGAATAAGCATGTTCCCTTTCGGGTCACAGCTCATTCCACCAGGTCCATTGGGGGCCTCTTGGGCCTATAAGAATCAGACTTCTGCTGATCAGCTGTGCAGGGCGGCCACTTGGTCCTCTGTGCATATCTTCTTGAAGCACTACTGTGTGGATGTGCTGCCTTCTGCTGACGCCAGCTTTGGGAGGAAGGTCCTGGAGGCAGTCTTGCCTGTCTAGGATCTTCTTCTTAGGTTCTTGGTGCTTCCTTACTGTTGAACCCTCTTGGCTCTTGTTCAGTGTGCTGTGCTACAGTTCCTGGGGTGTTTTACCCCTGTTGGTGTCCGTTGACACTTCAGTTTTGTTGGGCTATCTCTGACCTGTTGGTCCATAGCTGCACTGGTGACTTTGGGGGCCATGCACCTGGTCCTTGCCGCCTTCCTGCCTCTGGGGAACTCAATGGTTGGACATCCCAGAGTTACCAGTAACCTGTATTGGACGACAGAGAAAAGAGGATTTTAGTCTTATCTGTTAAATCCTTTTCTCTTAGTCCATACAGGTTACTGGTCTCCCACCCTGTCAAGAGACCATGCTTGGCTCTCCTGTGGCAGATTGTGGGAGTCCTTTGGGGTCATGCTCTCAGGAGTCTTCTTCCCTTCTACTATCTAGTCATAGTTAGTGTCTCAAATCATTCTGGAGCTGGTTGGCTAGCTGCAGCCAAGGAGGGAAGGGAGGCTCCACCCCCTGCATACATTTAGAGAAATGTTCCTGCCTACTTAAAGGGGCGGATCGCCTCCCAGAGTTACCAGTAACCTGTATGGACTAAGAGAAAAGGATTTAACAGGTAAGACTAAAATCCTCTTTTTTTTTTTTTTTTTTTTCTTTCCTCTAACCCAAGATTCCTTTTCTCAACCTTTAAATCTCTTCTATACCCAACAAATACAATCATCTTACACTAAAGTATCTGCTCAAGATCTCACCACACACTTCAAGGACAAGATCGACTCTATCAGGCATGAAATCTCATCACTTCCGCCCCAACCCCATCAGCTTAGCCCTTTCACCTCTCCCACATACTCACCTCACTGAACTTTCTCCTCTACTAACTCCAACCCTTACTGAGTTATTCAACCTCTCACTCAGGCACCTTCTCATCCTCTTTCAAACATGCACTAATCACACCCATCTTAAAGAAACCCTCCCTGGACCCAAACTCACTCTCAAATTACCGGCCCATTTCTCTTCTCCCATTCTTCTACAAGCTCCTCGTCTCATATATAACAGCTCACTAAAGTCCTCTGTTCCTATTCCCTGTTAGATACCTTGCAGTCTGGGTTCCACCTTATCACTCCACTGAGACTGCCCTCACTAAAGTTGCCAATGACTTGTTCTCCGCTAAGTCAAAAGGCCACTACTCCCTACTCCTACATTCTCCTGGACCTGTCAGCTGCCTTTGACACAGTGGATCACCCACTCTCCTCCAAGCTTTTCACTCCTTAGGTCTCTGTGACACTACTCTGTCTTGGTTTTCATCATACGTCTGCTACCGCTCCTTCAGTGACTTCTACTCTGGCTCCACTTCCTCACCCCCTCCCACTGTCTGTTAGAGTACCACAAAGTTCAGTCCTGGGCCTCTTACTATTTTCAATCTAAACCTCATCCCTTGGCAAACTAATGAACTCTTTCACCATCACTGTTCTGTCTTTTCTTCCAGACATAAGCACCGCTTCCCTGGACCACTGCACTCAATAGTACTTCTTTCTCCCACCCTCTGACATGCATTTCATTTGGCAGGAGGCACACCACCTGTGTCCAACCTACCTTCCTCTAGTCTGTAAGCTGTCACGAGCAGGGCCCTGATCCATTTGTTTTCCATATTTGATTTGCACTATTTAATATCTCTATACTAGTTTTAAAGTCAGTGTACATGGGCCAACACTGATGGCGCTGCAGTCATGCACAGTACTGACTGCCCGCGCAACGGCTGATATAGAATGGGGCACTCCGAATTCAGACCGGGGTCCTCTGCGCACCTTCCTGGAACTAAGCGGTCCCTGGAAGGTGTGCAGAGAGAACTCCGGTCTGAATTCGGAGCGCCCTGCTTCATACCAGCTGCGGCGTGGGCAGTCTGTACTGCACATGACTGCAGTGCGCGGCCGTCTCTACTGCTTTGCTAACATCCTTCGCAAATTATAATATAGGATGTCTGTTCCTTATTGTACAATGCTGTGGAATAAGTTGGCGCTATATAAATAAAGAAGAATAATAAAAAAATATTGATTGGAAAATCCTCTCTAGTACCCAGTGGGAATAACAAACAGCCATAACCTCCTTTTTTACTTTATAAATTAGGCACTTGCAGAATATATTAAGTGAAATTGTCTATATATGTATATTTTTATTTTATTTATATAGCTCCAAAAAATGTATTTAGCACTTTACCGTTAACATTTAATAGAGGGGGACACAATAAGTGCAGAAGTTATGCGCTCATGGACCCCCTAGGCACTCATACATTCGGATAGGAAGTCCTTGCCCTGTAGAGTATACAATGTAAATATTGTATGGATGACTGATACTTTCGTGTAGAGGAAGAAGTGCAATTTATGACCGTTCTGAGAAGGTTTGCAAATTATAGCAGTGTTACATTTAAAATGTTATTTTAGCTTTTTAGAAGTTGTGTATTTTTTTTTTCTCATCTTTATCTATGCATTTACATTTTTATGGTCTCTGACCAGGAGAGCCATCTGGTCAGAGGCTGTGAAAGCAGAGATTTTTACACAGATGTCTCCCTACAACATTAATAAAGCATATTTCTCTGTCGTCCAACATAGCTTACAAGTACCATAGGGAGGCAACAGCTCCTCCCATTAGGCTGGAACAATTCTTCAAAGCCTCCCTCTCCTCCATAGCAGGCTACCTAGCCACTCCCCTCCACTTATGCCTCTCATGCGCTGTGGCCCCTGTGTCTCCTCCAGGGCCTTCCAGCCATGATCAAGAGCCACCTTGGGTCAAGGACTTAAAGTCTTCTATTGCATAGTTTCCTCTTTCTCTCCAGGGGGCTCTTCTTGGAGGCCCCCACTTCCTTCAGGTTTGTGGCCCCTAGGGCTCCTGGTGTTCTCATTTTCATGGTTACCCCTTTGAAGATGACCCTGGACCCTCTGCTGAGGGTCTCATTAAGGTGGTGTTAACCACTTTAAATATTCTCTCTACTCCGATAGAGCCATAAGCTACTTATGACATCTTTCAAAGGCACAAGAAGTCCTGTACTGTTTATCCGCCTAATCCCACTCTGAATCAGATTATCCTAGATGAGTGGAAGGCTTCTGACAAGTGCCTTTCTCTGCCTAGAAGGTTTCCTAAACTCTATTCTTTTTCTAAAGCTGCCTTGACTCAGTGGACTACTCCTCAGGTTGATTCCCTTGGCAGTTGCGGATGCTTCAGCTCTTAAGGACTTGACAGATAGGAAATTTGAGGCTATTTTGAAGGCTAATATCAATGCCATTGGTGTGTCCATGAGACCTACCTTGGCTTCTGCATAGGTCAATAGGGCTATTGCTGTTTGGACTGAACAGCTGACGATGTCCGTAAGGGTGACCCTAAGCCTTACCTTTTATCCCTTTTGGCCAACCTTTCAGAGGCTCAGCACTTTGTTACTGATGCTCTCTTTGATGCCGTTCAACTTGAAGCCAAGGTCTCACCTTTTTCTGTGACTGCTAGGCATATGCTTTGGCTGAAGATCTGGTCTGCAGACTCTCGGCTCTCTGTCTTTTTTCAGAGACGCATTGCCATTTTACTAGATGTCGAGGTCTTCTTTCAGGTTGTAGCTCATGCTTTCCCTGCTTATAAGGCTCCCACTCCTTAGTGGGACCTTAACCTTATTTTGGGTATGTTGCGGCAGCCTCTTCTTGAGTCCTTGGCTAGCATTCCCTTGTGTCTTTTTACGTGGAAAATTGATTTTCTTTTGGCTGTGATCTGTGTGTCTGCTGAGTTGCAGGCTTTGTCCTGCAAACCTCCTTTCCTGGTGTTCCACAAGGATAAGGCTATTCTCTGTACCTCCCAGGAATTTCTTCCTAAGGTGCTCTCTGAGTTCTACATCAATCAGGAGATTGTAGTGCCTTCCTTCTGTCCTGACCCTAAATCTGAGAAGCAGAGGTATCTCCACTTGTTGGATGTGGTGCGTTGCCATAAGTTTTATGTCCTTCAGACTGATGTATTGCTTGTCATTCCTGAGTCTCCTAGGGCAGGTAAAGTGGCGCCCAAGGTGACAATTTTGTCCTGAATTAAGTCCGCTATCCGCAAAGCTTACGAACTCGGGAAGAAACCCATTCCCTTTAGCATCACAGCACATTCCATTAGGTCTGTTGGGGCCTCCTGGTCCTACAAGAATCTGGCCTCTGTTGATCAGCTGTCCAAGGTGGCCACTTGGTCCTCTGTGCACATATTTGACAAACACTACCGTGTTGATGTCCTGCTTCAACTGAAGTCGGCTTTGGCAGGAAAGTCCTGGAGGCAGTTTTGCCTGTGTAGGGCTTTTCTTTCCTGTGCCTTATAGTTCTTTATTCCTTTGAGCACTGTTGACTCTTGTTCTGTGTGCTGTTAGTTATTCAGTGTCCGTTGACACTTTGTTAGTTTGGGCTGTTCCGTATTCTGGATAGTCCATGGGAGCTCTGGTATCATGGGCACTAGCGCTTGGCCCTTTCCTTTCTTTTTTTCACACCCTGGGATCTCAATGTTGATACATCCCCATGGTACCTGTAAGCTATATTGGACGACAGAGAAAACAGGATTTTAGTCTTACCTGTTAAATCCTTTTTCTTAGTCCATATAGCTTACAGGTCTCCCATCCAGTGAAAGGGACCATGCTTGGTTTCCTGTGGCTGGGTGTGGGAGTCCTATTGGGTCCATGCGCTCGGGTGTTTCTTCTTCTTCTTCTTCTTCTTTTTCTTCTCACTGTCTAGCTCATTAGGTTTAGTGTCACAAATCTAATTGGAGGGGAGTGGTTAGGTAGCCTGCTATGGAGGAGAGGGAGGCTCCACCCTTGCACTTCTTTGAAGAATTTTCCCATCCTACTGGGAGGAGCTGTCACGTCCACATGGTACCCGCAAGCTATATGGACTAAGAGAAAAGGATTTTAACAGGTAAGACTAAAATCCTATTTTTACATCTTGCACATTCTCTGCTTTCCCAGTCCCACACAAAAAGTAATCTGGACACAAATTAATATTGTTCCGGTGACCTAGAGTACTCAGAGGTCACTTGTAAAACCTGTTGCAACATTATGGGGGTGGGGGGCATGGTTTGAAACAGCTGGAGAGCCAAAGTGTGCTTTTTGGTGTAAAAAGACTACACCTTTTCCAAGGTGGTCCTTCAGTGACCCTTTTGGCTTGCCATCTGCTGAGCAGAGGCTTGTTTCTCCCTCATGACTTGCAGTTTGACCCCTTACAGATAAGTACTTTTAAATAATGTTATCATACTTTTCTACTATATAAGATTCCGGGGTCCCCCTAAGTCCTTTAACCCATTACTTCTCATGCCAGACTGGGCTTCTTAGGGAGTACTCTGGTACATTATGTTCCTCCTGTACTCCTGAATAGGAAACAGTTTTGGTTAATTGGGTCTATTAATGGCCTCTATCCACTTGCCCATTCAGGTGGTCTGGGTCTTTGTGACACCCGACACCCCTATCAGGCACTTCAAGTCCTGTCTTTGGGGTCATTCTAATATAGTAATGGATTCTTCAGCTGAGGAAGGGGATACTGATAGGGTTGACTTGAATCCATCTCTGGCTTTGAGGATGAATCTATCCCCTCTACTGAGGCACTCATCTAGACGGTCCTGGAGACTCTTTAGGTCTCAGAGGTTTCTGACTCCAGCTTATCTTTCCCCTCTGTTTTCCATAGAAGCAAAGAAAAGAAGTTGCTATGTTTCCTCCTTCTCATTGCTTTGACTAGGTTCCCCTGGAGGAGTGGAAGATGCCTGACAGGCGACTTTTTCTTTACTGGCACATTTCTAATCTATATCTTTTATAGCTGAAGTTGTGAGCAGTGGTCTTACCCTCCTGCTGTTGATCCTTAATTCTCTCTTTGCCAGGAATACTGCCTTGCCTCTGGCAGATGCCTCGACCCTTAAGGGTCAATTTTTTAAGGAACTCATCAGGTAGGTAGGTTGTTCCAGACATCTTGGAGTACTAACCACCGTTAGTCTGTCGATTTAGGCAGCCTCAGTTGCTTCTCTCTCTTTTTGTAATCCCAGGCAGACTCTATGATGCTGAGATCAGAGCTCTGTAGGGCCATACCATCACTTCCTGGACTCCTTGTTCTTCTTTACTCTGAAGACCGTTCTTAATGACTTTGACTGTATGTTTGGGGACTTCATGCTGCAGAATAAATTTGGGTCCCAATCAGATGCCTCCATGATGGTATTGCATGATGGATAAATATCTGCTCGTACGTCTCAGCATTGAGGAGTCCATTAATTCTGACCAAATCCCCAACTCCATTTGAAGCAGCCCCAGACTTGCAAGGAGCCTCCACCATGCTTCACTGTTGCCTGCAGACACTCATTCTTGTACCACTGTCTAACCCTTCAGTGAACAAACTGCTTTCTGCTACAGCCAGATATTTAAAATTTTTACTCCTTAGTCCAGAGCACCTGCTGCCATTTTCTGCACCCAAATTCCTGTGTTTTCTTGCATAGTTGAGGCATTTGCCCTTGTTTTCCACATCAGAGGTATGACTTTTTGGCCGCAAGTCTTCCGTGAAGATCATTTCTGATTAAACTTCTCCTGGTAGTAGATGGGTGTACAAGGTCCCACTGTTTTCTTCCAATTCTGAGCTGATGGCAATGCTGGGCATCTTCCAGTTGTGGCTGAAAGTAAGCATGATGTGTCTTTCATCTACTGCACTAAGTTTCCTTGACCAACCACTGTGTCTACGGTTCTCAACGTTGCCAGTTTCTTTGTGCATCTTCAAAAGAGCTTGGATAGCACATCTGGAAACCCCTGTCTCACTTGAAATTTCTACCTTGGAGAGACCTTGCTGATGCAGTATATATATCCACCTTGTGTTTTGTTTCTGTGCTCGGTCTTGCCATGGTGTATGACTTTCGACATTAAACTGTCTTCAGCAACCTCACCTTGTTAGCGGAGTTTGGCTGTTCCTCACCCAGTTTTATTCTTCCTACACAGCTGTTTGTTTTAGTTAATGATTGTGTTTCAATATACATATTAAATTGATGATTATTAGCACTAACCTGGAGAGAGCCTGAGAACTTTTCTGCTTAGTTTTTAGACGTAGAGCAGTAGAGACTGCCCACGCCGCGGCTGATACAGTACTGACCCCCCCCTTGCTTACTGCTCCTCATGCTCTGTGACCCCTGCTACTCCACCCAGGCCCTCCAGCCTTGAACAAGAGCTGCTCTGGGTCAAGGACTTAAAGTCCTCTATGGCACAGTAAGGCAACCCCCACTTCTTTCAGGTTTGTGGCCCCAAAGGCCCCTGGCATTCCTGATCTTTCAGAAACATCTAAGGACGATTCCTTTAAGGATGATACAGAGGAAGGGAAGTGACCAGGTTATCCTGGGTGAGTAGAAAACACCCAACAGGCACCTTTCTCTTTCAAAGGGATTTTCCAAGCTGTACCCTTTGACTTAGGGGGCTACACCTTCTCAGGTTGATCCCCCCCCCCATTTCTATACTGTCTAAGTCTACTGCTCTTCCCTTGGTGGATGCCACGGCATTGAAGGATATGACTGATGGGAAGCTGGAGGCTATCCTTTAGTCTAACTTTGCTGCCATTGGTGCTGCCTTGAGGCCTACCTTGGCTTCTTTTTGGGTCACAAGAGCTCTTGCCATCTGGGGTGAACAACTTACTGAAGCTGTCAGGAAAGGTGCCCCTAAGGAGGACCTTTTAGCATTCATGACCAACATGTCTGAGGCTCGGACATATGTCACTGACGTTCTTTTTGATGCTGTCAAACTTGCAGCTAAGGTTTCTGCCTTCTCTGTTTCTGCTAGATGCACATAGTGACTTTTTGAGCCTGAACTGAAGCAGATTATCAGTGAGGCCACTGGAGGCAAGAGTAGATTTCCAAGTGCCCTAACTTGGCAAGGAAACAGTGTCTTTTTGTCTCCTCCAAAATTAAGCACAAAGGCCGAATCCAAGCACGTCTCAGGCCAGCACCCAGCGGTCAGCCGCCAAGCTCAGACAGCATTGTTGCTCAAAGCACGCCACCGCCAAGCCCAAGTCAGCCTCCACATGACTAACAGAGTCCTGGTCCTCAGCTCCCAGTGGATGGGCGCCTTCAACATTTTTCAGGCACCTGGGCAGCCTCTTTTGTGGATAGGTGGGTTTTACAGGTGGTTTCGTACAGGTACAGAATTGCCTTCATATACCTTCCTCCCTACAGATTCTTCCAGTCCAGAACTCCTCTAAGTCAAGAAAAAGCTGCGTCTTTTCAACGAGGCGGTTCACACTCTTATGGACAAGGGAGTCCTGACTCCAGTTCCTCCTCAGGCATGTGGACACTATGGCTTCTTGCATTCCTGTCTTGTCTGTTTTCCTGTGAAGAGGAATTGCTGGAAGACTTAGAGGATAGTATGCATTCATTAGGGGCTTCTCCACAATATTATGGCAACCCTTTTGAGGCTCCTGAACCCTCTACCGAGGGGTTCCTTAAGGTGGTTTTAAACACCCTGCACATTCCTACCCCCTTTGTGAGTTCTCAGTCTACTTCTGGTGTCTTTCAATGGCACAAGAAGTCTTGCACGTTTTTTCCGCCTCATCCCACTCTTGACCAGATCATACTTCCTGAGTGGAAGACCCCTGTTAAGTGCTTATCTCTGTCTAAGAGATTAGCTAAGCTCCATCCATTTTCTGATGTGGCCTTGGCTCAGTGGGCTACAACTCCTAAGGTTGATACCTATATCACTAGTCTTTCTCCTTCCTCAGCTTTACCTTCAGCGGATACCTCCGCTCTTCCAGTCTCAGCTGATAGGGAGCTTGATAATATTTTACAGGATGTATTTGCTGCCATAGGCACATCCTTGCAACCTACCCTGGCTTCTGCATTGGTTAATAGAGCCATGGCTGTTTGGACTGATCAGCTGTCTGACGCTGTCTGTATGGGTGCCCCCAAAGCTGACATTTGGGTGATATCTCTGTACCTCAGTGCTACGCCGTTGATGTCCTGTCTGATGCTGTTAGACTTGAGGCCAAGGCCTCTGCCTTCTCTGTGGCTGCTAGATGCTCACTGTGGCTTAAGTTCTTATCTGTTGACCTGACCCTTAGGCAGTCTCTGATTTCTCTTTTCCTTCAGGGTACATGCCTCTTTGGCCCTGAACTTAAGGACATCATTAGTGAGGTTATTGGAGGCCATTGTGCTTGGTTTCCCTAAGCGCAATCCTCAGGCATGTAGGCAACGTCCCTTTCGTGCTTGTCCAGATGGTATACTGGGGTCTAGCCCGTTGCTGTCTCGGGCACTGTGTTCCATCCCTATGTTTCCGCAGCATTGGAGGCCCACTAGCTCCCACTCCAAACCTAACCTCCTTTGGCAGGACTAGCTGAACCTTTGTTCGCATGCACTTGTGGGTGCTTGTCTCTGGCAGTTTCTCTTTTCAGCGTTTTTGCGCAGACATTGTGGCGCACCTATTTTTGCTGGTGGTTCCCGAAGGGTTCTGGAATCCTTTTACTCCCTCCCTTCCAGTTTGTCTCTTCTTGCTCCTCTCTGGGAACGGAACTATCTTGTCTTTTCCATGGGTCCATTCAGGATCTTTCGGACAAGGAGGATTTGGGACTGGTTTCCGAATCAGAAATTGGTTTAGTCTCAGGTTCACACCTATTTGTGGTTCCCTAGATGGATGGCTGCTGCTGTCCTATTCTGGACCTCAAGAGTCTCTATTCCTTCGTGGTCATAACGCCTTTCCACCAAGAGTTTTTAAGGTCCATCATTGTGGCTGTGTCCAGGGGGCTTCCTGGCCTCCTTGGTTTTGCAGGATTCCTACCAGTGCATTGCTATTTATCGGGTGAGCCAGCTACAGCTCCGGTTCGCTTGCGACGAGGCAATTCCAGTTTTTTTTTCTTTACCTTCTTCTTGGTCTGACCACAGCTCCGCTGGTGTTTCCTCAAGTCTTGTGTGCGTTGATTCTGTCATGCACAAAAGGGATTCAGGTCCCTTCGTCCTTGGACGTCTTGCTGTTGAGGGCCCTTCCGGGGAGCTTTTTCCACGGGCTGGTTCAGGACTGATTTCTCTCTGTCACGCTTCCCGGTTGAGTTCTGTACTCTGTCAAGTCGGACCAATTCCATTGCAGCGATTGGTCTTTCCGGGTCTCCTATTCGACTCCCTGTAGGGCATGGTTTTTCTGTCGGAGGACATGGTACACCAGTTTACCATCAGGCTATCCTCAGTCTTGACTTCTGAGTCCATTCTAGCTAGAACATTGACCTCCTTGCTGGGGAATTGATTTCCATCATGGAGGCGGTGCCATTTGTGATGGCTCTCATGAAAGAACTACTGTTGTTTGTGATCATAGTCGGCACAGGGATTCCAGGTCTCTTGATCCTATTGATCTCTCTTCCCTTTCATCTCGAGCTGGGTCTCGAGCTGACTTGCTGTCAGGAAGACCGTTTGTGCTTCCATTCTGGACCACAGTGATAATGGATGCGAGCATATTCGGTTGGGGGAGTGGTCCTGGGTCACCTGAATGTCCAGGGTCAACGGTCAGTGGAGGAATATCTCCTATCCAACTATGTTTTGGAACTCCAGGGCGATATTCTACTCTCTGTGGTACTGGTCGTCTCATCTCAAGGGCTGCCCACTTTGTGTCCAGTCAGACACCGCCACGGCTGTGTCTTGCATCACCAAACAAGGCAGCACCAGAAGTCTCGAAGCTTTGTTGAAGGTCAAGGCTATTTTGACCTGAGCCGAAAAACATTTCCTTGCCATCTCCGCAGTACTTATTCCAGGTGTTGACAACGTCTTAGCTGACTTCCTAAGATGACACACTGTGGACAACGGTGAATGGAGCTCACCAGTAGGTGTTTGACTTCATTGTCCAGAAAAGGGGACTTTCCTGGATCGACTTGATGGTCACCAGAGACAACTGGAAGGTTCCAACGTTTTATTCCCGCTGGATGGGTCCTCTGGCATTCACAGTGGATGTTCTGTCGTTTTTCTGACAGTTTACGCTTGTCTACTTTTTTTCCCTGCCCTGCGCAGATTCCTAGGGTGCTGAGGAAGTTATGGATGGAGAGGACTCCAGTCTTCCTAGTTGCATGTACTGACCCTGGCAACCTTGGCTTCCGGAGCTGTGCAGACCTTTTCGGCTTCCACGCAGACCGATGGCCTCCTACAGGGTTACCTGTGGGAGGAGGACGTGGAACGTCTGAGTTACATGGCTTGGCGATTGAATCGTCTTTCTTGAGGAGGAAGGATTTTCTCCTGTGGTAGTAGACTCTATGATTCAGGCACGGCAGCATGTCTCTTCTGACGCTTACTTCAGGATTTGGTCCACTCCTGTGTGTGGCCAGGGATCTGTCCTCACATGAGTTTGATCTGCCGACCGCCCTGTCTTTTTTTACAGGATGGAATGAACTTGGGCATTAGCATAAGTATGATGTTTAGACATCAGCTCTCTGTGTATTTTTTATTTCAGAAGCGTATTGCCATCCTTCTGGATGTCAAGGTTTTCCTTCAAGGTGTCGTTAATGCTTCCCTGCCTTTAAGCATCCCACTGCTTAATGGGTCCTTAATCTATTTCTGGGAGTCTTGCAACGGCCTACTTTTGAGTCCTTGGCTGCCATTCCTCTTCGTCTCCTGACTTGGGAGATGGCCTTTCTTTTGGCAATAGTTTCTGTTCTCAGGGTTGCTGACCCGCAGGCCTTGTCCTGCAAGCCGCTTTTCCAGGTGTTTCTCAGGGATAAGTTGGTTCTTCGTACCTCCCTGGAATTTCTTCCAAAGGTGGACTCTGGTTCCACATCAACCAGGTGATTGTTGTCTTCCTTTTGTCCTGACCCTAAATCTGACAAGAGAGGGATCTCCGCTTGTTGGATGTGGTGCGCTGCCTTAAGTTCTATGTGCACTGCACTGAGTTTGTTTGCTTGACTCGTACACTTTTTTTGTCATCCCCGAGGGTCCCAGGGCGGGTTAGGCTTCATCCAAGGTGACTGTTAAGTCTTGGATCAAGTCTACTATCCGCAGGGCTTACAAACTTAGGAAGAACCCTGCTCCTTTTCATGTCACGGCTCATTCCACCAGGTCTGTTGGGGCCTCCTAGACCTCTTCTGATCAGCTGTGCAAGGCGGCCACTTGGTTGTCCGTGCACGCCTTTGCTAACACTACCATGTTGATGTTCTGGCTGAAGCCACCTTTGGCAGGAAAGTCCTGCAAGCAGTTCTGCCTGCTTAGGACTTTGTTTCCTGTGTCATAGTGATCTTTCACTGTCGAGCCCTATTGGGTCTTGTTATGTATGCTGTGTTAGTTACTGGTGTGCTGTGTTCCAGTTCAGTGTCTGTTGAAACTTAGTTTGTTTGGGGGCTATTCCGTGTTCTGATTAGTCTATATGAGCTCTGATATTTTGGGGACCAGCGCCTGGTCCTTGCCTTATTTGTCACCACTGAGAAACTCAGTGTTGGTACATCCCAGAGTTACCTGTAAGCTATATTGGATGACAGAGAAAAGAGGATTTTTTGGCTGGACATGGGAGTCCTTTCGGGTTCATATGCTCACAGGAGTCTTTCTTTTTCCTCCTTGCTACCTAGCCCAGATAGGTTAGTGTCTCAAATCTAACTGGGGGGAATTGGTTGGAGAGCAGCTAAAGCTAAACCCTGCATTCTTTCCAAGAATTGCTCCTGCTTACTTAAAGGGGCGATCGCCTTCCCGGAGTTACCTGTAAGCTATATGGGCTAAGATAAAAATATTTAACAGGTAAAAAAAAAAATCGCCTTATGTGGGGCATTGTATTACTACAAAATTGTAAATGAACACTTTTTAAGACTTTCTTATTTATTTATTTATTTACGTGCTAACATTGTAATGTAAATAAGAGAAATGCAAAAAAAAAAAATAATAAAATAAATATATATATATATATATATAATATAGTATGTAGTAACAACACTGCAAATGTGAATATTTCTGTGGCTTGACTGGTGTGTCAAATTTTTTTTAACATTGTATCTACCACCCACCAAATTCAGGTGGAAGGGGTTTTCATTCACTTTTTTCCCCACCATAACCTTTTCAGTTTGTGCTCCACATGTGCACCAAGCCTCAACAGCAAGCCAGTAAAACCCAACCTCTTGCTGACGAGTTGCATTGACAATGAAACGGCCGTCCATGAGTGGTTCACTGGCTTTGCATCTCTTCCTTAGTTGTGTCTTAAAGCTGTTGCTCAGCATACACATACTCTAAGGAATCCATGTATAAAGTGGAATCTGAGGCAAAAAGGTGATTCCTTGTTAAACTTATTTGCATATGCCTACCCAGTAACAACACTGCAAATGTGAATATTTCTGTGGGAAAAGCAAGTCTTATGGCTTGACTGGTGTGTCAAATTTTTTGTTTAACATTGTATCTACCACTATATATGAAATTACAGCTTGGAAACAGTGGTGGTCATCTTGTAATATTTACCCTGTAAGTGTGAAAGAGATTAAAATCCTAGGTATATGGGATACTCCAATATTCAGGACAAGTAAATTAATATATTTGGGTATTATTTTATTTATTTATTTATATTTGTATCAGATGTGCTAATTGTGTACAAATAATGACAAGAAAACCTATGACAAATGTTGTGGGGTTTATTTTTTTTATTTTAATCAAACTAAATGATGGGTTAATACATGTAAATATCAAAAGAAAGCCCTAAGTATGCTTAAAAATGGTATAATTTGTGTGTGACATACTAAAAAGTCCAATATTGTTCTTGTCTAGTGTAAAATTGACCTTGTCTCTAATGAGTTAATTAACCTGTTTCCGCATTTAGGAATATCCCTGTGAAGAATGAATATCTCCTAAGCTAGCGAATGTTAACCAAAGTGATGTGCCATGAACATCCACTTAGGGTGACCATTGTTTTCTATGAAGATGGTTACAAAAATGTCAATGTCCAGTTCCAAATGTTTATTAATACACATTTTATTCAAAATGTGTTTATTTTTGTTATTCCAATTGTAGAACCCAAGAATAAATATATAATATTTTTACCATTTATAATTTCCTTGACAATTGACTTATAAAATGTTAAGGATGCCTTGAAAAATCTAGATTGCTTGTTGGGGTTGCCTTGGACAAAAAAAAAAACTTGAGAGCCACCGTCCTAAAGTATTAAATGGCTGTTTATCAATATGATGCATGCTTGACCATTTTTAATGAAAATTACAAATATGCAAACTTCACTCAAGGCAACAGTCTGCACCTCATTTTCTGGAGGGGAGGCTAAGAGTCAAATCTAGATGTTAACTTGGACAGGATTATTATTCCATAGGAAAATGCTCCATAGAAAAGAAGACTGTTTCTCAACTTAGTAAGTATGAGGTCTTTCCTGATCTTAAGACTACACTGTGATAACACCCCAGATCAAATGCATATCTATTGACTTATTATGGTTGCCATAAGATATCACTGGTTTGATCACATAGTAATATTCTCCCACCATATATGCCGTAGGTGATCATCGATGAGTTGATAAAAAAACTGGACATGAACCTCAATGAAGACATTGGCTGCCTGTCTCCAGAAGAGCTGCGTCAGCGGGTGGACTCCGCTATTGCTCAGATTGTTAACCCAGCAAGGGTGAAGGAACAGCTGGTGGAACAGCTGAAAACCCAGATCCGAGACCTGGAAATGTTCATAAAGTTCATTCAAGGTATGAACTTGTACCATATTCATTATATAATGGTAGTCACATAGTAAATTAGGTTGAAAAAAAGAGACAAGCCCTTCAAGTTCAGCCTTTGCCTCATAACCTAAAGACATGATAAATGTTAAGGCGGTGCCTGTAGTTGTGGGAGGAGCTGGAGGTCTATTTAATCCCCCAGCTCCCCCCGCGACTCCTCTATCCTTGTGGATCATTCGTCCATGATCGTGAACCATCGCGTTACCTCTATCATTGCGGGCATTCGTTTATAATCGTGAGCTATTACGTTACCAACTTCTTCACGTGAGTAACCGGTCCGTACACAGCAAACGTAAGTACATGGATCGTTACACTTAATCGCTCATCATGGATTCGCTTTCCCTTCACTTTCATACTGTCTTGTTGCCCTCCAGATCGCAGCAACCGTTCACAGGAAGTGACGTCACTTCCTCGCGACGTTTTCATACCTCCTTGCAATAGCGTTACCTGCTCATCGCTATCTAAGTGAGCAGGTACGCTATATGTAGCATTCTTTTTCTTCTCAGTCTGGTGCATATGTTGAATAATCATACTTGCTACGCTTTGAGTTTCACTCAATTTCAGTCAATCAAACGTGTCACAAATTCTGCTGATGGCATGATATGTTGTAACAGGTTCATTTTGTATGCTTCATCATTAAGATACCTGGCATAATTGTTTTAACCCTATTGTCTCTATTACACATATTCTACTGGAAGATTCTCACATCAGTAATGATTATGCTTTAAAGATGTATGCAATTGGTTAAAATTATGAATCAGTCATTCAGATTCTGAGCTTATCTGTATGGTGTATTGTTGCTGTCAAAAAAAAAAAAAAAAAAAAAAAAACTTACACTGCTTCCCCTAAAACTCTCTTTTCACAGTTCCAATTATTTCTGCGAACACTCCTGCCTTTAAGGTAATACGCTAATTTTCGGTCTAAGTACACAGTTCCTGTCATAACTATTATTATATACAAATCCTATTAAGTCAATCGCTCATCCCTCATCACAGAGGCCAAGGATAATCGTCTTTCCAATCCTTGCGCAATTATAATTACAGTCACTCTCCCTCATCACAGAGGCCGGGGGTTGCAATGGTCTTACCTCTTCTGGAGGCCGAAGGTCTGGGCCACCTTACCTCTTGCAGGCCGAAGGTGTTGCTGCCTTACCTCACTGGAGGCCGAGGATCAATGTAACCTTACCTCTTAGGAGGCCGAAGGTCAATACTACCTTACCTCGTGGGAGGCCGAAGGTCATTACCACCTTACCTCTTTTAGAGGCCGAAGGTTGGGGCGGCCTTACCTCTCTTAGAGGCCGAGGGTGGATTTCACCTTACCTCTTAACACCCTGTCAATCACGCTTACTTACCTCTTTCACGTAGTTCTAAGTTCATTCACTATACCTCACCGGAGGTCATAAGTCAACCACACATCACCTTGGTCCTTGTTTGAGGGGGAGTATCTGTATATTCCCCAGACATGAGACCAGGGGTCATATTACCAGGGCCCTCGTTCGGTTTTGCCTGGTTTTAGGCCTTGTATCAATTACATTATTCAAGTTCAAGGGTAAGGGAGTCTTCCACTCCTGATGTAACCTTATAACATCCAGCAAGGTCAAAACGTTACTTCATATTTTAACATTTCACAGGAATGACAACGGCCTCTCCTGCTTCTGGGGCACGAATACTGCTTACCAGTACCGGGTCAGCGTTGCTCGCACTAACCTAATTAGTCACTACTTTCACATTTCACCTCCTTCTCTCTCACGCTTAACTCTCTTACCTCACCGTGTTACTGTTGGCTTATACATTCAGTTATGCCATACGTCAGGCGGTTCAATGTTACCTCAACAAGCGGGGACTGTTAACCCATTCAGGGTATAAATCGGCTCTCGGCATGCAGGTTACACTTTGGCAATGGTCATGGCATAGTAATCCTCAGGCTAAGTATATCTTCATCCAGGAAGGTTGATGTATTAAGGTTTCGGTACTCAGAGGAAATTGCTGATCCAAGGGAGCTAACGGATCTTTTCCCGATGCCGTATACAATGGTACAGGCACCTAAATGACCTGGAAGAACCTACTGTCCTGTTAGTATCATATCCTCTAACACGACGAAGTAATCCCTGTTCACCATCCGCTCTACGTTAGAAATTAGCGAATATTTACAAATACATTCTCCAAGGCCCCTTTTCTGTGGTCAATCAAGATAAAAAAAAAAAAATTTTCCATACACCTAATGTACGAATTATGTTTTATAGAATTTCTGGCCATGGAAGAATCCAATACTCCAGGGACCTCGAGTTCTGAAACTCCAAGAACCATACCAAATACCCCGCTCAAACGTTCATCCACTATTACTGGTTCATCCTACAGGTCATGGACTATTGCTAAATTATCGGCAGAACTCAATCGAAGAGGAATCCACTACTCAACATCAGCGAGAAAAAATGAACTTTATAAATTATTATGTGACAACTCAATCTCCACACCCATTCCACCTTCTCCTTCTCTCAATACGAACCGGTCACCTACATTATCTCTGCCACATTCACCTATCATTCCTACAGCACATACAGACCAATCTCAAAAAATTATTCAAATGCTAACAGAACTAACCTCCACAGTACAATACATTGGATCCATCAGGTAATTCAAATGTACCACCACGCATTACTCCTGCCCACATGATCCCTCAAAATTTGCGGAAAGATATTTTGGAAGGGAAAGTAGTTAACCTTGCAGCCATTCTTTTAGCATCCCAGGATATCACAGAGAATAAAACCGTTAACTGCGGCAAAGTTTCTGTCACCCTTAAAGCAAAAGATCCTAGACTCGCCCGCAAATTAACTATTCCTGAGTTTGTTTTAGCTTTCAGTGTCTATAGAGACATTATATGTACCATCTCTCCTCATAGAAGACAGGAATTAGACACTTACATGTATATGTTGGTTGATCTGGGACATAGATACGGCGGCTTCGCTTATTACGACTACCACAAGTCGTTTGCAGCCAAAGCGGCCGCCGCTTTGTCACAATTCAATTATCATACAGATTGGAGCTCACTAGATAATGAGCTGTTTTGCAGACATTTCGCAGGTCTCAAACTACCCACGTGCCAAATCTGTCAAGCTAATACCCACTCCACACAGCTATGTCCTTCCTCTGTAAATGCCAATCTACTAGTACTCCCGTCTACTAATAGACCTCAGGATTCTACTACATCTTCTGAAATAACTTCCCGGCCCACTAAAGATAAACTAGGTAGAACCATTCATTATATAGGTAATTCTCCTATATGTAACAACTTCAACAGTAAAGGTTGTTTTTACAACGCTTGTAGAATGTTACATCAATGTTCCCTCTGCTATAATTCTCACTCCAAGGTGATTTGCCCAAAAAATCTATCTGTCAATAAAGGACCAAGGTCTATTAACCTGTCAAAGTTGCAGTCTCTGCTTCTTCTACATCCGAACACCACTCTCGCCAACTATCTCATTTCAGGTTTTAAGAATGGATTTCATACAGGCATTAATCGTTGTCCTGTAACTTCTATTGAATGTCCCAATCTTCTTTCGGCTATTTCAGACCCTAACACGGTTCACAAACTCATCCAAACCGAATTAGAGAGAGGTTTCCTCATTGGCCCCTTTCCGTCCCCTCCATTCCCTATCTGGAGGATTAACCCCTTGGGGATCATTTCCAAGAAATTTCAATCAGATAAGAAAAGATTAATTATAGACCTCTCCGCTCCTCATGGTTCTACACAACCGAGCATTAATTCCCTGATTCCTTCTGAGGACATGTCCATGGAATATGTCAAATTAGATGACGCCATTACTCACATTTTACAATGTGGCCAAGGGTGTTGGTTGTCAAAAACTGATATCTCAGACGCATTCAAATTGTTTCCTATTGACCATTCCTTATGGCACCTCCATGGTATTCGTTGGGATCAAAAATGTTATTTTGCTACCAGATTGGTGTTCGGTTCAAAAAGCAGCCCTAAGCTTTTTGAATATTTGGCTGATACTCTGGCATGGTTAATTCTCAACATATGTAAATGTCCTATGGTAATCCACTACCTTGATGATTTTCTAATGATTGAACCACCAGCGACCAAACCTATAAGTCTGACGAAAGTTCTGGAACTATTTCATGATCTCAATATTCCCACCGCTACTCATAAAACTTTAGGTCCCTCTCATGTCATTGAATTTTTAGGGATTACGCTAGATTCTATCCTCATGGAAGCTAGACTCCCCGCAGACAAATTAAATAGAATAAGGTTAATATTACATGAATTTGTCAGCAAAGGTTCATGTCATGTTAAAGAATTACAATCCCTGCTAGGTCATTTAAACTATGCCACCAAAATCATGCCCCAAGGCAGATCGTTTATCTCTCACCTTATTAAGTTACTTTCTAGCTCTTCTATGCATGTAACGTTAGATGACGATGCCAGATCAGACATTGCAATGTGGGATGAATTCCTTAAAGACTGGAACGGGCGTTCTATGTTTGTACCCCTCGTATTCCATCAATCAACTCACATTTACTCGGATGCCTCGGCTGGGAAGGGTTATGCGGCCGTGTCAGATTTTCATTGGTTTGCTGAATCCTGGCCGGTCGAGGTTTTCCACATTCCAAAATTTTTCACCACCTCCACATTATTCGAGATTTACCCTATAGTGGCAGCGGCAGCTACGTGGGGGCATAAATGGTCAGGTCAACAAATCATGTTTCACACTGACAACCAAGCCTTGGCCAATACCATTAAGAAAGGCAGATCAACCAATAGTCACATAATGCAGTTTCTCAGGAAGCTAGTATTCCTTTCTCTTACATACAATTTCCACATTGAATGTAACTTTATACCAGGTCAGTCTAACAAAGCAGCTGACCTTCTCTCACGTTTTAAATTCCAACAGTTCTTCAGCCTACATCAACATACAACTCAACAGAGAGTCTCACCTCCACCTTTCAAGAATCTCGTCATGATTTAAGATACTATGTTAAAAAATCAGAAGGAATCATCGGTCGAGCTCTGGCCACTAACACGCAGAGGAATTACAATCGAGCATGGGAAACATTCAAGAACTTCATTGCTAAATTCAATCCACCAGAACCATTTAACATTACTAATATCCTAGCTTTTGCCGCTCACTGTTCCTCTGAATTAAATCTCTCACCTATTACGATAAAGTTATATCTGGCCGGGATTCAACATTATATAAACATTAATTCCCCAAACCAGATATCGATTTTGTCCTCTTACAAAACTAAACTGTTTCTCAAAGGTTTGTCAAAAACGCAGCCTAATACACTGCCACACCGCTTACCAATAGACGGAAAAATCTTTAGACAAATGGTTGACCTTTTGCAGTCTCATCCTTTTGATTTCATTACGAACCATGTAATATTAGCCGCCATTCACCTAGCCTTCTTTGGCTTCCTTAGACCTAGCGAGTTTACTGTCTCAAATTCCCACTCAATATTCCTTAAACTGGGCCACCTTTCATGGTCAAAAGATTCCTTCACTATATTTCTCCCACGATCCAAAACAGATCAATTAGCATTAGGTACCCACATTACTTATCATGCTACCCACGATGCATGGTGTCCCGTATCAGCTCTTAAATCACTAACCTCATTACTGCACGACAAACCCACTAGTTTTCCCCTTTTGCCTGTGCACGGGGCCCCACTCACCACATCAGTGTTTATTCAACATGTCCGCCTTCTCCTGTCTTTATTAGGTTTAGATGCTTCCCGGTATTCAGGTCATTCATTTCGCATAGGCGCAGCCACTACCGCTTCTCAACAACAGGTCCCTCCTCATATTATTCAAAGGTTGGGTCGATGGAAGTCAAATTGTTTTTCCCGATATGTTCATAATCCAGTGCTAGAAATTAAAAGAGCTCAGCAAACTATGTTAAAATAATATACATGTACTCCTTTTCAGTCAGTGTCCAATTAAAGACTTCTTTGGATATTTTGCCTCAATTCAGGTTTACTTCTTTCATGACCTCCTGAGCGTTCAGGCCAGGGGCGTAAGGCACACCTCATTACCCCTATCTTCACCATCAGGAACACAGTATAGCTCCGACCACAAATGTTAAGGCGGTGCCTGTAGTTGTGGGAGGAGCTGGAGGTCTATTTAATCCCCCAGCTCCCCCCGCGACTCCTCTATCCTTGTGGATCATTCCCCACCCAGAACCCTCCTCTACAGTCATATTTAATAATAAGTGGACCCTCAATTCAGGTTTACTTCTTTCATGACCTCCTGAGCGTTCAGGCCAGGGGCGTAAGGCACACCTCATTACCCCTATCTTCACCATCAGGAACACAGTATAGCTCCGACCACAATTATATAATCTTCCCTGCTGCCAAATAAGTTAGTCTTTAGCAGACTTTCCTGTTTTGCCTACTAATGCACAGTAAAACCCTGTATGTTCCATTTTTAAATACATTTATCTAATCTTCTCTTAAATGTATCCATTGTATCTGCCATAACCACATCCTCGGCAAGTAATTCCATAATTTAACAGACCTTGCTGTAAAAAAACCCTCTCCTTTGATGAAGCTGAAATCTCCTTTCCTCAAGGGGTGGCCCCTGGTTATTGGATTAGGCCTTGGAATGATTAGCTCAGCAGAGAGATCCTTGTATTGACCTCTCATGTACTTGTACATTGTGATAAGATCTCCTTTAGTTGTTTTTTCTCTAGAGTAAATAACCAAGTTTGCCTAGTCATTTCTTATACGTCAAGTCCTTCATTTCCATAATTAATTTTGTTGCTCTTCGCTGCAGTCTCTCCAGTTCTAGGATTTCCTTTTTCAGAACTGGTGCCCAAAACTGTACTGCATATTTGAGGTGAGGTCTTACTAATGATTTGTACAGTGGCTTGCTTCAGTACCCCATTTTATGCAAGACAGGACTTTGTTTGCTTTTGCTACTGCTATTTGACATTGGTCACTGTTTCCAAGTTTGTAGTTTACAATGATTCCATAAGTAGCTTTGGGATTTTTTTCTTCCCAAATGCATGACTTTACAGTTTCACACATTAAAGTTCTTATTCCATTTGCTTGCCCAGTCTGTCATTTTATGTAAATCCCCCTGTAGTGAACAAATATCCTGTTCTGAATTAATTATTGTGCATAATTTAAGGTCATCTGCAAATATTGATATTTTGCTTTCTATATGTATTTCTGGATCATTCATAAACATGTTAAAAGCAGTGGACCAAGTACTGAACTATCACGGTGCCCGTGATTGATGCGTTTCCTTGCCTGTCACCATTAGGGGGCTCCTATTGGCTGTCTGCCTTTAACCCGCCTCATACTGCCTGTTTAAACCTGGTTTGGGCACCCCTTGGCGGCCCTTTCGTGGTGTCTCTGACCATGTTTGCTTTCACCTTGTTCCAGTAGTCGTTTGGGCCTGTTGCTGTGTTCCTGAGTTCCAGATTGCATCTTGTTCCTGAGTCCCCTGTCTGCAGTGCTGTTCCAGTGTTGGTTCCGGCCTAGTTCCTTGAGGTTGCTGTTTCCTGCTTATCGTTCGCTGCCGCTTCCTAACTGGTTGATCGCCCTGCTGGTTCCTGCCATCTCCTGTCCTGTCTGCTGTGTTCCTGACGACTTGTTAGCTTAGTCGCCTTGGCGACATTTGCAGTCCCAGCGTGTGGACGTTGGGCTATCCTCCAGCCCTGCGGCTGATCAATCACTTGTGGTTTCCAGCGTGCGGACGCTGGTTTGCTCGAAGCCTTGCGGCTATACAAACAACTTGTTGGTCCCAGCGTGCGGACGCTGCTTTGGTCGAAGTCTTGCCACTATACAAATCACTTGTTGGTCCAAGCGTGCAGACGCTGGTTTGCTTCAAGCCTTGCGGCTATACAAATCACTTGTTGGTCCCAGCGTGTGGACGCTGGTTTGCTCCAGAAGCCTTGCGGCTATACAAATCACTTGTTGGTCCCAGCGTGCGGATGCTGGTTTGCTCCAAGCTTTGTGGCTATACAAATCACTTGCGGCTATGCCAGAAGCCTTGCGGCTATGCCAAGCTGTTGTTAGTCCCAGCGTGCGGACATTGGGTTATCCTCCAAGCCTAGCGGCTATACAAATCTGTTGTTGGTCCCAGCGTGCGGACGCTGGTTTGCTCTAGAAGCCTTGCGGCTATACTATCAGTTGTTGGTTCCAGTGTGCGGACGCTGGTTTGCTCCTGAAGCCTTGTGGCTATACAATCCGTTGTTGGTCCCAGCGTGCGGTCGCTGGTTTGCTCCAATAATACCTTAGGTCATACTCTTGGTTGGTGTGCCTATATGTATAGTTCCTTGGGCTGCCTTGCCCGGTATATTGGTAAGGCCGGTAGAACCTGGTACTTTATTCCATCAGAAGGTTGCCTTACCCGGTATTGGCAAGGCCGGTAGAGCCTATGTATAGTTCCTTGGGCTGCCTTGCCCGGTATATTGGTAAGGCCGGTAGAACCTGGTACATTATTCCATCAGAAGGTTGCCTTACCCGGTATTGGCAAGGCCGGTAGAGCCCATGTATAGTTCCTTGGGCTGCCTTGCCCGGTATATTGGTAAGGCCAGTAGAACCTGGTACATTATTCCATCAGAAGGTTGCCTTACCCGGTATTGGCAAGGCCGGTAGAGCCTACTGTTCCTATATTCGCAGGCTGTCTTGCCCGGTATATTGGCAAGACCGGTAAAGCCTATATTATCTATGCTATTTCTATTATTAAATGTTGTATGTACGTGTTGGAATCCTTGGAGCAATCGTTCCAGGGGTCATATCGCTGTGCCAAGTGTGAGCATATTTTCTTTTTAGAGTCTAAGATATTGGATTTGGAAATAAATATTGCAACATTGTGAGACATTGGAAACCTGGAAAGGAGTTTAGAAATCACAGAGCAGGTAGTATGTGGGGTTAGTGGTGAAGAGGGCGGAGTTGTAGATGAAGAGCAACAGGTAGGCAGCTGGGTAACAGTAAGGAGAGGAGGTAGTGGGCAGAGGAAGAGGAAGGCCAGTTCTGAGTTGACTCAGTCCAACAGATTTGCAAGATTGTGTGAAGATGTTGATGAGGATATCTCAGAATTGGCAACACTGGAGAGGGCTAATTCCTCTAGAAGCCAGGGGAACAGTCCTCCTTCCAGGCTAGATGGGATGCAGAGTAGGCAGAAACCAAGGCAGGTGGTGGTAATAGGGGACTCTATTATTAGAAGGGTAGATAGGGTAATCTGCCACCCGGAACTTGAATGCCGAACAGTATTCTGTCTCCCGGGTGCTCTGGTTCGGCATGTTGCGGACAGGGCTGACAGATTATTGGGAGGGGCTGGAAGTGATCCAGCTGTCTTGGTATATATTGGTACCAATGACAAAGTAGGAGGAAGATGGAGGTCCCTAAAGAATGATTTCAAGGACTTGGGGTGCAAGCTCAAGGCAAGGACCTCTAAGGTAGTATTTTCTGAAATACTACCAATGTCATGCTCCAGTGCAGGTAGACAGAGGGAGCTCAGAGAGCTTAATGCATGGCTCAAGCAATGGTGTAGGAGGGAGGGTTTTGTGTTCTTAGAGCACTGGGCTGACTTTGCTCTTGGGTACAATCTATATGGAAGTGATGGATTGCACCTATATGGTAAAGGAGCCTCTGTGCTAGGGGAGCGAATGCTAAGAAGCTTGGAGGAGCTTTTAAACTAGGAGGGGGGGGTGGGTATAGATAGCAAAAATTGGCTAGATAGTGCCGATAGGAACAGGGTCCAAGTAAATGACCAGGGGGGTGGAGAAAGGGTGGGGATAAATGTAGAAAATAGGGAGGAATTCCTAGTAAATGAAGATGTAGATAAAAGGCATGTAGGGAATGATATAGGTAAAGACTTCAAAATTAATTGTATGCTAGCAAATGCAAGAAGTATGGTAGATAAAATAGGAGAACTAGAATTGCTGGCAGTTAATGACCATTTGGACATAATTGGTATAACAGAAACATGGTGGAATGATGCACATGACTGGGCTGTAAATGTAGAGGGCTATTCCCTGTTTAGGAGAGACAGGATTAATAGAAAAGGTGGAGGTGTGTGCTTATTTTTGTAACCAGAGTTAAATCCAATTTTGAGAGGTGATATAAGTGAGGAAACTGGCCAAAATGTGGAGTCCTTGTGGGTAGAAATTGAGACTAAATCTGGTGTAAAAGGTTAAAAAAAAAAAAAAAAAAAAAAAGGTGTTGGTGGGTATATGCTACAAACCACCAAATATTGGTGACGATGTTGAGGCCTAACTGCTACTGCAAATGAGGAAAGCTGCCCAGCTTGGTCATACTATAATTATGGGAGATTTTAATTATCCAAATATCAACTGGAAAAATTAGACCTGTCAGTGTGCTAAGGGTAGCAGGTTTTTGAGCATACTTTGTGAAAGCTACATGTCACAAATGGTGGAAGTGCCGACAAGAAATAACAATATATTGGACCCTAGTGATAATGAATAACACAGAAATGGCATCCAATATTAAGGTAAGTGAACATTTGGGAAACAGTGATCACAGCATGGTTACATTTGAGATCAGTTTGGCAAAGCAAAACTGTATAGGTTCAACCAAAACTCTTAATTTAAAAAAGCTAACTTCAAATTATTAAGGGCTTCAATGCAACATGTAAACTGGGATACATTATTTAAAGACAAAAATACTGAAGATAAATGGTCAGAATTCAAATTTAGGTTGCGGAAATGTACCCAGCAGTATATGCCAATGGGGAACAAATGCAAAAGAAGTAAGTCACAGCCAATGTGGTTAACTGCACATGTAAAGGAGGAAATGGCAAAGAAAAAAAAAAAGCATTCAAATTATTTAAGTCTGTAGGAACTGAACATTCTTTCTTAAAATACAGGGAGTGCAACAAAGATTGCAAAAAGGCAATTAGGGTAGCAAAAATAGAAAATGAAACTCGAATTGCAAGGGAAAGTAAGACTAATCCAAAAAGGTTTTTCAACTATATAAATAACAAAAAACTTAAGAGGGAGTCCATTGGACCATTCAAAAATGAGATGGGTGAGTTGATTAGTGAGGATAAGGAAAAGGTCGATGTTCTAAACACTTTCTTTGCATCAGTGTATACAAGGGAGCAAGGAATGGTAGAAGAGCCTCAACAAGTAACTAATAAAACAATACAATTGTCAAATATTGGGTTAACTCAAGAAGATGTCATGGGTAGACTGAACAAAATTAAGACTGACAAAGCACCGGATCCTGATGGTATACATCCAAGGGTTCTTTAGGAACTCAGTGCAGTGTTGGCAAAACCCCTATATTTACTCTTTAAAGATTCTCTCAGTGCCACAAGATTGGCAAAGAGCCAATGTAGTGCCTCTGTTTAAGAAGGGAACTAAAACAGAACCTGGAAACTATAGACCTGTGAATTTGACCTCTGTGGTGGGAAGACTGCTAGAAGGGATAATAAGGGACTATATTCAGGATTACAACACAAAAAATAAAATAATTAGCAGGAATCAACATGTGTTTATGAAGAATAGATCATGCCAAACTAACCTTTTCAGCTTCTATGAGGAAGTAAGCAGCAACCTTGATAATGGCAAGGCAGCTGATGTAGTATATCTAGACTTTGCAAAGGCATTTGATACAGTGCCACACAGAAGGCTGGTGTATAAAATAAGGAAATTGAGGCTAGGAGATAACCTTTGCAATTGGATACAAAACTGGTTGAAGGATAGGGAACAGTGTGTGGTTGTAAAAGGACAATTCTCCAATAAAGTTAAAGTGGAGACTGGAGTACCTCAGGGTTCAGTATTAGATCCGCTGCTTTTTAACATGTTTATAAATGACCTAGAAAAAGATATAGAAAGCAAATTATCAATATTTGCAGATGACACTGAATTATGCAGGGTAATTAATTCAGAACAGGATAATTGCTCTCTACAGAGGGATTTATATAAAATGGCAGATTGGGCAAACAAATGCAATATGAAGTTTAATGTGGGGAAGTGTAAAGTCATGCAATTGGGAGGAAATAATCCCAAGGCTACTTATGAACTTAATGGAATCATTTTAGGGGACTTGTTGCTAGAGAAAGACCTGGGTATCCTTGGAAACAGTGACCCATGTCAAACAGCAGTAGCAAAGGCAAACTCCTGTCTTGCATAAAAAGAGGTATCGAAGCAAGAGTGGATAACATTATTTTGCCGTTATAGAAATCTTTGGGAAGACCTCACCTTGAGTATGCAGTGCAATTTTGGGCACCGGTTCTGAAAAAGGATATACTAGAACTAGAGAGGGTACAGTGGAGAGCAACAAAATTAATTAAGGGATTTGGAGGACTTGACATATGAGGAACGACTAAACAAACTTGGTTTATTTACTCTAGAGAAAAGACGACTAAGAGGAGACCTTATCACATTGTACAAATATATGAGAGGTCAATACAAGGATCTCTGTTGTGAGCTATTTATTCCAAGGCCTGATCAGATGGCCAGGGGACACCCCTTGAGATTAGAGGAAAGGAAGTTTAGGCTTCAGCAGAGGAAGGGTTTTTTTTACGCGAGGTCTGTTAAATTGTGGAATTCTTTGCCCAAGGAGGTGGTTATGGCAGATACAATGGATACATTCAAGAGAAGATTAGATACATTTCAATGTCGTCCAATACAGGTCACTGGTACAATGGGAGGCGATCTGCCCCTTTAAGTAGGCAGGAACATTCATCTAAATGTATGCAGGGGGTGGAGCCTCCCCTCCCTCTTAAGCTGCCTTCAGCCAGAACAAGCCAGATTGATTTGTTCCTGCGTGCTGTGCACACCAGGTGGAGAACATCTCTCATTCAACTTTAGTTTTTTTTATTGTTTTCTTCAAATATGGAATACCACCATTAGGCGGGTGACCATGGCTGACAATTGCCCTCACCAAAGTGGCTAGTGCAGCTTCCAGGGATTTTCTGGTGGACCTTTTGCCCTGAAGAGGGAACAACTTGAGTCAAGTAGCTTCCCTGCTGGGGAATTTTCCTCTGGTTAATTCCCTTTTAACGTGGTTACCTGAAGACAGAAGTCCTGCAGAAAGGTGAGCCACCCTTTGAGTGCTGAAGGTCCACTTGTCCCACAGTGTCCCTTCTTTGGGCATGTATTTGGGAGTTCTCATTATGCACTCCAGCACTCATAGGGTATTTTTCTTAATATTGCCTGTATTTATGCAATGTCTGTGTGTATTCCCTGGGTTTTGGAGCAGTTTATGGGGGTTTTATCATTTTCCCTGCTATTTCTCTCATTGGGATATTGTTTTATCATGTTTTACATGTGTTTGGTGTATGTTTGGTAACTTTTTTCTGTCAGGGTACATTTATTAAAAGTTAATGTTCCTGCGCCTTTAAGCGCGCTTTTCCCGCATAGACGCCATTGCTCCTTTACTCTCTATGGGTTTACACAGTGTGGGACGTATCTGGAACCGCTTGTCACAGCGACTTCATAGTGGGCTCATTTTGTTGGTGTTCCCTTGCTCTATCATCCGGTTGCATGATTCGGTGTGTTGGGGGTCTGGGGGGGCTTCGGGCACTGTTTTGGAGTACTTCTGAGAAAAACTACGTTTCCCATGAGCGCTGGTTTCGCGCCCGTTTTCTGATTGGCTACCGTCGCGGCAGCCATTTTGTGAGTTATTCTCAGCGAGTATACTACGCAGGGACCGAGCCTTCTCTCTCTCCTCCGCAGATTAACCCTTCGCTTGCCAGATAAGTTTAATTTTAGACATTTCTGGGGTGAAATTTTAATCTTTCACACTTAATTTGGATGATTCTTGTCAGTGGAGTATATCTGACGCTGTGAGCATGTCTACTCCACTGGAGTCAGGGGCTAGACCCAAGACTAAGGAGGCTGGGGTGTCAGTTTCCCCCATTGCGTTTTGCTCCTCTTGTCACTCTGGGCTGCCTAGAGAATTTTCTGGTCATTTATGCCCAAAATGTGCAGAAAGTCATGACAGCAACCCTGGGCTTTACAGTCACGCCATTGAGCCAACTTGGGTGAAAGAGTTCAAGGCTGCCACTAGGGATCTCAGATCCACTCTCCAACTCTTTCCCTCTCAGGTTCAGGGGGCTCTTCAGGTTTGGCAGACCCCCTCCACAGTCAGGACCTCCCTGCCCAAGCCACAGGGGGCTCCTGATATGTCTGATTCTTCTGAGGAAAAACTTTTACAGGATTCTGATTCAGAGAAAGGCACTGTTATTGAATCTACCAGGTCTATTGGTGACCCTTATGAATGTGACCCTGAAATCTCTGCTGAGGGTTTGATCAGAGCTGTGCTAACCACGCTCAACCTTCCTCTGACTCAAGAATCTACTCATGATCCAACTGACGTTTTTCAAAAACCGTCTAAAGCTGTTGTATGTTTTCCTACTAACCCTACTCTTGCTTGTTTAGTCTCTCTGATGCGTGGAGGAATCCTGAAAAATCCTCTTCTGTGTCCAAAAAGTTTGCTAAACTTTACCCTTTTCCTGAGGCTGAACTGGCAAAATGGGTTCATCCTCCTAAAGTGGATGCTCCTGTTTCTAGGTTATCTAAATCTACTGCCTTAGCTGTATCTGATGCCTCTGCCCTGCAAGATTAGACGGAAAAAAAGTTAGAAACTTGCCTTAAATCTATTTTTGCCTCTATTGGCACTGCCATTTGACCAACCTTTGCAGTGGCGTGGGTTAACCGGGCTATTGCGGCCTGGACTGAACAGCTTACTGAGGAGGTTCGCCAGAATGCGCCAGTGTCTGAGCAGCTACAGCTTCTTCCTAATATATCAGAAGCTCAAAATTATGTTCCTGACACTGCTTTTGATGCTGTGTGCATGATGGCGAGGGCCTCCACTTCCTCTGTGGTGGCTAGACGTGCTCTTTGGCTGAAAATTTGGTCTACTGACACTGCTTCTAAGAAAGCCTTGCTTTCTTTACCCTTTCAAGGGACCTCACTGTTTGGATCTGAACTTAAGGAGATGATTAGTGAGGCTACTGGCGGTAAAAGTACTCTTCTACCATCAGTCTTCAGAAATAAGTTTCCAGCCAAACGCAATCGGTCCTTTCGTTCCTTCCAAACTGAGACACGATCTGCGTCCCAGATGGGCCTGTCCTCTGCGCGCTCCTCCTCCAAGCCCAAACAGTCCTGGAAGCCCAAAGTTGCCCCCAAGGCCAAGACCTCCAAGACTGCTTCGGCATGACTCACCGAACCCGGGTCCGCATCCGGCTGTAGGTGGCCGTCTCCACATCTTTCGCCGGACTTGGGAGGAGTCAGTGGCGGACCCTTGGGTTATTCAGGTGGTATCAGAGGGATACAGGATCCCTTTCTCTTCCCTTCCTCCTTTTCGGTTCCATTTTACTCGTCCTTCTCAGGAGCCTACAAAAAGACGTCTGTTCGACAACGCTATTCAGGATCTTTTGGACAAAGAGGTCCTGGAATTGGTTCCATCAGAGGACACAGGTTCAGGATTCTATTCCAACCTGTTCGTTGTGTCCAAAAAGGACAGAGGTGCTCGTCCTATTTTGGACCTCAAGGATCTCAATTCCTTTGTTGCGAGTTCCCACGATCGTCAAGAATCCCTGCATTCTGTGATAGCCGCAATGTCTCCAGGGGAGTTCCTTGCCTCCCTGGATCTTCAGGATGCATATCTTCACATCCCTATTCATCCAGAGAGCAGACGGTATCTCAGGTTTGCCTGTCACAAAGGCCACTTTCAGTTTTCAGCTCTTCCCTTTGGACTGACTTCAGCTCCTCAGGTTTTTCAGAGGGTATTGGGAGTTTTGATAGCTGTGCTTCATCGAGATGGTGTCAGGTTGACTCCCTACATGGACGATCTGCTCCTGAAAGCTTCATCTGTGGAGATCCTTCACCAACAGATTCAGTTGTGCATCCAGACAATCACCACGGCTGGATTGTGAATCTGGACAAGTCAGACTTGATCCCATCTCAACAGATCCTCTTCTTGGGACTCCTGTTCGACACTCAGCAGTGCATGGTGTTTTTACCGGAGGAGGTGGCTCATCAGAATGCTCTCCGTGTATCCAAGATCCTGGAGCTCGAAAGGGTTCCAGTGCCGAAGTTGACTTCTCTGGTGGGGAATTTCATTTCCACGATAGAGGCAGTGCCATTTGCTATGGCACACACCAGGGAACTTAAGAGGTTCGTGATTCAGACGTGCAAGAATCATCCAGATCATCAGCATCTGTCAGTCTCTCTACCTCCTCATGTCGAGTTGAGCTTGGAATGGTGGTTGGACCTGTCTCATCTCCTGAAAGGGAGGTCCTTTCGGGTTACCTATTGGACCACAGTCACGACGGATGCCAGCCTCCGGGGATGGGGGGCAGTGTTGGGTCGTTTCAGTGCTCAGGGGAAATGGGGACTGGAAGAATCTCTCCTCTCCATCAATGTTCTGGAACTTCGTGCCATCTTTCTGGCCCTGAGACACTGGGAATCTCAGCTGGAGGATTGTCCAGTCAGAGTGGAGTCCGACAACGCCACCGCAGTGGCCTACATAAACAGACAAGGCGGCACAAGAAGTCTCACCGCTTGGTTAGAGGTCAAGGCCATCTTATCTTGGGCAGAAGCTCATGTGCCAGTCATTTCAGCAGTACACATTCCAGGCATGGACAACGTCATGGCAGATTTTCTCAGTCGTCATACAGTCGACAGCGGAGAGTGGGCACTTCATCCAGAGGTGTTTCACCTTCTAACCCAGATGTGGGGGGTACCTGTAGTGGATCTGATGGCTAGCAGACACAACAGGAAGGTGCCAGTGTTTTGCTCTCGGTGGAGGGACCCTCTTGCTCTAGCAGTGGATGCTTTGTCAACCCCTTGGGAGTTCCCCCTAGCGTACATCTTCCCTCCTCTCCCTCTGTTGACCAGAGTCATCCAGAAGCTGAAGATGGAGCGTTGTCCTGTCATCCTAATCACCCCGAGTTGGCCTCGTCAGTCCTGGTATCCGGAACTGCTACCCATGTCAGTGGCGGATCCCTTTCCGCTTCCTGCCCGTCCAGATCTACTTCTTCAAGGATATCTGTGGAAGGAGGATGTTCAGCATCTCCATTTGATGGCTTGGAGGTTAAATCCTCAATTTTGAGTAAGAAAGGGTTTTCCTCTTCTGTGGTGTCTACGATGCTTAGGGCTCGCAAGCCTGTGTCTTCCAAGATCTATCATCGCATATGGCCAACTTTTGTTGCATGGTGTGCTGATAAGGATCTATCACTTGATTTCCATCTTCCCACGGTCCTGGCTTTTTTGCAGGATGGGGTTGAGAAGGGACTCAGCCTCAGTTCTCTCAAGGTTCAGAGTTCGGCTCTGTCCGTATTTTTCCAGGAACGTATTGCTATTCTTCCTGATGTTAAGGTTTTCTTCCAAGGTGTGGCTCATGTTCGGCCTGCCTTCAAGAGTCCAACTCCCCAGTGGGACCTCAATTTGGTGCTGGGGGTTCTCCAGAGACCCCCGTTTGAATCCTTGGCTTCTATTCCTTTACGTCTCTTGACCTGGAAAATGGCCTTTCTCTTGGCTATTGTCTCAGTTCGCCGGGTAGCAGAGTTACAAGCTCTGTCTTGTAAACCTCCTTACTTGGTGTTCCACAAGGATAAGGCCGTGCTCCGCACTTCCAAGGAGTTTTTACCCAAGGTTGTTTCAGAGTTTCACATCAATCAGGAGATTGTGGTGCCCTCTCTCTGTCCTAACCCTTCCGCTGACAAGGAGAGAGATCTCCATTTGTTGGATGTTGTGCGTTGTCTTAAATTTTATGTTCATCGCACTGAGTCTGTCAGGAAGTCTGACTCCCTGTTCGTCATTCCTGAGGGGCCTAGGGCAGGGAGACCGGCATCCAAGGTGACTATTGCATCTTGGATAAAATCTACCATTCGTGAAGCCTACAAGCTGCGGAATAAGCACGTTCCCTTCAGGGTTACTGCTCATTCCACCAGATCATTTGGGGCCTCTTGGGCCTATAAGAATCAGGCGTCTGCTGATCAACTGTGCAGAGCGGCCACTTGGTCCTCTGTGCACACTTTCTCGAAGCACTATCGTGTTGATGTACTGGCCTCGGCTGATGCCAGCTTTGGGAGGAAGGTCCTGGAGGCAGTCTTGCCTGTTTAGGATCTTCTACTCTGTGGTTCTTAGTGCTTCTTTGCTGTTGAGCCCTGTTGGCTCTAGTTCAGTGTACTGTGATAGTTCGGGGGTTCATTTTTACCCCTGGTTGGTGTCCGTTGACACTTCTGTTATTGGGCTCTATGATTAATAGGTTCATAGCAGTTCTGGTGACTTTTGGGCCTTGCGCTTGGTCCTGGCCTTACTTCCCGCCTCTGGGAAAGCTCAATGTTTGTACATCCCATTGTACCAGTGACCTGTATTGGACGACAGTGAAAATAGGATTTTAGTCTTACCTGTTAAATCCTTTTCACTTAGTCCATACAGGTCACTGGTCTCCCACCCTGTCAAGGGACCATGCTCGGCTCTCCTATGGCATTCAGTTGGAGACCTTCGGGGCATGCTCACAGGAGTCTTCCTTTTCCTTCTTACCTCTGGTCAGTTTAGTGTCTCAAATCAATCTGGCTTGTTCTGGCTGAAGGCAGCTTAAGAGGGAGGGGAGGCTCCACCCCCTGCATACATTTAGATGAATGTTCCTGCCTCCCATTGTACCAGTGACCTGTATGGACTAAGTGAAAAGGATTTAACAGGCAAGTCTAAAATCCTATTTTCTTTCCAAAGGGAACATACAGAGTTATACTGTTTATTAGTAGGCAGATCAGGAAGGTCTGATAAAGACTAACATATTTGGTAGCAGAAAAGATATAAAATTACTGGGGTTTGAGGAGAAGGTTGAACTTGATGGACTTGTGTCTTTATTCAACCTAATTTACTGTGTTATTGGAGAATTGTCCATTTACAACCACACAGTGTTCCATATCCTTCAACCAGTTTTCTATCCAATTTCAAAGGTTATCCCCTTTCCCCAGTTCCCTTATTTTTTTGCTTTGTAATCCTGAATATAATCCCTTATTATCCCTTCTAGTAGTTTTCCCACTACAGAGGTCAAACTTGCAGGTCTATAATTCCCAGGTTCTGTTTTAGTTGCCTTCTTAAATAGAGGCACTACACTACACTGCACTGAGTTCTCGAAGAACCCTTAGATGTATACCATCAGGACACGGTGCTTTGTCAGTCTTAATTTTGTTCAGTCTTCCCATTACCTCTTTTTGTGTCAACCCAATATCTGATATGGTATGGTTTTATTTGTTACTTGATTCTACCATTCTACCTTGTTCTCTTGTATATACTGAGGCAAACAAAGTGTTTAGAACATCCAGCCTTTTCCTTGTCCTCTCTAATCAACTCACCCGTCTCATTTTCGAAAGGTACAATGCATTCCCTCTTAAAGGGATAGTAGTACTTTTGTTACACATTCTTTAAAATTGTTCTTAATAAATAAATAAATCGAAGTTTTATACTTTTAGAATAATATGTTGGTAAAGTTTCCCCCCCTCCTGCCCCTTTTATTCACGTCAGTGCTCTAGCTAACAAACTTGTATTCTGGTCCGCAGACAGGATGGCTCTTCTGCAGAGCCGAAATAACATTGTGTAGAAAGAGAATCTGGTTTAAGGCAGGCACACTTTGTATACTGTTTGCATGAAGATTCTCTTTCTATACAATGTTATTTTGGCTCTGCAGAAGAGCCGTCTGGTCTGCGAACCAGAATACAAGTTTGTCAGCTAGAGGGCTGACGTGAATAAAAGTGGCGGAGGTGGTGGTGAACTTTACCAGCATATTACTACAAAAGGATAAAACTTAAAAAAAAAAAAAAAAAAAACTTGGATCGTTTTATTTATTTAAGAACAATTTTAACCCCTTCAGTGCCAGAGGCTTGGGCCATTTCCTATACCGTTCAGGCCAGACACTTTTTCAGCATTTTTGCTATCCTTCCGTTTAGGCTTCATTTACTCTGGTGATTTTTAGTTACATATGGAAAAGTATATATTGTTTTTTTAAGAACAAATTGAGCTTACTTGTGGTACCTTACATGAAGAGAATTTTACATCGTGCAAAAAGCTATGATGTCATAATGACAAAAAAAGTGAAAATTTACTCATTTTGCTAAAATCACATACTATGTATCAAAAACATTTACCTTGATTGAAAAAGTATCAATTATTTGAAAAAGCCCCGAGTCCCCCGAATAAAAAAAAAAAAAAATACCAAATTTGTATAGTTTTACCTACGTCCATGGCTAGCGCAGAGCCCTAATCACCAGCAGTGCAAAATTACATTTTCAACTTTATAAACTAATATGCGCATTCTAGGGTTTTTGTGGTAAAACTACCCTAAAACCGTGGAATAACGATATAAAACTATATATTTCTGAAAAGTAGACAACCTGCCGCATCTAATGAGGGGTAACTTGCCTTCTTGCACAAAGCCTGTTGTACCCAAATGCTTCCAGAAGGTGGCACTAGAGGAAAAAAAATTGCATTTTCTTACATTTCTGCCCCTTCAACTGTACTGAAATCTGTGAAAACCATGGAATTTCCAACTATATTCATTAGCTAGTGCTCTTAGAAGAAAAATGACACCCCATTGGTATGGGCTGACCTACCTCAGGGGATGCTAGAAGTGCAAAAAGACACCTACTACAACCTCTACATTTTCTAACATTTTCTCAAACATTACTTGTCTATACAAAAATGGTTATAACAACTAGAGAAGTGAAGAAAGAGTAGACAAACCATACCATTTTAGAAAGAAGACAACCTGCCGCATCTAAAGCGGGGTGAATTGCCTTCTTACCCCAAGCCTGTTGTGCCCAAATGCTTCCAGAAGGTGGCACTATAGGAAAAACATGGCATTTTCTTACATTTCTGCCTCTTCATCTGTACGGAAATCTGTGAAAACCATGGAATTTCCAACTGTATTCATTAGCTAGTGCTCTTAGGAGAAAAATGACACCACATTGGAATGAGTCGACCTACCTTAGGGGTGCCAGAAGCACATAACTACACCTACCTGTTTGCTTCTTTGAAAATGGCTGCTTGTATTAAAATGTTCATAACTGTTAGAGACATGAAGGAAAGGTATAAAATGTATACCATTTTGGAAAGTAGACCTTCTCCCACATCAAATGAGGGGTCACTTGCCTTTCTACCCCCTGGGCTGAAGTGCACAAATATTTCCAAAAGGTGGCGCTATGGGAATAAATACATGTTTTTTTTACATTTCCACCACTTCAAAGATACTAAAATCTTTGAAAACCATAACATTTCCTGCTGTATTCAATACCTCCTACCAACATTAGAAAAATGGTAGCCCATTTGTGTGGGTTAACATACAATATGTGGGTGCTAGGAACATGTACGTAAACCTGACACTTTTGTTTTTTAAATTATCTGCTTGCACTAAAATGGTTATAACTATAATAGATATGCAGGAAAGGTAGAGAAACAATGCCATTTTGGAAAGAAAACAACCTGCCGCATCTAATGAGGGGTCACTTGCCTTCTTACCCAAAGGCTGGTATGCACAAATGCTTACAGGAGGTGGCGCTAATGAAAAAAGGCATTTTCTTACATTTCTTTCCCTTTAAATGTATGGAGCTCTGTGAAAACTCTGGACTTTTCAACTGCATTCATTAGCTAGTGCTCTTAGGAGTCAAACGACACCCCATTGGTATGAGTTGACCTACCTTAGGGGGTGCTAGAAGTAGAAAACTACACCTACTACAACCACTGATGTTTCTAAAATTTCCTCAAACCTGATTTGCCTGTACAAAAATGGCTATAACACCTTCAGAAGTGAAGAAAAGGTAGATAAACAATACCATTTTGGAAAGAAGATAACCTGCCACATTCAATGTGGGGTAACTTGCCTTTTTACCCCTAAGTTAGTGTGCACAAATATTTCCAGAATGTGGCGCTACAGGGAAAAAAAAAAAAAAACTTTTTTTTTTCTTTTTTTTTAACACATCAGTCACTTCAAAGATGCTAAAATGGTTCAATGGCGTGGGATTTCCTAGGAGGACTTCTTGCCAGCCTAATAAAAATGTTACCCCACTGCTGTGGATTGATATACCAATTTGGATGACAGGAGCGTAGCTACCAGTGAAACAGGGATGGGAAAGCAAACAGTGTATGTGTGATTTTATGGCTAACAGATGAAAGAAGCTGGGGCGTCAGCCGGTGTATGTGCGGACCTGTGACTACCAGTGTAACAAAGTGTGTGGTAGGGTGAGGGATTAGGCAGTGTGTGTGGGTATGAGCAGAGGAGCAAGGATGGTGGTGATGGTGGGACAGTGTCTGATAGTGTGTATGGGGGATCTGTGAATACCAGTGTGCACTGTATGTCCCCCTCCTACAAAGGTTGATTCCCATCCTGAATCTAGTTCATATTGGTACTTTGAGTCTACCAGCAGGCAGTGGAAACAGGCTGGGGAATGGGACTGCCTGTGGAACCAGGCAGGGGGATACAGTACATGGGGGGGGGGGTTGGAGGCATTTTGTGTGCATGCCACAGGGGTGCCAAATGCACTGCAAAGCAATGCGTTGGACCCCCTGTTGAACACTCAGAGGTTTTTTTTTAAATTATTATTTTGTATTCATACCTCGTTGGGGAGGCGGAACATTCCTGGTGTCCCCCATCAAGTTCTAAAAAGAGAATAATGAAAAAAGAAGTGTGTGTGTGTCACAGCGGGTCCAACGCATTGCAAAGCACTGCGTTGGACCCCCCCCCCCCCCCGTGGCACGTGCATTTTTTGGGGCTTCCCCCTCCCCCCAATATTTTTGTGTAGACCTCGTTGGGGGCATCAGAACCCATACAATGAGGCCTAAATAAAAGGGGAAAAAAATCCTTTGTGTGCCACAGGGGTGTTCAGTGGATTGCAAAGCAATGCATTGGGCCCCTGTGGCACACAAAGGGTTAATTTTTTTAATTGTTACTTTGTATTCAGATGGCCACCAAACAAGCTCTGATCACAAAGTAATGATAAAAAGTCCTGTGTGTGCCACAGGAAGGGGGTTTGCATTGAGCCCCCTCCCAGTAGCACACACAGGGTTAATTTTTTTTTATTACAGACCTCATTGAGGGGCATCAGGACCCCCCTGATCCCCCCCACAATGAGGTCTTAGTCAAAAAAAAATATATGTCCACAAAAGAAGTGACCCTGTGAGTGCCACAGGGGTCTCCAGCGCATTGCAAAACAATGCATTGGACCCTTGTGGCACTCAGAGGGTTAATTTTTTTTTTTTATCATTACTTTGTAATCAGAGCTTGTTGGGGGGGCATCAGGACCAATCCTGATGCCCCCCCCCAACAATCTCTGGTAACAAAGTAGTGATAAAAGCCCTGTGTGTGCCACAGGAGAGGGAGTGCATTGGACCCTCCTGTGGCACACACAGGGTTACATTTTTTTTTTTTTTTTTTTTTTTTTTTTTAAATTATAGACCTCATTGACGGGCATCAGGACCCCCCCCCCCATGAGGTATTAAAAAAAAAAAAAAAATCCCCCAAAAAGAAGTGACCTTGTGAGTGCCACAGGGGTCTCCAGCACATTGCAAAGCAATATGCTGGGGTCCCCTGCGGCACTCAAAGGGTTACTTTCCGTTTTTGTTTGTTTATTTTATTTTTTAATGTATGCAGACCGATCGGCTGGGAGATCAATAAGGCGACTGCAGGAGAGCAAAAGCTCTCCTGCCCTTCTCTCCTACCGGTGTCCATGTCACCGATGACGTTGGGAGGCTTCCCCCGGTCCCGCCCACTCCTACCCGGAAGTTCGGGTAGGAGAGAGAGGAAAGGAGAAACTCCATTTCTTTTTGTACTTATTGATCTCCCAGCACGATCGGCTGGGAGATCAATAACTGGGGAGGCATGAAGAGTGATCCTCATGCCTCCCCAAGAGTGCCAGGCTGCATGTAAGCTGAAATGCGGCCACTGCAAGCCGGTTATACCGGCTTATGCAGTGACCGCATTTTAGCTGTACAACGTACGAGCGTGGCACAGCAGGTACCACTGTGTCCACTGGTACGTTGTACCCACCTGGCACTCTAGTGGTTAAAGGGATAGTAATACCTGAAAATAAGTTTATTTCATATTGTAGATCTTAAAAAAACATGAAAAATGATATAAGTCTTATCTCCCAAACCCTTATGGTTTGGGAGATATTCACAAGTAGTTTCCCCTGGAGTGATGTCATTGCTCCACCCTTCAGATTTGGAATCCGGTCCCCCGACCGGCAGTGCCTCTCCAGAAGTGCTGAGATCAAGATCTTTAAAAAGAATTTCTTAATTGGAATGGTCTACAAAGTGTGCTTTCAATCCAGGCACACTTTGTACACAGTTCCAATTAAGTAGTTCTTTTCAAAGATCCTGATCTCGGCACTACTAAAGAGCTGCCGGTTGCTCTGTGGACCGAATTCCAAATCTGTCCACTAGATGGCAGACTTGGCTGAAACAGCCAGGAAAAGAGAACTTTACTATATTTTACTTATGAATATCTCCCAAACCATAAAGGTTTGGGAGATAAGACATATATCATTTTTCATGTTTTTTTAAGGGCTACAATATAAAATAAAATTATTTTCAAGTATTACTATCCCTTTAAAGAATGTGTAATAAAAGTATTCTTATCCCTTTAAGTTTTTTTCCATTTGTGTATTTGAAAAACATTTTTGGATTAGTCTTGCTTTCCCTTGCAATTCAAGTTTCCTTATTTATTTTTCTAACCTAATTGCTTTTCTGCGATCTTTGTTGCACTTCTAGTATTTTAAGAAAGAATGTTCTGTTTCTCCTGACTTACCTAGTTGAAATGTTTTTTTTTTGTTTGTTTGTTTTTTATTCCCTCTCCTTGCCATTTGCTTTTTTACATTTGCATTTCTTTCGTCCAATATGGGAAGTGATCTTCCTTCCTTGGACGGGCGGAACATTTTCAGAAGAAAGTCTTGAAGGTGGAACCTTCCCTCTCCTTCATCAGTCATGCCCCACCCCTGCCCATCCAGTTTTGATATGTTCCAGATAGAGTGAAGAGGCTTGGAGCATTGCTGCTTAGTTTTTTAGCCTGCTTTTTTGTTTTTTTTCTTAGTATGAAAGCTTGTGTACAAGGGCTAAAGTGCCAACCAGAGGCCTCGGCTGCTGCCCCGGAGCCGGGAACAGAGACAGGCGGTTAGCCGTTTGGAGCGCCCCACTCCGGATCAGCACGTTCGGCCAGTCTCCACTGCGCATGACTGCATTGTTACGGCAGTCTCTTCTGCACGTGTTACGCACACAGTGAGCTTCGCAGCCTAGTAATTTATAACTAGTTGAAGAGCCCATTACACAGGCCACAGTGCCACTGCCAGCTGATAGCACCCCACTCTGTACCAGCCTCGTCACGAGCAGTCTCTACTGCGCATGACTGCATTGTTACAAACTTTCTAGGGAATTATTATATAGGATATGGGGCTGTTACAATTCCCCCATTATGTGGCTTACAATTCATGTCTTCCCCTGGAGTACAGGTGTTGTGGTGGACCCTTGCAGTCCTGTGGAGAGAATCTTGCAGCCCAAGTTTAGCTTTCCCAACATAGTCTTTCTAAGGTTTTGTTTCTTCTAATGGTAACCTGAAGACAGAAGTTGAAGATTGGAAAGTAACCCCTTGCGTGCCATGGTCCACTTGTCCCCTTTGCCCCCTTCTTACAGGAGTTGTTTTAGAAGCCTTGAGCTCCTGCACTCATTGCGGGTATATATTTCTAGGCTTTTCACTAAGTTATGGAGCTTGAATGGCTGCTTTTAAATAGTTAACCCCTTCCCTTCTGGTTTCCCTGGATTTGGGGCTAATTCAGATCTGCTCCCAGTCTAAAATCCTTAAATGTAAATGCTTCTTTATATCTGTGTGTAACTCTATATATTTTTAATATTTAATATGTATGTATGTATATTTTTATATTTTTGTATATGTGTGTGTATATATATATATATATATATATATATATATATATATATATATATATATATATATATATATACTAGCAATATGTGACGGCGTTGCCCGTCATTGTAGTAGGGTATGTGTTATGTAGCATTTTTTGTTTGAAATGTTGTAGGTGGCATGTTGAAGGTATTTTGTAAGAATTTTTTGTGTTTGTTTGTATTGTACATTTCATTTAGCTGTATTGACTGATGATGTTTTTTGTGTACTGTGTGAAGCAGAAAGAATCATATTGCACACATACATAGACACACACAGATACAGTGACATATACAGACATTGATCATACATACACACGTACATACACGCGTACACACACACACATACATATATTATTACGGTCCTGTAAGTGCCAGAGAGGTAGGCAAGGCATTGCTCATTGTGTTGCTTAATTCTCTGGCACTGAAAGGGTTAACCAGCTGTCCCAGTATGTAGCGAGAGTCATGAAGTCCACAGTCCCTGAAGTGGACTCTGTACATGCACACTCAGAGGCTGCCAGACAACCGCCGGCCCGGCTCCCTGGCCAGGAAGACACCTCCTACCCCAGGCCTCGGCCAAGAGCATTACTAGGGACGCAGCCCGGGCACCGAGAGCGGGAACTGAGGAGGGATGGTGTGTGTGTGGTTGGAGCAGGGATGGTGTGTGTTGTTGGAGCAGCTGTAGTGCGGAATGTATATTTTTTGTGCCAGGGTATTTACACAATGCAGGTGTGTGACAGCGGGCAGGGAGCGGCGGTGAAGAAGCTTGTGTGTAAGAGTGTGTACTACAGAGTGGCCCCAGCACGGTCTGTCTCCAGCCCCTCGGCCACGGGTAATAGCCGCATCCAGCTGCTGCTTGTAGAGAGCTCCTTGAAGGGCCCCATGACTGGGCTGTTGCGGGGTGGAGTGTTGTGCTTCATGAAGGGGGAACATGAAGGATTTGGTACTGGGCCTGCCTGCCTCCGAGCTACATGAAGCAGCTGGGCTTCCTGCAGCAGAAGCACATTGTGCACCAAGAGCCGAAAGCATTGATGTGTTGCGGATACCAGAAATTAAGGTACACTGGAGCCGATCCCGATCTCTTTGTTGGATCAGCTCATTGTGTGCCTTAGGTTGGTGGAGGGACCCCTGGGGACTGTGTGTGTGTGTGTGTGTGTGTGTGTGTGTGTGTGTGTGTGTGTGTGTGTGAGACTTTTGTGTGCGAGTCTATGGTGTAGGAGTGAGTGGCAGCCATTTTGTTCTTCAGTCACTAGGATAGTGGTGGGTGGGCTGGATAGTGGGGGCAGGCCAACTCCCTGAATGATTTAAATCACTCCTCTATTGAATCACCCAATGGGAACAGTAACTCCTTACTTAAGCTGAGGTAACATAGCAGTATAACACACAGTGGCTCTTCAGTTGAGGCAACGTAGCAATATGCTGAGGGATCAAATAGAAAGTGGTGTTTGAGGCTTGCCCTCTGTAACATACAGTAAAGCATCTCTCTCCCTTTAAGGAAAAAGGGTGGGAATCAGGAAGCAGGAAGTGGAGGACTGACAGTTGAAAACAGACAGTGAGGTGACTGAATAGATTAAAAGAGTTAACCCTTTGAGTTCCAGAGGGGTATGCAACGCATTGCAAAGCAATGTGTTGCGTACCCCTCTGGCACTGAAAGGGTTAAATAAAAGAGCTGCTATTAAGTTTATCCCTGAGTTTGTATTTTATGGAAACATTACACCCTCGTACTGAAACAGAGTGTATGGAGGGTTACAGTTATCTGTGGGAGGTGACACAAAGTGTATGGAGGGTTACAGTTATCTGTGGGAGGTGACACAGAGTGTATGGAGGGTTACAATTATCTGTGGGAGGTGAAACTGTGTGTATGGAGGGTTACAATTATCTGTGGGAGGTGAAACAGTGTGTTTGTGGGGTCATGATCCTGAGTGAGAGTGTGAGTGGACCAAGAGAAGTTACTGATATCCCCTACTTCAGGAGCAAGTGGCAGCTAGATATTTTTTTGTCAGTTGGATAGTGGTGAGCGGGCTGGAGGGGGCGGGCCAACTCCCTGTATGATAAACACGCCCCCACTGAATCACCCAATGGGAACAGTAATGTCCCTATTGAATCACCCAATGGGAGTTGTGTCTCCTAATGAGACATAAATTATGTAATGAGGCATTCTGTTCAATGTGTGTTTGTTTTCTGAGGAGACATAAATTATGTTCTATGTGAGAGGTACCATAAATTATGCAATGAAGCTTATTCTTTTATATATATACTAGTTGAACAGCCAGTTACACAGGCCACAGTGCCTCTGGCAGCTAGTCGCGGGGCAGTCATGCGCAGTAGAGACTGCCCGCGCCACTGCTGATACAGAGCTGGACACTCCTTCGGAGCGCCCAGCTCTGTATCAGCCACGGCGCGGGCAGTCTGTACTGCGCATGACTGCCGCACGAGAAGCAGTGTCTGGTGCGCATGTCGGGCGTTACACACAACTTAACGAATTATTATATAGGATATATAGATATAAAAAAGCAAATATATAAAGTATTGGTGCACATCCACATTTTCATCACCATTAATCCTTTACTCTGCGGCATTGTGCCTGTATATCACTACTTTATTAAAGATGAGGATTTAGTTACATTATATGGCCATACAATGCTAAGCTTGCCACCAACGCCAAGGTACCTCATTTTGGCAAGTACCTAACCTTAATATCCTTTGTCTTATGAGCTGAATTTCTCCTACTTTAGGCATTTACTAACCTTAATTTACTTTATCCTGAGAGCTGAGTCTTGGTCAGCTTTACTCATTAATGGAGAGAGACTCTCTGACAGGCATTATATAGTGTCCTAGAGACAATGAACATTGCACCTGGGGGTGGGAGGGGTGCTTAAACCAATAGAAGCTGGTCAAAACTTCCAAAAGTACAATTCCAGTCCAGGTTTTGGTAAGCACACCCAAAAAAAAAAAAAAATTAAAATTGCTGGAGTGCAACCAATTTTGACCAAAATAGCTAAAAGCAAATATACAAAGTATTGATGCACATCCACATTTTCATCACCATTTACCCTTTAATCTGCGGCATTGTGCCTGTATATCACTACTATATTAAAGATGACGATTTTAGTTACATTTATATGGCCATAGAATGCTAAGCTTGCCAACAACGCCAAGGTACCTCATTTTGGCAAGTACCTAACCTTAATATACTTTGTCTGAGTAAAGCTGACCAAGACTCAGCTCTCAAGATAAAGTAAATTAAGGTTAGTAAATGCCTAAAGTAGGAGAGATTCAGCTCATAAGACAAAGCATATTAAGGTTAGGTATTTGCCAAAATGAGGTACCTTGGCGTTGGTGGCAAGCTTAGCATTCTATGGCCATATAATGTAACTAAATCCTCATCTTTAATATAGTAGTGATATACAGGCACAATGCCGCAGAGTAAAGGGTAAATGGTGATGAAAATGTGGATGTGCACCAATACTTTGTATATTTGCTTTTAGCTATTTTGGTCAAAATTTGGTTGCACTCCAGCAATTTTAAATGTGGCAAATATATAATATATTTTTATATATATTTTATGTATATATAACTAGTTGAACAGCCCGTTACACGGGCCAAAGTGCCCCTGCCACCTGGTCGCGGGGCAGTCACGCGCAGTGGAGACTGCCCTCGCCACGGCTGATACAGAGCTGCACGCGTAGCAGTGTCTACTGCGTATGTCGCGGCGTTACATAAGATTTAGCTAATTATTATATAGGATATGTAATAAACAATGTGTCTCAATTTGTGTAAATATGCAACCCTTCACTGAAAACAAGAGAAATCTCAATGTATTCTTCCTGGTAAAACATTTTCTAAATAAAATAAATACATTTCCTGGGTTTTTCCTTCAGAGTTATTGCTCCATTGACTTCTATGGGACAGACTTCTCTGGGATGCATCTCTGCCACCGTTTGTCATACTGAGTTCAGAGAGGGCATGTTCTTCTTGTCTCCTCATGCCCTGGTATCTGGTTCACATCCCCAGTGTTTTGTGAGTGCAGTTGTAGGCATTGCTAGGTTACAGTAATAGCGAAGACTACATTTCCCAGTATGCCCATTTCGCACGCTTTCTTCCGTTTGACTTCTGGTTTTACAGATGCCATTTTACTTCTCTCTTGCTTATCCTACACAGAGGTTGCCTCTCCTTGCTCTCCTCAGATTAACCCTTCGCCTGCTAGATAAGTACCTTTCTGGGCTTGTGTAAGGTGAATTATTATTCTGGGATACAGTTATTGCTATTTAATACTGTTATTAGGAATTACTCCTTTTAAGATGTCATATCCAAAGGGGAACATGGGGCTAAACATAAGGCAAATGACTTATGGGCGACTCTGACCCCCCCTTACTTACTGCTCCTCATGCCAAGCGAGGCTCTCTAGAGAATATTTGGGATCTTTATGCCACTCATGTGCTGTGGCTCCTACTATGCCTTCGGGACCCTCCAGCATTGAGCAAGAGCAAGTCTGGGTGAAAGACTTAAAGAGCACTTTCTCTGTCATCCAATATAGCTTACAGGTACCACGGGGAGGCGTCAGCTCCTCCCAGTAGGCTGGAACAATTCTTCAAGAAGTGCAGGGTGGCGCCTCCCCTCCTCCATAGCAGGCTACCTAGCCACTCCCCTATCCAGATAGATTTGTTCCGCCATACTAGTATGAAGGCTGATTTCTGCCTAGTTTTTAGTTCTTTTATTATTTTCACTTAGATATGGGGTGTCAAAATTCTCCCATAAGGCAGATTACCATTACTGGCTTCCCCTGGAGAATTGCCCAGTTATCAGGTGCTGATGTGGACTCTTTGCAGCCCTGGAGAGAGAGAGAATCTTGCAATCCATGTTTCTCTCTGCAGAAGGAGTCTCTCTGAGGCTTTTTCCATTTCAAAGGTAATCTGAAAAGAGAAGACCTGCAAAAAATGTGAGCAACCCTTTGAGTGCCATGGTCCACTTGTCCCACTGTTCCCCTCGGCACAGGGGTCCTTCTGGAGTTCTTAATAACTCCTGCACTCATGTTGGGTTATTTATTCTCTGTTTTTGGAGCATTTGGGCTAGTGTGTGCCATGTTTATTGGTTTGTGATACTTCTATCTCATTTTTCCTTTGGATTCATGAGGTGTTTTTTCATTGTTCTATGTTCTATAGTGCTTTCGGTGGTTTTTATTCACTTTTTAAGTTTTTTTTTTGTTTTTTTTTGTTTTTTTTAATTTTATTCCGTGCCTTTAAGGGTGCTTTTTTATCACATAGCCGCAATGCTCCAATGACTTCTATGGGACAGACTGCTTTGGGACATATCTATGCATCCGCTCTATGTACCAAGTTGAGACGGCTCATTCTTCTTGTCTCCCCTTGCCCTACACTCCGGTTTACATCCTCAGTGTCTTGGGGGTCCCTGGGTGATTTGAGTTCTGCGTTTAGGTACTCTTCAAGGGAAAAATATGTTTCCCATAAATGCCCATTTAGCCGTCTGTTCTCTGATTGGCTCCTGATTCGGTCACCATTTTCTTTCTCTGCTAACACGATTATCATACGCCAGGCTTGGATTCCTTTACTCTCCTTCACAGGTTAACTCTTCACCTGCCAGATAAGTACTTCTTAGGCTTTCTGGGGTGAACTTATTAATCTGGGTGACAGTATTTGGGTTCCCTACTACTGTAAGACATTTTCTCCTGTTAGGATGTCGGATTCCAAGGGACATGGGGCTAGGCCTAAGGCAAAGGACTCAGGCGCATCTTTGACACCCCTTGCTTATTGTTACTCATGCCCAGAGGGGCTTCCCAGAGAGTACTTGGGGCACTTATACCCCTCATGCGCTGTGGCCCCTGCGTCTCCTCCAGGGCCCTCCATCCATGAACAAGAGCTACATTGGGTCAAGGACTTAAGTTCTCTATGGCACAGTTTCTTCTGTCACTCCAAGGGGTTCTTCAATCCTGGAAGTCCCCCACTTCCTTCAGGTTTGTGGCTCCTGGCATTCCCGATTTGTCTGATTACTCTGAGGAGGATTCACTTGAGGAGTTGGAGGATGGTGCGTGTTCAGAAAAGGGTTCTTTCCAATTTCATGGTGACCCCTTTGAGGCTGACCCTGAGCCCTCTGCTCAGGGTCTCCTTAAGGAGGTTTTGTCTACTCTCCACATTTCTATTGACACTGTAGAGTCTCAGTCTACTTCTGACATTTTTCAAAGGCACAAGAAGCCTTGTACTGTTTTTCCTCCTAATCCCAATCCAGATCAGATTATTATGGACTAGTTGAAGAACCAGTGTACACGGGCCACAGTGCCACCCAGCAATGGCCCTGGTGCAGTCATGCGCACTACAGAGTGCCCACGTCGTGGCTGATACGGAGCAGGGAGCTCCGAATTCAGACTGTAGTCCTCTCTGCGCACTATGGTCTGAATTCTGAGCCCCACTGTTATCAGCCACGGCACGGGCAGTCTGTAGTGCGCCGTCTCTACTGCACATGACCGCTTCTGACAAACACACATTTAGCGAATTGTTATATAGGATGAGTGGAAGACTTCTGACAAGTGTCTATCTCTAAGAGATTCTACAAGCTGTACCCCTTTTCTGAGGCAGCTTTGGCTCAGTGGGTTATACTTCCTCAGGTTGATTCCCCTATTTCTAGGCTTTCTAAATCCACTGACATCCGTGGAGGATGCTTCAGCACTTAAGGATTTGACAGGTAGGAAGATGGAGACCATCCTGAAGGTTATCTTTGCTGCCATAGGTCGGCCTTAAGGCCTACCTTGGCTCTCGCATGGGTTAATAGAGCCAATGCTGCTTGGACTGAACAGCTGACTGACGCTGTCCACAAATGTTCCCAAAAGGAGGACCTTTTGCCTATTATGGCTAATATCTTTGAGACTCAGCACTATATTACTGGTGCCCTGTTTTATGTGGTTAGGCTTGAGGCTAAGGCTTTCTCTGTTGCTGCCAGACGCACGCTGTAGCTTAAGATTTGGTCTGCTGACCTGATCACTAAGAAATCACTGGTTTCTCTTCCTTTTCAGGGCACGTCCCTTTTTGGTCCTGAGCTGAAGAATATCATCCGTGAAGCCACTGGGGGAAAGAGCACCTTGTTGCCTCAGGTTCCTAAGCCTAATCCCCAGGAGTGGAAGCAGTGTTTTTTCCGCCTCCGCCAGGGCGAAGCACAAAGGCTGAACCCGGTGCCGCCTCAGGCCAGCACCCAGCAATCACCTCCAATTCCAGGCATCAGTGGTGGTCAAAACACACCTCCACCAAACCCAAATCCATCAAACCTCCTTCGACATGACTCGCCGATCCCTGGTCCGCATACACCAGTAGGCAGTCGCCTGCAACACTTTTTAAGTACTTGGACAGGCTCTGTTTCGGATCAGTGGGTATTACAGGTGGTTTCAGGAGGCTACAGGAAAAGCTCAGTCTTTTCAGTTGGTGGTGGTGGTGGGTGGGGGTTCAGGCTCTCTTGGACAAGGGTGTTCTGGCTCCGGTTCCTCAGCCCGAGATAGGTTTCAGTTTTTATTCCAAACTCTTTGTTGTTCCCAAAAAGGATGGCAGCTGCTACCCTATCCTGGATCTCAGTTCATTTGTGGTCCATACTCACTACAAGATGGAGTCTTTGCGCTCTGTCATTGCAATGATGTGTCAGGAGAATTTCTGCCATCTTTGGATCTGCAGGATGCATACCTGCACATACCATTTCATCCAGACTGTCAGAAGTACTTCAGATTCACTTGCGACTTGGGGCACTTCCAATTCACCGCCCTAGCCTCTGGGCTCACCACAGCTCCTCAATTGTTTGCCCGGGCCTTAGGGGCATTGATTGCCTTCCTGCACACCAAGGGGATTCAGGTGACGCCTTACATGGATGACCTTCTCTTGAAGGCTTCCTACAGGGATCTCCTGGACTGTGCTCAGATCCTCCTTCAACATGAATGGATCCTGAATATGGACAAGTCTGCTCCAGTCCCTTCTCAGTACTTGGTTTTCCTCGGTCTCCGTTTTGACACCCTTCATGACATGGTCTATCTGAGGGAGGACTCTGTTCAACAGGTCACAACCAAGATGTTGCATGCTTTGCAGTGGACATGTGCTCCGGCACAGAAGTTCTCCTCGCTGGTGGGCAAGATGATATCTGCCATGGAGGCAGTGCCATACTCCATGGCTCACACCAGAGAGCTTCAGGGATTAGTAATCCGATTTTGCCGGGAGAATCTGGCCTTTCTGGATCATCCTGTCTCTCTTCCTTCCGAAGTGAGACTGGACTTCCACTGGTGGTTGGGCAGCTCCAACCTGAGGAAAGGGGAACAATTTGTTATTCCATACTGGACCATTCTAACAACTGATGCAAGCCTGTTCAGCTGGGGAGTCAACCTGGGTCACCTGTGCGTTCAGCGTCATTGGTCGACTGAGGAAACCCTCCTTCTAATCAACATCTTGGAGCTCAGAGCGATTCTCCACGCTCTGGGGTTTTGGCCTGCTCATCTGAGGGGATACCCAGTCCACGTCCAGTCAGACAACTCGACGATTGTCTCCTACATCAACAAGCAAGGAGGCACCAGAAGTGCAGCTGCTTGGTTGGAGGTAAAAGCTGTTCTAGCTTGGGCAGAGGTGCATGTTCCAGGCACAGAAAAAGTATTGGCAGATTAGCTCAGTCGCCAAACAGTGGACCCTGGGGAGTGGGAACTCCATCCGGAGGTTTTAGAAGTGGGGTCTTCCTTGGACAGACCTGATGGTCACCAGGGACAACCGGAAGGTTCATTTCTTTTGCTCTCGCTGGAGAGATCCTCTGGTGTTCTCGGTGGATGCTCTGTCCATTCAATGGAGACTTCATCTGGCCTACATTTTTCCTCCATTTCCTGTCCTTCCCAGGGTGCTGAGGAAGATTTCGGATGGACGGAGCATCAGTTATTCTTACCACAACTTACTGGACCAGGCAGCCTTGGTTCCCACAACTTCTGGCTTTGTCTGTTCAGGATCTGTTTCCTCTGCCATGCAGACTGGATCTCCTCCTCCAGGGTTATCTGTGGAGAGAGGATTTGGACAGTCTGCCTTTCTCCTTTCAGGTTCTTCTAGGCCAGGGTTACTCAGGGACAGGAAAAGCTTCTTCTCTTTGAAGAATCGGTTCAGTCTCTTCTGGACAAGGGAGTTCTTGCTGCAGTTCCACTTCAAGAGAGAGGTTCAGGTTTTTATTGTGGTGTCCAAGAAGGATGGCAGTAGCACTCCCATTCTGGATCTCAAGGACCTCAGTTCAGATGTGGGGAATGCTCCCTTCAAGATGGAGTCCTTGTGCTTTGTCATCGAAGCTGTGTGCCCAGGAGAATTCCTGGCATCTCTGGACCTCCAGCAAGCATACTTGCATATCCCTGTTCACCAGAACAGTCAACGCTTTCTGTGTTTTGCCTTCGGGCTCGGAGCACTACCAGTTCACCTCTCTACCCTTTGGGTTGACCTCTTCTGCATGGGTGTTTTCCAAAGTTCTGGGGGTCTTGACAGCCTTCATGTATATGCCAAAAAACAAAGAGAGGGCGCCAACAGTGCCTTATCCAGGTACAATCAAACACATTCAAAATCTTTGATTTTATACACTCACATTTATAAATTGTTGGTAGCCAAGCATACCCATGTAACTAACTCTTAAAGCATACGTGGTACGTTACCCTTCCCTGTTTGGGTTCTTGTCCTCAGAAACTGGAACCAGTGGATAATCCCTGAGAGAAAAGATAATCCACTAAAGATCGAAGAGTTGAATGAATAATCCAAATGATATAACCATAAATAATAAATAAAGATTAAAAAATGAAAATAAATAAAAATAGTAAGTAGTTGTTACTCTACAAAAAACTTTTGTTTAAACAAGTAATACTTTTATATGCTAAAGGTGGCCTTCATTCACACCTAGGGCATTCAGATGACACCTTACATGGACAACCTTCTGCTGAAGGCTCGATCTAGAAAACTCCTGGCACAGCATGTCCAGGAATGTGCCCAGATCCTGATCCACCATGGGTGGATTCTGAACAACATGTCAAAGTCCTCCCCAGTTCCTTCACAGGAATTGGTTTTCCTGAAGCTCCGGTTCAACACCTTTCTGGGAAGGGTCTTCTTGACAGAGGGCACGATTCTGCAGCTCATGCCACTGCAGTGCTAGGCTTTAAAGTGGTCCTCAGCTCCGGGCTGCAGGGTGCCCACAATGGAAGTGGTGCCTTATTCTATGGCCCACGCCAGACTATTCATCCGGTCTTGGGACAAGAATCCGGATCTCCTGGATCGGCAGATCTCCCTGTCTCCGGGAATCAGACAGGATCTGTATTGGTGGTTTCACAGGAGCAACCTGGAGCGAGAGAAGCTGTTCTTGATCCAGGAGTGGACTTTTGTTGCAATGGATGCCAGCCTGAAAGTTTGGGTGCAGTTGCAAGTCACCTGGGGATCCGGTGAAGGTGAACCTTGGAGGAGTCCCTTCAGTCCATAAATGTCCTGGAGCTCAGGGAGATCTGTCTCGCCCTGGACTACTGGTCCCTTCAACTGCAGGTCAAATATATCTTGGGTTGGACAGAAGCTCAAATTTTGGCCATCTCTGCCATTCACATTCCTTGCGTAGAAGACATCTTGGCGGACATCTTAAGTCACCAAGAAGTGGAACCAGGAAAATGGGAACTCCATCCAGAATTTTTTTCCCCTGATTGTGCAGAAGTGGGTCTTCCTCAGATAGACCTGATGGCCATAATGAACAACAGGAAAGGTTCCAGTGTTTTGTTCCCTTTGGAGGGATCTGCTGGCCTTTGCCTCAACAGTAATCCATAGAGCTTTCACCTCGCTTACATCTTTACTCCACTTCCTCTAATTCCCAGAGTATTCAGGAAGATACAAATGGACGGTCCAACAGTTATTATGGTAGCTCCATACTGGACCAAGAGGGTGTGGTTTGTGGAACTGGTGAACCTGTCCATTCAGGATTAGTTTCCACTGTCACCCAAACCGGACATCCTCCTTCAGGGTACCTCTGGAAGGAGGACATAGAGAGACTGGCTTTGACGGCATGACTTTTGAGGCCTCCATCTTGAGGAGAAGGGGATTCTCCCTATGATACAGTCTAAGCATGTATCCTCTAAGGCTTACCACAGGGTTTGGTCTCTTTTTTCTTTTTTCATTCTTGGTGTGTAGACAGGGATCTGTCTTCACAGGAGTTTGACCTCTCGATGGTCCTGTCCTTTCTTCAAGATTGTGTGAACAAAGGATTCAGTCTGAATTCCTTGAAGGTTCAGACTTCTGCTGTGTCTCCCTATTTTTCCAGAGACTTCTTGCTATCTTACCAGATGTCAAGGGGTCGCCCATGCTTTCCCTGCCTACAAGGCTCCCACTCCTCCGAACTTTAATCTGGTTCTGGGAGTCTTGCAGCGGCCTCCTTTTGAGTCCCTTGCTACCATTCCTCTACATATCTTGACATGGAAGATGACTTTTTTTGTTTTCGGCTGTGGTCTCTGTACACAGAGTTGCTGAGCTGTAGGCTTTGTCCTGCAGGCCTCCTTTCCTGGAGTTTCACAAGGACAAGGCTGTTCTTCTGACCTCGCTGGAATTCATTCCTAAGGTTGTCTCTAAGTTCCACATCAGTCAGGAGATTGTTGTGCCTTCCTTTTGTCCTGACCCTAAATCTGACAAGGAGAGGGATCTCCACTTGTTGGATATGGTGCGCGGCCTCAAGCTGGACCGTACAGAGTCTTTCATGTAAGACTGGTGTCTTATATGTAATCCCTGAGGTTCCTAGGGCAGGTTAGTCTGCTTCCAAAGTGACCATTGCATCTTTGATTAAGTCTGCCATTTGCAGGGCATTCGAGCTCTGTAAGAAATCTGTTCCCTTTTGTGTTACAGCACATTCCACCAGGCCTCCTGGGCCTACAAGACTCAGGCCTCCGCTGAACAGCTGTGCAAAGCTGTGACTTGGTCCTTTGTGCATATCTTTGCCAAACACTATTTTGTTGATGTTCTGGCTTCAGCCAAAGCTGGCTTTGGCAAGAAGGTCCTTCAGGCAGTGCTGCCTGTGTAAGGGCCTGTGCCTTACTGTTCTTTAACTGTTTGAGCCCCGTTGGCTCTTGTTCTTGTGTGCTGTTCTACTGTTTGTTTTTTTTCTGCTGACAGTTATGTTTGGGCTATCCCTACTTCTGGATAGTCCTAGGGAACCCTGGTATCATGGTGACGGGCTCTAGGTCCTTTCTATTACTTACCACTGCTGGGAGCCTGCTGTTTGTATATCCCATGGTATGTGTATTCCATATTGGACAAAATAGAAAATAGGATTTTAGTCTTATCTTGTTAAATCCTTTTCTCTTAGTCCATATGGAATACAGGTTTCCCACCCAGGGAAAGGTGGCGTTGCTTGGTCTCACATGGCTGGACGTGAGAGTCCTTCTTGGGTCTTTTACTCACAGAAGCTTACCTTTTTTTCCTCTTGCTGTCTTATCTAGTGAGTTTGTCTGATGTCAAAACTGGATGGGTGGGGCTAGTCTGTTGAAGGAGAGGGAAGGTTCCACCTTCAAGACCTTGTCTTCTGATAATGTTCCATCCTTCCAAGGAAGGAAGATCATCTCCCATGATACCTGTATTCTATATGGACTAAGAGAAAATTATTTAACAAGGTAAGTCTAAAAATCCTATTTAACCACATTGGCTGTGTTCTTTTGCATGTTTTCCCCACTGATATGTACTGTTGGGTACATTTCTGCAACATAAATTTGAATTCTGACCATTTTTCCATATTTTCTCTGTCGTCCAATACAGGTTACTGATAACTTTGGGTAGGCTATCCACCCCTTAAATTGTAGGCAGGAACAATTCTAGAATTGTATGCAGGGGGTCTGGAGCCTACCTTCCCTCCTTGGCTGCAGCTAGCCAACCAGCTCCAGAAAGATTTGTTCCTTGGTGAAGACACAGGCAAGAGAACAGTTCTGCTATAGTTTTAGATTTTTTTTATTTTTCTGTTAGAAATGGAATACCACCATTAGGCACTGATAATGCCATTAGATGTGGCTAGCTCAGTGACCAGGTGCTTTTTGTGGACCTTAAGCCCTAGGGGGGAAATCTTGGCTACAAGTTCTTTCCTCAGGAGTTGCCCACCAAGGCTTCTTCTTAATACATGGTAATCTGAAGACAGAAGATCTGCAGGAAAGGTGAGCAACCATTTGAGTGCTGCAGGCCCACATGTCCCACAGTGCCCTCCGCACAGGGGTTTCCCTTTGGAGTTCCTATTGCACACTCCTGCACTCATTGGGTCTATCTGTATGTCTTTTGGGTGTTTTGGAGCAGGTTTATGTGGTACTATAACCCTTTTGCTGCTGATTTTGCATCTTTTTGGGGGGGTTCTGACACTTTTCCTACTGGTTCATTATTTTTTTTGGGTATCCTAACATGTTCTAATGACGTTCTATGCATTTTTATTTTACGGTTTCAGTTTTGTAAAGTTTCAGTTAAAGGCACGCTTTACCGCATGGGTGCCATTGCTCCATTCACTCTTATGGGACTGTACAGTTTGGGACATATCTCTGCAACCGCTTAACCTAGTGACTTCAGCGATGGCTCATTTTTCTTGTCTGCCCTTGCTCTATCATCCGGTTCATGTTTCTAGTGTGTTGGGGGGCTCAGGGGGCTTCGGGCTCTGTTTGGGTCCTTTTTGTGGGAAAACTACATTTCCCATGAGCACTTGCTTTGTGCGCTCGTTTCTGATTGGCTCCCGACGCGGCAGCCATTTTGTGCCATTACCAGAATGAGTATCCTACGCAGGGCTTGGACTCTCCTTCTCTCCTCTGCTGATTAACCCTTCGCCTTCCAGATAAGTCTATTTTAACAATTTCTGGGGTGAATCTTTAATCCTACACACTGTACTTGGGTGATTTCTTATGCTGTAAGGTTATTTGACACTGTGAAAATGTCTATACCGTTGGAGCTTTGGGCCAGACCTAAGACTAAGGATGCTGGGGTCTCTATCTCCTGTTGCACATTGCTCTTCCTGTCATTCAGGGTTACATAGAGAATTCTCAGTTCATTTATGCCCAGCATGTTCTGATGTCACTGAAAGTATTCCAGGGACCTCCAGCCATGCATTAGAGCCAGCTTGGGTGCAAGAGTTCAAGGCTGCTATTAGGGACCTTAGGTCCACATTGCAACTCTTTCCATCCCAGTTACAGGGGGTCTTCCATTCTTGGCAGACCCCCTCCTCCGTCAAGTCTTCCCTCCAAAACCTCAGGGACTACCTGACGTATCAGATTCCTCTGAAGAGGAATTGCTGGTAGATTTGGACGTTGAGGAATGTTCTGCTGTAGGCTCCTCTCAGTTTTTTGAGGATCCTTTTGAGGCTGATCCTGAGCCCTCTGCTGAGGGCCTGATCAGGTCTGTTTTGAATACCCTTAACACATTCCCTTAGGTCAGGAGGTTCCTTCTGATCCCTCTGATGTGTTTCAGGAGCCTAAAAAGTCCCTTACTTGTTTTCCACCTAACTCCACTCTTGACCGCCTTGTGTCTGAAGAGTGGAAATCTCCGGACAGGAAACCTTCTGTGTCCAAGAAATTTGCCAAGCTTTATCCCTTCTCTGAGGCAGCGCTTGCTCAGTGGGTTCATCCTCCCAAAGTGGATGCTTCTATCTCCAGGCTATCTAAGTCTACTGCCTTGCCAGGACTCTGAAGGACTGGACTGACAAGAAACTTGAGGTCTCCCTCACATCCATTTTTTCCACTGCTGGTACTGCCAGGCTTCCAGCATTTGCTGCATCATGGGTGAACTGAGCCATTGCAGTCTGGACTGAACAGCTCACCCTGGCTGTCCGTCAGGGTACTCCTACTTTGGATGTGTTGCGCCTTCTTGCCAACATTTCTGAGGCACAGCACTATGTCTCTGCTACCTTATTTGATGCCACACGTTTGGTGGTTAGGGTTTCCACCATGTCTGTGGTTGCCAGACGGGCTCTTTGGCTCAAGATCTGGTCTGCTGACACTGCTTCCAAGAAAGCATTGCTCTCCTTACCTTTTTAAGGTACTTCTTTGTTTGAGCTAGATGTTAAAGATCTGATCAGCGAGGCCACAGGGGGTAAGAGTACACTTTTACCCTTGGTTCCCAGGAAGAAAACGCAGCTTTAGCATAATAGGTATTTTCGTATCACGGTACCCGTGATCCCCTGTCAGTCACACTGATGGTACCTGTGCATTGGAGCAGGCTGATTGGCCCGCCCAGGATGTTCCTTTATATACTGGGCCTATGACATCTGCCTGATGCCCTTTCGTGGTGTTCCTGAGTTTGAGCCTTCTTGCTGTGTTACCCGTTCCTGTGTACTGACTCGGCTCGTCTGACCAGTCTCCGTTCCTGCTCCGTGATTGACCCGGCTTTGGCTGACGTTCCTGCTCCGTGAATCGACCCGGCTTGCCTGACGTTCCTGCTCCGTGATTGACCCGGCTTTGGCTGACGTTCCTGCTCCGTGATTAGACCCGGCTTGCCTGACGTTCCTGATCGGTGATTGTCCCGGTTCTGGCTGTGGCTTCCTGCTCTTCGTCGGTTTCCTGTGTTCCTGTGTATCCTGATCGCCTGCCGGCGACATTCTGAACTGTGCTTAGTAGTGCTCTGTTCATTCACCTCTCAGCTGTGCTTGCTGTGGCCTCCGTTAACCGAGCTGTTGTAGCCTCGCTGAGCTGCTGTCTCTGTGACTGAACCTGCCCAATACCTTACTGTGTGTGTTGCCTCCGTTGCTGAGCCTCAGTACACTTGCCAAGCCGATTCGATCTATCCGAGCCTATTAACACTTGCTGAGCCGTGCCTTTGTGACCTAGCCTATCCGTTTACACAAGCAGAGCAGTATCCGTTCCGGTACGTGCTGGTACCGTGGTTACACCTCCCGGTGCTAGTGGTCTCCCGTGTGCTCTCGCAGTGTATTGCTCCGTACGGCACCGGAAGGGTGTCTTGGCTCTGGTCTTTCCTCAGTGTGTTTTGCTACCGCACTATCTGTGCGTGGCTCGTTATTGCTTGTGCAGTGTCGATTCCGATTGGCACCCCGAGGGTGGCCTGGCTCTCTCCTCCATTGACACACAGTGGTATTTCCATTTGCAAGTGCTCAGGGCATTTCAGGTTCCATTCTCTTGCTCAGCAGTGGCCGTACTCCATCATTCTCCTCTAGGAGGAATCTCTCAGCTCTGGTTATATCTGTGCAGTCTCCCTGGGAGTCCTACTGTACAGCTATATGAGAGTGATTTGTACAAGCCTACTATATGGCCGATAGCACCCTCAGAGACTTATAGGTTCAGCTGGGCGTTGGCTGATTACCATCATTGTATCTGATCAGTGGTTTACTCTTTAACCCTTGTTCATCCAGTTATCTGTATATCTCAGTCTAATTATTGTACTCATTTCTGTCTATTATCGTCTCTGCTGTTGCCATTCCTGGCCCCCAGGGGCGCTATACCTGGTTTCGTTTTAATAAAACTGTGTTTTTACTTAAACCTAGTCTGAGTGTCAGAAAACCGTAACAGTTTGTTCCTTTCAGACTGAGACACGTCCGGCGAACCAAGCGGTTCCCTCAGCTTCATCATCTGGGAGGATTCAGTGGCAGACCCGTGGGTTTTACAGGTGGTGATGGAAGGGTACAGGATCCCTTTTGTCTCTCTTCCTTCCTTTCACTTCTTTCTTTCTCATACGCATCAGGGTTCAGAGAAACGCCGGCTGTTCAACGGTGCTATTCAGGCTGTTCTGGACAAAGATGTCCTACGGCCGGTTCCAGTTCAGAACAGAGGTATGGGTTTTTACTCAGACCTCTTTGTGGTCTCCAAAAAGAACGTCGGTTGTCGCCCCATTTCGGATTTGAAGGATCTCAATTCCTTTGTGATCCAGACTCATTATCACCAGGAGTCTCTACGGACGGTGATTGCTGCTATGTCCCCGGGGGAATTCCATGCATCCCTGTATCTTCAAGATGCGTATTTACACATCGACATTCATCCAGAGAGCCGGCAGTATCTCAGATTTGCCTGCGACCCAGGGCATTTTCAGTTTTCAGCTCTTCCCTTTGGTCTGACTACAGCTCCTCAAGTTTTCAACTGTGCCCTGGGAGCCTTTGTGTCCATCCTCCCCTGGGACGGCATCAGAATTACGCTATACATGGATGACCTGCTTCTGAAAGCCCCCTCTGCAGAACTTGTTCATCAACAGGTTCAGCAAAACATTCACACTCTCACCCATCACAGGTGGATCATCAACATGGACAAGTCAGATCTTGTCTCATCCCAGCATCTGGTCTTCCTGGGCTTTCTCTTCGAAACTCTGAAGAGCATGGTGTTTCTCACAGACGAAGTGGCTCTCCAGATCGCCCACAGGGTTTCTGCGGTTCTGGTTCAAGATCCAGTTCCAGCCAAGAAGCTGTCCTTTCTAGTGGGAAATTCATCTCCACCATAGAAGAGGTCCAGTTTGCCATGGCACACACCAGGGAACTCCAGGGGTTTGTGATCCAGGTGTGCAGGGGTCAGCCTGACCTTCTGAAGATGTCAGTGTCCCATTCTCTTCATGTGGAACTGAGTTTGTCATGGTGGCTCGACCTCTCCAATCTGCTGAAAGGCAAGTCCTTCCTGGTATCCTTCTGGACCACGGTAATGACGGATGCCAGCCTCTCCGACTGGGCAGCGGTCCTGGGTCGCCGGAGTGCTCAGGGTCAGTGGTCTCTGGAGGAATCTCTCCTTCCCATCAACGTGTTGGAGCTTTGAGCGATATTTTATGCCCTTTGTCATTGGACATCTCAGCTGGAAGACTGTCCAGTCCGGGTACAGTCCGACAACGCCACGGCCGTGGCTTACATCAACAACCAGGGTGGAACAGGAAGTCTCACCGCTTGGTTAGAGATCAAGGCTATTTTGTCCTGGGCAGAAGAACACGTTCCTGCCATATCTGCAGTGCACATCCCTGGCGTAGGCAACGTCACGGCGGACTTCCTCAGTCAACACACAGTGGACAGCAGAGAGTAGGAGCTGCACCCAGAGGTGTTCACCCTCATTGTTCAGATATGGGGCCTTCCTTACATCGACCTGATGGCGACAAGATACAACAGGAAGGTTCTGAGGTTCTGCTCTCGTTGGAGGGACCCTCTAGCCCTGGCGGTGGATGCATTGTCCATTCCTTGGTTATTTCCTCTGGCCTACATCTTTCCTCCCCTCCCAATGTTGCATAGGGCGTTATGGAAATTGCGACTGGAACGCTGTCCAGTCATACTGATTGCTCCATACTGCCCTCCCCAACCTTGGTTTCTGGAGCTTCTGGATCTGTCCGTGGCGGAGCCATTCCGGCTTCCTTGCCATCCGGATCTTCTTCTACAGGGTTACCTGTGGAAGGAGGATGTTCGTCGGCTAACTTTGACGGCTTGAAAATTTAATCCTCAATATTGAAGAAGAAAGGTTTTTCTTCTGGTGTGGTGGCTACTATGCTCAGTGCTCACAAACCTGTTTCTTCCAAGATCCACCATCGTGTCTGGTCGACCTTTCTATCTTGGTGTGCTGATAAGGACCTGTCTCAGAAATTTTATCTGCCTACGGTCCTGGCCTTTTTGCAGGACGGTGTGGATAAGGGCCTCAGTTTGAGTTCCTTTAAGGTTCAGACTTCTGCTCTCTCTGTTTTCTTTCAGAGGCACATTGCCATCCTTCCTGATGTCAAGGTTTTCTTCCAGGGCGTTGCTCATACTTGTCCTGCCTTCAAGAATCCTGCTCCTCCGTGGGATCTTAACTTGGTTTTGGGAGTTCTTCAGCGCCCTCCATTTGAGTCTTTGGCTACTCTTCCTCCTCGCCTGTTGACGTGGAAAATGGCCTTTCTCCTGGCGATCAGGTCTGTTCGCCATGTCGCAGAGTTACATGCTCTGTCCTGTAAACCACACCATATTTGATGTTTCACAAGGACAAGGTGGTGCTTCGCAGTTCTCAGAAGTTTCTCCCAAAGGTGGTTTCGGAGTTACACATCAATCAGGAGATTGTGGTGCCTTCTTTCTGCCCTGACCCCACCTCTGACAAGGAGAGGGATCTCCACTTGTTAGACGTGGTGCGTTGTCTCAAGTTTTATGTACATCGCACGGAGTCTATCAGGCAATCTGTCGTGCTGTTTGTCATCCCTGAGGGTCCCAGGGCAGGAAGACCTGCATCCAAAGTGAGGAAGAAGCCTGTTTCCTTTCGGGTCATGGCTTATTCTATAAGATCCATTGGGGCTTCTTGGGCTTACAAGAATCAGGCCTCCGCTGATCAGTTGTGCAAGGCTGCCACTTGGTCATCTGTGCACACCTTTTCGAAGCACTACCGTGTTGATGTGCTGGTATCGGCTGACGCCAGCTTTGGGAGGAAAATCCTGAAAGGCAGTCTTGCCTGTCTAGGATTTTCTTCGTTTTTTGGTGCTTCCTTCACTTTTGAGCCCTGTTGGCTCTAGTTCAGTGTGCTGTGTAACAGTTCCTGGGGTGTTGTTACTCCTGTTCAGTGTCCGTTGATACTCCCTTGTTGTTGGGACCATGCTTGGCTCTCTTGTGGCAGACTGGGGGGTCCTTCGGGGTCATGCTCACAGGAGTCTTCTTTCCTTCCGCTATCTAGTCAATAGCTAGTGTCTCAAATCTTTCTGGAGCTGGTTGGCTAGGTGTAGCCAAGGAGGGAAGGTAGGCTCCACCCTCTGCATACAATTCTAGAATTGTTCCCGCCTACAATTTAAGGGGAGGATCGCCTACCCAAAGTTACCAGTGACCTGTATGCACTAAGAGAGAAGGATTTAACAGGTAAGACTAAAATCCTCTTTTTGCCTTTAAAAATGTATCCCAGTCTATGTATTGCATTGCGCTCTTAACATTTTGAAGATAGCTTTTTTTTTAAATTAGGAGTTTTGGTTGAACCTATACAGTTTTGCTTTGTCAAACTGATCTCAAATGTAACCATGTTGTGATCACTGTTTCTCAAATGTTCACATACCTTAATATTGGATGCTGTGTCTGTTATTCGTTATCTCTAGGTCGAATACGTTATTTCTTGTCAACGCATCCACAATTTGTGACATGTAGCTTTCAGTACCCATGCTCGCAAACCTGCTTCCCCTAGCAATCTGATTTACCAGCTATGATATACAATGGTAAAAGCACTCCTGATGTTAGGTGATAATACGTTATTCACCAGAATAAAGGGGCTGTGCTAGAGATAGGTTAAATGTAAAACAAAAAGAACATAGAAGATAGCAGAAAAATCTCTTAACAGCACCAGTCCCACTCCTATATACAAGACACAGTGGGTTCAATTAAATGTGAGGTAAAGGGGAAAAAGGGGATAAAACAACATTAAAAAATAACTTTTATTCGTGCCCTTCTAAAATAAACTAATTTAAAAGAAATGGCTGTCTCAATGATCTATAATTATAGTAATACAATAGGACCAGACCTAATATTGTATTCTCTAATTACTCCTATCTCTAAACGAGTATATAAATCTATCTACCTATGCTGAAGATATAAAATGGAATTAATCCTTGCTAAAGTGTTAACCCCTTAAAGACCGGGAAAATCTGAGGTCGTTTTCCCTTAAGGACCGGAACAATTCTGACCTTTTTGACTATGTTCAACAGTGTTTTCCCTCTTAGGCTTTTATTCCACATAAATTATACACTGTTTTTTAAGCACAAATAGGGCTTTCATTTGATACCCTATTTATATGGATAACCCACTATTCGCTTTATTAAAATTTAAAAAAAGGTAAAAAAAAAAAAAAAAAAAATTTTTGATTTTTCTCTTGTGATCAATTGGCCACAAAGGGTTACATTTTTATGGAGACTGCATGAAAAGTATGACTGGTCAGTCATACCTACAAAATGCGCAGTTTAAAGTGGCCACTGTCGCCCCAGGTGAAAATCCCCATGTCCCTTTTTCCCACCCTATTTTGACACTTTTGTGTCACTGGCATTTGGTGGTGTATATAAGTGTATTACATGGCTCCACAACAATCACACTTGCAATATTGTTTAATATATATATTTTTATTTTTTTTTTAAATAAAACATTTTTTTTGTTAAAAAAAAAAAAAAAAGTGTGTGTTTTTTTTTTTTTTTTTTTTTTTTTAAAGTGTATAATTGCAGGTCAAAAATTGACCTGCATTTAGCCAGCCTCCTGCACCAGCAGTGAAGGGGTTAATACCCCCAGATGCTGTATTTTTTTTTAACCACTAGGTGTCTCCCGTCTACTTCTGTCTCCCTTACTTTGATAGCAAGGGAGACAGAGGCAGACGAGACAGGCACAGACAGCATGCTGTCTCTGTCTGTCACTATGCCAGTACATGTGATCGCTGCTACGGCGATCACATGAACTGGCACAAGCAGGAAGGGATGAGACTGAATGCCCCGGTCTCGGAGTGCTCAGTCTCAGCCTGGAATTAATGATAGCAGCGTGCACGGAGGCACACTGCTATCATTTAAGCCATGACGGTCCTGGACCTTCATGGTTCGTTAAGGGTATAACAACCCATGACGGTGCAGGACCGTCATGGGTCCTTAAGGGGTTAATATAGTACACATCAGTTCTCAATCCTGGGTAATTGTGTAACTAAGCAGAAACTCCAATTGTATCTGTTATGAAATGTACACCTGAGTTGTAGTTCAAACGCAAGACGTGTTTTAGTCCCGCGTTCCAAGTAACTCTTTCACAGGGCAGATTAGTATGTGTCTGCACCCTATGTGATCACAGATATCAGAAGTTTAGTTCCCAAACACAAACAGCATTAGATCTATCCCTTCCTTCCTGAATATAATTACACCTGGGACAGAGAAGAGAAATGGTCTGCAAAAATCATTGGGTAGTAGACCTGCTTGGCAAGTAATTCATTTACTAGCTGACATCCAGACAGTTAAAATCTCCCATAATTATTACTGCACAGCTGTCCTCAATCGCATTAGCAGTTGGGCTGCAACATTCTCATCAATATTTGGTGGTTTGTAGCATATACCACCAAAACCTTTTTATTTTTTTTTATAAATTTTACGCCACATTTTGCCTCAGTTTTTACCCACAAGGACTCCACATTATGGCCAGTTTCCTCACTAATATCACCCCTTAAAATTGGATTCTCTTTGATTTCAAATATAAGAACACACCTCTCCCTTTTCAACCATTTAAAATGTTTTACTCCCTTTACTTTAACATAGTGGGTAAGGCTGAAAAAGACATGTATCCGTCAAGTTCAGCCTTGCCATATAACCCTCGTTGATCCAAGGGAAGGCAAGAAATAAAAAAAAATGAAGCCATTTCACATTAAGCCACAAGCGGGTAAAAATCATTCCTTCCTGACCCATACTTCTCAATATTCTTCTGAGCTAAAAAGGTACCCAATACTTTACTGCATCTACAGTATCTGCCGAGATATCTTCCTGAGACAAAGAATTCCACAACCTTATTGACCTCACTGTTTAACCCCTGAAGGCCTGGGAAAATCTGAGGTTGTTTTCACTTAAGGACTGGAGCAATTCTGACCTTTTTGACTATGTCTTTGTTCAACTGTGGTTTTTTTCCCTCTAAGTACTTATTTACCCATGAAAATCATATACCGTATTTTAATGCACAAATAGCCCTTTCTTTTGATACCATACTTATATGGATAGCCCACCATTTATTTTAAGAAAATTAAAGAAAACGGTAAAAAAAGTACAAAAAAAAAAAAAAAAAAAAAGCCATTATTTTTTCTCTTGGGATCATTTGGGCACAATGGGTTACATTTTTATGGACACTGCATTAAATATATGACCACCTACCTACAAAATGGGCAGTTTTAAGTGGTCACTGTCCCCCCTGGGTGAAAAACACCATGTCCCTTTTCCCCCCCTATTTTCCCACTTTTTTATTAATGACACTTGGTGGTGTGTATAAATGTATTACATGGCTCCGCAACAATCACACTTCCTATTTTGGTTATTGAATTTTTTTTGTGTAAATAAAATATGGACCTGCATTTAGCCAGCCTCCAGCACAGCAGTGAAGGGGTTAATACCCCCAGCTGCTGCATTTTATTTGTCCACTAGGTGTCTCCTCTCTGCTTCTCTGTCCCTTACTTTGATAGCAAGGGCCAAACGGCTGGAAAGAGACACTAGAGGCTGTGTAGAACACTGCCTCATTCATTCTTTCAAAATGCCGGTACATGGGATCGCTGCTGCAGCAAACCCCATGACTCGGCGCTTGTGAAAGTGTCTGAGACTGAATGCTCCGGTCCCAGAGCGCTCAGTCTTAACCAGGAATTAATGATAGCAGCGTGCACATAGGCACACTGCTATAATTTAACCCATGACGTACCAGGACTGTCATGGATCCTTAAGTCAAATTTACCCATGATGGTCCTGGCATGTCATGGGTCGTTAAGGGGTTAAAAAAAAGATAATTGTGTTTTAGTCCAAAGAGCCTTTCCTCTAGGCTTAAATGTATGATCTCTTGTTTTTTCTAATCAGTTTGTGTAAGTAATTCTGCAGAGTTCTTTGTATTGACCTTGAATATATTTGTAATTTGTAATCATTATCATCAGGCATTCCCAATCCAACACCTTCGACCTTTTGCTTTTTGTTGCCATTGTGTTCCAGCAAATTTGGTAATTTCATCTCCCCATCTTGTCTGTGGTCTTCTTCTTGGGCATTTAGTATTGAGTAAAATCCATTCCAAAATTTGTTTGATCCAAATACCGTCAGGACTTCTTGCTGTGTGCCCTACCCATTTCCATTTTAGGCTCTTTAGTCTTTCAATTATGTCATAGACCTTTGTTTTCTGACAAATCCATACACATGTATTTTGGTCTCTTTTTGTTATGTTTAGAATTCAATGTTCCATACTTCTCTACATAACCTTAAGGTTTTGTATGGCTTTAACATTTAGTGTTCATGTTTCACAGCTATAAGTAAGGACTAGTGTGGCACATTGTTTAAAAACCTTTCACTTAAGGCAGGGAGGTAAATTTATCTTAAAGACAGTACTACTAAGTTTTCTAAATGTTTGCCATCCCAGTTTTATTTGTCGCTCAATTTCCATCATGATGTTTCTATCTGTTGACATTTCCTGTCCAAGGTAAACCTACTCGTCCACTTCTTCTAGTTCTGGTCCTTCTACTGTGATTTTCCTTGATATGGTAAATTTCTTAAACACGACTTGCGTTTTGTTGATATTCATCTCCAGACCAAAAATGTTGCTTTTCTGTTGTAGCTCAATCCATTTTTGCAGTTCTTCAGGATTAATGGCATATCCTCTCTAACAGTATATCCTCTGTAAAATGTATGTATTGTAGGTAGTTTCCATTGATCTTAAGTCCTTTTTTGTCCCAATTTAGATTGCGGAAAATATCGTCTGTGTTGATCTGGACTTTATCATTGTTGACCTGTATTGATGCAGTTGCAGTTTCATATATTGACTGGAGATATTTATGTAAGCTCTATTTATTCCTTGGTTGATCAGGGCATCAATTATTGCTTGATTTTTCACTGAGTCAAAGGACTTTTCGTAGTCAATGAAGGCAATGCAAAATATAAGGTTTTATTCATTATGCCGCTCTATAACATGTTGCACTGTCTGGATATGGTCCATTGTACTGAAACCACTTCTGAAGCCTGTTTGTTCTTTAGTCTGTACCCCGTTAAGTATTGTGCCCATTCTTTATGTACCTTTGTGAAGACCTTGCAGACGTCTGGCAATAGGCTTGTTGGACGGTAGTTTTTAGATCTGCTTTGTCACTTTTTTTTGTGCAGTAGGATGACTTCTGCATTTTCTAATGTTTCAGGCACGTTTGCAGAGCAGTAAGTGTTTTGAAAATAGTTTGGCTAGGGCTTTGAATAGGGGTGGACTTCCTTCTTTAACCCCTTAACCACCCTTGACGGTCATAGTACGTCAAGGGTCGATCTGACTGAACGACCCATGACGTACTATGACCATCATGGAATTCCGGGCTCCCCCCACGGCTGCACGCCGTTCGGGGAGTCCAGAAGCGGAAGGAGCAAGAAAAAAAAAATGTTCCATGGTCCTTAACTGACTGCGCAGCGCCGATCGGCCGGTCGTTAAGAGTTTAAATATTTCAATAGTGACATTGTCAGATCCAGCTGCTTTGCCAATTTCACTGATTGTATTGCAGCTTCTACTTCTTCTACCAAAAATTGTGGCACAGCTTCAGCCTCTGACACTGCATTCAGTTGTTGTCCTTCATCCTTACAAAGAACAGTACAAAGCACAAGGGGTCACCCGCTTAGACTTTAGGAAAGGAGATTTCATCTACAACAGCGGAAGGGATTCTTTACGGTAAGGACAATAAAGGTATGGAATTCACAGCCTGAGGAGATGGTGATATCCAGTACAGTAGATGCCTTTAAAAAGGGCCTGGATACTTTTTTAAAAGAGCGGAACATAGAGGGCTATGTATGTTAGTATTGGGATTAATATTTAGTTAGTGCTTATTAATCCATGGAGAAGTTTGATTGCCATTTGGAATCAAGAAGGAATTTTCTTCTCCCATTCAAAGCAGAATTTGAAATTGCTGTATTGAGGGGGTTTTTGCCTTCTTTTGGATCGACATCGGTAAACAGGAATAGGAAAAGGATTGAACTTGATGGACGCAAGTCTTTTTTCAACCTAAATTACTATGTAACTATGTAAAAGACTTGAATACAATTCTTCCACTCGTTTTAGTATTTGTTGTAGAGTTTTTGCTGATGGACCATCTTCAAGCTTTAATGCAAACATTTGGCTCCTACGTATGGCCATCTTTCGTTTTGCTTTCTTTAGCCCTTGATTTTCTTCCACTGTCCTTTTGATGAGCCTAACATTGAATTTGTACGTTTTTCTTCCTTTATGAGCTTCATTATGGTCTTGCACATCCTATATAATAATTTGCTAAATTGTAACAACTCAGTCATGCTCAGTAGAGACTGCTGCGCGTGCTGCAGTTATGCCCAGTAGAGACTGGCCGTGACAAGGCTGATGCAGAGCGGGGCACTCCAAAGCGTCCAGCTCTGTCAGCCGTGGTGCAGGTAGTCTCTACTGGGCATGACTGCACCGAGACTGTCCAGCACTGTGGCCCGTGTACACAGGCTCTTCAGCTAGTTTCTACATAGTCTACCCTTTTTCTAATATTACCATTTTGCTTCAGTTCTTGTCGGTTTTTCATCATGGCAACTGTTTCTTTTTATGTTCTGTTTGGCTTTTCTTGTTTCACAGTAGGTGCAAGGGTATGGGTATTGTCTACTATAGTCTTCACATTTTCATTGTGGGTTGGAAGGTCTTGCAGCACACTGAAACAATTTAGAACGAAATTCTTGATTTTTTTCAATAGCTGGCTAGTGTCGATTTTCAAGTTTCTTGACTTTATCCTTGTATTTCTTTATTTCTTGCAGTTAATTTTGATTGATGATGGTCACTTCCAACGTTATAACGATTTAAGACTGAGCAGCCAATGAATATTATTTTACTATCTGCAAGTGTGAATTCTATTTCACTTGTATTACCATTACAGTTTTTCCATGTCCATTTTATCTGGGCTTTTTCCCTGTAGAATGAATTCCTGATGTATAAATCTTGCTCTTCTGCAGATTTGATCAGTTGTTTGCCTTCATTGCTTTTCCTAGCTCACTGTGGTCCAATCGATTTTTGTATCTTACCAATTCTTGCATTGAAATCTCCCATTATAAATTTGTAGGGGTAAGTACCCTGATTTGTAGAAGCTAATAAATCATAATAAAATTATTCAACTTCATCATTCTGGCTACTTGTGGGACATAAATGTCTTGAAGAACATAGGGCTCGATCCAGATGTTGGCGTTAAAACCAACGTGAAGAAAAAACTGCCTTCGCGAGTTAAGCAAGACCAGGTAACGTGAGATTCAAATCTTCCTTACCCAGAAAGGCTAACGAGCGATGACCAACAAAATACACATTAACCTTTAAACCTGCGTCGCTTACAAAATCTTACCTAAAAACACACAATAAAAATGTTACCTAGCACCACAGCCAATCACAGCACTCCATAGTAGAAAGTTCAGTCAGAAAATCCAAAACCACCGTCGCCTATATTTTTGTGGAGAATAGCACACAAGTCAGAGTACAAAACCACGTCTCCAGTTCTGAACAGCATTCTCTGTGCTTTTCCCTACCCAGCCAGTAGGGGAACATAGAGATGGCTTTCAGTACCATGGACAGCTTTGAATGCCATAGTGACGTGCACTGCTCACCCCTGTGGCATTCAAGGGGTTACAGTCAATAAAACTAGTACACCAAGCACTACACAATGCCCCCCTTTGACCCCTTAGTATGTCACATATATTGCATATATGGGACATACTAACCCCATCCACATCCACCTCATGGACTTCCATGTAGTGAACAAATCTGTCTTTTATTCCACAATTAACCCTTTGAGTACCAGAGAGGTAGAAAAGCATTGCTTAGCATGTTTCCTAGCCCTCTGGTACCAAAAGGGTTAATAGGCAAGGTATGGACTACATACCTTGCCTGTATATATGCGTGTGTGGTTTTTTTTAATACATTTTTTAAATTAAAATACCATTAATAAACATTTTTTGACTTAGATTCATTCATTTATAATGCCCTACCTCCTGTGTCCCATTTCTATTAGTACTTTTGCTCCACTCTCCTTCAAACGGAGAGTGGAGCAAAAGTACTAATAGCAATGGGACACAGTACACAGGACATTATGAATGAATGAATCTCATTCATAAACCATTGCTGAAGAAGCCCTCCCCAGCGCTCCCCTCAGTTACTTCATAAAAATGCTGTATTGCTGGCTGGAGGCATTAAAGAGTACCAGAGGCATTGGAGGAAGCGGGTGGAGGGGACAGAGACATCGGAGGAAGCGAGTGGCAGGCTTGTATTTGCTGCCCACTTCCTCCGATACCTCTCCTCACGCGTTGGCATTATGCCCACGTGTCGGCGAATTGCGGAACGCACGACGCCAGGCGGGGACAATGCCAACACGTGAGGAGTGGTATCGGAGGAAGCAGGCAGCAAATACAAGCCTGCCACCCGCTTCCTCCGATGTCTCTGTCCCCTCCACCCGCTTCCTCTGATGTCTCTGTCCCCTCCACCCGCTTCCTCCAATGCCTCTGGTACTCTTCAATTCCCCCAGCCAGCAATACAAGATTTTTGTGACGTAACTGAAGCGAGCGCTGGGGAGGGCTTCTTCAGCAATGGTTTATGAATGAGATTCATTCATTCATAATGTCCTATGTACTGTGTCCCATTGCTATTAGTACTTTTGCTCCACTCTCCATTTGAAGGAGAGTGGAGCAAAAAGTACTAATAGAAATGGGACACAGGGGTTAGGGCATTATAAATGAATGAATCTAAGTCATTATACGTTTATTAATGGTATTTTAATTAAAAAATGTATTAAAAAACGCACACACACACACACACACACATATATACAGGCAAGGTATGTAGGGTACCAGAGGGCTAGGAAATATGCTAAGCAATGCTTTCCTACCTCTCTGGTACTCAAAGGGTTAATTGTGGAAGAAAAGACAGATTTGTCCACTACGTGGAAGTGCATGAGGTGGATGTGGATGGGGTTAGTATGTCCCATATATGCAATATATGTGACATACTAGGGGGGGTCAAAGGGGGGCATTGTTTAGTGCTTGGTGTACTACTTTTCATTATTGTAACCCTTTGAATGCCACAGGGGTGAGCAGTGCACATCCCTATGGCATTCAAAGCTGTCCATGGTTCTGAAAGCCATCTCTGTGTTCCCCTACTGGCTGGGTAGGGAAAAGCACAGAGAATGCTGTTCAGAACTGGCGACGGTGTTTTTTTTTTACTCTGTGTCCTGTGCTGTTCTCCAAAAAAAAAAATAGGCGTTAGATTTCTGGAGAGAAATGTTGCAATTTAACGTGAGTTAGCCCTAACTCCAACATTTGAATAGCTTTTGGCGTCGCTTGTACATTATCCTCTATGGGTTAGATCTTGCTGTTCTGGCGACGGGCGAAGTGTATTTCAGAACTGGCGTTGCTTGTTACTAGTGGAACATATGCATTGCTCAGTTGACGTTAAAACCAGCGTCGCCAGTTTTTTCTGCCGACGCCAACATTTGAATCAAGCCCGTAGCGACTGATAGCACAGGAAACAATTTGATCAGAAATACTTTTACGATGGAGTCTAACAGTCTTTTGGTAATCAAGAATCCAGTACCTCCACATTGTCCATAATTGGTTCCTTTATAGTATAGCCAGCATCCATATTCTAATTTGAATAAATCTTCATCTTTATTACGTCTCACATAAGCAAAAAATGATGGTGTACAGTTTTTGTATTAATTCCTCTAAGCGTGAAACCGTATTACTCATAGATTGAATGTTAAGCTCCCCAATGTCTAAAGACCAAAGCCAGCCTGATAGAACTAGGTGATGCTAAGAATCACCTAGTTCTATCAGGCTGGCTTTGAGCTGACCTTCCCGCTGCCTTAGGAAGTAGCTCGGAAACCTCATGAGAATGAAGACCTTTTTTTTTTTTTTTTTTTTTTTTTTTTTTTTTTAAATGTGAAGCCATGTTGTGGGATTGGACCATAATCTGCCACACTGGTCTAGTGCGGTTTTAGATTGATTTTAGTCACTATTTGCTACTGTTTGTGTCACTAGAGCTATGGCTATCTGGGGTGAACAGCTTTCAAATGCCATTAAAGGGGATGTTCCCAAAGAGCAACTGGTGCAAATTTAGTGTTAGTTGACACTTGAGATTCCATTTACTTTTTTAAGTTTATTCCTTAATTTTACTGAATTTGCACATCCCCTTTGAGACCGGGTACCCATGCAGTGGACATTTTCGATTCATACACAGAGCATGTATGGACATATCTATCCTCCAGTTGCACCTAGGAAGCTTCTTATGAGGCAAACTATCTAGCAACCCCCAGTTGGACCCCCCCACCCTGTTATCAAGGACCTCAGTATATAAATGAGCAAAAAGAAACGTGGGGAGGGTGCTAGTATCAAAAGATCAGTGCCACCAATAGTTAAACATATACTCACATAGAGGGTAAGCTGATGAATAAATCCCCTATCATCAGCATATGGCAACAGGGGAACTTCAGTTCGCCCCTGATTGAGTACCCAAGGTAAATGTGAATGAACAGATGGTAATAAAAATAGATTAATTTATTAAATAATACTGAGACCTTAAGTCTCTAATAGCGCAATTAAAGTGTGTGTGTGTGTATATATATATATATATATATATATATATATATATATATATATAGTCATCAACGCATTTCAAGGTTATAACAACCTTTTCTTCAGGATAACAACAATATCGATATACATCATACAAAATGAACCTCAGAGAGCCATTCCAAATCATAAACATCAGCCAATGAGTTTAAAATAAAATAAACCAATCACAATGCTCTAACAATTAAAACTTTATCTCAACAATGTGTATCTCTAATGAACGAGCTACAAATGCCATTAACCAAAATGGCAAAATAAAAAATCAACAACCTCAGCAATAGACCAATAACAGTCTTACTTTGTATCACGGTGCCCGTGATCCCTCTCTGTCACTCTCGCTTGTGGTGCACTCTGATTGGCTGAGGCTGTTTGGCCTGCCCCTGGTGACCTTTTTATGCCTGGCCATTGACACCTGTCAGGTGTCCTTTCGTGGTGTTCCAGAGCCAGTGTTGCTGTTGCTGTGTTCGTGCGTTCCTGATTCCTGTGTACCAACTTGGCCTGTCTTGGCTACGCTCCTGTGTTTCTGCTTCGTGATCCGATCCGGCTTGGCTGACGTTCCTGTTTGTGACTGATCTGGCTTGTCTGAGGACCACCTCTGTGTACCGATCCGGCCTGGCTGACTTCCTGCTCCGTGACCTGAACCGGCTTGTTCAATTGACCTGCTTGTTCCTGCTTCCTGCTGCTAGTGTCGCCATAGCGACATTCTGACTTCCGCTGAGGCCGCTTACCGGGCTGATTGTTTGCCTCTGTACTCCTGCAGAGTTGTGCCTCCATTGCTGAGTCTCCGTTACCTTTTGCAGAGCTGTGCTTCCGTTGCCGAGCCTTCCCTGACACTTGCAGAGCACTTTCCACGACTGCTGAGCCTGTGATCCTTGAGCTGCTTAACCCTTGCTGTGCTGCCATTTCATTATCTGAGCCTTCACGTAACTTGCTGAGCCTATCCTGTTTGGTCGCTACTTCTGCAGAGCCGGCCGCGTTACAAGCCTATCTAGACGGCGGCTCATCCTTCCATCAGCAGAGTAGTCGGTATACGTTACCGCGCCCGGTAGTGGCACTATTGGCTCTTGCAGGTTGTCTCCGGTATAAGCCCGTGGGGGCTATTGGCTCATATCCTTGCAGCACAGGGTGGTCTCCGTTAATACGCCCGTAGGGGCTATTGGCTCATATAATTACAGCACAGAGTGGTCTCCTTTGTACACCCGTGGGGGCTATTGGCTTTCTTTTGTATTATAGCAGTCTCCGTTGTTACGCCCGTGGGGCTACTGGCTCAAGCTCTTGCAGGTTGTCTCTGGTTACGCCCGTGGGGGCTATTGGCTCAAATCTTTACTGTGCAGTTGGTCTCCATTATTATGTCCGTGGGGGCTATTGGCAAGCTCTTGCATTGTAGCAGTCTCCATTGTTACGCCCGTGGGGGCTATCGACTCAAGCACTTGCAGATTAAGTTGTCTCCGTTGCTATGCCCGTGGGGGCTATTCACTGCAACTTCTCTGCAGTTTCTACCAATTTTCAGTACTGGCTGCCGCATTCCAGCCTTAAGAACTTTCACTAATAGCGGCCTGATCACCATCTTGGGCATGCCAAACACCACAACAGAGACTGACTGAGCATTGTATTTAACCATTGAGTATCCTCACTGCTGTGTACCTATCCTGTGATAGTATATGTGATACTTTTGCTTCTGTACACTTAACCTGTGATAGCATCTCAGTCTTTGATCGCTATTATTATTGTGTTGCCTGTAGAGGGCATTCTTTACTCTTTCATTTTTTTAAATAAAACTGTGTTTTATTTTACCTGCTGGTGTGAGTGTCTTAAAAACCGTTACAGTACGAAAGGGCCATGACCTCAGACAGCAAGGGTGAAGGTAACACACAAAACATCCACTGGAGGATGGATGTTCATGAGCAGCGCCTAGACCAGTTGGCGCTGGCCTTGCAAACCTTACTTGAGCGTACAGTACATCTTGACAAACCTAACCAGAATCTGGTGGTCCCCCCAGTCTCGACACCGGATAATCAGTCTGTAGTCCCTACTACACATTCCAGAGGCTTAACGGCGGCAGCGCCGTTACCATTGAGATATGATGGCGAACCTACACAATGCACGGGCTTTATTAATCAATTGGAGATATTTTTGGAACTCATGCCCCAGACATTTCCGAATGATCGGAGTAAGGTTGGATTTATGATATCGCTATTGACGGGCAAAGCATTGGCATGGGCTAATCCCCTGTGGGAGAATGCCAAACCATGTACTCTGAACTTTAATGAGTTCGTAAGGAAGTTCCACAGAGTGTTTGAGGTTCCTGGCAGAGCTGCCTCTGCTGCCAAAAGGTTAATGGAGATACAGCAGGGCGATCGTACCTTGGGCGACTACGCCATTGAGTTTCGGACCTTGGCAGCAGAGGTGGGATGGAACAATGAGGCGTTAGTGGCAGCCTTTATTCAGGGTCTGTCCGAAACAATAAAGGATTAAATAGCTGCCAGAGATGTACCTAGTGATCTGAATAAGTGCATTGACTATGTCATGCTTATTGACTCCCGCATCCGTGAGAGACGGTTGGCAAAAAGGGTGAGGTCCAGAAACTATGGGCATGGTAGTCTTTTAAACCCACCCTCACCGCCCATTCCTCCTGAACGTTCACCCGAATCTGGAGAACCAATGCAACTTGGGTTCACTAGACTTACTAAGGAGGAGCGGGTGCACCGTAGGAAACAGGGCCTATACTTATATTGTGGTAAGGCTGGGCACCTATTACGCACATGTCCGGTACGTCCGGGAAACGGACGCACCTAGGGTACCTTGGGGGACAGGCCCTAGGTGGTGTGCAGCAGTTCCTAGACTCAAGTACACTGAAACCCCCCATCCAGGTGGTATTCTCTTGGGCAGATCTGTCTATGGAAGTCAGGGCATTGGTGGACTCTGGTGGCGCTGGGTACTTCATGGACCAATCCTTTGCCGAATTGCACAGAATTCCATTAATCAAAAGAGAGTCCCCCCTGGCCATTGAAGCCATTGATGGCAGAGCTTTGGCACCGGCATTTATTACCATGGAAACGACTCCTATTACTATGTCAATTGGGACTCTCCACAAGGAGGAGGTACGTTTCCAAATTATTCGATCTCCTCATCATGCGGTCATCCTGGGGTTTCCATGGCTACTATTACATAATCCTCAGTTTGACTGGCAAAGATGCGAGGTTAAATCTTGGTCTGAGTATTGTGCAAAAATCTCTCTATCGCACCCTGTCAAGATTTTGTGTACCTCTCCCACTGTGCCAGCTGAATATCGAGAATTCAGTGACGTATTCAGCAAGGGAGAGGCTAACGCATTGCCTTAGCACAGACCCTATGATTGCGCTATTGATCTGCCCTGGGGTGTGGTGGCTCCCAGGGGTCGCGCTTATCCACTCTCATGTGATGAGAACAGGGCTATGGAGGATTACATGGAGGATGCCCTCAAGAGAGGGATTATTCGCAAATCTACCTCTCTGGCTGGTGCCGGGTTCTTTTTTGTAAAAAAGAAAAATGGCGAGCTTAGACCATGTATTGATTACCGGGGGCTAAACAAGCTGATGCCTAAGAATCCCTACCCTATTCCTCTCTTTACTAAACTTGATTTGCGGGCTGCATATAACCTGATCAGAATTAAGGCTGGAGATGAGTGGAAGACTGCATTTAATACCAGAACAGGGCATTATGAATATCTGGTGATGCCATTTGGCCTATGCAATGCACCTGCGGTGTTCCAGGAATTTATTAATGACATCCTGCGTGACATGCTCCAGTTCTCTGTGGTGGTATATCTAGACGATATATTGATTCACTCTGCCAACCTTACGCAGCATATTAAGGATGTCTCTGAGGTTTTGCTTTGATTACGTAAGAATAAACTGTTCTGTAAACTAGAGAAGTGCGAATTTCATAGGTCCCAAGTACCATTCCTGGGGTTCGTAATTTCTAAGATGGCATTGCTATGGACCAAGGAAAATTGGCAGCAGTCCTACAGTGGCCTCGTCCCAAGGGGTTAAAAGCCATTCAGCGCTTTTTGGGCTTTGCCAACTATTATAGGAAGTTTATCCAGAACTTTTCTACTATTGTGAAACCCCTGTCTGACTTGACACATAAGGGCGCTAATCCCTCTCAATGGTCCGAAGCAGCTGAAATTGCCTTTGAGACTCTGAAATCTGCCTTTGCTTCTGCTCCAGTGCTGTCCCACCCCAATCCCGCCCTGCCATTCACTTTGGAAGTTGATGCCTCTGAAGTCGGGGTTGGGGCAGTGCTTTCCCAACGTCCAGTGGGAGGTGGCGCCTTGAGACTTTGTGGGTTCTTTTCTAAAAAACTCTCCAGTGCCCAAAGCCACTATGACACGGGACACAGGTTTAGATGTAATGTAAGAAAGTTTTACTTCACTGAGAGGGTAGTAGACAAGTGGAATAGCCTACCAGCAGAAGTGGTAGATGTCAATACAGTGACAGAATTTAAGCATGCATGGGATAGGCATAAGGCGGTCCTTAACATAAGAAAAGACCAAGGACCAAAAAAGGTTTGAGGTTTTTTTTACACAGTAGGAAATTGGGCAGACTAGATGGGCCGAATGGTTCTTATCTGCCATCAAATTCTATGTTTCTATGAGATTGGCGACAGAGAGCTTCTGGCTATTATTCTTGCACTAAAAGAATGGTGTCACCTATTGGAGGGTACCAGAACTCCGGTGTTAATCCTAACTGACCACAAAAATTTGACTTATCTCTCTGAAGCAAAAAGGCTGTCCTCCTGACAAGCTAGGTGGGCACTTTTTGTGTCTCGGTTCAATTTTATAGTATCCTACCTACCAGGCTCAAAGAACGTTAGGGCGGATACCCTGTCCAGACAGTTTGCATCGGACATTGAGAGGGATGAAGATCCTGTACCCATTATTCAGCCTGACCATATCCTGGCAACGGTGCGTACTAGCATCACTTCACCGCTGGGGGAAGAGATTTTGGCATCTCAGGCAAGGGCTCCCCCAGAAACCCCAGTTGGCAAGTGTTTTGTGGATGAGCCATTCCGAACCCGGTTGTTGGAAACATACTATTCTTCTAAGGCTGCTGGGCATATCGGGAGGGATCAGCTAATATGGTCTCTGTCACAGTTGTTTTGGTGGCCCTCCCTTAGAGCCGATTGCTCCGCTTTTACTGCAGCCTGTGCCTCCTGTGCTCATGCCAAGACCCCCAGGCATCTTCCCAGTGGGCCTACTCCAACCTGTGCCTAATGGCGAACGTCCATGGTCCCACATCTCTATCGACTTCCTGGGAGAGCTGCCAGCATCTAAGGGGTACACGTTTATCCTCATGGTGGTCGATAGGTTCTCTAAGATGGCTCATTTTGTGCCTCTCTCTGGTCTTCCGTCGGCTCAGGAATTGGCTATAGTATTTGCCAAAGAAGTGTTTTGCTTGCATGGGGTATCCAGAGTGGTGGTCTCTGATCGTGGGAGCCAGTTCGTGTCCAGGTTTTGGAGGGCATTTTGTGGCCAGATGGGCATCCAATTGTCCTTTTCCTCCGCCTACCATCCCCAGACCAACGGGGCCGCTGAGCGTGCCAATCAGGGACTGAAGCAGTTCCTGCGTTGCTTTGTAACTGATCATCATGACAGTTGGGCCGACCTGTTGCCGTGGGCAGAGTTTGCCAGGAATTGTGCAGTTAATTCATCGTCCGGGAGCTCCCCATTTCTCATTAACTACAGGTTCCAGCCGTGCCTGCTTCCGGACTCATTTCAGTCACAACAGATTCCTGCCCTGGATGAGCATATGGCGCAACTTCGCTCCACTTGGGTACAGGTTCAGAGGACCCTCAGTCAGTCATTTCAGTGACATCAGCAGCATGCCAATCGTAGACGGCTGCCAGCGGTCTCATTCCAGGTAGGGGATAGGGTATGGCTCTCCTCCAGAAACCTCAATTTGCAGGTACCCTCCAATAAGTTGGCTCCCCGGTTCATTGGCACGTTCAAAGTTATCCGCAAGATCAATCCTGTCTCATATGCATTGGAACTCCCAGCCTCTATGCATATACATAATGTGTTCCATGTATCTCTCTTGAAACCCTTGGTTTGCAACCGCTACACTACCACTCCAGTGATTCCTGGGCTGGTGGACGTTCAGGGCTAGGAGGAGTACGAAGTCCAGAGTATCATTGATTCTTGGAGATTTAGGGGGAAGTTGCAATATTTGGTCCATTGGAAGGGCTATGGCCCTGAGGAATGTTCCTGGGTGGATCAGAAGGACCTCCATGCGCCTAGACTACTGTGCAACTTCCACTCTAAATATCCCCAGAAACCAAGACCTCCTGCAGGGAGAGGAGGTCTTTGAGAGGGGGGGTACTATCATGGTGCCCGTGATCCCTCTCTGTCACTCTCGCTTGTGGTGCACTCTGATTGGCTGAGACTGTTTGGCCCGCCCCTGGTGACCTTTTTATGCTTGGCCATTGACACCTGTCAGGTGCCCTTTCGTGGTGTTCCAGAGCCAGTGTTGCTGTTGCTGTGTTCGTGCGTTCCTGATTCCTGTGTACCAACTTGGCCTGTTTTGACTACGCTCCTGTGTTCCTGCTCTGTGATCCGATCCGGCTTGGCTGATGTTCCTGTTTGTGACTGATGTAGTTTGTCTGAGGACCACCTCCGTTTACCGACCCTGCCTGGCTGACGTTCTTGCTCGTGACTGATCTGGCTTGTCTGAGAACCACCTCCGTGTACCGATCCGGCCTGGCTGACTTCCTGCTCCGTGACCTGAACCGGCTTGTTCCAGTGACCTGCTTGTTCCTGCTTCCTGCTGCTAGTGTCGCCGTCACGACATTCTGACTTCCGCTGAGGCCGCTTACCGGGCTGATCGTTTGCCTCTGTACTCCTGCAGAGTTGTGCCTCCAGTGCTGAGTCTCCGTTACCTTTTGCAGAGCTGTGCTTCCGTTGCCGAGCCTTCCCTGACACTTGCAGAGCACTTTCCACGACTGCTGAGCCTGTGATCCTTAAGCTGCTTAACCCTTGCTGTGCTGCCATTTCGTTATCTGAGCCTTCACGTAACTTGCTGAGCCTATCCTGTTTGGTCGCTACTTCTGCAGAGCCGGCCGCGTTACAAGCCTATCTAGACGGCGGCTCATCCTTCCATCAGCAGAGTAGTCGATATATGTTACCGCACCCGGTAGTGGCGCTGTTGGCTCTTGTAGGTTGTCTCCGGTATACGCCCGTAGTGGCTATTGGCTCATATACTTGCAGCACAGAGTGGTCTTCGTTGTACACCCGTGGGGCTACTGGCTCAAGCTCTTGCAGGTTGTCTCCGGTTACGCCCGTAGGGGCTATTGGCTCAAGTCTTTACTGTGCAGTTGGTCTCCATTATTACGCCCGTGGGGGCTATTGACAAGCTCTTGTATTGTAGCAGTCTCCGTTGTTACGCCCGTGGGGGCTATCAACTCAAGCACTTGCAGATTAAGTTGTCTCCGCTGCTACGCCCATGGGGGCTATTCACTGCAACTTCTCTGCAGTTTCTACCAATTTTCAGTACTGGTTGCCGCATTCCAGCCTTAAGAACTTTCACTAATAGCTGCCTGATCACCATCTTGGGCGTGCCAAACACCACAACAGAGACTGACTGAGCATTGTATTTAACCATTGAGTATCCTCGCTACTGTGTACCTATCCTGTGATAGTATATGTGATACTTTTGCTTCTGTACACTTAACCTGTGATAGCATCTCAGTCTTTGATCGCTATTATTATTGTGTTGCCTGTAGAGGGCGTTCTTTACTCCTTAATTTTTTTAAATAAAACTGTGTTTTATTTTACCTGCTGGTCTGAGTGTCTTAAAAACCGTTACACTTTGCTAAAGGAAGCCACTCACATGCACCAACTGGACCAAGCAACAGCAACTGCACAAAGACACATCGTATCTAATTATTACGAGGTAGCCAATTATATAACTATATAGCATACGCAAAGTGCAGTACTTGATGAGATGTGAACGATTCTCTCAATAATTTAAAAACATTTCATCCAAATAATTAATGGATCAATAAATACAAGTAACATAGTTGATGAGGCTTAAAAGAGACATGCGTCCATCAAGTCCAGCCCATGCCAAAAGCACCCCTGTTGATCCAGAGGAAGGCAAAAAGAATCCCTCTGGAGCCATTTCCAATCTATCCCCAAGTGGAAGAAAAACAAACATTCCTTCCTGATTCCAAATGGCACTCAGATAGTTCCCCAGATCAGCATCCTGTCGGCTTCGAAGCCATCTGTCATAATTGTCAATATTGTTCTGTGCTAGATAGGCATCCATTGATTTTTTGAAAGCAGCTGCATTATCAGCAAGCACAACATCCTGAGGCAAATAATTCCATAGCTTTACCACCTTTCCTGTAAAGAATCCCTGCCTTTGTTTTAGTCGAAAGTGCCTTTCCTCTAGTCTTAATGGATGACCTCTTGTTCTTAGCTCAGCTCTTTGCATAAATAATTCATTGGATAGTTCTTTGTATTGATCTTGAATGTATTTGTAAATGGTAATCATATCACCCACAGATGTCTCTTCTCTAATGTAAACAAACCCACTTTGGCTAGTCTCTCTTTATAACTCAGCTCTTCCAATCCCTTTATTAGTTTTGTTGCACGTCTCTGCACCTTTTCCAGTTCAACAATGTCTTTTTTAAGAACCGGTGCCCAAAATTGTACTCCATATTCTTGATGAGGCCTAACTCCGGTAGAGAGTATCTCCTGTGCGATGTCTTGAGCGTGCTGGCCCAGTTGGTTGCCTCGAGTACTGCATTACCGTTCCGTGACTGCGACCCATTTTGCCTTGCTGCCTCCTTCCTCCTAACCCAGGGCTGACGCAGATCTCGATTGCTCAATATACGCTTGGCTTGTTTACCACTTTGGTTGGTCTCCTGGGAGCCTCAGTTAGTCTACTCTTGTCAGTCTCCAACAAGCCCAACCATGGCCTTCCGGTACTCGCCCGGGTAGGAGCTATTCCATTGGCACAGTATACACTGGCTTGTCACTCTCCGTTATTGAGGTTGGTCTCCTGGGCGCCTCATTCGGCTCTGTCACCTGGCAGTTGCCATCAAGCCTAGCGTTATTACATCTATTGTCTGGTACCGTTACCTTGGTTCTCAGTCTGTGTGCATTCCTGGGCGTTCCGTTGTACCTCCAGTTGCAGTACTACTGGTAGTCCGTGCTCCATCCAGGGCCTCGTTCATCCTTCCTGGGCCTAGTCGCTATTTTGCCACTCATCCTCAGAGAGTGCTTCTTGGGCCTCGCTATTAGGGCCTCCCAGACTCCTGGCCTAATAGCATTTACCATCTGTGTCTCACTATCACATGACCTGTCCTGACCTGTGTCAGTATTTCTCTTGCTCACTGATATATTTATACTGGACTCATGTGGGCTAATGTTATTTAGTAACCTGTCCTGTGTCAGTACTGTTTGTTTACTATTGCTGGACCCGCGAGGGTTACTTTATTCTGTCTGGTTTCAATAAAACTGTGTTTTACCAAATTGCCTGCCTCTGAGTGTACTGAAAACCGTTACAATAACACCGTCTAAACCGAAGCCTTTTATTTTATGCAGTAACTTGTTGTGAGGCACTGTATCAAAGGCTTTTGCAAAATCCAAGTATACTACATCAACAGCAATTCTCCTGTCCAAATTACTACTCACTTTTTCATAAAATGCCAGTAAATTAGTCTGACATGATCTATTCTTCATGAAACCATGTTGAGTCCTACTAATAATATTGTTTGTCTTCATATAGTTCTGAATACTGTCAGTTAGTAAACCTTCTAGTATCTTACCCACTATGGAATCCAAGCTGACAGGTCTATAATTTCCTGGTTTTGATCTTGCTCCCTTTTTAAACAATGGAACTTCCTCCAATCACAGGGCACTATGCCTGATGAAAGTGAATCCATAAATATTAAGTGTAATGGTCTTTGCTATTACTTAACTAAGTTCCTTAAGTACCCTTGGGTGTATACCGTCAGGTCCAGGTGCTTTATTCACCATAACCCTTTCTAGCCTCTTTCGGATCTTGTCCTCAGTAAGCCATGTACATGATGAAGGAAACTATGTGGTTTTGTCTGTTTGCCCATATTCTGTCATTTCTGCTTCCTTTGTATATACTGAAGCAAATAATGTATTTGGGGTGTCAGCCATATCCTTATCCTCACTGATCAATTCACCTGACCAATATCAACCTTAACTTTTTTGTTATTAATATACTTGTAGAATTGTTTAGGGTTTTTCATGCTCTCATTTGCAATATTTCTCTCATTGTCAATTTTAGCTAGCTTAGTTGCTTGTTTGCAGATTTTATTATATTCTTTATATTTTTGAAATGATTCATCTGAACCGTTTGACTTAAACAATTTAAAAGCCTGTGTCTTATTTCTCATTTCCCTGAAAACCTCATTATTAAGCCACATTGGTTTCACTTTACTCCTCTTTTGCTTATTCCCCAGTTGTATATATTGACGTGTATATTTGTCTAAGAGCATTTTAAACACACTTGTGCATTTTTGTCTTTGAAAATGACATGCTACTGGTCATCCTCTAATACTGCTCTTAGCTTTGTAAAATTAGCCTTTTTAAAATTGAATGTTTTGGTTAAACCCTTGCTATTGGTTTTCTCATAACAAATTTCAAAGGCTACAATATTGTGGACACTTGCCCTAATGTTCCCTTACTTGTACATTATCTAGCATGTCAGACAGACAATGTACTGAAAAAGAAAAAAAAAAAAAAGAGAAATAATGAAAAATGTAAAAATAAAAATGAAGTGCAATGGAAATAAAAATAAAAGATGTAACTTAGTGTTAAAACTAATATTTAAAGGGATTGTATTGCTTGAAAATAATTTTATTATATATAGTATCCCTTAAAAAACATTAAAAATGATATGAGTCTTATCTCCCAACCTTTATTGTTTAGGAGATATTAGCAAGTAAAGTTAATAATTATAAAAGTAAAACTTTTCCTGGCTGTTTTAGCCAAGTCTGCCATCTAGTGGACAGATTTGGAATCCGGTCCACAGATCAGCCGGCAGCTCTTTAGCAGTGCCGAGATCACGATCTATAAAAATAACTACTTCATTGTAACTGTCTACAAAGTGTGTCTGGCTTGCAAGCACACTTTGTAGACCATTCCAATGAGGAAATAATTTTTAAGATCGTGATCTCGGCACTACTGAAGAGTTGCGGCCAGTCTGCGGACCAGATTCCAAATCTGAAGGCTTGAGCAGTGACATCACTCCAGAGGAAACTTGCTAATATCTCCCAAACCATAAAGGTTTGGAAGATAAGACTTACATCAGTTTTAATGTTGTTTAAGGGCTACAATATAAATTAAAATTATTTTCAAGCAATACTATCCCTCTAAGTGATGTGAATGTGTGAAAATCTATAAAATGTTATATATGTGTGAAATAAATTTACATATATACAGTACTGTGCAAAAGTTTTAGGCAGGTGTGAAAAAATGCTGTAAAGTAAGAATTCTTTAAAAAATAGACATGCTAATAGTTTGTTTTTATGAATTAACAAAATGATAGTGAGTGAACAGAAGAAAAATATATATCACATCAATATTTGGTGTGACCTCCCTTTGCCTTCAAAACAGCATCAGTTCTTCTAAGTAAACTTGCACATGTTTTTTTAAGGAATTCGGCAGGTGGTTGTTGCAGTCATCTTGGAGAACTAACAGTTCTACTGAGGATTTAGGCAGCTAGAGAAAGGGAGGGTGGAAAGGAGAGAATGAGAGGAGGAGCAGAACAGTGAATGTGAGGCTGGGGTGGGGGCAATTAAGTAGGTGGGAGTGGCAGGCAAATGGTGAAACAGTAATGTAACGGACCCTAGGCCGTTACTTTGCAGCGATTGGAAAAACTATGGCAGCCTGCCGCCTAAGGGTCATTGTGGCAGCCGTGGATCAGTGTCTGGGAGTCTGGTTAGGGGTTACGTGAAGAACAGCTCCTCCAAAAGACTAAATTCACGGCCATAGGCCGGTACATGGAACCTGGTGGAGTTATGGAGAATAAACCTTTTCCAAAAAACTGAAATCCACAGACTATAACCTGTCCGCAGGCTGGCTGCTGGGTGGGGCAAACTATACAAAAGCCCCATAGACTTAACATGGGAGGGTAGGCGGCTTCCTGATTGGCCAGTCCAGGTTAAAGGGCTTCTATTGACTTTGCATGGGGAAAATAGGCGGCCCAGGGATTGGTCAGTTAGCTGCCCGACCACTGGGTCCGATTGGCTGAGACAGCAACGATGATATTGGCCAGGATTGGCCATTGGATTCCAGGCTCCTGATTGGCCAGGGGTTGAAGCGGAATATTCAAAGATGCTTCAACCCCCTGGCCATTGTGTAAAGATGTGTATTCGAGTCCCTCAGCCTTTTGTCACAGTGTTTACCCTTACTCAGTCCCTTTGTATAAATAATGTAATCATGTCTAGCCCTTTGTGTTATGTTTACACCATCTGTCAATGTCCTTTGTCTAGTATTGTATCTGGATGTGGTTTTGCATGCATAAAAGAGTTGAAATTTGTACAATAAAGTGTGTTACAGTTTGAACTTGAACTGGCTTCTGTCTCTCTGTTGCTGGATGGTATCAAGGGTCTTCTTTTGACCCCCATCCTAGGAAGAAATGCTACTTGAGTAACCGGTGGAGCTGCCTGCTTGTAGCTGACCTCAGGAGGGAGAAACCTGGAACTATGGCCTGAGTCCAACCCAAGGACTTTGGTATCCATTACATTGGTGGAATGCGGTGGGATTGAACTGAAACCAGCCCAGCATTTGGGAAAAATAGCCACTGGCTTGACCCCGGTTTTAGCAACAGTTCGTGGGATCTTCTCCCTAACTCCACTGAGGGGATCCAGGCGGTTACTTATGGCAGCGCTAGAACCCTGGGGCTATGTTGCACCCAACTGGAGACGGACGAAGGAGCTACTAGCGCTGCGCTGGTCGCTGTAGGGAGACAATCCTCTACCGGAGTGGGAAGAAAGTCTGGCCTGCTATGTTGAGGAGGAAGTTCGCCTACAAGACCGCTACACAGCCTTACGCCAGAAAGCAGAGCAGAAGAGCTACAGCTCTGCACCACGCTATGGTGTCCTGGATGGCTATGGCTACGATGACTCCAGAATAGTATGGGAGGTCTTGTGGAGTGATCACAACTTTGGCAGCAAGGAGGATGCCCGCTTTTGGGATGTCCGGGAGGGGATGCTGGGTCTCTGCGACACCCCAGAGCTGGAGGGGGAACTTTGTGACTTTGCGGAGCAGGAATGGCATCTGGAGAGAGCCTACCAGAGCCTTTTCCAGAAGATAGAAAGGCATTTTACAGGAGAGGGACCACAGACAGCCCACCTGTATCCTTCCCCACCTGAAGAGATGACCCGGCTGACTAACCCGCCCTGCCGTATCGGATCCATTCCAGCAGTTGAGTTGAGTTCCGTGATCCGGTGTTGGAGAGGGTGCAGAAACTGTTGCCTCACCTGGGACCCAATCCATTGGAAGAGATGGTTGCCCAACTTACGATGGCAGTAGGGCAGCATTACTGTCATGAACTCCAGCACTTCATTGATAACCCTGACCTGGGGAGTGGGACCACGGTCATTGTTACAATTAGAGGTCTGGAATTTCAGAATAAATATAAGAACAAACACACTGCAGTGAAAACTATAAAACTACAGTTTATTAAAACATGCAATAATTAAATAGGTTATGAAGTAAACATCCTGCCAGAGTTCACAAGCGTATGAGAGACATACCTCTAACAGGTGATAAAAAGTACAAGAACTATTGCCAGAGCTTAACCAACTCTACAATACGCAAGATAGGACAGATAAGAAGATAAGCAATAACAAAGGGTACTTATCAACGAGAGAGCCTCATAATAAGACACAGGTGCACGGACAGAGGTGAAAATCAAGTCGCCCTCATTCGTCCCAACAACGGCTCTCTGAATCTATTGTGTTGATTACAGGTTAAAAATACAGATGTCTAATACTACGCATGCGTATGTGCTTTGTTACAGAAGGCTGAATAGTGGAGACATCACTGCCTGTCTCTCATAAACACTACATAAGTTAGCATCGCCCGCCCCTCTGCTGTTGCCAGCCAAACTGCAGATAATTAACCCCCAACTAACCATGAGGAGATCACCAAAAAAAAAAAACATCCCTTACAGTCCTCCCCAGCAGCTCAACTGCCCCTGCCCTGGAGAGTGGGAAATGCGTCCTCTCCAGGGGCTTTGTTGCTACTGCCTTGGGGAGTGGGACCTGCGTCCTCCCCAATGGAACTGTTTCACCTTTTCCTGAAACCCCAGCTGCGGTGAGTGGGATGATGGTCCCTGCCAGCAGCCATGTTTAGCCCGAACTGATGGGTGGGAGAGAGCCCATCAGCCCTTGTGAATGCCCTACTGTGGAGAGTGGGAGAGAATTCACCACCCCCGTGTCAATGGACCCTGCCCTGGAGAAGGAGCAAGGTGTTCTCTCCAGGGGCAAGGATGATTCAGCCCTGAGGAATGGGATTGCGGTCTTCCTCAGGGCAAAGAATGGCCCTATGGTTAGTGGCCTGAAAGAAGAGGACCCCAGCAGACTGAAGGAGCGCAGTGCTGTGGGCCCTCTTGGTTACCTTATAGACTGTGAACTGGTGGGTGGGAATGCGTTCCCCACCAGCCCCCCTGTGACCCCTGGCCTGGTGAGTAGGAGCGAGCTCACCAGGGCCTGGGAAACCCCTGCTGCGGTGGACGACACACCGGTCCCCACCAGCAGCCCCTGTCTGTTCCCTGAGGATGTTGCCCTGGAGAAAGAGGGAAGTGTGCTATCCCGGTGCATGCACACAATTGCTAGGAAGATTGGAAAGGTGTTCCCCCCTCCGAACGAAAAGAGGCCTAGCAGAAGAGGAGCCCAACAGGCCACCCCAAGGCAGTGCTGCTAGGGCCCCTAGTAATCCTGAACTGGTGAGGGAAAAGGCATGTCTCACCAGCAACCCTGCATTTTGCCCTGAGAACCCCATACCTGCGAGCGGGAGAGAACTCTCCAGTCCCCCTTTAATCCCTGGCCCGGTGGGTGGGAGCGAGCCCACCAGGCCCTGTGAAAATACGCTGTAATGAGTGGGACAACAGTCCTCATCCACAGCCCACTGCTTGTTGCCCATTTGCCTGAGTCCCTAGCCTTGGTGAGTGGGACCACGGTCCTCACCAGGGATGTTGGGGCGTCCCCTGTATCTTGCTACCCAAGCCTGGTGGGTGGGAATGTGTTCCCCACCAGGCCAAACCTTGATCCAGCCGCAGGAAGTGGGGCCACCTGTTTTCCCAGCGGCCCTTTGCTTATTGCCCCATCTCAGGAGAGTGGAAGCGGCCTCCTCTCCTGTCCTCATGGAGCACTTGGCCAAGGAAAAGGGGAAAATGTGCCTATCTCCCCACAGTCTGATCCTCCGCTGCATCCCTTCAGCAAGTAGAGTGTCTGCAAACCTCAGCCTCAGCCTCTCCCCAGCACAGCGATGGCAAGGGAGATCACTTTACTCCAAGAAGATCCACCCCATTGACTGGCTCTGGATCCAACACCACTGGCCCCAGACCCAGGAAAGGCCTGACCTCAGCTCTGTCTGGAGCATGGCCCATGAGAGGCCTCCCAGCTTGGTGCCGGCCAAGACCAAGAGGCACCAGGTTCCAGGGCCCTGGACCAAAGGCCCCAGTTTAACCCTTGGTCCACGACAAGGGGCTCATCTGCTGTTTCCTGGCCCGGACAAGGGGCTGATGTTTTTCCCTGGCCCGGACAAGGGGCCCAACGCTTTACAGGCCTGGACAAGGGGCTAACATTTTCTCCTGGACCAGGACAAGGAGCTCAAGTTTTATTGCGCCACCCAGGACCAGGGGCTAATACTTTACTTCTGAGCCCAGACAAGGAGCTACCCTCCTCCACGCAGGAACGTGTCTGCCTTCAAGCCAGCGTTCATCCAAGCTGCCTCTGGCTTGGGTCTCGAAGAGGGGGGAAATGTAACGGACCCTAGGCCGTTACTTTGCAGCGATTGGAAAAACTATGGCAGCCTGCCGCCTAGGGGTCATTGTGGCGGCCGTGGATCAGTGTCTGGCAGTCTGGTTAGGGGTTACGTGAAGAACAGCTCCTCCAAAAGACTGAATTCACGGCCATAGGCCGGTACATGGAACCTGGTGGAGTTATGGAGAATAAATCTTTTCCAAAAGACTGAAATCCACAGACTATAACCCGTCCGCAGGCTGGCTGCTGGGTGGGGCAAACTATTCAAAAGCCCCATAGACTTAACATGGGAGGGTTGGCGGCTTCCTGATTGGCCAGTCCAGGTTAAAGGGCTTCCATTGACTTTGCATGGGGAAAGTAGGAGGCCCAGGGATTGGTCAGTTAGCTGCCCGACCACTGGTTCCGATTGGCTGAGACAGCAACAATGATCTTGGCCAGGATTGGCCATTGGATTCCAGGCTCCTGATTGGCCAGGGGTTGAAGCGGAATATTCAAAGATGCTTCAACCCCCTGTCCATTGTGTAAATATGTGTATTCGAGTCCCTCAGCCTTTTGTCACAGTGTTTACCCTTACTCAGTCCCTTTGTATAACTAATGTAATCATGTCTAGCCCTTTGTGTTATGTTTACACCATCTGTCAATGTCCTTTGTCTAGTATTGTATCTGGATGTGGTTCTACATGTATAAAAGAGTTGAAGTTTGTACAATAAAGTGTGTTACAGTTTGAACTTGAACTGGCTTCTGTCTCTCTGTTGCTGGATGGTATCAAGGGTCTTCTATTGACCCCCATCCTAGGAAGAAATGCTGCTTGAGTAACCGGTGGAGCTGCCTGCTTGCAGCTGACCTCAGTAGGGAGAAACCTGGAACGACGGCCTGAGTCCAACCCAAGGACTTGGGTATCCGTTACAAGTAATGTTAGAGGAGAGGCAGAGTGTCAAAAGAGAGGTTAGGAGGGGCAAAAGGGAGGTTTAGAATAAGAGGCCAAGAAGTGAACATGGGGGTAGGAGGGGGAAAATTAGAAGGAAGACAAATGTGTAGCCCAGCAGGTATGTTCCTCCCTACACATTTATACCCTTTGCTACAAATATAAATTGTGTATAGCGAACAGAAGGAAAATCTAAAATCAAATCAATATTTGGTGTGACCACCCTTTGCCTTTAAAACAGCATCAATTCTTCTAGGTACACTTGCACACAGTTTAAGGAACTCGGCAGGTAGGGTGTTCCAAACATCTTGGGTAGCTTACAACAGTTCTTCTGTGGATTTAGGCAGCCTCAGTTGCTTCACTCTCTTCATGTAATCCCAGACAGACTCGATAATGTTGAGATCAGGGCTCTGGTGGGCCATATCATCAATTCCAGGACTCCTTGTTCTTCTTTACGGTGAAGATAGTTCTTAATGGCCTTTACTGTATGTTTGGGGTCATTGACATGCTTCAGAATACATTTGGGGCCAATCAGATTCCTCCCTAATGGCATTGCATGATGGATAAGTATCTGCCTGTACTTCTCAGCATTGAGGACACCATTAATTCTGACCAAATCCCCAACTCCATTTGCAGAAATGCAGCCCCAGACTTGGAAGGAACCTCCACCATGCTTCACTGTTGCCTTCAGACACTCATTCTTGTACCGCTCTCTAGCCCTTCGGGGAGCAAACTGCCTTCTGCTACAACCAAATATTTAAAATTTTGACTGATCAGTCCAGAGCACCTGCTGCCATTTTCTGCACCCCAGTTCTTGTGTTTTGTGCATAGTTGAGTCGATTTGCCTTGTTTCCACATCAGAGGTATGGCTTTTTGACCACAAGTCTTCCATGAAGGCCACTACTGCCTTAACGTCTCTGGACAGTGGATGTACCAGGTCCCACTGTTGTCTGCCAATTCTGAGCTGATGGCACTACTGGACATCTTCCGATTGTGAAGGGAAGTAAGCATGATGTGTCTTTCATCTGCCTTGGCTGGCCACTGCGTTTACGGTCCTCGACATTGTCTGTTTCTTTGTGCTTCTTCAAAAGAGCTTGTACAGGACATCTGGAAACCTCTGTCTGCCTTGAAATTTCTACTTGGGAGAGACCTTGCTGATGCAGTATAAATACTTTGTGTCTTCTTTCTGTGCCATGGTATTTGACTTTTGACATTAAACGGTCTTCAGCAACCTCACCTTGTTAGCTGAGTTTAGCTGTTCCTCACCCAGTTGTATTCATCCTACATAGCTGTTTCTGTTAATGATTGTGTTTCAACCTACATATTAAATTGATGTTACGGTTGGCAAGCAAAACCAGGAGTCAGACGGTATAGTTAATAGAACCTTTATTATGAGAATAATAACAGTTATGCAATATAAATATATACACATAGTGGGCGATCGAAAAGGCGAGTACTGTATCAGGAATAGCAGTCTCCCGATATGACCACCTCACTGTCCGAGACTAGGCCTCAGCCTGCTGGAGTCTCGCGATAAGGTAACTCCCAAGAGAGGTACTGACTCAGCCTGCAGTCAGTAGCTGGGAGTCTGCTAGCCCCAGGTCAATACTAGGAAGGATGTCTGAATAACGGAACCAACCCTAGGAGCGAACAGATAGGGCCTTCTAGTAAGCACCAGATAGGATAGTCAGACGAGCCAAAGTCACACACGGAGCGGGTAGTCAGCCAGAGCCACAGGTTTGCACCAGATAGGATATCCACTGAAGCGATGCAATGCTGGATGCGCAGTGGATAGAGCCCCAGGTCAACACCAGAGTGGATAGTGAGACAAGCCTAGGTCATACACGGAGCGGGTAGTCAGCCAGAGCCACGGGTTTGCACCAGATAGGATATCTGAGCCAAATCGGAACGCACAAGGAGAATAGTCAGACAGCGCCACGGGTCAACACCAGAATGGATGGACAGACAAGCCGGATCATGCACAGGAATCAGGAATACTAGATAATGAACTGCTCAGAACACCACGTAAGGGTGACTGAGTCACGACTCAGTCTGCCCTTTAAACCCCTCCACAGGAAATAGATAGGCGGAGCAGCTAGAGGGAGGAAGTAGGTAGGAGGAGACTACAGGGAACAAACACACACAAAACAGAGGCCTGCAGCATGCTTGAAGCCTCTGCCTGCAGATGACGAGTGGAAGGACACCGAGCGTCACTGAAAACAAGGTACTGTGACGATGACCAACAGCACCTGTTTGGTATAATTGTTTAATCATACACCCGACTATATGCCTTCAACATCCTTGACTTTGTGCAAGTGTACCTAGAAGAATTGATGCTGTTTTGAAGGCAAAGGGTGGTCACACCAAATAATGATTTGATTTATATTTTTCTTCTGTTTGCTCACTATGCATTTTGTTAATTGATAAAAATAAACTATTAACATGTCTATTTTTGAAAGTATTCTTTACAGCATTTTTTCACGCCTGCCTTAAACTTTTGCATAGTACTGTATATTCATTTATATCATTCACTTTTTATTTTCCTCTACTCTCTGAATATTGAAAGTAAAATGTCTTGTGTACAAGATGCACACCCAGTTTTTAATGCCTTTGCTCCTAAAATTGCTACTCATAGCATCTCCAGGCTCATTTGTTGGTTTAAAAAGGAGAATAATTCCTGGAAAGCAGACCATGGCAAAAGATGGTAGGAATATTGCTCAAAGTGTGTTTTTCTTTGCAGATGAAGTTGGCAGTCCTGTGGAGAGTTCAGCCACTGCTACAGGAGGCTGCCATCCAAATGCCAGTGCACATCCACGGATCAGTGGTAAGGACTTTATTTTTACAGTCATCCTTATTGTCTTGTTAGACCATGTCATAGTATAATGCAGGGTTAGGTTTTATCATAAATGGCCCAGCATTATCAAGAGTATGTAACATACACAGTATTATACACCCCATCCCACAGTGTGAGTGCTGTCTCGCTGTTACAGTATCGGTCTTTCTGGCAGGTCTTTCGCTCTCTAACCATCTCTCCCAATTTCTCACTCCCTTGTTATTGCTGTCTTGCAGTTGCCTTCTCAGTTTCTTTTTATGGCACTTTCTCTTGCCTGTGCTTTCTCACGTGAGCTCACTCTGTCATGTTATCGTTCTAGCATTTGCTTTCACTCTTGGTCTCGCACTTTCACTTTCTTTCCTGCTCATGCTTTCGCTTACGCTCACCCTCTCTCTTGCTATTGCACATGCTGTCTCTCTTGCTATTGCACATGCTCACTCTTTATCTCTTGCTATTTCACATGCTCTCTCTTCTCTTGCACATGCACTCTCTCTCTTGCTATTGCACATGCTCTCTCTCTCGCTATAACACATACTCTTTCACTCACTACTGTTGTCTCAGTAATGCTTATGCTCTCTCTTGCTATTGAGTGTGCTCTCGCTCGCTGTTGCATATGCTCTCTTTCGCTATTGCGCATGTTGTCTTGCTTGTGCTTTATCTCACTAGCGCGTGCTTCTGTGCTCTATATCTGGAATACCACCATTAGGTGGATTACCATAACTGACAATGCCCTTAGATGTGGCTAGCTCAGTATCCAGGAGCTTTTTGTGGACCTTAAGCCCTGAGGGGGAAAATCTTGATTCCAAGTGCTTCCCCAGGAGTTACCCACTGAGGTTACTTCTTACTACATGGTAATCTGAAGACAGAAGATCTGCAGGAAAGGTGAGCAACCCTTTGAGTACTGCAGGTCCACTTGTCCCACAGTGCCCCTCTGCACAGGGGTGTTTTCATTTGGAGTTCCTATTGCACACTCCTGCACTCATTGGGTCTATCTGTATGTCTGTTGGTTGTTTTGGAGCAGGTTTTTGTGGTAACTTAACCCTTTAGCTGCTGGATTGGCACTTTTTTGGGGGGTTTCTAACACTTTTCCTTCTGGTTTAGTGTTTTTGGGTGTCCTAACATGTTCTAATGCTGTTTTAGGCATTTTAGGTTTACACTCTCAATTTTGTGAAATTTGCGTTAAAGGCGCGCTTTACCCCATAGACGCCATTGCTCCATTCACTTCTGTGGGACTGTACTGTTTGGGACATATCTCTGCAACCGTTTAACCTAGCGACTTCAGAGATGGCTCATTTTACTTGTCTGCCCTTGCTCTATCATCTGGTTCATGTTTCTAGTGTGTTGGGGGGCTCAGGGGGCTTCAGGCACTGTTTGGGTGTACTTTTCTGGGAAAACTACATTTCCCATGAGCGCTTGCTTTGCACGCTCATTTCTGATTGGCTCCTGCCACGGCAGCCATTTTGTGATCTTTCCTACGCAGGGCTTGGACTCTCCTCTGCTGATTAACCCTTCGCCTGCCAAATAAGTTTATTTTAATAATTTCTAGGTTGAAACTTTAATCCTACACAGTATAATTAAGTGACTACTTATACAGTAAGGTTATTTGACACTGTGAGAATGTCTATACCGCTGGAGCTTGGGGCCACACCTAAAACTAAGGAGACTGGGGTCTCTGTATCCCCCATTGCGCATTGCTCTTCCTGTCACTCAGGGCTACCTAGAGAATTCCCAGGTCACTTATGCCCAGCATGTTCTGATGTCACTGAAAGTATTCCAGGGACCTCCAGCCATGAATTAGAGCCAGCTTGGGTGCAAGAGTTCAAGGCTGCTACTAGGGACCTTAGGTCCACATTGCAACTCTTTCCATCCCAGTTACAAGGGGTCTTTCATTCTTGGCAGGCCCCCTCCTCAGTCAAGTCTTCCCTGCCCAAACCTCAGGGAGTACCTGACGTGTCAGATTCCTCTGAAGAGGAACTGCTGGTGGATTCAGATGTTGAGGAATGTTCTGCTGTGGGCTCCTCTCAGTTTTTTGAGGATCCTTTTGCGGCTGAACCTGAGCCCTCTGCTGAGGGCCTGATCAGGGCTGTTCCTTCTGATCCCTCTGATGTGTTCCAGGAGCCTAAAAAGCCCATTACTTACTTTACCCCTAACCCCACTCTTGACCGCCTTTTGTCTGAGGAGTGGAAATCCCCGGACAAGAAACCCTCTGTGTCCAAGAAATTTGCCAGGCTTTATCCCTTTTCTGAGGCCGTGCTTACTTAGTGGGTTCATCCTCCCAAAGTGGTTGCTCCTATTTCCAGGCTATCAAAGTGTACTGCCTTACCAGTCTCTGATGTGTCTGCTCTGAAGGACTGGACTGACAAGAAACCTGAAGTCTCCGTCAAGTCTATTTTTGCCACTGCTGGTTCTGCCATTCGTCCAGCATTCACTGCTGTATGGGTGAACTGGGCCATTGCGGTCTGGACTGAACAGCTCACCCGGGCTGTCCGTCAGGATGTGCCTACTTAGGATAAGTTGTGCCTTCTCGCCAACATTTCTGAGGCACAGCACTGTGTTTCTGCTGCCTTATTTGATACCATCTGTTTGGTGGCTAGGGTTTCCACCATGTCTGTGGTGGTCAGACAAGCTCTTTGGCTCAAGATCTGGTCTGCTGACACTGCTTCTAAGAAAGCATTGCTCTCCCTACCTTTTCAGGGTACCTCCTTGTTTGGGCCAGAGCTTAAGGATCTGATCAGTGAGGCCACAGGGGGTAAGAGTACTCTTCTACCCTTGGTTCCCTGGAAGAAATTGCCGCTTAAACGTAATCGGTATTTTCGTTCCTTTCAGAATGAGACACGTCCGGCGAACCAGACGGTTCCCTCAGCTCCGCTTACCTTCTGCAAGCCTCCTTCGGCAAGACTCACCGAACCCGGGTCCACACTCTGCTGTGGGTGGTCGTCTGCGACACTATCACAGTATTTGGGAGGGTTCGGTGGCGGACCCATGGGTTTTACAGGTGGTGACGGAATGGTACAGGATCCCTTTCGTGTCTCTTCCTCCCTTTCGCTTTCGTCCTTCTCAAGCATCAAGGTGCAGAGAAATGCCGTCTGTTTGACGGCTCTGTTCAGGCTCTTCTGGACAAGGACGTTCTGGAGCCGGTGCCAGTTCAGGTCAGAGGTGTGGGTTTTTACTCAAACCTCTTTGTGGTCTCCAAGAAGGATGGTGGTTGTCGTCCCATTTTGGACTTATCTCAATTCCTTTGTGACCCGGACTCATTATCATCAGGAGTCTCTACGGATGGTGATTGCTGCCATCTCTCCGGGGGAATAACTTGCTTCTCTGGATCTTCAGGACGCGTACTTACACATTGCCATTCATCCAGAGAGCCAACAGTACCTCCGGTTTGCCTGCAACAGGTGACATTTTCAGTTCTCAGCTCTTCCATTTGGTCTGATGACAGCTCCTCCGGTCTTCAACTGTGTCCTGGGAGCCTTAGTGTCAGTCCTCCACCGGAACGGCATCAGAGTTACTCCATACATGGACGACTTGCTTCTGAAAGCCCCTTCTGCGGAACTTCTTCATCAGCACGTTCAGCAATGCATTCATGTTCTCACCCTTCACGGGTGGATCATCAACTTGGACAAGTCAGATCTTATCCCATCTCAGCATCTGGTCTTCCTGGGCCTTCTCTTCGACACTCAGAAGAGCATGGTGTTCCTCACGGATGAGATGGCTCACCAGATCGCCCACAGGGTTTCTGCGGTTCTGGATCAAGATCCAGTTCCAGTCTAGAAGCTGTCCTCGCTAGTGGGAAAATTAACCTCCACCATAGAAGCGGTCCCGTTTGCCATGGCGCACACCAGGGAGCTCCAGAGGTTCGTGATCCAGGTGTGCAAGGGTCAACAGGACCTTCTGAAGACATCAGTGTCTCTTCATCTTCATGTGGAACTGAGTTGGTCATGGTGGCTCGACCTTTCCAACCTGCTGAAGGGCAAGTCCTTCCTGGTATCCTTCTGAACCACGGTGACGACAGATGCCAGCCTTTCCGGCTGGGGAGCAGTCCTGGGTCGCTTGAGTGCTCAGGGTCTGTGGTTTCCAGAGGAATCCCTCCTTCCGTTCAAGATATTGGATCTTTGGGCGGTATTTCATGCCCTTCGACATTGGACATCTCAGTTGGAAGACTGTCTGGTCCGAGCAGAGTCCGACAACACCACGGCCGTGGCTTACATCAACAAGCAGGGCGGAACAAGAAGTGTCGCTGCTTGGTTAGAGGTCAAGGCTATTTTGTCCTGGGCAGAAAATCACGTTCCTGCCATTTCTGTAGTGCACATTCCTGGTGTAGACAACGTCATGGCGGACTTCCTCAGTCGACACACAGTGGACAGCGGAGAGTGGGAGCTACACCCAGAGGTGTTCAACCTCATTGTTCAGAAATGGGGTCTTCCTTACATCGACCTGATGGCGACAAGACACAATGGGAAGGTACTGAGGTTCTGCTTTCGGTGGAGAGACCCTCTGGCGGTAGATGTGATGTCCATTCCTTGGTTATTCCCTCTAGCCTACATCTTTCCCTCCCAGTGTTGCACAGGGTGTTATGGAAATTATGACTGGAGAGTTGTCCAGTTATTCTGATTACTCTGTACTTGCCTTGTCAGTCTTGGTTTCCGGAGCTTCTGGATCTGTCTGTGGCGGAGCAACTTTCGGCTCCCTTATCGTCCAGATCTATTTCTACAGGGTTACCTATGGAAGTAGGATGTTCACCGGCTAGCTTTGACAGCTTGGAAATTGAATCCTCAATATTGAAGAAGAAAGGTTTTTCTTCCGGGGTGGTGGCTACTATGCTCAGTGCCCGCAAACCGGTTTCTTCCAAGCTCTACCATCGTGTCTGGTCGACTTTTATATCTTGGTGTGCTGACAAGGTCTTGTCTCAGGAATTTGACCTGCCTACGGTCCTGGCCTTTTTGCAGGATGGTGTGGATAAGGGCCTCAGTCTGAGTTCCCTTAAGGTTTAGACTTTGCTCTCTCTGTTTTCTTTCAGAGGGGCATTGCCATCCTTCCTGATGATAAGGTTTTCTTCCAGGGCATTGTTCATACTCGTCCTGCCTTCAAGAATCCCTCTCCTCCGTGGGATCTTAACTTGGTTTTGGGCGTTCTTCAGTGCCCTCCACTTGAGTCCTTGGCTACTCTTCCTCTACTGCTGTTGACGTGGAAAATGGCCTTTCTCCTTGAGATCATGTCCGTTCGCCGTGTTGAGGAGTTACATGCTGTGTCTTGTAAACCACCTTTTTTGGTGTTTCACAAAGACAAGGAGATGCTTCTCACTTCTCAGGAGTTTCTTCCGAAGGTGGTCTCTGAATTCCACATCAATCAGATTGTGGTGTCCTCTTTCTGCCCGGACCCAACCTCTGACAAGGAGAGGATCTCCACTTGTTAGACGTGGTGTGTTGTCTCAAGTTTTATGTACATCACACGGAGTCTATCAGGCAATCAGACGTGCTGTTCATCAATCCTGAGGGTCCTAGAGCAGGAAGACCTGCATCCAAAGTGACTATTGCTTCTTGGATCAAGTCCACTATTTGTAAGGCTTATGAGCTGAGGAACATGCTTGTCCCTTTCAGGGTCACCACTCCTTCTACTCGATCTATTGGGGACTCTTGGGCCTGGTCCTTGCCTTACTTCCCCGCTCTGGGAAACTCAATGGTTGGACATCCCAGAGTTACTTGTAACCTGTATTGGACGACAGAGAAAAGATTATTTTAGTCTTACCTGTTAAATCCTTTTCTCTTAGTCCATACATGTTACTGGTCTCCCACCCTGTCAAGGGATCATGCCTGGTTCTCCTGTGGCAGACTGTGGGGGTCCTTTGGGGTCATGCTCACAGGAGTCTTCTTTCCCTTCTACTATCTAGTCAATAGTTAGTGTCTCAAATCTTCCTGGAGCTGGCTGGCTAGCTGCAGCCAAGGAGAGAAGGTAGGCTCCACCCCCTGCAATCAGTTCTAGAATTGTTCCTGTCTACTTAAAGGGGCACATTGCCTACCCAGAGTTACCAGTAACCTGTATGGACTAAGAGAAAAGGATTTAACAGGTACGACTAAAATCCTCTTATTCAATGTCAGTTATGTTAATTGGTGTGCATCCAGACACAAACCTCAAATCTATTTGGTGGGCAGGTGTCATCAGGGCCCCTCTTCATGTCCCTTAAGGAAGTATAAATGAAAAAATAATACACAATAAAAATTAATCTTGTGTGTGCCACCTCCCTGTGGCACACACAGGGTTAAATATGTTCTTGTTTTGTTTTTGTTTTTTTGTGGTTTTGGTTTTTCTTCAGACTTTGTTGGGGGGACATTAGGACCCCTCCTGGGTTGCCAATATTGGTCTCCCAAGGTGATCGGCTGGGAGATCAGTAGCTGGGGGGGCATCAGCAGGGGTCCTGATAAGTGCCCCGTCCCCCATGAGATCTGAAAAGAAATTAAAAAAAACATTGAGGGGGGAGAGTGCAGCCACATATGAGACATGGGCTTGCCTGTGTGGGGGATGCACATGACCAAGCCTGTGTTACACATGTTGTTAACCCCTTAAGGACCGGGAAAATCTGAGGTCGGTTTCAGTTCAGGACCGGAGTAATTCTGACCTTTTTGAATATGTCTTTGTTCAACTATGTTTTTTCCCCTCTAAGTACTTTATTTTACCCATGAAAATTATATACCGTTTTTTTACGCACAAATAGGGCTTTCTTTTGATACCATACTTATATGGATAGCCCACCATTTATTTTATGAAAATTAAAGAAAATGGAAAAAAGTGCATTGCCTATCCCAGTATTGAGATTTTGAACAAATTTACTTCTCTCTCTCTTTATTAACAGTGAGCCCAGAGCAAGCAAAGCAAATGCGAGAGACGAGACTGCACCTCTTACGTCGAGCCTTGGCAGTCCTTCAGATATTTGCTGTCAGTCAGTTTGGGTGTGGCACAGGTGCCATTCCACGCAATCTTTGGAAACAAGATGAAACCACCAGAGACTTCTCTCCATTAATCAAGAAGCTGGAACTGGCAGTGGAAAAAGTGAGGCAGCTTGTACTGCGGCAGCAGCCTCATGAACATGTGATTAGTTACTCTAACATGCAGGGTGTCTCTTTGGGAGGGAAGGATGAACTGACAGTGGCAGTGAGGAAAGAACTGGCAGTTGCAATCAGAGACTTGCTGTCCCATGGCCTCTATGCTACTTCACAAGGGATGAGCCTGGTGCTGGCCCCCATTGCCTGCTTGATCCCAGTCTTTACCACCTCACCTCCCACACTGCATCCATGGGAACTGTTTCTGAAGTACTACAATGAGAACAACGGCAGAGCCTTTGTAGAATCACCTGCTCGAAAGCTCTCTCAGTCTTTCTCTTTGCCTGTTTCAGGAAGTAGCAAAGTAACCCCTAAACAGAGCCTTCTTTCAGCCATTCACACAGTCCTAACTGAACACAACCCTTTCAAGCGTGGTGCAGACTCTGAGTTTAAGGCACTGGTCTGCATGGCATTAAATGAGCAACGTTTAGTATCCTGGCTGAACCTTATCTGCAAGTCAGGAGTGTTGATTGAATCACACTACCAGCCTTGGAGTTACATGGCAAGCAGTGGTTTTGAATGTGCACTAAAAATAATCAGTAAGCTCAGTACCCTGAAGTTCAACCTCCCCGTTGACCTTGCAGTGCGGCAACTCAAGAACATCAAGGATGCATTTTGATTAAACCTGTTCAACTGTGCATTCAGCCATGCATTTCTGTATTTTATAATAATTTCTGAGGAAGGTGCACTACGGTGAGAGAAGCTCTCCAATCTTTGTTGTTTCATAGAGCCTGTGCATGATCATTATCTTGAAAATGAGGTTCCATAGAATAACATAGGAAAGTTTCTCTCACTGAAGAATTTTTCACCTGAGTGCATCCCGATGTCTGTATTTTGCTTCTTGTCTACATATTGCTGTTTATCCAGAGCATTCCACATTTAACCTCTTTAGTTTCCCATAATGTAGCTAATACATTTTGATGGTTAAAATCCATTTACAATGAAAATGTTCATATCAGAGCTACTATGGAAGAACCTGGGCTTCTTCAAATATAGGTCAATGTTTCAGTGCCTGAGTGATGGCTGCAGTGCTTGCCAGTGGTCAACAGTTATGAGAGACAGCCAGCAGGCACAGCAATTCTATTTTTAAAGGATAGCCTCTCTTAATAATAGCCCCTCTTACCTTATTGTGGCCAAAAAAATTCTTCTGCCTTTGCTCAAGATAGAACATCTTAAATCAGTCCTGGGTGTCATACACATGTAGATAGGTGTGACAATTTACTTGTAGAATCATAGTATTTTAAACTCTGCTCACTGCACACGATAACCTTAAAGGGATAGTAATATTTCGTTTTAACTTTATTTTATTTATTATTTAACTTTATGGTTTAAGAGATATTCACAAGCAAAGTTCCCCTCCCCGCCCCTTTTACCTAGTGTAAGCCATCTCTTCTCAGATGTGAATATGGTTGTAAGACCAGACAGATAACAGCAGGGGACAATCTTCTTTATATGAAAACAATGAAAGCCCTGCCCCCCTTGACAAGCTTTTCAGGTTTTTCCCTTATCTTAATTCAAGATTGTCCCTCTGTGCAATCTACCTGGGCACCTCCCTTCTGCTTTGGCTGAGCAGTGTTACATCAGTAAAAGGGGCAGGAGGGGGACACTTTGTCATTGAATAACTCCTGAACTACAGCTCTGACAGAACTGAAATAACACTCTCCAAAGTCCAAATACTATGATGATTAATTAGAGCTGTTTTTATTATGAAACATTACTATCTCTTTAATACTTTAAGGACCAGTGTGGTGTGAATCTTGTTGCTTTGCGATGCGTTGCACACCCCTCTTGTCCTAAAAGTGTGTTAAATAGGTTAATACACACTACCTGCTTCATATTGAAAATATTGGCAGCAGCTGTCATTACAGTCTCCATGGACATGACATCAAAGATTGACCCATATTTGCAAAAGGTTTTCTGGCCATAGTAAGGTAAGTCGGGTTCGTTATTATGAGGTTTCTGTGTTTCTTTAAACTATCTAAAGACAGTGCCAAATATAATAGTTTATGGATCAGAAATACCTAGATTATTTAATATATAAAAATATAAATTCTCTTTTCTGTTACATTAATATATATTAAGTACACTTTCTGAATAGACATATAAAATACTGTTTATGTCCTGTCAGTATTTCATTCTAGAAATACATAGAAATAATTGATAAAGTTTAAAGCTGGTGGACCACACGCACAAAGACCAAAGTAGAGCAGTTCTGGGATAAAAACAGATGCATTATAGTGGCAAATAAAAATTCCCCAAATTCCCATTGCTTTATGGAGTAGCTGTTTTCTCTTTGTGCATATGTTCCTAATTAGAAAAAAAGATATAAAATAGATATACATATATGTAAATATTGTAGCCCTGTCACTTTTTTTTCCTCCATAAGTTAAAAGGCAGCTATCATATAGCCAGTGTTTTATCTGCATATTTGGTCCCCTGGGAGCACACCTGCTTATTGAGCATGGTCTGCATTGTCAGTCCCATCAGACCAATGAGGAGCACAGTGAGGATCTGAAAAAGAGAATCACAGTGACTCAAATAACTTAATGATATTCCTAAGTGAGATTCCATGAAAATCTGTCACAGAATATTACCTCTAATACAGTGGTCTGTAATATAAATATAGGATATAATTTGTGCCGCTCAAGGCTTCCCACCAGCCTTTAAGTGTAATCACAGAAGAAAAGAAAAAGCACACTAAAGTAACAATATTCCTTTATGGATACAGACCAAATAAAAGCATTATATATTTTTCATATATACTTTTACTTTATAAAAAGTAAAAGTAACTTGGCATGTGACTGAAGCAGTGTACAATTTCAAAGCAGACTCAGTCAGTGGATGCAAGCATCTCGTTAAATGCCATCAGCAGTGATCAACGCTTTTCGTGCAAACCACACTTACTCATGATCCACGAGTAAGTGCTGTTTGCACGAAACACATTGATCACTGCTTGCACCCATTAACGGAGTCTCCTTTAAAATTGTACACTGCTCAGGTTACATGCTAAGTACCTTTAACTATGTATGTGTGAGATAGATAGATAGATAGATATATATATATATATATATATATATATACACACACACACACACACACACACACACACACACACACACACACACACACACACACACACACACACACACACACACACACAGTCATTTGAAAAAAGAACGTATACCCTCTTTGAATTCAATGGTTTTACATATAAGAACATAATAACAATCATCTGTTCTGTAGGAGGTCTAAAAATTAGGTAAATAACAACCTCAGGTGAACAACACATGACATATTACACCGTGTCATGATTTATTTAACAACAATAAAGCCAAAATGGAAAAGCCATGTGTGAAAACCTAAGTACACCTTATGATTCAGTAGCTTGTAGAAACACCTTTAGCAGCAATAACGTGAATTTTCTGTATGACTTTATCAGTCTCTCACGTTGTTGTGGAGGAATTTTGGCCCACTCTTTACAGCGTTGCTTCAGTTCATTGAGGTTTGCGGGTATTTGTTTATGCACAGCTCTCTTAAGGTCCCACCACAGCATTTCAATCAGGTTGAGGTCTGGACTTTGACTGGGCCATTGCAACACCTTGATTCTTTTCTTTTTCAGCCATTCGGTTGTAGATTTGCTGGTGTGCTTGGAATCATTGTCCTGTTGCATGACCCAGTTTCTGCCAAGCTTTAGCTGTTGGACATATGACTTCTCATTTGACTGTAGAATACTTTGGTATACAGATGAGTTCATGGTCGACTCAATGACTGCAGGGTTACTAGGTCCTGTGGCTGCAAAACAAGCCCAAATCACCCTCCACCACAGTAATGGAGAGTTGGTATGAGGTGTTTGTACTGATATGCTGTGTTTGGTTTTTGCCAAATGTGGCACTGTGCATTATGGCCAAACATCTCCATTTTGGTCTTGTCTGTCCAAAGGACATTGTTCCAGAAGTCTTGTGGTTAGTTCAGATGCAACTTTGCAAACCTAAGCCATGCTGCCATGTTCTTTTTAGAGTGAAGAGACTTTCTCCTGGCAATCCTTCCAAACAAACCATATTTGTTCAGTCTTTTTCTAATTGTACTGTCATGAACTTTAACATTTAGCATGCTAACTGAGGCCTGTAGAGTCTGAGATGTAACTCTTGGTTTTTTTGCAGTTTCTTTGAGCATTGCACACTCTGACCTTGGGGTGAATTTGTTGGGAAGTCCCCTCCTGTGAAGATTGGCAACTGTCTTGAATGTTTTCCACTTTTGAATAATCTCTCTCGCTGTGGAATGATGGACTTTAAAGGGATAGTAATACTTCATTTTAACTTTATTTTATTTTGTAGGCATTAAAAAAACATGAAGAATGATATAAGTCTTATCTCTGAAACCTTTATGGTTTAAGAGATATTCACAAACAAAGTATCCCCCCCCCTGTTCAACCAGATAAGAAGGGAGATGCCCAGGTAGACTGCAGAGAGGGACAATCTTCAATTAAGATAATGGAAAAAGCTGAAAAACTTTTCAAGGGGGGAAGGGCTTTCATTGTTTTCATACAAAGAAAATTGTCCCCTTCTGTTACCTGTACTGTCATACAACCAGACTCACATCTGAGAAGAGATGGCTTACACTAGGAAAAAGGGGCGGGGAGGGGAACTTTGCTTGTGAATATCTCATAAACCATAAAGGTTTGAGAGATAAGACTTATATCATTCTTCATGTTTTTTTAATGCCTACAAAATAAAATAAAGTTAAAACGAAGTGTTACTATCCCTTTAAATTGTTTGGAAATGGCCTTATAACCCTTCCCAGACTAATGGGCAGCAACAGTTGCTTCTCTAAGATCATTGCTGATGTCTTTCCTCCTTGTCATTGTGTTAACACAGGCCTGAATGCTCCAGACCAGCAAACTGCTAAAACTTCGAGTTTTATAGAGGTGGTACTTGATGATGATCAATTAATCAAGGGCATTTGATTAGCAGCTCCTGTCTGCTACATAGCATCTTAATTCCTATGGAAGCAGTAAGGGTGTACTTAGTTTTTCACACATGGCTTCTCCATTTTGGCTTTATTTTTGTTAAATAAATCATGGCACTGTGTAATATGACATGTGTTGTTGTTCATTTGTGGTTGTAGTTACCTAATTTTTAGAAATGCTAAGGAACAGATGATTGTTTTTATGTCCTGATATGTCAAACCATAGAATTCAAAGTGTAAGTAAGGGTGTACTTTCTATTTCACAAGACTGTGTGTGTACGTATGTATGTGTGTGTGTGTGTGTGTGTGTTGCTGCTCTGGATGTCCCAGTTATTTTGTAACATTAAAAGCAAGATTTATATAAGCCCATAATTTTACGTGTCTTGCTTACTGGGATCCTAAAGGATTGACCAACTGGTGACATGCCAGGCATATTAGATTGCAAGCGTAGTTTCTGAAACATATTTGAAAATAGGACTCTGATAATACAGCCAGTAGGGCAACATTGGATAACGGCCCCTTCAGCAAAAAATGCTAACGGAGCTATTGAATTGCCCTGCCAGATTTAAATGACCCAGATATAACAACCGGTAGGGCAAAATTGGATAACGGCCCATTAGCAAAAAGTGCTAGCGGAGCTATTCAATTGCCCCACCAGCTGAACGTACAATAGACGTTAGGCCACAAAAAAGGACATGTTACTAAAATGCCACTAAATAGTGGCAATAAAGGGAACATCAAAGGCAAAAGCTAACTATCAGTGCCTGAGATACTTTCAAGCATCAATCATTATCACATCTGTGTTACACTCATATAGTTACATAGTAATTTAGGTTGAAAAAAGACTTGCGTCCATCCAGTTCAACCCTTTTCCTATTCCTGTTTACCATCGCTGACCCAAAAGAAGGCATCTGACTCCAAATGGCAATCAGATTTCTCCCTGGATCAACAAGCCCTAACTAAATATTAATCCCAATACTAACGTGCATAGCCCTCTATATTATGCTCTTTTAAATAAGTATCCAGGCCCCTTTTAAAGGCATCTAATGTATTTGATAGCACCACCTCCTCCGGAAGTGCATTCCATACCTTTATTGTCCTTACTGTAAAGAAACCCTTCCGCTGTTGTAGACTAAATCTCCTTTCCTCAAGTCTAAGCGGGTGGCCCCTTGTCCTGTGTACTGTTCTGTTAATGAACAGGTCTTTTGAAAGCCCTTTATATGGGCCTTGAACATATTTATATAGTGTTATCATATCCCCTCTAAGACGCCGTTTCTCTAGTGTGTACAAGTTTAACTTTTCTAGCCTCTCTTCATAACTAAAACTTTCCATTCCCCTTACTAGTTTTGTAGCCCTCCTCTGCACTCTCTCTAGTTCCATAATGTCCTTCTTCAGAAAGGGCGCCCAGAATTGAACAGCATATTCTAGGTGGGGTCTTACCATGGACCTGTAAAGAGGCATAATTATATCTTCCTCCCTTGAGTCAATACCCCTTTTAATACATGCCAATATCTTATTGGCCTTTGCAGCTGCCAGCTGGCACTGCATGCTACTGCAAAGTCTATTGTCTACCATTACTCCTAAATCCTTTTCATTAGTAGATTTCCCCAGAGAAACACCATTTAAACTATATGTTGCATTTTTATTATTATACCCAAAATGCATAACTTTACACTTGTCTATATTGAATCTCATTTGCCTGCCCAGTTACTCAATTTGTCCAAGTCCTCTTGTAATGAAGACACATCCAGTTCAGACTTTATTACCTTACTTAATTTTGTGTCCTCAGCAAACACTGATACATGGCTTCCTATGCCCTCTGGGAGGTCATTAATAAACAAATTAAAAAGAAGAGGACCCAGGACAGATCCCCGAGGCACTCCACTTATCACGTTTATCCAACTGGAGAACTTGCCATTTACTACCACTCTTTGCATTCTATCTTTCAGCCAATTTCCAATCCACACACAAACATTTTCCCCTAGTCCTATTTCATTCAATTTGTACAGTAACCTCTTGTGTGGAACTGTATCAAATGCCTTGGCAAAGTCTAAATAGATCACGTCAACCGCCGCTCCCTCATCTATATTATGTTATTTTGAAGGCATTCCACTTACCTTCTGTGTTTTTTCCTGAAAATATTTTATCCCAGTCAACGAGACCAAGGGATGAATTAAACCTGCTAAAGTTGGCCTTTTTAAAATTCAGTGTTTTGGTGGAACTCATATCAACTTGTTTTTTTGAATTAATCTCAAACGATACCATGTTATGGTCACTATTCCCCAAGTGCTCCCTTACTTGGATGTTAGAGATAAGTTCTTCATGGTCAGTTATTACCAAATCCAGACATGCATTCCCTCTGGTTGAGGTCTGCACTAGTTGTGACAAAAAATTGTCATTCAACAAGTTCAGAAACTTGCTGCTTTTAGCAGAGTTAGCTGTTCCATTTTTCCAGTCTATTTCTGGATAATTAAAATCCCCCATAATTATAGTTCTCCCTATTTGGGAAGCCTTTTCTATTTGCATTAATAGCTGTGTTTCTTCAAGGTCACCAATGTTTGGTGGTTTATAACAAATACCCACTAATATTTTCTGGGCAGTTTTATCCCCAGTGACTATTTCAACCCACAGGGATTCCACATGTTCATTACTGTCATCACATATATCTTCCCACAATTGAGGCAATAATGCTTGTTTGATATACAGACAGACCCCACCACCTCTTTTGCTTGACCTATCTTTTCTAAATAACATGTAGCCCTCTAAATTGATTGACCAATCATGTGTGTCATCCCACCATGTTTCTGTTATGCCTATCAAGTCATAGTTTTCAATTTCAGCTACCAGCTCCAGTTCCCCTATTTTACCAGTTAAACTTCTGGCATTTGCAAGCATACAATTTATGCCACTGCTGTGTTCCATTTGTGATTTAATTTTGATGTGGCTTATAGGCTTCTCCCTATCATCTGTACTAACCCCGCCCCCAGATCCTCCCACCTGGTTATTAATTACATCACCTTCCCTTTCTATACTATCTATCCCAGTATTTATTGGCCCCACCCCCCCCCTTCCTAGTTTAAAATCTCCTCCAACCGTCTAGTAATCCTCTCCCCAAGCACTTGAGACCCTCTTGCATTCAGGTGTAATCCATCCCTGCTATAGAGATTGTACCCCAAAGCAAAATCAGCCCAGTGCTCTAAAAACCCAAAGCCCTCCTTCTTACACCAAGACTTCAGCCATGCATTGAGCTCCCTAATCTCACTCTGTCTGTCTTCTTCTATCTTCCTTCTTCTATCTCTAATCTTCTTCTACTTTCTTCTTCCTCTCCATCTTCTTTCTTCTTCTGGTCTATCTTCTTTCTTCCGTCTTCACATACCTGTATACCTGTAAAAAAAAATAGAGATATTATAAATCTGCCATACAAATAACCCATACATCTGTGCATAGTTTAACCCCTTGAGTGCCACAGGAGTACGCAATGCATTGCAGAGAAAGGCATTGCGTACCTCTCTGGGACTCAAAAGGTTAAACAATGCACAGATGTGCGAGTGAATATTGTATAACATGCCCAAAGTACAAAATATATGTCCCCATTTTTCAGCCTTTAAGCAATTTGTGCTATTTCCAGTTAGGCATCAAATGGGTAAAAAGCATTGCTTCTTGACTACAAGAAACATTTTTATTTCTCTCTCAGTGAACATATCCTATATAATAATTCGCTAAGTTGTGTGTAATGCCCGACATGCGCAGTAGACACTCCTGCACGTGCGGCAGTCATGCGCAGTACAGACTGCCCGCGCCGCGGCTGATACAGAGCTGGGCGCTCCGAAGGAACGTCCAGCTCTGTATCAGCAGTGGCGCGGGCAGTCTCTACTGCACGTGACTGCCCCGCGACCGGCTGCCAGAGGCACTGTGGCCCGTGTAACGGGCTGTTCAACTAGTCTACCATATTTTCCAACACAGCCATACAATATAAGGAACTCCACATCATTAACTGCCCTTATTGTAAAATAAATAAATAATTATAATAATTCTTGCCTTATGTACATTACTATTTACTCATAAAATACAAGTAGATTTTGGTTGACTTGATCTCTTCTCTTCTTCAGGAAACCATTATATTGTTGTTTAACACAATGCTGAATAACTATCTCTTAGTAACCCTTCTAGTATCTTACCTACTTAGTTTAAGTAAAACTTGCAGTTAACAGGCTTTGAATAATGATACTTATGCTTCCTTCTAATCACATGGTAATTCTCATGATTGAGAGAGAAAATCAAAAAGTACTAAAAATAACATTACTGAATTAAGCTCCCGTAGTACATTAGGTGTAATGCATGAGGTCCACGGGTGTTATTCACTATAACCTTTTCCAGTCTTCCACTCTTTTGGACTTTGTTCTGAGTAAGCAAGCCATTTACTAGATTGAAGAAAATGCAAACACTATGATTATCTCTGTTTGCCCAAAATCTGTTATAATTGCTTGTTATATATTTGTCTGCCATCTCCCTACCCTCACAAATTAATCTGTCTCAGTTTTATGGGGTCCAAACTGTGCTTTCATATTTTTGTTTTTTATATACTTATAGATTTTTTAGGATTTGGGTTAGGGTTCTTTCACTTAGGCAACTCTGTAGCATCCCATATAATAGAATTACAGGGAAAATACAGCTTCCTGCAACAGCTGCTTGATTTCAATGTGATTTCCTTGAAATCATTACTATAAATTGGTAACTGTGTTACCGCACTGTTTGTAGAAAGTTGCAGCAGGTGTGTCTCTCTGCGACAATCACAGCGATTTTTGCCTTTGTGATATGTGCCATAGGACATGATTCACAGATCATAGATCTTTTTTTTCCACAGTTTTCTGTCACTTTAATGATGTATCCCATATGAGAAGGGCCTAACTCTTTTGCCATTCTTTTATTTTCAGTTTTAGCTAACCTAATTAATTACACAGTTTCAGAATTTTTCTTTCGTCATATTATTTTAAATCATGCATCTGATCCTTCTGATGTGCAAGTTTTACCTGCTATTTCTTCCCTACCTCAGTGTAAACCTCATACGTTGGTCTAAATTTTAATGAAAAAGTCGAACAGTCCTGTCTTACAGAGTGGTGATTATTGTATAGCTATGATTTTTAAAAGGGTGAGCCCTATTTGTAGCTTTTTACACAAACCGGTTCCTCATTATTTATTCCAAACTATTCCGAACTGGGTTGCTAATTTGCTAATCCACACAGTACACAATTATGACTGCATTCCTGATTTTTTTATGCCAAGTGTACAGTGCTGAAATAAAAATTATTTTGAGTAATTCCACACTTTTTTAGAAGCACATATAACTTTTTGTAACCATGTTTACATAAACCGTTGCATTTTTGTCAATTCAAGGTAGTGTATGAATGTATTCCCTTTTCTGGATAAAGCAAATTACATCATACTGCAGTTATTAATGTATAGTCACTAATTTGGCTGTGATATTGTGCAAAAAGACTGGAAGAGATACATGCTGTAATTTAAAAATGGTTTTCTATACATTATAAAGTACAGTGCAGAGTATTCCCTCTCAGACTACATATTTTCTGTATTGATTAATTTGCCTAATGCCTGTGTTTATGTGGATTTGATGATGATAATAGAACATCTCATGGAAATAAAATGCTGCTAGTTTTGATAGCCCAAATTCTAATGACCTGTTGATGTCTTGATGATCTGAACTACAAGTAGATTATGAGCTTAGATCTTCTGAAATCTGTGAAATAAAAGTGTCATCTCATAGAAATCTGTGTTTTGGATGACCTCATTGATTGTGGAGATGAAGTACAAAAGAAAACATTAACTTCAATAAGTCTTCAACCAGGTGTTTAGTAATTGATCATGCATTACAGACACACACATGTGAACACTTGTGTACACATTTACACAGGCATATAGGCACTCCGTTTCATACACGCTCCATTAGGGTTGGATTTGCTTATGATACACTTAGTGTTAACAGAAACACTAATTTTCTAACAATTTAGATGAATAGTAAATTGCAGCATTCAGCATGGTTGCTCTAACATGGATTCATGGAAACTAAATCATTAGAAGAAATCTTCGTTAAAGGGATAGTAATGTTTCACAAAAACAGCAGCTCCAATTAATCTTCAAAGAATTTGGGCCACAGAGAGTGTTATTTTTATACTGTCAGGATTGTAGCTCAAGAGTAATGGAATGATAACGTATCCCCACCACCACCATTTTACCAAGTATAAGCCACCTCCCATCAGATGTGGAATCTGGTCCTGGGAGCAGACAGCTCACAGCAAGAGACAATCTTCTTACTGTGAGCATAAGGAAAACCCTGCCCTGCCTTGACAGGTTTTTCCTTTATGCTCACTGAATATTGTCCTTCTCTGCGATCCATCCACAAAGTCTTGTTGCTCTGAGTAAAAAGGGCGGGAGGGGATACTTTATCTTTCAATTACACTTTAGCTACAACTCTAACAGTATTAAAATAACACTCTTCCTGGCCCAAATACTATGCTGTTTTTATTGTGAAACATTACTATCCCTTTAAACTTTTAGCTGATTGCAGCCTCTGACTCTTAGCCACCATTTGTCCATGTTTGCGTTTTGAGAATACTGAAGCTTTATTGAACAGTAGCAAAAGAAGCACGGCGATGCCCATGCAAGAAGAGGCAGAGGGAAGGGAGATATATTTCACTGTGGTTCCTCTTGCTGCCAAATGAAGGTAAGGTCGTTATTTATTATAGGGGCAGATATAATTCAGGTTTGTTGGAGTTTTTAGCAATTGGGGTGGTTGAGTTGCAACATGACAGTTCCACTTTAAAGTGAGTGAAGTGTATCAGGGCGTTTAGGGTAAAACTGCCGGAGATGTACTGGTCCTTAAGGGCTTAACTTACAGTATTTGTGTGTATCAGTTAGTCTGTGTAAATAAAATAATTTGTGATTGTTCTAAATTATTTATTCAGTTACACAAAGATGTGTCAGTAGGTGTTACGGTTTTCTGACACTCAGACAAGGTTTAAGTAAAACCACAGTTTTATTGAAATGAAAACCAGGTATAGCCCCCTGAGGGCCAGGTATGGCATAGACAGACAGAAGTAAAACAGGAGTAAGTACAATAATATGCAGTAAAGCACTGTTGAACTGGGTAATCAAGGGTTAATGCATAAACCACTGATCAGTCACAATGATGGTAAGCAGACAATGCCCAGCTGGACCTATGAGTCTCTGAAGGTGCTCTCGGGTAGTTAGCAGGCTTGTACAAATCACTCTCATATAGCTGTTTACGAGGACGCCCAGTAGACTGCACAAAATATAACCAGAGCTGAGTAATAACTCCTAGAGGAGTGAGATGGATAAACGCCACTGCAGAGCAAGAGAATGGAACCTGTATCGCCCTATTACATGCAACTGGAATACTTCTGTGTGCCCAAATGAGATGAGAGCCAGGCCACCCAGAGGGTACCAATCGGAGTCGACACTGCACCAGCTACAACGAGCCACGCACAGGTAGTGCGATAGATGACCAGAGCCCAGACACCCTTCCGGTGCCGTTACGGAACCACACTGCGAGAGCACACGAGATGCCACTAGCACCGGGAGGTGCAACCACGGTACAGACACGTACCGGAACGGAACAGCTCTGCTGTGTACTGGATAGGCTAGGTCACAAGGCACGGCTCAGTACGTGTACATGGCTCGGATCGAATGTGTTAGCTTGGCACGTATACTGAGGCTCAATAACGGAGGCAACACACACAGTAAAGTATAGGGCAGGTTCGGGCACGGACAAGTTGCTCAGCAAGGCTACTACAGCTCGGTAAACTAACAGCACAGCACAACTGAGAGTGATTGAACAGCGCACCACTAGATACAGTTCAGAATGTCGCTGGCATGCGACCAGGATACACCGGAACTCGGGAAGCAAATGATGAACAGGAAGCATCAACCGGAATCAGGACAATCACGGATCAGGAACGTCAAGCGAGACGGGTCGATACACAGAGCAGGAACGTCAGCCAAAGCCGGGTCAATCACAGAGCAGGAGCCTCAGCCAAAGCCGGGTCAATCACGGAGCAGGAGCGTCAGCCAAAGCCGGGTCAGTCACGGAGCAGGAACGTCAGCCAAACCGGGTCGATCAAAGGAACAGGAACGTCAGCCAGAACAGGGTCCAATCACAGGGCAGGAACGGAGAATGGTCAGACGAGCCGAGTCGGTACACAGGAATGCAGTAACACAGCGAGAAGGCTTAACCACAAGAACACCACGAAAGGGCATCAGGCAGATGTCATAGGCCCAGTATATAAAGGAACATCCTGGGCGGGTCAATCAGCCTGCTCCAATGCACAGGTACCATCAGTGTGACTGACAGGGGATCATGGGCACCGTGATAGTACCCTCCTCTCAAAGACCCCCTCTCCTGCCTGCTGGTTTGGGTTTGTGCGGATATTTAGAGTGAAAATTGCGCAATAGACGTGGAGCATGTAGGTCCTTCTGGTCAACCCATGAACGTTCCTCAGGCCCGTAGCCTCTCCAGTGGACCAAATATTGCAATTTGCCTCTAAATCTCCTGGAGTCAATAATACTCTGTACTTTGTATTCCTCTTGGCCCTGAACATCCACCGGCCCAGGAACCACAGGAGTGGTAGTATAGCAGTTGCATACCAAGGGCTTCAGTAGTGACACATGGAACACATTGTGAATACGCATAGATGTAGGGAGTTCCAGTGCGTATGCCACGGGGTTAACCTTACGGATAATTTTAAACGGACCAATGAACCGGGGAGCCAATTTGTTGGATGGGACTTGCAAATTGAGATTCCTGGAGGAGAGCCATACCCTGTCCCCAACCTGAAAAAAGACCGCTGGTAACCGTCTGCGATTGGCATGCCGCTGGTGTCGCTGGAAAGACTGGCTGAGGGACCTTTGCACCTGTGCCCATGTGGAGCGGAGCTGCTCAATGTGCTCATCCAGAGCCGGAATCTGTTGTGACTGAAACGAGTCTGGGAGCAGACAAGGCTGGAACCCATAATTGACAAGAAATGGGGAGCTCCCAGACGATGAATTGACCGCACAGTTCCTGGCGAACTCTGCCCACAGCAACAGGTCGGCCCAATTGTCATGATGATCAGTCACAAAGCAACGCAGAAACTGCTCCAGTCCCTGATTGGCACTCTCAGCGGCCCCGTTGGTCTGGGGATGGTAGGCGGAGGAGAAGGACAATTGTCTGCCCATTTGGCTACAGAATGCCCTCCAGAATCTCGACACGAATTGACTCCCTCGGTCCGACACTATTACTCTGGGAACCCCGTGCAAGCGAAATACCTCTCTGGCAAAAACTATTGCCAGTTCCTGGGCCGAGGGAAGACCAGAGAGGGGCACGAAATGAGCCATCTTAGAGAACCTATCTACCACCATCAGAATAAATGTATAGCCCTTAGATATTGGCAGCTCTCCCAGAAAATCGATGGAAATATGTGACCATGGGCGTTCGCCATTAGGCACTGGTTGGAGCAAGCCCACCGGAAGGTGTCTGGGAGACTTAGTACGGGCACATGTGGCACAAGCAGACGTGAATGCCGAGCAGTCAGCTCTCAGAGAGGGCCACCAAAACATTTGTGATAGTGACCATACCAGCTGATCCCTGCCAATATGCCCAGCTGCCTTCGAGGAGTGATAGGTCTCAAGTAATTGGGTACGGAAAGGCTCATCCACAAAGCACTTGCCAACTGGGGTTTCGGGAGGTGCCCTCACCTGGGATGCCAATATTTGTTCCCCCAATGGCGAAGTGATACTGGTACGTATCGTGGCTAGAATTCTGTCTGGCTGAATAATAGGAAGCAGGGTTTCGTCCCTCTCAATGTCTGTGCAATATTGTCTAGAAAGGGAGTCAGCTTTCACGTTCTTAGATCCAGGCAAGTAAGACACTATAAAGTTAAACCTTGACAGAAACAGTGCCCACCTAGCCTGGCGAGACGACAACCTTTTAGCCTCTGAAATCAAGTTTTTGTGGTCCGTAAGAATTAATATTGGGGTTCTTGTGCCCTCTAATAAGTGTCGCCATCCTTTCAATGCCAAAATGATAGCCAACAATTCCCTGTCACCAATTTCATAATGGCTTTGGGCACTGGATAATTTCTTAGAAAACAACCCGCATGGTCTCAGGTTGCCACCCTCCTTGGGACGTTGGGAGAGAACTGCCCCTACCCCAACTTCAGAGGCATCGACCTCTAACGTAAATGGCAGGGAGGGGTTAGGGTGGGAAATTATAGGAGCGGAGGCAAATGCAGATTTGAGAGTATCGAAGGCCCTTTCAGCTGCATCAGACCATTGAGAGGGATTAGCCTCTTTATGCGTGAGGTCAGAGAGAGGTTATACAATGGTGGAAAAATTCTGAATGAATTTTCTGTAATAATTGGCAAAGCCCAAGAACCTTTGTATCGCCTTTAACCCTTTAGGTCGTGGCCATTGTAGGACTGCTGCCAATTTACCCTCATCCATGGCAATGCCATCTATCGAAATGACAAACCCCAGAAAGGGTACTTTGGAACAATAAAATTCGCATTTTTCCAATTTACAGAACAATTTGTTCTTGCGTAACCGAAGCAGGACTTCTGACACATCCTGGATGTGTTGGGTTAAGTTAGCAGAGTGAATCAATATATCATCGAGGTACACGACTACGCAAGACTGTAACAAATCACGGAGGATATCATTGATGAACTCTTGAAACACGGCAGGTGCATTACATAGGCCAAAAGGCATGACTAAATATTCATAGTGACCTGACCTAGTATTGAATGCCGTTTTCCACTCATCCCGGGCCCTTATCCGTATCAGGTTGTATGTGGCACGTAAGTCAAGTTTCGTAAATATAGATGAGCCTTTCAACCTGTCAAACAGCTCTGTAATGAGTGGAATTGGATATGCGTTTTTTGGCATCAGTTTATTAAGTCCCCGGTAATCAATACAAGGTCGTAATTCGCCACTTTTCTTTTTCACAAAAAAAAATCCTGCACCTGCCGGAGAGGATGATTTACGAATTATCCCTCGTTTGAGGGCATCCTCAGTGTATTCCTCCATGGCCTGATTCTCCTCACAGGACAGTGGGTATGTCCTGCCCCTTGGCGGCACCACTCCCGGAGGCAAATCAATGGCGCAATCATACGGCCTAGGCTGCGGTAATGCGCTAGCCTCTCCTTTACTGAATAAGTCACTGAATTTGCTGTACTCAGCTGGCACGGAGGGAGAGGTACATAAAATCTTAACTGGATGGGACAAACAATGACCAGAACAGTAGTCAGACCACGACTTAACCTCGCATCTTTGCCAGTCAAACTGGGGGTTATGTAGTAATAACAAAGGGAACCCCAGAATGACCGCGTGATGGGGTGAATGTATAATCTGGAAGCATACCCTCTCCTCGTGGAGAGCACCAATAGACATAGAGATGGGTGTCATTTCCATGGTGATGAAAGCGGGTTCTAGCAGTCTGCCATCAATGGCCTCCATGGCTAAAGGAGTATCTTTTTTGGACAGAGGTATACTGTGCGTCTCAGCAAATGTGTTGTCCATGAAATAGCCTGCTGCGCCAGAATCTATCAATGCTAGTGCCTCAACCGCTTGATCACCTATACGGAAGCACACCGGAATGATGGGTTTCTTGGAACAAGGGTCTGGGGACGATTGTACACCACCTAGGGCCTGTCCCCCAAGGTACCCTAGGTGCGTGTGTTTCCCGGCCGTACCGGACAAGTGCGTAGTATGTGCCCATTTTTTCCACAATATAAGCATAAGCCCTGCCTTCTGCGGTGTGCCCGCTCCTCCTTTGACAGCCTGGTGAACCAGAGTTGCATGGGTTCCCCCAGTTCATTTAACCGATCAGGAGAATTGGGAGGCGAGGGTGGGCGTAAAGGACCATAGTGCCCATGGGTTCTGGATCTTGCCCTCTTTGCCAAGCGCCTTTCACGCATGCGAGTATCAATGAGCAATACATAATCGATGTACTCATCCAAATCGGTAGGTACCTCTCTGGCCGCAATTTCATCTTTAATCGCGTCTGATAATCCCTGGGAAAAAGCTGCCACTAGAGCCTCATTATTCCACCCTACCTCTGCTGCCAGTATCCGAAATTCTATAGCGTACTTGCCTATAGTACGTTCGCCAATCTGAATTTCCATCAATGTTTTGGCAGCAGAGGAGGCTCTCCCAGGCAGCTCGAAGACTCTCCGAAACTGCTTGACAAATTCGTCAAAGTCTAACGTACATGGTTTGGCCTTCTCCCATAGTGGGCTAGCCCATGCCAGGGCTTTACCCGTTAATAGAGATATCATGAACCCCACCTTGCTACGGTCGTTCGAAAATGCATGGGGTGTCAGTTCTAAAAATATCTCTAGTTGGTTAATAAACCCTCTACACAGGGTGGGTTCGCCATTGTATCTTAACGGTAACGGCGCTGCCGCCGTTAAACTTCTGGGGAGCGCAACCATTTGCCCAGCAACGTGATCCGGTGTCATAACTGGGGGGACCACCGGATTTTGGTTAGGTTTATCAAGGTGTACCGTACGTTCTAGCAAGGTTTGCATGGTCAGTGCCAACTGGTCCAAGCGCTGCTCGTGCATATCCATCCTCCAGTGGAGGTTCTGTGTATTACTGTCACCTTTGCCGTCAGAGGTCATGGCCCTTTCATACTGTTACGGTTTTCTGACACTCAGACAAGGTTTAAGTAAAAACACAGTTTTATTGAAATGAAAACCAGGTATAGCGCCCCTGGGGGCCAGGTATGGCATAGACAGACAGAAGTAAAACAGGAGTAAGTACAATAATATGCAGTAAAGCACTGTTGAACTGGGTAATCAAGGGTTAATGTATAAACCACTGATCAGTCACAATGATGGTAAGCAGACAACGCCCAGCTGGACCTATGAGTCTCTGAAGGTGCTCTCGGGTAGTTAGCAGGCTTGTACAAATCACTCTCATATAGCTGTTTACGAGGACGCCCAGTAGACTGCACAAAATATAACCAGAGCTGAGTAATAACTCCTAGAGGAGTGAGATGGATAAACGCCACTGCAGAGCAAGAGAACGGAACCTGTATCGCCCTATTACATGCAACTGGAATACTTCTGTGTGCCCAAATGAGATGAGAGCCAGGCCACCCAGAGGGTACTAATCGGAGTCGACACTGCACCAGCTACAACATACACTTAGAGCAATGACCAGAGCTCAGACACCCTTCCGGTGCCGTTACGGAACCACACTGCGAGAGCACACGGGAGGCCACTAGCACCGGGAGGTGCAACCACGGTACAGACACGTACTGGAACGGAACAGCTCTGCTGTGTACTGGATAGGCTAGGTCACAAGGCATGGCTCAGTACGTGTACATGGCTCGGGTCGAATGTGTTAGCTTGGCACGTATACTGAGGCTCAATAACGGAGGCAACACACACAGTAAAGTATAGGGCAGGTTCGGGCACGGAGAAGTTGCTCAGCAAGGCTACTACAGCTCGGTAAACTAACAGCACAGCACAACTGAGAGTGATTGAACAGCGCACCACTAGATACAGTTCAGAATGTCGCCGGCATGCGACCAGGATACACCGGAACTCAGGAAGCAAATGATGAACAGGAAGCATCAACCGGAATCAGGACAATCACGGATCAGGATCGTCAAGCGAGCCGGGTCGATACATGGAGCAGGAACGTCAGCCAAAGCCGGGTCGATCACGGAGCAGGAACGTCAGCCAAAGCCGGGTCAATCACGAAGCAGGAGCGTCAGCCAAAGCCGGGTCAATCACGGAGCAGGAACGTCAGCCAAAGCCGGGTCATTCACGGAGCAGGAACGTCAGGCAAACCGGGTCGATCAACGGAACAGAAACATCAGCCAGAACAGGGTCCAATCACAGGGCAGGAACGGAGAATGGTCAGACGAGCCGAGTCGTTACACAGGAATGCAGTAACACAGCGAGAAGGCTTAACCACAAGAACACCACGAAAGGGCATCAGGCAGATGTCATAGGCCCAGTATATAAAGGAACATCCTGGGCGGGTCAATCAGCCTGCTCCAATGCACAGGTACCATCAGTGTGACTGACAGGGGATCACGGGCACCGTGATAGTAGGTCATGAAATTACACTTCCCCACATTAAACTTCATATTCCACATGTTTTCCCAATCTGACATTGTATGTAAGTCCCTCTGTGGAGAGAAAATATCCTGTTCTGAATTAATGACCTTGCATAATTTAGTATCATCTGCAAATATTGATATTTTGCTTTCTATATCTATTTCCAGGTCATTTATAGACATTTGTCTCTGTTCACAGAGTCGCTGAACTGCAGGCCTTGTCCTACAGCCTTTCCTTGGGTTTTCACAAGGATAAGGCTGTCTTTCATACATTCCAGGAATTTCATCCTAAGGTAGTCTCTGAGTTCCACATGAATCAGGAGATTGTTGTGACTTCCTTTTGTCCTGACCCGAAATCTGACGGATTGGGATCTCTGCTTGTTGGATATGGTTCACTGCCTTAACCCCTTAAGGACCGGGAAAATCTGCGTTAGATTTGACTTAAGGACCAGAGCAATTTTGACTTTTTTGACTATGTCTTTGTTCAACCATATTTTCTCTTTAATTCCTTTTCTGCACCCACATAAATTATATACTGTTTTTTAAGCACAAGTAGGGCTTTCTTTTGATACCACAATTATATGAATACCTCATTGTTTAATTTGATTAAAATAGAAAAAAAGAGGGGAAAAAATTGAAAAAAAACAACATTTTGCTTATATTTTCGTGTCAGGATTTGCATACAATTAGTTTATGACAAAAAAATACCCCTAAATATATTCATTTGCTTCTCCTGAATATAAGAATACCCCATATGCCTAGTATTTCAATCACTTCCTCACATTTACAAGGTAAATATTACAAGATGGATGCCATTATTTCCAACTTGTGATGTTTCAACAATTGGCATGTGAGCATCATAGCTTAGCTGACGGTGCCAGAACCAAAAATGTCCCACAAAGGTATATGTTTCTGAAAACTACACAACATAAAGTAAATAATCAGGAGAATTTTGGAGTTTTTCATGCAGCTATTTTTCCAGAAAAAAAATTCAAAATTGTGGTAATATTTTGTTTTTTTGCAGTTTTCACACTTACATTTCAATACTACTGTTGATATCAAGCACATGATAGGTGAAGATTTTTAAAAATGCATTGTTTAGTGTTCAGCTCCTTCTTCTGAGTACGGCAATACCCCATATGCATAGGTTTCTCAAGGTTTGGGGAGAGCTACGGGGCCCAAATTGGAACATGCGCGTTTCCAGTTTCACACTTTGAATTTTCACAGCTTGCATCACTGGTGCCATGTCTCATTTGGGGCTGTGTAACAGTGCTCCACTCTAAGATTTCCCCCCAAAAGTATATATTTTTGGAAAGTAGACACCCCAGGCTTTCATTTTATGTATGTTTTCAATTTTTTTACGCAGCCATTTTACCACCAATCGCTCGTAAATCTTGACATAAGTTAAAAAAACAGCGTTTTTCACACTTGCACTTCAATGTTGATGTGAATTTCAAGCACAGGATAGGTGAAGATTTTTAAAAATGCATTGTTTAGTGTTCAGCTCCTTCTTCTGAGTACGGCAATACCCCATATGCATAGGTTATTCAAGGTTTGCGGGAGCTATGGGGCCCAAATTGGAACATGCGCATTTCCAGTTTCACACTTTGAATTTTCACAGCTTGCATCACTGGTGCCATGTCTCATTTGGGGCTGTGTAACAGTGCTCCACTCTAAGATTTCCCCCCAAAAGTATATATTTTTGGAAAGTAGACACCCCAGGCTTTCATTTTATGTATGTTTTCAATTTTTTTTACGCAGCCATTTTACCATCAATCGCTCGTAAATCTTGACGTAAGTTAAAAAAACAGCGTTTTTCACACTTGCACTTCAATGTTGATGTGAATTTCAAGCACAGGATAGGTGAAGATTTTTAAAAATGCATTTAGTGTTCAGCTCCTTCTTCTGAGTATGGCAATACCCCATATGCGTAGGTTATTCAAGGTTTGCGGGAGCTATGGGGCCCAAGTTGGAACATGCGCGTTTCCAGTTTCACACTTTGAATTTTAACAGCTTGCATCACTGGTGCCATGTCTCATTTGGGGCTGTGTAACAGTGCTCCACTCTAAGATTTCCCCCCAAAAGTATATATTTTTGGAAAGTAGACACCCCAGGCTTTCATTTTATGTATGTTTTCAATTTTTTTACGCAGCCATTTTACCATCAATTGCTCGTAAATCTTGACGTAAGTTAAAAAAACAGCGTTTTTCACACTTGCATTTCAATGTTGATGTGAATTTCAAGCACAGGATAGGTGAAGATTTTTAAAAATGCATTGTTTAGTGTTCAGCTCCTTCTTCTGAGTATGGCAATACCCCATATGCATAGGTTTCTCAAGGTTTGGGGGAGCTACGGGGCCCAATTTTGAACAAATATTGAATTTTCACATCTTGGTTAACTGGTGCCATTACTCATTTTGGGCTATGTTCCAGTGCTGCACTTTAGAATTTCCCCCCAAAAGTGTATATTTTTGGAATGTAGACACCCCCAGCTTTCATTTTAGGTGTGTTTTCAAATTTTTTACACAGCCATTTTACCACCACTTTCTCGTAAACTTGACGTAAGTAAAAAAACAGCGTTTTTCACACTTCAATGTTGATGTGAATTTCAAGCACAGAATAGGTGAAGATTTTATAAACTGAATTGATTAGTGTTCAGCTCCTTCTTCTGAGTACGGCAATACCCCATATGCATAGCTTTCTCATGGTTTGGGGGAGCTACGGGGTCCAAATTGGAACATGCGCGTTTCCAGGTTCACACTTTGAATCTTCACAGCTTGCGTTACTGGTGCCATGTCTCATTTGGGGCTGTGTAACAGTGCTCTTTTTTAAGATTTCCCCCCAAAAGTGTATATTTTTGGAAAGTAGACACCCCAGGCTCTCGTTTTAGGTGTGTTTTCCAATTTTCTACACAGCCATTTTACCACCAATTCTGTGAAAATTTGACGTAAGTAAAAGAAATTCAGCATTTTTCACACTTTGCCTTCAATGTTGATGTGAATTTCAAGCACAGAATAGGTGAAGATTTTATAAACTGAATTGATTAGTGTTCAGCTCCTTCTTCTGAGTACGGCAATACCCCATATGCATAGCTTTCTCATGGTTTGGGGGAGCTACAGGGGCCAAACTGGAACATGCGCGTTTCCAGGTTCACACTTTGAATCTTCACAGCTTGCGTTACTGGTGCCATGTCTCATTTGGGGCTGTGTAACAGTGCTCTTTTTTAAGATTTCCCACCAAAATTGTATATTTTTGGAAAGTAGACACCCCAGGCTCTCGTTTTAGGTGTGTTTTCCAATTTTATACACAGCCATTTTACCACCAATCCCTCGTAAACCATGACGTAAGTAAAAAAAAAAAAAACAGCGTTTTTCACACTTAGGGTTGGCGGCAGTATACTGGGCTGCATACAAATTGGTTTGGGACACAATTTCACCTAAAATGTCTTCCCCCAAAAACAAATAAAAAAAATGATCATGGGTAAATCCTTCCACATCAATTTGAATCCCTGGGTTGCCTGTGAATTCTGAGATTTGTGGCCATAAATTGATACCCATTCATTAGGATCCGGAGTGGCAGGTGTTGGGGCATTTCTTTGGGCAGGTCTTTTGGCGGGTCTTTGGGCAGTTCTTTTGGCAGGTGCTGGGGCAGTTGCCAGGGCAGCACTTGGGGCATTTCTTTGGGCAGGTATTTTGGTAGGTCTTTGGGCAGTTCTTTTGGCAGGTGCTGGGGCAGTTGCCAGAGCAGCTCTTGGGGCAGTGCGTCTTTTCTTGACAGAAGGCCCAGCGTCATCACTAGAGCTGCTCTCACTTTCTGAAAACTGTGCTATGTCAAAATCTGACGCAGTGTCTGTTGCCTCAGAGTCAGACGCCAAAAAGGCATATGCCTCTTCAACGCTGTACCTGCGCTGCATTTTGCCCACTAAAAAAACTTTTTTTTTTTCCTTACGCTATCCCTAAACCTAAATCTAACCCTAAAACTTACCCTAACCTACGGATATCCTGAACCTACCTAACCCAAGTGAACTACCTATCTAAACTGCACTTATTATATATATTTTTTTGGGGGGGGTTTGGGGTTTTTTGGTTTTTTTTTTTTTTCCTTACGCTATCCCTAAACCTAAATCTAACCCTAAAACTTACCCTAACCTACGTATATCCTGAACCTACCTAACCCAATTGAACTACCTATCTAAACTGCGCTTATTATATATATATATATTTTTTTTTTTTTTTTTTTTTTTTTTTTTTTTGGGGGGGGGGGTTGGGTTTTTTTTTTTCCCTAAACCTAAATCTATCCCTAAAACTTTCCCTAACACACGTCTACACTAAACCTACCCAACTACCTACCTAAACTATATTTACTATTAAAAAAAAAAAATTTTTTTTAAATCTAAAAAAATTCAAGGGGGATGGGGGGTGTCCCACAGATCAGAAAACACTGACCTGCAGCAAATTGATCACTCCAAGAGTGATCAGATGGGGGGAACTTATTGATCACTGCAGAACAGTGATCAAAGGGTTAATTTTCTTTATTTAAACTTTTTTTTAACTTTTTTTTTTACAGGAACACTGTAACACTATGTCTCTATGTCTCTCTCCACCTCAGCAGTATGCAAGGTGGAGGGAGGCATAGAGATCTGACAGGGACAGTATTTACAAATACTGTCCCTGTCATTCAGGTTTTGCAACATGTGATTCGCTTTTGAAGCGAATCGCATGTTGCAACAATGTTTCTACCGCTTGTTACTAAGTGTCCCGATACCGGGACACTTAGTAACAAGCGGCTTGAACTCTTCCATCGCTCCGTGCGGCCGCAATGGAAGAGTTTAACCCTTGACGTACCGGGACCGTCAAGGGTCGTTGGAGCACATTTACCCTTGACGGTCCTGGTACATCAAGGGTCCTTAAGGGGTTAAGTTCTAAGTCCGTCAGAATGATGCACTTTTTGTCATCTCTGAGGGTCCCAGGGTGGGTAAGGCTGCATCCAAGGTGACTATTGCATCTTGAATCAAGTCTACCATTCGCAAGGCATATGAACTCAGGAAGAAACCTGCTCCCTTTCGCATCACTGCACATTCCACCAGGTCTGTTGGGGCCTTTTGGGCCTACAAGTAACCGGCATCAGCTGTGCAAGGTAGCCACTTGTTCATCTGTGCACACTTTTGGCAAACACTACTGTGTTGATGTGCTGGAGCTGAAGCCAGCTTTGGCAGGAAAGTCCTGGAGGCAGTTCTGCCTGTTTAGGACTTTCATTCCTGTGTCTAGGGATTTTTAACTGTTGAGCCCTGTTGGCTCTCGTTCAGTGTGCTGTGTTTACAGTTACTGGCATGCTGTGTTGTAGTTCAGTGTCCGTTGACACTTTGTTTGGCCTATTTCGTGCTCTGATTAGTCCATGGGAGTTCTGGTATCTCCTTGCCTTCTTTCCCACCATTGGATACTCAGTGTTGCTACATCCCAGAGTTACCTGTAAGCTATATTGGATGACAGAGAAAATATGATTTTAGTCTTACCTGTTAAATCCTTTTCTCTTAGTCCATATAGCTTACAAGTCTCCCACCCTGTCAAAGGACCACTGATTCTGTCGCTGGATGTGGGAGTCCTTTTGGGTTCATGCTCACTGGAGTTTTCCTCTTTTTCTTTCTATCTAGCTAACTGGGTTTATTGTCTAAAATCTAACTGGAGGGGAGAAGCTAGTGGCCAGCTAAGGAGGAGAGGAAGGTTCCACCCATGCATTCTTTCCAAGAATTGTTCCTGCCTACTTAAAGGGTCTGTCACCTTCCCGGAGTTACCTGTAAGCTATATGGACTAAGATAAAAGGATTTAACAGGTAAGACTAAAATCATCTTATTTGGTCATATAGGGCAAGGTCCCTTTTAAATGTTAAGCTAAAATTAAATAAATAAAAGAAAGTGCCAGAACTTTTGCTCTTCACACCCAAGGAGGTAATTGTCCGAGGTGAGTGTACCTAACGCCATGTATCTCTGTTTGGGCAGGAAAAGAACATATAAATACCCTGTGCAGAGTTGTTCTTTTCAGTTTCACAGAGCAATCCAGTCTGTGAAGTATACCAACACCTACCCTCCCTGATGAGACAAGAAGGTTCATTTGGAATGTTATGTTTTACGTCGTATTTTATTCTATGGTAATAAAATATAAAAAAAATAAATAAAAAGGAATTAGTTATTTAAAAACAAAAAAAACAGAGAAATAAATATTGGTTGTCACAGTATTAGAGGGTTGGTTGTAAAGTTGAATTATTGGTAAGGTATGGTAAGCTTTTGGCTGGTAGGGGCAGAGCTTTGGTGGTTTCTATTTTAAGTGTTTTATCAAGCTGTTTATGGCTGATAAACAGTTAAGTGTATTATTTAATTATTAGTTAATTATTTATTTGGTTATTTATTAATAAATACTGTGGCCTTACCACCATCCTGCTAGTGTTGTATCTTTTTATTTGATTTAAGTAGGGATTATTAGTTTTAGGAATGCGGACATACAGTCTCCATGTGCATTTGGCCATATCTTTGCTTACAGGGAGTGTTGCTTGGCACCCCTCCAAACATAGTGTGTGCATTTTTGCCTGTCAGAGTGTGTATTTGTGAGTCAGTGTATGTGCAAATATATGATTAACCATTTAAGTGCTTGTTAACCCTTTGAGTGCCGGAGGGGTACGCAACACATTGCTTTGCAATGTGTTGCATACCCCTGTGGCACTCAGAGTTAAATATGTATGTAATGCAGTACACACCATAGCTGCACATAAAGGGTTAAACAGCAGTGTCCTCCTCACCCCAGGCAGTAGTGCAATGGATAAACCACAGGACATAAAGTTTGCCTAAAGCTGAGGTTAGCAGGGGGAAGCCATTTCCCCTTCTCTGCCAGCAATGCGGAGCTCTGTCTGATATCAGCCCCAGGAACCCCTCACCTTCTGCTGGAGAGCTGATGGGGATCAGGGGACAGGCAATCACTGCGTTGCTTCTGTGGTGAAGTGATCTGGGAGGAGGCACATTGACCCCTTGAGAACCAGAGGGGTGAGTTCATAGCTCACCTGTCAGTGTTAGTACATATTTGTTTGTGTGTCAGAAGCTGACAGAGCCTTTCAGTGTTAGTGTGTGTATTGAGGTTAGCCTCAATCGAAGTACCCGAGTTTAAGCCATTATTTCCAGTGGAGGAGTTAAGGAATTGTCACAGCTTCTAGAGACGCTCGGCATCTTTCCACGCGTCATCTGCAGACGCGAGGCTTCAGAGTGAAGCAGGCATCTGTTTTATGCCATACTTCTTGTAGTCTCCTCCTACCTACTTCCTTCCTCTGAGCCTGCTCCTCCTACCTACTTCCTGAGGAGGGGTTTAAAGGGCAGCATGAGTCTGACTCAGTTTCCCTTGCGTTGTTGTTCAAAGCAGTTCTATTACCTTGTGCTCTGTGTAAGACCTGGCTTGTCTTCCATCCAATCTGGTGCTGACCTGTGGCATGTCTGACTATTCCTTTGTCTTATCCTTATAGTGGACACCCAATCTGATGCAGTCCTGTGTCTCTGGCTGACTACCTGAACTGTGTATGACCTGACTTGTCTGACTACCCTCTCTGGTGCTGACCTGTGGCTCTGTCTGACTATTCTTTTGATTTTTCCCCTGTACATGGCAGACACCCTATCTGGTGCGGGCCTGGGGCTCTGGCAGACTAGCTTTGATACTGACTGCAGGCATGAATCAAGTATCGCTTCCTTATACTGACTGCAGGCATGAGTCAGAGATATGTTCCATTCCAACTGCAGGCGTGAGTCAGATTTTCTCGCTACCTTGGATCAAGACTTCGAGTTACGTTTCCTGTTCCGTTCCAGCTCCTGGTTCCAGCAGAGACTACCAGGCTTCGGCCTAGTCTCTGGTAGAGTGATCCTCCACGGCAGTTTACTATTTCTGGTAGTAGCACTTCCTGGCTTTGACCCTTTGCTTGTACCTGCTATTTTCCTCTGTTCTCTACCTTTTTGTTGTTTAATAAATTGCATTTTACTATACCGTACTGACTCCTGATCATCTCTGGGAAATGTGACAGTACACAAGGGCCATGAATTCAGATGGTGATAGTAATGCAGTTCTTCAAAGCATCCTGGAGAGGATGGAGGCATTAGATCAACGTATTCACCAATTGTCTTTTGCCATGCAAACGTTGTTGCAATGCGCCACACAACTTGCACTCACTAAACCACAAGTGGTGGCCACCCCCACTCCCTCCTGGCACCAGTGGCTCAAATCTCTTCTGATGCAGGCATGATCAGGGGGTTGTTGGGTTCCGCTCAGCTCCCACAGCGGTATGGTGGCGACCCAGATGCAATCAACTCAGCATATATTTTGAGATGGTTCCGCATGCCTTCCCTTCTGATCGCAGTAAGGTTGGCTTTCTGATTTCTCTCCTCACTGGTAGGGCGTTGACCTGGGCTAACCCACTATGTGAGACGGACAAACACATTGTTTATAACTTTACGAAGTCTGTGGACTACTTCAGAAAAATTTTTGATAGGCCAGGCCGCGTGGCTCGACTTCAAAAAACCTTATGACCATTTGTCAGGGCGCACGTACTGTGAATTTTGCACCCTGGCTGTGGAAGTAGGCTGAAATAATGAGGCCTTGATAGATGCCTTTTCCCAAATGCTGTGTGACACATTGAAGGATGAAATTGCAGCGTGCAAATTACCTAAAGATTTGGATGAATTGATTTTGTTTTGTATCCTGATTGACACTAGAATCAGGGAGAGAGCCTCATTTAGGGAGACAACACAAGAGAAAGAGAGACAGGGCGCAGAACCCTCTAAGAGCGGATCTGTATATAAAATAAATAATATATCCCCTTGCATAAAATATGCTCACCAGATCTCAAAAGTATTCAGGCACATCAGAGTTTCTGTATTCTTCCCAGTAGTCTTCTATATCCTCCAATATCACAAACTTCAATGGTATGTTAAAAATCTTTGTTTATTATAAATATTAAAACTCCATACAATGTAAAAAACGCCCAACGCTTGCGTATACACAATACTTTTTCAAGGGCTTCAAATATCAATATTCATACAACAAACATTCTTATTTATAGTTTTAGTACCTTTATATAGTATAACTCATCCTTCATCCCCCGCTTGTTCCTCTCGGCATGTCTGATCCTGACACTTCCTGTTATCAACATTCACCATGTCGTCATGCATTCCAAGCCTGAAACGCATATTCGTTTAACTTCCCATACATTTCTATATTACATACTCTCTATATTGTAACCATTATTTTTAATTTAGAAATTGATACACACAGTGAATAGTATCTCAAGATCTAATATATATACATAACAGATCCATATATATACATTATATTTTGCATTGCCGAGTGGATACAAAAACGGTTATAAGGCACTCAAAGATATATTTGAACCATACTATTTAAAATCTACTACATACATATATATATATATATATATATATATATATATATATATATATATATATATATATATTATTTATATATATTATAATATCTTATACTCTAAAATATTGATAAATACCAGCTTAATATCAGAGAATGTATATTCTTATAAATATCAGAAAACACCCATTGGATGCTTTTATGACAAATTCCACAAATCCAGATCCTCATTAAGACCTCCTGGTGTTAAACAATTCAATGTAAAGATCCAAAAAGACTCTTTTGCACAAAGCTGAGAATCTATTTGTCACTGATCTAGGTTTAAAATCTATACCTTTCACTTTGAAATTATGTAGTCCTCCTTGTGGGCACTCAATAAAATGTCTAGGGACACTATGATCTTGTAATTTCTTTTGAATTCCTCTTCTACGTTCCCCTATTCTTTCTCTCAGTGTTCTTGTTGTACGTCCCACATAGTTCACCCCACAACCACATGTTATGAGGTAGACAACATACGACGTACCACAGTTAATGTAATGTTCTTTCAGGCAGTTTAAAGTGAAAAACGTATTTTCTCTATCACATATGTATATACAGTTCATACAGGTCTTTATGTTGCATTTGTAATTCCCCTTTAAATTTTCATCCGCCCATAGGGTCATTTGTTTTCCTTCTATTCCTATCTTCTTGAGTTTACTTGATGCAACATAAGACCTGATGTCTCTCGCTTTTCTAAAAATAATCAAACTCTTTTCTGGAATCTCCTCTACTAATAATGGGTCCTCCCTAAGGATTTTCCATTTTTTTCAAACATTTTTGTATTTGTTTTGCATCTGTATTATACTGTGTGATGAAAGCCATTTGATGTCTAGAATTATCCTCTTTTTTGGTTCTTGGTATGAGCAGCTTCTCTCTATTAAGGCCTCTAGCTTTCTTGATTGCCTGATCCAAGAGGTTACTATCATATCCCCTAACCATAAACTTTTCTTTCATAGTCCCACATTGTTTTTCAAATTCCTCCAGTGTACTACAATTTCGTTTAAGTCTATTGAATTGGCCAAATAGAATGTTCTTTTTCCATCTTGGCAAATGGCAACTTGTTGCATGTAAATAGTTGTTCTTAGATACTGGCTTGATGTAGACTGTACTATGGATCTTCTCATTTATATTATATAATTGTAGATCTAGAAACCTAATTTCTTCCCGGCTAACTTCTGATGTGAAAGATAGTCCTTTATTATTGTTGTTAAAAGTTTCCAGCATACATTCGAGATCTTCTAAGCTTCCATCCCATATAATAAGGATATCATTGATAAAGCATCCATAAAAGACCAGGTTTGCCTTCCATGGGTTGTGGGCCCACACAAATTCCTCTTCCCACCAACCCATGAAAATGTTAGCATAGCTTGGGGCAAACCTGGTCCCCATCACTGTCACTTGGGTTTGTAGATAGAATTTATCTTGATATAAAAAGTAGTTATGACTGAGGATGAATTCCACCCCTTTTAAGATAAATTCTTTTTGTAAGTGTGGTAAATTCTTATCCTTATCTAAAAAGTATGCTGCCGCTTCTAGACCTAACGTATGTTTGATAGAAGTATACAAAGATGTTACATCTAGAGTTACCCATACGTAGCTCTCAATATTCCATATTACTTGAGAGAGTTGTAATAATACATGTTGTGAATCTCTAACATACGATTTTAAACTAGTTGCATATTTCTGAAGATGAAAATCCAACTAAGAAGATAAGTTGGATGTAAGAATGCAGTATTTGGGCTAGGTATAAAGATATAGTTGAACTCATCTTGACTTATGATACCTCTCCCCAAAGCCTCCTGCAATATTGCTTTAAATTTTTGCAGGTACAGTTTAGTGGGATCAAATGTCAATATTTGATATGAGTTTTTATCTTCCAATAGTCTATAATCTTCCTGTATATACTGTTTTGTGTCCTGTATTACCACAGCTCCCCCCTTGTCCGCTTCACGAATAGTTATTGAGGAATCTTTTTTTAGGAGTTGTAAAGCTCTTACTTCTCTCCCCGTTAGATTGCCCAGTTTATTATTTCTATATTTTTTCTCTTTATGTATCATATCATTATAATCCTTCATTACCATCTTATCAAAGGTTTCCACAAAAGGTCCTTTATAGTTTGAAGGATAAAATTTAGATTTCCTTTTAAAGTTGGATCTTATAAAACTAATATCTTCTTCATTCTCTTGACTATTCTTGGGGATTTTTTCATTATCTTCCCTACTTAAATCTACACCATCATTAATTCCAGACTTATCTATTTTTCTTTCTTGATACTTGAAAAACCTTTTTAGAGTTAGCTTGTGTTGGAACTGATTTAAATCCACAAAAAAGTTAAAATTATTTGAATTCTGATCATGAGCAAATGCCAAGCCTTTCTGTAATAGGGAGACTTGGCTTGTGGGAATGGTCTTTTTTATTTTTCCTGCTGGAATGGGCTCATTTTTGGTGTTTTCTTTTTTCCCCCTCTACATCCTCTTGTTCTCCTTCCTCTTCCCTTTTTCTTCTGTTTTGATTGTATTCTTCTTTTTTCTCCCATAGTTCCTGAATTGGGTTCTTTAATTTGTTTATTGGTGTTCCTACTGAGTCTAAAAAAGATTTTGATGTTGATGGTCTCGGTGAGATTGATTTTTCCTTTTCCTCTATTCTCATTTGGAGATTCTCTGCACTGTTCACAGTCTTCATAGAAGATTTTTCAACTTTCTTTTTATGTACATGCTTAGCTGTTGATTTCTCTAACTCTTTATCATCTTGTAACATAGTAACATAGTAAATTAGGTTGAAAAAAGACACAAGTCCATCAAGTTCAACCTTCGCCTCATACCTCAGTAACTGAGAATTTTATGGCTTTCCTGCTACCAATTATATTTGTCTTTATCAGACCTTCCTGATCAGCCTACTGATAAACAGTATAACTCTGTATGTTCCCTTTTGAAAGAAATGTATCTAATCTTCTCTTAAATGTATCCATTGTATCTGCCATAACTACCTCCCTGGGCAATGAATTCCACAATTTGACAGAGCTTACCGTAAAAAAACCCTTCCTCTGCTGAAGTTTAAACCTCCTTTCCTCTAATCTCAAGGGGTGTCCCCTGGTCACCTGATCAGGCCTTGGAATAAATAGCTCACCGCAGAGATCCTTGTATTGGCCTCTCATATACTTGTACAATGTGATAAGTAGTGATGATCGAGCACCCCGATGCTCGGGTGTTCGGGTGCTCTGGCCGAGCGCCCCCAGAGGCTCAAGTGCTCGGCCGAGCACCCGAGCCCCATTGAAGTCAATGGGAGGACTCGAGCATTACACCAGGCACCCCCTGCTCTGATGAGGGGAGGGTGCCTGGTTCATAGGAAAAGGTCAGAAAATGATGGAAACACCACAGAAATGGTTCAGGGACAGCATAGGGAGGATATCTGGATGCATCTTGGACTCCAACGTCGCTGCTGGGAACGATGTTTCGCCCGTAGTACGCCATTTTTACAGACTGACCGTAAAACACACAAAAAGGAAGATAAAAACGATTTTAGGCGAAAAATTGTTACCAAACAGTATTTGCTGTATATTTACTTGTATATCATCTGCAAATTCTGCAAAAAATTTCATCGATTTTTCGGAACTGGGGCCATGATTAAGAGGGAAACGTGCGCAGCGTAAAGCAGGTGTTCAACGTGGTTATGGCCCGGGTAAGGTACAGCATTCAGGAACGGAGGCCGCAGCTACCACAGGTTTTACAACATGTCCGTTTGCCCTTGTTAAGTCCAAAATTTATAGTCGGAACAGTGGGGTCTGATCCATTGAGTAAAAGTGACGAAGTGACTTAGTGGATGAAGCCAAGAACTACCTTCTGCTCTGTCGAACACCCCAGCCCTATTTAATTCAATGGGAGGACCTGAGGCACTCCGATACAACCTGTATATCACAAAATGGAGGGCCACATTCACATTGTGGTACAATAGTTCAGGTAGTGGTCCAACACTCATAAAGCCTATGCACTAAGTGAAAGGGCTGCCAAAAATTAGACTGAAATGTCACTCCAATACACCCTTTATTACACATAAAGGAGGGCATCATACACACCCTTGAAAAAATAGGATTAATGGCCTGCTGGTGACCCTCTAAAACATTAGGGGCGAGGGCATGCCGCTAAGCTGACCATCTAAAACATTAGGAATGAGGGTCTGCTGCTGAGCCGACCATCTAAAACATTATGGGTGAGGGTCTGCTGCGGAGCTGACCATCCTAAACATTATATGCGAAGGCCCGCTAGTGAGCTGACGCTATAAAACATTATATGAGAGGGCCCGCTAGAGAGCTGACCCAATAAAACATTATATGAGAAGGCCCGCTGGTGAGCTGACCTATACAAAAATTGTCAAACAGGGCCCGCTGGTGAGCTGGCCCTATATAAAAATTATATCACAGGGCCCGCTGGTGAGCTGGCCCTATATAAAAATTATATCACAGGGCATATGGAAGAGGAGGAGGAGGATGAGAAGATTAAGAGTCAACCATATACCCGTTTTTTGGGTGGAAGGGGTGAATGGGAATACAGAGTATTCCCATCATTGTAAATAACATATCTAAAGTGACTTCATGTTCACCCGGGGCTTTCCTCCAGTGGAGTGGAGAAGTCAGGGGAAATCCAGGCCTTGTTCATTTTTATAAGTGTCAACCTATCAGCATTTTCGGTGGAAAGGCGGATACGCTTATCTGTTATGATGCCACCAGCAGCACTAAATACCCGCTCAGACAGAACGCTGGCGGCAGGGCAGGCCAGCACCTCCAAGGCGTAGAGTGCCAGTTCATACCACGTGTCCAGCTTGGACACCCAGTAGTTGTAAGGCACAGAGGGATCAGTGAGGACGCTGACACGGTCTGCTACGTACTCCTTCACCATCTTCCAAAACTTTTCCCTCCTTGTGACACTAGGCCGCGCATCAGGGTGAGGGTGCTGGCGGGGTGTCATGAAGGTGTCCCACGCCTTGGAGAGTGTTGCCCTGCCTTTGTCGGAACTGCTGTGTGCTCCCCTTTTCTCCCCTTCTCGGTTGGCCAAGGTAGCACGTACTCTGCTGCCAGCGTTGTCAGATGGAAAATTTTGGAGCAATTTTTCGACAAGAACCTTCTGGTATTGCACCATTTTGCTTGTCCTCTCCACCGGAGGAATGAGAGATGAGAAATTCTCTTTGTAGCGGGGGTCCAGAAGGGTGAACACCCAGTAATCCGTGTTGTCTAAAATGCGTATAACGCGTGGGTCACGGGAAAGGCAGCCTAACATAAAGTCAGCCATGTGTGCCAGAGTACCAACAGGCAAGATTTCGCTGTCCTCACCAGGAGGATGACTCTCAATCTCCTCATCCTCTTCCTCCTCTTCTGCCCACCCACGCTGAAGAGATGGAAATAAAGTTCCATGGCTACCCTCTGTAGCGGAGGCAACCATGTCTTCCTCCTCCTCCGCCTCCTCCAATTGTCGCTGAGAAGACGAAGTGAGGGTGCTCTGGCTATCACCTTGTGTAAGCTCTTCCTCCCCCATTTCCACCTCTTCCACATGCAAAGCGTCGGTTTTAATTGTGAGCAGCGAGCATTTCAGTAGGCACAGAAGTGGGATGGTTACACTGATAATAGCGTTATCGCCGCTCACCATCTGTGTCGATTCCTCAAAATTGCGTAAAACCTCACAGAGGTCTGACATCCATTCCCACTCCTCACTTCTGATTAGAGGAAGTTGAACGGAGAGGCGACGACCATGTAACAGCTGGTACTCCACTACTGCCCTCTGCTGCTCACAAAGCCGGGCCAACATGTGGAAGGTGGAGTTCCAGCGCGTGCTCACGTCACACAGCAGCCGGTGAGCTGGCAATTGTAAGCGCTGCTGCAGCGTCAACAGGCCGGCTGAAGCTGTAGATGACTTACGGAAATGTGCACACACGCGGCGCACCTTCGTCAAGAGATCATGCAAATTGGGGTAGGTTTTTAGAAATCGCTGAACCACTAAATTAAATACATGCGCTAGGCATGGTATGGTGCCATAACTACCTCCCTGGGCAATGAATTCCACAATTTGACAGACCTTACCGTAAAAAAACCCTTCCTCTGCTGAAGTTTAAACCTCCTTTCCTCTAATCTCAAGAGGTGTCCCCTGGTCACCTGAGCAGGCCTTGGAATAAATAGCTCACCGCAGAGATCCTTGTATTGACCTCTCATATACTTGTACAATGTGATAAGGTCTCCTCTTAGTCGTCTTTTCTCTAGAGTAAATAAACCAAGTTTGTTTAGTCGTCCCCCCCCCACAAAAAAATGAAATTCTGCCACCCCCAAAAAAAATTAAATGCTGCCCCCACACACAACAGTCCTAAAAAGGACTTTTGGGTCTTGAAAGAGTTTCAACAATTTTATTCTCCCTACACTGACTTCCTGTGCATCTAGTATTATATGTCACCTTACAAATATCCCCCCCACAAAAAAAAGGAAATTGTGCCCCCCCAAACAAAATATAAATGCTGCCCCCACACACAACAGTCCTAAAAAGGACTTTTGGGTCTTGAAAGAGTTTCAACAATTTTATTCTCCCTACACTGACTTTCCCTGCCTAAGCGCATCTCTCCCTGGCTAAGAATGAGCCGAACTCGCGCGTCGGGTGCTATACAGCACCCGATCACGGGTTCTGGCCAGCCAATCCGTGTAATGCCAGCAGCCAACATGGCTGCTGGCATTACACTGATGTCAGAGCCTCCCCGCACGTTTATTGGCTGCGCAGCAGCTGCGAAACGTGCGGGGAGGAGACCCGAATATGGTGGGCGAGCACATGCGGTACTCGTACGGATACCGCCATGTGCCGAGCAGAGCGATGCTCGAGCCGAACCGAGCTTCGGCCGAGCATGCTCGCTCATCACTAGTGATAAGGTCTCCTCTTAGTCGTCTTTTCTCGAGAGTAAATAAACCAAGTTTGTTTAGTCGTTCCTCCTATGTCAAGTCCTCCATTCCCTTAATTAATTTTGTTGCTCTCCGCTGTACCCTCTCTAGTTCTAGCATATCCTTTTTCAGAACCGGTGCCCAAAATTGCACTGCATACTCAAGGTGAGGTCTTACCAATGATTTGTATAATGGCAAAATAATGTTATCCACTCTTGCTTCGATACCTCTTTTTATGCAAGACAGGACTTTGTTTGCCTTTGCTACTGCTGTTTGACACTGGTCACTGTTTCCAAGTTTGCAGTTGACAAGGATACCCAGGTCTTTTTCTAGCAATGAGTCTCCTAAAATTATTCCATTAAGTTTATAAGTAGCCTTGGGATTGTTTCCTCCCAAATGCATGACTTTACACTTCCCCACATTAAACTTCATATTCCACATGTTTGCCCAATCTGACATTGTATGCAAGTCCCTCTGTAGAGAGAAAATATCCTGTTACATAGTAACATAGTAACATAGTAAATTAGGTTGAAAAAAGACACAAGTCCATCAAGTTCAACCTTCGCTTCATACCTCAGTAACTAAGAATTTTATAGCTTTCCTGCTACCAATTAAATTAGTCTTTATCAGACCTTCCTGATCTGCCTACTGATAAACAGTATAACTCTGTATGTTCCCTTTTGAAAGAAATGTATCTAATCTTCTCTTAAATGTGTCCATTGTATCTGCCATAACTACCTCCCTGGGCAATGAATTCCACAATTTGACAGACCTTACCGTAAAAAAACCCTTCCTCTGCTGAAGTTTAAACCTCCTTTCCTCTAATCTCAAGAGGTGTCCCCTGGTCACCTGAGCAGGCCTTGGAATAAATAGCTCACCGCAGAGATCCTTGTATTGACCTCTCATATACTTGTACAATGTGATAAGGTCTCCTCTTAGTCGTCTTTTCTCTAGAGTAAATAAACCAAGTTTGCTTAGTCGTTCCTCATATGTCAAGTCCTCCATTCCCTTAATTAATTTTGTTGCTCTCCGCTGTACCCTCTCTAGTTCTAGTATATCCTTTTTCAGAACCGGTGCCCAAAATTGCACTGCATACTGAATTAATGACTTTGCATAATTTAGTATCATCTGCAAATATTGATATTTTGCTTTCTATATCTATATTCTGTATTCTTATTTCTTCTATCAAATTATCCAAGGATGTTTCCACTCTCAAAACCTCATATCTATTTTCACTAATAATAGGATCCTTTGTCTTCTCTTTATCCTTTCTAGTTATCTCCTCAATATTATTCCAGCTATTTTCTTCCTCTAGTCCAATTTTCCGTTCATTATTATTTCTTCTACTAAAACTATACCTATTTTTATATTTAAAATTATTCTGTGTATTACCTTGAATGTCATAATTCCGTGTATGTTTACCATATTTGCGATTTAGATTGCGGTAATCTCCCTTATCTCTCTTTAATTTATTAAGCTTCCTTCTTTTTAGTTTGTTCTCCATTTTATTTACACTTTCATTGGTTGCTATAACCAAATTTGAAATACTCTAGTATTTGAGTACTTTTCAGTTTTGGCATATGCAACCTTGATTTTCTCTTCTATTTAGAAGTTCTTTTTCTCTGTATTTTATTATATGTCTGATCAATTCAAACGAACATTTATCTAAAATCAAGTTCCACTGTATATTAAATTCCTTATCTTGAAATGAACAAGATTTTTAACATACCATTGCAGTTTGTGATATTAGAGGATATAGAAGACCCCTGGGAAGAATACAGAAACTCCAATGTGCCTGAATACTTTTGAGATCTGGTGAGCATATTTTATGCAAGGGGATATATTATTTATTTTATGTACAGATCCACTCTTAGAGGGTTCTCCGCCCTGTCTCTCTTTCTCTTGTGTTGCTTCAGATTTGTTACACCTCCACCGGTGATCTAGACGGGCTTCGACCTCTGGACATATTAGATGAGAAGAGCAGTGAAGGAACATTTATAACCCCTTTATTTATGAAATATATATAAAAAAGAAGAAATAAGAGCAAGAGGAGAACTGTATTATAACAACATTGTTTCTAAAAGACTGTCTTTATTCATAACTTTGAGAATATAATCCGATCTATATTTCACATAGTGTATTACTATAAAACATTAGCGCCATAACACTGTTTGTGTATTGCTCATTTAGGGAGAGCCTGGTCCTGATGGCCCCCCAACAAGCTCTGATTACAAAGTAATGATAAAAAAAAGGTGAAATTTACTCACCGATATTTTGTTTTCCTCTGTGTCCTTCCACAGCAATACTGTGGGTTGTAACTCCTCCCCTCAGCTGGTAGGACCAATAACTTAAATTGTCAGCTCTGCTCCTGGTCCTCAGTTATATGTTTTATCCAAGCTGGAACGAGAAACAACCGTTAGAAGGGTATACACAAATTTTATAACTTTTCTTTAGATTCATATAGAGCAGAGACATGGAAACGATACTTTTACCAAACCACAGGGTGGGGTGCCGTGGAAGGACACAGAGGAAAACAAAATATCGGTGAGTAAATTTCACCTTTTCCTCTGTGTCCAATCCACGGCAATACTGTGGGACTTACCAGAGCAGTATCCCTAGGGATGGGAAATATCTTAGAGCGTCTTGACAGGAGTGGCTGCCTGTAGCACCTTCCTGCCAAAATTGGCATCCTCAGAGGCCTGGATGTCCAAACTATAATGTTTGATAAATGTAGAAGCAGAGGACCATGTAACGGCCCTACAGATATCAGCAGGGGAGGCTACCACTTTTAATGCCCATGATGATGCCACTGCTCTGGTGGAATGAGCCTTAAGTCTTGATGGAGGTATTTTGTCCGCTGACTGATATGCTAAACTAATGCAGTCTCTAATCCAACGGGCTATAGATGCCTTGGATGCTGCAGAGCCCTTAAACTTTCCATAAAAATGCACAAATAAGGCTTCAGATTTCCGAAAGACTTCTGTTCTCTTTAGGTAGATCTGTAAGCATCTAAGAAGATCCAAGTTCTTGAGACGGGTATCTGGATTTTGAAGAGAGTCCGGAGGAAAAGTAGGGAGAACTATCTCCTGACTTAAATGAAAACTTGACACCACCTTAGTCCTAAAGGAAAGTTTTGGTCTTAAAACCACCTTATCCTGATGAATGACTAAATATGGGGATTTACATAATAGGGCTTGTAATTCTCCTACTCTTCTGGCAGATGTGACTGCTGTCAACAGGACCGTCTTTAATGTGAGGTGTTTCAGGGATTCCTGATCCAAAGGTTCAAAGAAGGGATGCGCACAAAGCTGCTGTAAAACCAAGTTCAGATCCCAAGGAGGGATTATCTCCCTAATTGTGGATTTTATTTTTGTAACTGCTGACATATACCTCTTGATGACGTATTGTTCTGCAAACGGAAATGCCAGTATAGCTGAAAGTGCAGAGAGTTGTACTTTAAGGGATGCTGGTCTCAGGCCCTTCTGGAAACCCTCCTGTAAAAATTCCAGTATGGTTTCAGGAAAAATACTCTGTCTGTCAAGGTTTTTAGATAAACACCATTTATGAAAAATAGACCAGACTCTATAATAAATGCAAGAGGAGGATGGCTTCCTACCTAGCACAATAGTGTTGATCACTGTGTCCGTCAATCCCTGATTCCTCAAAGAGCTCCGTTCAGCTTCCAAGCCATCAGGTTCAAGAAAGCTGGATCTGGATGAAGTATGGGCCCTTGTGAAAGAAGGTCTGGAATTTTTGGAAGAGGTAACGGGGTTTTAACGGATAATTGTCTTAGGTCTGCAAACCACAGTTTCCTGGGCCAGTTTGGAGCCATCAGAATAACCTTGGCCTTGTCTTTTCTTATTTTTCTTACCACTTCCATGAGTAGAGGAATTGGAGGGAATATGTATGCCAGAGAAAATTTCCATTCCGTCTGGAGGGCGTCCTGGGCTTGTGTCTGTGAGGTCCTCCACCTTGAGATGAACTTGCTGCACTTTGTGTTCTGTGGGGTAGCCATAAGATCTATTACTGGAGTACCCAGAACTGATATGACCTTCCTGAAGACGCACATCTTTAGAGACCATTCCCCTGGGTCTACCCAATTTCTGCTCAGGAAATCTGCCTCTGAGTTTTGTTTCTCTGACAGATATGTTGCTTTTAGGGCTAGCAGATGATGCTCCGCCCACTATAAAATCTGAAGGGCCAGCCGATTGAGTCGGGGGCTTCTTGATCCGCCCTGATTCCGTAGATAGCTGACTGCTGTGGTGTTGTCGGATCGAATCAGTAATGCTGTCTTTATCAATTGCCTCTGTAGTGACTGTAACGTCTTCCAGACAATTTATATGTAACTTTTTCTCTTCTTTTGACCAAAGTCCCTGGACTGACATCTGTCATTACTACCTCCCATTGAGGTTCCACTAAAGGTTTTCCTTTCTGGATGTTTTTCAGGTTGCTCCGCCATAATAATTCCTTCCTTGCTGAAGGAAGTATTGGGATACGTAAAGAAAAGTTGAGCGGGTCCTTCCTGAGGAATCTTAAGTAATTGTCCTGAGTTAGGCGTCCATGGGATCTCGCCCATGGAACTATTTCTTGGGCTGATGTTAGGTTTCCTAGTAACGCTGCAAATGATCTTGCTGTTTGAAACCTCTCTCTCCTGAAATTCGACTGCTTCCAGGATTCTGCATTGTCTTTCCATAGACAGGAATACCATGGATTTTTCTGTGTCTATCCTGACTCCCAGAAAGGTGAGTGACTCAGTGGGAGAGAGTTGACTTTTGTTTTTGTTTATGATCCATCCTAAGTCTTCTAGAAGTTCCAGGGATGTCTGAGTGTTTTTTACTGCTTGAAGATAATGGTCTGTGATTATAAGCATGTTATCCAGATAAGGCACTATTTTTATGCCCTTTAATCTTAGGTGAGCCATGGCTATAGCAAGGATCTTTGTAAAGGTTCGAGGAGCAGTAGCTAGGCCGAAGGGCAGAACTTTGTACTGATAATGCCTGCCCAGAATGTGGAACCTCAGAAACCTTCTGTGGGCTGGTCTTACCGGAACGTGATAATAGGCGTCCTGGAGATCGAGTCTTGTCAAGAAGGACTGAGGCTGAATCAGCTTCAATATTGAAGTTATAGTCTCCATCTTGAATCGCTTGACTTTCAGGAAAGTATTCACATTCTTGAGGTTTAATATCAATCTGAGTTCCACTGATGGTTTGGAAACAGAGGAAAGATTCGAATAGATTCCTCTGAATCTCTGATTCTGAGGGACCTCTTCTATGACCCCTTTCTGGAGAAGACTCAGTATTTCCTTTTTCATTTGTGGGACTCTCCTTTTGAGCCTGATCTTTGAAGTCTAAAATGAAGAGTGTAGAGGGACAGAATGAAATTCCAGCGCATACCCTATCTCTAGGATTTGAGATACCCAACGGTCTGGATGAATCATAGTCCAGTTTTGTTGGAAAGCTTCCAGCCTGCCCCCAACTGGAAGAAGAGATAGGGTTCTGCTGGCTTAATTGTGAGTTCTGTTGAAAAGTAGACTTCCTCTGGAAATCTTTTCTGTTTCCAGAGCCGATGTTCTGTCCAGAACCTCTTTTCCTTTGATCATAAGATGATTTTGGCCTATATCTTCTGGCTTCACGAAAGGATTGGCGCTTAAATTTTCCTGATCTAGGGGAAGATGGTCTTTGCTGACGTTCTTGGAGAAGAAAAGGACTTTTCCCACCTGATGACTTTTTTTATAATTTCTTCCAATTGGTCTCCAAACAATTTAACTCCTGTATAGGGTAAGGAAACCAATCTGTTTTTTGGAGGATGCGTCAGCCTCCCAAGCCTTAATCCAAAGGGCTCTATGGGCAGTTATAGCCAAGGCAGAAGATCTTACTGTTAATTTAATGTTGTCCAGCGATGCATCACAGCAGTAGTTCACTGTGTCTTTAACTGTAGCAACCTCTTTCAATAAGCGGGATCTTGATACAGAAGAATCAATCTTTTCCTCCAAGTCTGTAAGCCAGAGACGTAAGGTTCGGAACATGCAAGCCATAGCTGTAGCCGACTTAAGATTATTCCCAATAGTAGTGTATTGTTTCTTAAGGGCACTGTCCGCTCTTTTATCCATAGGGTCTTTCAGTGTCGTGCCATCTTCCATCAAGATGGTGGTTCTCCGCGAAATCGGAGTCACCTCTGCATCAACTTTTGGAGGGGTGGTCCATGTGGAAACTTCTTCTTCAGGGAAGGGATACATCTTTTGAAATCTTCTAGACATAGCAGATCTCGTCCCCTTGTTTCCATTCCGTGCGTACTATCTCTTGAATAGAACTGTGTACTGGGAATAATGGAGATGTTTTCTTATAGCCTATGAATGCTGTCTCCATAACATTAAGATCCTTTTGAGTATCAGACAGACCCAAGGTCTTATGCATGATCTTTATTAGACACTCTACCTTGTCGAAGTTAAAATTGCCTGTTTCTTCAGTAATTTCACCCCCCTCCGCTGAAGAAGGGGCTGAATCCAGATCACTATAACTTTGTTCCTCTTCTTCCTCCCTGGGACACCTGGAGGGACCTTCATCCGGATCTGAGGGCCTTGGGCGCTTCCTTGAAGACTCTGAAGGGCAGAGAAGGTCTCCTGCATGGAGGAACGCATCCATCCCAGGAAATCCTGAAACTGGGAAGGAATGACGTCCCCTGCAGCTTTTCTAAGGCATTCTGCACAAAGCTTGGCTGTTTCAGATGCAGCTAGCTTAGTATCACAACCAGCACATATTTTTGACTTCTGGTTGGATTTTTCTTCTTTAGCCTCAGATATGGCTTTAGACTTATCAGGCTTCTGGTCTTTTTGGCTAGACATGGTATAACACAGGCCTAAGCAGTGTTTAGCAGAGAATAAGTATAGCAATATACCAACAGTAAGTAAATAAAGCTTGACTTACAGTTTTTTTCTCGTCCTCCCTGGTGCTCCTATATGTCCTCCATGTGCCTGAATCGCCACCTGGTCCTGCTTCCTAGCGTGCGGTTCATCAGTGGAACGCACGCCTGTCACTTCCTGTTTGGAGCTCATAGCCGTTGCGTCATCCTCCCGCGCCGCCACCTACACGCTGGGACTAGCTGCCAATTTGGGTATTGTAGGCAAGGCAGGAGGCAACCCGGAACACTGCCCCAAAGCGCGCTTTACCTCTAGCGCCAGTTTGGACACTCGGGTGCAGACAGCCATGGGAACAGAGGGGGAAAGACCGGATCCACAACCAGGCTGGAAGCGGGAGTGAGATCCAACGCCAGACCAGGTATCAGCAAGAATGCGGTCAGCATTTAAGGCTGACCGCATGAAGCACATAAAATAATAAACAGAAAACCGAGGGATAGGTTACACAATGGAGGGTCTTAGCCTCCTTCCTCCAGCTGTGGTAGGACCAAATAACTGAGGACCAGGAGCAGAGATGACAATTTAAGTTATTGGTCCTACCAGCTGAGGGGAGGACTTACAACCCACAGTATTGCCGTGGATTGGACACAGAGGAAAAAAACTTCAAGCTCCACAAGGGTCCAATGCATTTCTTTGCAATGCGCTGGAGACCCCTGTGGCACTCACAGGGACACTTATTTTGATTCTTTTTTTTTTTTGTAAGACCTCAATGGGGGGGGATCAGGGGGGTCCTGATACCCCTCAATGGGGTCTATAATAAAAAAAAATGTAAATAAAAAAAAATAACCCTGTGTGTACCATAGGGGGGATCCAATGCAGCCCCCCCTCCAGTGGCACCCACAGGGCTTTATTATTACTTTATCAGAGATTGTTGGGGGGCCATCAGGACTGGTCCCGATGGCCCCCTGTGACGGTACCAGGATTTACCGGACCCTTTTGGGGCCGTCGGTTCCTGAACCGCCACTGCTGCTGCCCTCTTCCACGGCCGGCTGGAGCCCTGCTGCTTCCTGGAGGTCCTGGATGCTCAGGCAGGAACAACTGGATGCTGCCCCCTGGCAGAATGGCAGAGATAGTGAATTTAGCTGCAGAACCCTAGGTAGGGTTTCCAGAGGCCCTACGCCAGTAGACCGGCGAGGAAAGTGAATTTGCTACTGTAGTGGCTAAGGTGAGAATTCCCAGCCCAAGTCCCCTCCAGAAATACAGCCGAGACTTGTATTAAGGAGGGTAGAACAGAACAGCTTTATTGATGAAACACACTGCTTATATACACTTCCAGACACTCTTATCAAGATTAGAATTTAAATTAGTGCTTGGGACAGTGTTGCTATGCTTGACCAATCAGATAATGGCCTACATTTCCAGTCACTCCTATCCAGATAAGAATGCAAAGTAGGGTTTGGAAAAGGGGCATTTTGACTGGACCATAATAACCTCCCCTGATTGGTCAAGGAAGCACAGCAGGAGCCAATCAACATTCCAGTCATTGTTTAGCCAAGTTACACAGATCTGAAGCAAGCAGGAGTGCTGGGCATAGCCTTTATTTTCTGCACTCTGGCTCCCGACTATCATATCCCTGTAAAGGAATTACAGTAACCCCATCCAAACTATTACATTATGTCACACAATGTACAACATAGGGATCAATATTTCAAGTGGTATAGTCGTAAGTTATTCCATCTGGTCACACCCCCCAACAAGCTCTGATTACAAAGTAATGATAGAAAAAAATGAACTCTCTGAGTGCCACAAGGATTCAATGCATTGCTTTGCAATGCGCTGGAGACCCCTGTGGCACTCACAGGGTCACTTCTTTTGTGGACATATTTTTTTTTTTGACTAAAGACCTCATTGGGGGCGATCAGGGGGGTCCTGATGCCCCTCAATGACGTCTGTAATAAAAAAAAAAATAACCCTGTGTGTGCCACTGGGAGGGGGGGGGTGTTCAATGCAGAACCCCTTCCTGTGGCACACACAGGACTTTTTATCAGTACTTTGTGATCAGAGCTTGTGTGGTGGCCATCTGAATACAAAGTAACGATAAAAAAAAAACCCTTTGTGTGCCACAGGAGCCCAATGCATTGCTTTGCAATCCACTGGACACCCCTGTGGCACACAAAAGATTATTTTTTTTTCCCCTTTTATTTTTTATTCAGACCTCATTGTATGGGTTCTGATGCCCCTAATGAGGTCTACACAAAAATATTGGGGGAAAAAGCCCCAAAAAATGCACGTGTCACAGGGAGGGTACAATGCAGTACATCATACTGTTTTTAGACCTTGATGGGGTCACCAGGAATGTTCCTGATACCGCCTCCCCAACGAGGTATGACAAAATAATAATTAAAAAAAAAAAAAAATTGGTGTGTGCAACAGGGGGTCCAAAGAATTGCTTTGCAGTGCATTGAGCACCCCTGTGGCATGCACACAAAATGTCTCCAATCCCCCCCTCCACGTACCGTATCGCCCTGCCTGGTTCCACAGCCAACTGGCAGTCCTATTCCCTAGCCTGACCCCCAGCCTATTTCCACTGCCTGCTGGTAGACTCAAAGTACCAGTATGCACTAGATTCAGACTGGGAATCAAGCTTTGTATGAGGGGAACATACAGTGCACACTGGTAGTCACAGATCCCCCATATACACTATCAGACACTGCCCCACCATCCTTGCTTCTCTGCTCATACCCACACACACTGCCTAATCCCTCACCCTCCCACACACTTTGTTACACTAGTAGTCACAGGTCCACACGTACACCGGCTGACGCCCTAGCTTCTTTCATCTGTTAGCCATAAAATCACACATACACTGTTTGCTTTCCCATCCCTGTTTCACTGGTAGCTATGCTCCTGTCACCCAAATTGGTATGTCAACCCACAGCAGTGGGGTACCATTTTTCTTACGGTGGCAAGAAGTCCTCCTAGGAAATCCCACGCCATTGAACCATTTTAGCATCTTTGAAGTGACTGATGTGTTAAAAAAAAAGAAAAAAAAAAGTTTTTTTTTTTTTTTCCCTGTAGCGCCACATTCTGGAAATATTTGTGCACACTAACTTAGGGGTAAAAAGGCAAGTTACCCCACATTCAATGTGGCAGGTTATCTTCTTTCCAAAATGGTATTGTTTATCTACCTTTTCTTCACTTCTGAAGGTGTTATAGCCATTTTTGTACAGGCAAATCAGGTTTGAGAAAATTTTAGAAACATCAGTTGTTGTAGTAGGTGTAGTTTTCTACTTCTAGCACCCCCTAAGGTAGTTCAACTCATACCAATAGGGTGTCGTTTGACTCCTAAGAGCACTAGCTAATGAATGCAGTTGAAAATTCCATGGTTTTCACAGAGTTTCATACATTTGAAGGGGCAGAAATGTAAAAAAATGCAATTTTTTTCCTATATCGCCTCTTTCTGGAAACATTTATGCACACCAGTATTGGGTTAAGAAGGCAAGTGACCCCTCATTAGATGCGGCAGGTTGTTTTCTTTCCAAAATGGCATTGTTTCTCTACCTTTCCTGCATATCTATTATGGTTATAACCAATTTGGTGCAAGCAGATAATTTCAAAAACAAAAGTGTCAGGTTTACGTACGCGTTCCTAGCACCCACATATTGTATATTAACCCACACAAATGGGCTACCATTTTTCTCATGTTGATAGCAGGTACTGATTACAGCAGGAAATGTTATGGTTTTCAACAATTTTAGTGTCTTTGAAGTGGTGGAAATGTAAAAAAACACATGTATTTATTCCCATAGCGCCAACTTTTGGAAATATTTGTGCACTTCAGCCCAGGGATAGAAAGGCAAGTGACCCCTCATTTGATGTGGGAGAAGGTCTACTTTCCAAAATGGTATAACTTTTATACCTTTCATTCATGTCTCTAACAGTTATGAACATTTTAGTACAAGCAGCCATTTTCGAGGAAGCAAACAGGTAGGTGTAGTTATGTGCTTCTGGCACCCCTAAGTTAGGTCGACTCATTCCAATGGGGTGTCATTTTTCTCCTAAGAGCACTAGCTAATGAATACAGTTGGAAATTCCATGGTTTTCACAGATTTCCGTAAAGATGAAGGGGCAGAAATGTAAGAAAATGCCATTTTTTTCCTATAAAACCACCTTCTGGAAGCATTTGGGCATAACAGGCTTGGGTAAGAAGGCAATTCACCCCTCATTAGATGCGGCAGGTTGTCTTCTTTCCAAAATGGTATGGTTTGTGTACCCTTCCTTCACTTCTATAGTTGTTATAACCATTTTTGTACAGACAAGTAATGTTTGAGAAAATGTTAGAAAAATTAGTGGTTGCAATAGGTGTAGTTTGGTACTTGTAGCGCCCCCTAAGGTAGGTGAACTCATACCAATGAGGTGTCATTTTTCTCCTAAGAGCACTGGCTAATGAATACAGTTGGAAATTCCATGGTTTTCACAGATTTCCGTACAGATGAAAGGGAAGGAATGTAAGAAAATTCAATTTTTTTCCTATAGTGCCACCTTTTGGAAGCATTTGGGCACAACAGGCTTGGAGTAAAAAGGTAATTCACCCCTTCTTTCCAAAATGGTATGGTTTGCTTACCCTTTCTTCACTACTCTAGTTGTTATAACCATTTTTGTATAGACAAGTAATGTTTGAGAAAATGTTAGAAAATTTACAGGTTGTAGTAGGTGTCTTTTTGCACTTCTAGCGTCCCCTGAGGTAGGTCATCCCATACAAATGGTGTGTCATTTTTCTCCTAAGAACACTAGCTAATTAATATAGTTGGAAATTCCATGGTTTTTGCAGATTTCAGTACAGTTGAAGGGGCAGAAATGTAAGAAAATGCCATTTTTTTTCCTCTGGTGCCACCTTCTGGAAGCATTTGGGTACAACAGGCTTGGGGCAAGAAGGCAAGTTACCCCTCATTAGATGCAGCAGTTTGTCTACTTTTCAGAAATATGTCGTTTTATATATTCCACTGTTTTAGGGTAGTTTTACCACAAAAACCCTAGAATGCGCATATTAGTTTTTAAAGTTGAAAATGTCATTTTGCGCTGCTGTTGATTAGGGCTCTGCGCTAGCCATGGACGCTGGTAAAACTATACAAATTTGGTATTTTTTTTACTCGGGGGACGTGGGGCTTTTTCAAATAATTGAAACTTTTTCAATCAAGGTAAATGTTTTTGATACATAGTATGTGATTTTAGCAAAATGAGTAAATTTTCACTTTTTTTTGTCATTATGACATCATAGCTTTTTGCATGATGTAAAATTCTCTTCATGTAAGGTACCACAAGAAAGCTCAATTTGTTCTGAAAAAAAAAAACAATATATAGTTTTCCATATGTAACGGTCACCAGATGGAGTGATTTAGGACTATACCACTTGAAATATTGATCACTATGCTGTACATTGTGTGACATAATGTAATAGTTTGGGTGGTATATTACTGTAATTCCTGTAAAGGGATATGATAGTTGGGAGCCAGTGTGCAGAGAAAATAAAGACTATGCCCAGCAGTCTTGCTTGCTTACAATATACTTCAGATCTGTGTAACTTGGCTAAACAATGACTGGAATGTTGACTGACTCCTGCTGTGCTTCCTTGACCAATCAGGGGAAGTTATTATGGTCCTGTCAAAATGCCTTTTTTCCAAACCCTACTTTGTATTCTTATCTTGATAAGAGTGACTGGAAATGTAGGCCATTATCTGATTGGTCAAGCATAGCAGCACTGTCCCAAGTACTAATTTACATTCTAATCTTGATAAGAGTGTCTGGAAGTGTATATAAGCAGTGTGTTTCATCAATAAAGCTGTTCTGTTCTACCCTCCTTAATACAAGTCTCGGCTGTATTTCTGGAGGGGACTTAGGCTGGGGATTCTCACCTTAGCCACTGCAGGAGCGAATTCACTTGCCTCGCCGGTCTACTGGCTTAGGGCTTCTGGAAACCCTATCTAGGGTTCTGCAGCTAGATTCACTAGCTCTGCCAGTCTGCCAGGGGGCAGCATCCAGTTGTTCCTGCCTGAGTATCCAGGACCTCCAGGGAGCAGCAGGGCTCCAGCCATCCGGGGAAGAGGGGCAGCAGCGGCGGTTCAGGAACCGATGGCCCCAAAAGGGTCCGGTAAATCCTTGTACCGTCACATCTGGTGTCAGAAGTGGGATGCCCTCTTCCTAAAGGCATCCAAACCACCACCGGGACAATCTCCTTCGGGAGATTTGACTGGAGCCAGTGGCAGGTGTATGGAGGAGTTCTACAATCAGCTAAAGTGATCCACCTAAAAAGAGATCCTTACTGCCAGAGGCGGAGAAGCAAGGGGACCCAGGAAGACTGATTTGGTTGAGGCTATTAGTTGGAACCGCTAGCCCTGCAAGCCTGCAGACCAGCATGGGATCCGGGGAGAGCCCTACAGAGCATGAGGATGCCGTCACTCGAGCTTTCAAGATCCGGCTTGCTTTTTATGGCCCCAATCCATCTGCTGAGGTAGTGGATAGAGTAATGGCCATGGTGACTCAGGAGAGGACAGCAGAAAGGGAGGAGCGCATGAGGATGGCAGAACTGGAGAGAGGCCCAAGAGATTCACGATCTCCATGGAGCTGTGGATCCAGGAACAGCAAACTGCCTCATCAAGCCTTCAAGGTGTTTGAGGAGAGCACAGGAGACATAGACTGGTACCTGCAAGATTTTGAGAGGCAATGTGCCCTTCATGAGGTTGATCCGAGAGACTGGGTAACAAATCTGGCGGGCAAGCTGACTGGACATGCAGCCGAGGCATATTGAGCCATGATTATGCGGAGGTGAAATGGTGCCTGCTTGCCCGGTATGCGGTCACCCCAGATGCTTACCGGCGGAAGTTCCGGGATACCCGACGGCGGGAACAGGACTCTTATGCGGAATGGGTGTACCGCATGGACCATGCTTGTGCCAGCTGGCTACTGGGCTGCAATGCAAAGACTATGGAGGATTGTCGGCAGCTTTTCCAACTGGAGCAATTCTTTCAACATACGCCTCCTGAAGTTCGGAATTGGGTATGAGACCATGATCCAGCTACGGTGGGGGAAGCAGCCAAGTTGTCCGACAAATATGTGGAAACTAGGCGGAGTGTGCCCCGTCCCTCTCCGCTCCCACCCCGAGGGTCTAATTCCACTCCTTGAGGGGTCCAGGTACCACTGCCCAGCCCCGTTCCAGCCACTTCCAACCCGCCCAGTGGAGGGCGCAGTTCCAGCCTGCGGTGCTATGATTGTTTCCAGCTGGGACATGTCCAGAGCAAATGCCCTCAGAGATGATTCAGGCCTGGGTCCATACCTCAGAGGCCAATACCTCCACCAGTCCCACCCCGGAGTGCACCAAGACAAGCATACTGTTTGGAGGAGAACCCTGGCCCTGAGCTGGGGGATTGCAACATTGTCCCTTTTGGCGAGGATGAGGTCTGGGGACCAAACCCATGAGGTGAGCCTGATCCAAACTGCCCATGTTGATAACAGAGGACACCATTTTCAGACAGTGCTGGTGAATGACCAGCCAGCCAAGTGGATGAGGGATACTGGGGCCACCCTCACCATGGTGCAACCCCACCAGGTTCCCCTCACCCAGCGAACTGGACGGACTGTGGCCATGAGAGTTGCCGGTGGTGCCATACATCAGATTCCCTTGGCCCGGATTACACTGGATTGGGGTGCTGGTAAAGGGAACTGTGAGGTGGAAGTTATGTCTGGCATCCCTGCGGATGTCCTTTTAGTAAATGACTTGGGTTATCTTACCAGTGCCTTCGCAAGCTCTCTCCCATCGCCCCCCAATGATGGCTGCATGGCTGTGACCCAATCCCAGGCCCGTCAGGAACACACCGAGGGGACCCAGGTAAGAACACTTACCCCAAATCAGAATGACAAATCCCAAATCACTTGGGCTCCCCCAGACGACTTCCAAAAGGAAGTCATGGACGATCCAACCCTAACTGTATATCGCAGAGACTGACCCCCTTGATGCCACCCAAGACAGGATAGTCTGGGAAGACAGACTTCTATACCGGGTGACAGAAGGGAGTGGGAGGGGGTTGATTAAGGTTCCTCACAGGCAGCTGGTGGTTCCCCAAAAGTACCGGTGGTCTCTCATGGAGATCGCTCATGCTATTCCCCTTGCAGGATATCTAGGTATAGGTCGCTCCCTCCACAGGCTTACTCAGGCCTTCTTTTGGCCAGGGGTGCCACGGGATATAAGGCAATTTTGCCGTACCTGTGACACATGCCAGTGAGTGGGGAAGATCATCCCCGGGCAGCCCTGCAACCCTTGCCAGTCATTGGTGAGCCCTTCTGCCAGATTGCAGTTTACATTGTTGGCCCCCTTGCCAAGGCCAGCCGTACGGGGGAAGAGGTACATCCTCACTGTGGTGGATTATGCCACCCGGTACCCTGAAACTGTAGCCCAACTAGGCAACTGGAAACCGTTGAATGTAATGCTGGCCAGTTAGACAACGGAGGAGGCACAACCATACACGGATGGCAACGGAACAATGGCTCAGCGGAACAGGTACAAACCAACGGGAAGCACAGACTGGTCAGGTGCACAGGCAAGGATCGATAGCCAGGCAGACTAAGGCAACGGGGGTTCACAGCCAGATCAGTACAGAAACGTAGCGGGTTCTCAGGCAGATCAGTCGGTAACGGAGCAGGTTCTCAGCCAGATCAGTTCAGCAGCGGAGCAGGTTCTCAGCCGGATCAGTCGGTAACGGAGCAGGTTCTCAGCCAGATCAGTTCAGCAACGGAGCAGGTTCTCAGCCGGATCAGTCGGTAACGGAGCAGGTTCTCAGCCAGATCAGTTCAGCAACGGAGCAGGTTCTCAGCCGGATCAGTCGGTAACGGAGCAGGTTCTCAGCCAGAGCAGTTCAGCAATGGAGCGGGTTCTCAGCCAGAGCAGTTCAGCAACAGAGCGGGTTCTCAGCCAGAGCAGTTCAGCAACGGAGCGGGGTTCTCAGCCGGATCAGTCGGTAACGGAGCAGGTTCTCAGCCAGATCAGTTCAGCAAAGGAGCGGGTTCTCAGCCGGATCAGTCGGTAACGGAGCAATACACGGGAAACACAGGAACGTTGTCAGGCAAGCCGGGTCATACACGAACAGCAACACAGTAGCAAAACGTCAGGCTCAGATACACCACGAAAGGGCACCTTAGAATAGACATGACAGGATATAAAAAGGCTAGCCCTGTGTGGAGCAAAGATGACAGGCCAATGAGAAGGCAGCATGGAAATTAGGCACAGTAACAATGTCGCCGTTAGAGCAGGAACACGGGCACCGTGATACACACCTCCTGTTTGATGATCGGGAGGTGCCACAGGAATCGACTGGGTTCTCTCCCTTTGAGTTACTATATGGTTGGAAAGCGCGAGGATCCCTAGATCTGTTAAGGGGATATTGGGAGGGGAAGTGTGTAGAAGAGGAAACCCCTATCATCCCCTATGTACCTGAGCTTAGGGAAAGGCTGGAAAGCTTGATGAGGCTAGTCCAAGAAAATCTTCGATCGGCTTAGACCAAACAGAAACTGTGGTATGATCGAAGAGCCCGGAATCGTGAATTCCAGGTTGGACAGAAGGTGTTTGTTCTGCAGCCAACTGTCATGGAGCGACTAGGAAATTAACACACTGATAAGTACAGATGAACTTAATATAAAACTTTATTAAATACAATGAATGGCAGGAGATAAGGCAACAGGCTGATGGCAACAAATGACACAGCAGTAGTATGGTAATGACACAAAGTGGCAGTAGATAGTGGCACACCTTCACGAGACCAGGAAGGAACAGCGGAGTCACTTTCTTTACCCTTCACCAGGCAGTTGGTCAAAAACGGAATGGCCCTGGGACTACACTGATGTGGGGACAGTGCAGAGCACTCCCATACACAGATAGAATGGCACAACTTCACAAGACCAGAGAGGAACAGTGTAGGCACTTTCCTCACCCTTCACTGGACAGGTGGTCATAAATGGAATGGCCCTTGGACTACACGGTAGATGTGAGGACAGTGCAGAGCACTCCCGTACCCGGATAGGATGGCACACCTTCACGAGGCCAGAGAGGAACAGTGTAGGCACTTTCCTCACCCTTCACTGGACAGGTGATCAGAAACAGAATGGCCCTGGGACTACATGGTAGATGTGAGAATAGTGCAGAGCACTCCCAACACAGAGTCAGCAGAGATAAGGAGCAGACCAATAACCCCACAGGGGATACACTAGGCGGGTAGCCGGATGGAGGATAGGCAAGGCAGCACAAACCGGTACGGCCACGGAAGGTCAGACACACGGAGTGACCGACAAGCGCCGCTAACGGAAGCGAGCGCAGAGCGGAAGACACAGGCAGCACGGGAACCAAACCGAGGCACGGAATGGTCACGGAGTGCAACATGGAGAGTAAACCAGGAGGCAGCAAATGGTGTAACGGTTTTTAGGACACTCAGACCAGGAGGTGAAATAAAACACAATTTTATTTAAAATAATAATGCAACGAACGCCCTCTAGAGGCGACAGAGATAAACACTCAGTGATGACTGATATAGTACAGAGAGACAATGCACAGTATGATTGACATACAAGATCTATTCACAGAAAATGGTGTTCAGTACCCAAAGGGTTAAGAGCATAAATCAGTCAGTCTCAGATATGGTGGTTTGGCACGCCCTAGGTGTTAAAAGGAGGTGCTGATAGAGACAGTTCACAGTGTTCTGGAAACGTAAATGCCTACCTGAAGTGACCAAATAGTTAAGCAGAGCAGAAATCCAAATAGCCCCCTCGGGCGTACCTACAGGTGGACTGCTTCTGCGAATGCGAGTGTGTATAGCCCCCACGGGCGTAACGGAAACCGGCCTGCATTGCAAGAGCTTGCTATAGCCTCCACAGTTGATAACCGGATACCAGCAATAGAGCGCTAGAGCCAATAGCCCCCACTGGCGTTTACAACGGGAACTTGCCAGAACTTGAGCCTTCCCTCTGCTGCCACACTACCACAGTAGATATCGCCCAGTAAACAACTAGAAGTGAGAGCCAATAACGCCCTACCAGTCCACAATAAGTTACTACTCTGCAGTAGGATAGATAGAGTCGCCGTCGGTAAGCGGCCAACTCAGCAGACGTAGCACAACGAACGAGGCTCTATACTGGGATTCGTAGTAGCGAGAGTAAAGCAGCACTGCAAGGGTTAAAATGCACATTTAACACAAGGCTCAGTAAGAGAACGAGGCTCTGCAAGTATAGTGAGGCTCACGGAGGCAAGCACAGCTCTGCAATACAACTGCACACTGCACAGATTAAGACAACACAAGGCAGGGTGGTCACACGGCAGCTGACAACAGCGGGTGAAAATGTCGCGGTGGCGACAACGGGAACAGAGGTCACTGGAACAGGCTGGAAGTCGATCTCGGAGCAGGAAGTCAGCTGGGCTGGATCACGCAGGAGGTAGTCATACAAGCCGGGTCATACACGAGCAGGAACGTCAGCCAGGCCGGGTCAGGAGACAGAGGTGGTTCGCAGACAAGCCGGGTCAAACACGATCAGGAACACTGGAGCGTAGTCAGGACAAGCCAAGTCGGTACACGAGAATCCGGAACACAGGAACACAGCAACAGTACTACTGGCTCAGAAACACCACGAAAGGGCATCTGATGGCATCTGGTGTCTGGGCCAGGCATAAGAAGGTCACCAGGGGCGGGCCAAACTGGCTCAGCAAATCAGAGCGAACCACAAGCAAGAGTGACAGAGAATTACAGGCACTGTGATAGTACCCCCCCTCTCAAAGACCCCCTCTCCCTACTGGAGGTCTGGGTTTCAGGGGATATTTAGAGTGAAAGTTGTGCACAAGTCTAGGTGCATGGAGGTCCTTCATCTCCACCCACGAGCGTTCCTCAGGGCCATAGCCCTTCCAATGGACCAAATATTGCAACTTTCCTCTAAATCGCCTAGAGTCAATAATACTCTGGACCTCATACTCCTCCTGGCCCTGGACGTCCACCGGCCCAGGAATCACTGGCGTAGTAGTACAACGATTGCACACCAATGGTTTCAAAAGAGACACATGGAACACATTATGAATATGCATAGAGGATGGAAGTTCCAGTGCATACGAAACCGGGTTAATTTTGCGGATGATCTTGAAGGGCTCAATGAACCGGGGAGCCAGCTTATTAGAGGGTACCTGCAGATGAAGGTTTCTGGAGGAGAGCCATACCCTGTCCCCTACCTGAAATGAGACCGCTGGGAGCCGTCTGCGATTAGCGTGCCGCTAATGACGCTGAAATAACTGACTGAGGGACCTCTGAACCTGTGCCCAAGTGGAATGAAGTTGTGCCAAATGCTCATCCAGTGCAGGAATCTGTTGTGCTTGAAATGATTCCGGGAGCAGACAAGGCTGGAACCCATAATTAACGAGAAATGGTGAGCTCCCGGACGATGAATTAACAGCACAATTCCTGGCAAACTCTGCCCATGGCAACAGGTCAGCCCAATTATCATGATGATCGGTGACAAAGCAACGCAGGAACTTCTCCAGTCCCTGATTGGCACACTCAGCGGCCCCATTGGTCTGGGGATGGTAGGCGGAGGAGAAGGACAACTGGATGCCCATCTGGCCACAAAATGCCCTCCAAAACCTGGATACGAACTGACTCCCACGGTTGGAGACAATTACTCTGGGCACCCCGTGTAGGCGTAACACCTCCCTGGCAAAAACTACAGCCAATTCCTGAGCCGATGGAAGGCCATTAAGAGGCACAAAATGAGCCATTTTAGAGAACCTATCGACCACCATAAGAATAAACGTGTACCCCCTAGAGACTGGTAATTCTCCCAAGAAGTCAATAGATATATGAGACCAAGGACGTTCGCCATTGGGCACTGGTTGAAGTAAGCCCACAGGGAGATGTCTAGGGGTCTTGGCACGGGCACAGGTGGTACAGGCTGCCGTAAAAGCGGAACAATCGGCTCTAAGTGTGGGCCACCAAAACAATTGCGAAAGGGACCATACAAGTTGATCCCTGCCGATATGCCCAGCCGCTTTAGAGGCATGATAGGTCTCCAACAGACGGGTACGAAACGGCTCATCCACAAAACACTTTCCCACAGGGGTCTCAGGAGGTGCCCTAGATTGCGATGCCAAAATCTCCTCACCCAGAGGCGAGGTTATAGTGGTACGAATAGTGGCCAGAATACGATCTGGCTGAATGATAGGTACTGGTTCTTCCTCCCTCTCAGTGTCTGACGCGAACTGGCGTGACAAGGCATCTGCCCTAATATTCTTAGAGCCCGGAAGATAGGACACTAGGAAATTAAATCGAGACAAAAAAAGAGCCCACCTGGCTTGTCGTGAGGACAATCTTTTGGCTTCAGAGAGATAAGTTAAATTCTTATGATCAGTAAGGATTAGTACTGGGGACTGAGTACCTTCCAACAGGTGGCGCCATTCCTTCAGAGCCAGGATAATGGCCAACAGCTCCCTGTCACCAATCTCGTAGTGGCTCTGTGCACTGGACAATTTTTTTGAGAAAAACCCGCAAGGTCTCAAGGTGCCACCTCCCACAGGGCGTTGGGAGAGTACTGCCCCAACCACAAAGGCGTCAACCTCCAACGTAAATGGCAGGGAGGGATTAGGGTGGGACAGCACTGGAGCAGACGCAAAGGCAGATTTCAAGGTAACAAACGCGTTTTCAGACCACTGAGAGGGGGAAGCGCCCTTATGTGTTAAATCTGACAAAGGTTTTACAATCGTGGAAAAGTTCTGAATGAACTTTCTATAATAGTTGGCAAAACCCAAGAAACGCTGAATAGCCTTTAACCCCTTAGGCTGAGGCCATTGCAGAACTGCTGCCAACTTCTCCTGATCCATGGCAATGCTGTCTTTGGAGATTACGAACCCCAAGAATGGTACTTGAGATGTATGGAATTTGCACTTTTCTAGTTTGCAGAATAGCTTGTTTTTACGAAGTTGGAGCAGGACTTCCGAGACATCTTTGATGTGTTGAGAGAGATTGGCAGAGTGAATTAATATATAGTCTAGATATACCACCACACAGGACTGAAGCATATCTCGTAAAATATCATTAATAAATTCCTGGAATACCGCAGGTGCGTTGCATAAGCCGAATGGCATCACCAGATATTAGTAGTGCCCTGTTCTGGTATTAAACGCCGTTTTCCACTCATCACCCTCCTTAATTCTGACCAGATTATAAGCAGCTCGCAAATCAAGTTTAGTGAAGATCGAGGAGCCCTTTAATCTGTCAAACAATTCAGTAATAAGTGGAATAGGATAAGCGTTCCTAGACATCAGTTTATTCAGCCCTCGGTAGTCAATACATGGCCTGAGTTCGCCACTTTTCTTCTTTACAAAGAAGAATCCGGCACCAGCCGGGGAAGTAGATTTACGAATGATTCCCCCCTTAAGGGCGTCCTCAATATACTCCTCCATTGCCCTGTTTTCCTCACACGAGAGTGGGTAAGTGCGGCCCCTGGTGGGCACCGCACCCGGAGGCAGATCAATGGCGCAATCATAAGGTCAATGCTCAGGCAATGCGCTGGCCTCTCCTTTGCTAAAAACGTCATTGAATTGCCCGTATTCTGTTGGCACGGCTGGAGAGGTACACATAATCTTGACAGGTAATGAGAGACAATTCTTAGTACAGTATTCAGACCAGGAGTTAACCTCACATTTCTGCCAGTCAAATTGGGGATTATGTACTAGTAACCACGGAAACCCCAAAATGACTGCATGGTGAGGGGAACGAATAATTTGGAACCGTACTTGTTCCTTGTGAAAAGCCCCCACCCTCATTGTGATAGGAATTGTCTCCATCGTAATGAAAGCAGGTTCCAAGGGTCTGCCATCGATGGCCTCAATTGCCACAGGAGAATACTTCTTGCATAATGGAATGCCGTGCAAGTCGGCAAAGGATTGGTCCATGAAGTACCCAGCTGCCCCGGAGTCCACCAATGCCAGGACCTCAATTACCATGTCTGCCCAAGCGAATACCACCTGGATGGTGGGTTTAGCAGTGCTAGAATCTAGGGACTGCTCTACACCACCTAGGGCCTGTCCCCCAAGGTACCCTAGATGCGTTCGTTTCCCGGCCGTACTGGACAAGTGCGTAATAGGTGACCTGGTTTGCCACAATATAAGCACAGGCCTTGTCTCCTGCGATACAACCTCTCCTCCTTGGTGAGCTTAGTGAACCCCAATTGCATCGGTTCAGTTGATTCGGCTGGTCGCTCAGGAGGAACGGGTGGTGAGGGTGGGTTAAAGAGGCTGCCCTGGCCATAGTTTTTTGATTTCGTCCTTTTTGCCAACCGTCTTTCACGGATGCGGGAATCAATTAGCATGACATAGTCAATATATTCATCCAGATCACTGGGTACATCACGAGCGGCTATCTCATCCTTAATCTGTTCAGAGAGACCCTGAGCAAAGGCGGCAACTAAGGCCTCATTATTCCAGCCCACCTCTGCTGCCAGGGTCTGAAACTCAATAGCATAGTCGCCCAATGTGCGTTCGCCCTGCTGAATCTCCATCAGCCTTTTGGCAGCAGAGGCAGCCTTGCCAGGAACCTCAAACACTCGCCGGAACTTTGTCACGAACTCCCTAAAGTTCAGAGTGCAGGGTCTGGCATTCTCCCACAAGGGATTTGCCCATGCCAATGCTTTGCCCGTCAACAAGGATATCATAAATCCAACCCTACTACGGTCGTTAGGAAATGCCTGGGGGGCCAATTCCAAAAATATCTCCAATTGATTAATGAATCCCCTGCATAGGGAAGGTTCGCCATCATATCTTAACGGTAACATCGCCGCTGCCGTTAAACCTCTGGTATTAGTTGGAGGAGCCACAGGCGGATTCTCCGGTGTCAGAACTGGGGGGACCACCGGATTCGGACTAGGCTTGTCCAAATGTACTGTGCGTTCGAGTAGGGTCTGTAAAGCCAGTGCCAATTGGTCCAGGTGCTGCTCATGGACATCCATTCTCCAATGGATGTTTTGTGTATTACTTTCACCTTTACCGTCTGAGGTCATGGCCCTTTCGTACTGTAACGCTTTTTTAGGACACTCAGACCAGGAGGTGAAATAAAACACAATTTTATTTAAAATAATAATGCAACGAACACCCTCTAGAGGCGACAGAGATAAACACTCAGTGATGACTGATATAGTACAGAGAGACAATGCACAGTATGATTGACATACAAGATCTATTCACAGAAAATGGTGTTAGTACCCAAAGGGTTAAGAGCATAAATCAGTCAGTCTCAGATATGGTGGTTTGGCACGCCCTAGGTGTTAAAAGGAGGTGATGATAGAGACAGTTCACAGTGTTCTGGAAACGTAAATGCCTACCTGAAGTGACCAAATAGTTAAGCAGAGCAGAAATCCAAATAGCCCCCTCGGGCGTACCTACAGGTGGACTGCTTCTGCGAGTGTGCATAGCCCCCACGGGCATAACGGAAACCGGCCTGCAACGCAAGAGCTTGCTATAGCCTCCACAGTTGATAACCGGATACCAGCAATAGAGCGCTAGAGCCAATAGCCCCCACGGGCGTTTACAACGGGAACTTGCCAGAACTTGAGCCTTCCCTCTGCTGCCACACTACCACAGTAGATATCGCCCAGTAAACAACGAGAAGTGAAAGCCAATAATGCCCTACCGGTCCACAATAAGTTACTACTCTGCAGTAGGATAGATAGAGTCGCCGTCGGTAAGCGGCCAACTCAGCTGACGTAGCACAACGAACAAGGCTCTATACTGGGATTCGTAGTAGCGAGAGTAAAGCAGCACTGCAAGGGTTAAAATGCACGTTTAACACAAGGCTCAGTAAGAGAACGAGGCTCTGCAAGTATAGTGAGGCTCATGGAGGCAAGCACAGCTCTGCAATACAACTGCACACATCAAGACAACACAAGGCAGGGTGGTCACATGGCAGCTGGCAACAGCGAGTGAAAATGTCGCGGTGGCGACAATGGGAACAGAGGTCACTGGAACAGGCTGGAAGTCGATCTCGGAGCAGGAAGTCAGCCGGGCCGGATCACGCAGGAGGTAGTCATACAAGCCGGGTCATACATGAGCAGGAACGTCAGCCAGGCAGGGTCAGGAGACAGAGGTGGTTCGCAGACAAGCCGGGTCAAACACGATCAGGAACACTGGAACGTAGTCAGGACAAGCCAAGTCGGTACACGAGAATCCGGAACACAGCAACAGTACTACTGGCTCAGAAACACCACAAAAGGGCATCTGACAGGTGTCTGGGCCAGGCATAAGAAGGTCACCAGGGGCGGGCCAAACTGGCTCAGCAAATCAGAGCGAACCACAAGCAAGAGTGACAGAGAATCACAGGCACTGTGATAAATGAAGAGAAAACAAAGGGAGGGAGGACAGCGCAAAGAATCTCCTCTAAGTGTAGTAATGAATAATAGTACACATAATAAATGAGCTTTGTAGAAATCAGATAACTGTGATATATATAATGATATAGCGAAATATCAATATGGTAAAGTAAATAAATAATACACCTTTAATATTGGTCATTCAATAGAATAAAATGGAATAGAGATAACATAAAAACTCAATGACAAAATAAAAATCCAGTGTGAAAAAATCACCACATAAAACAATTCAGATAATATCGTTATGTGAGCCAATCTATTAAAAATAGAGTTCTCAATCCAGTGGTTCTATATAGACTGTGGGGATCTATGGGTAGTTCGTATAGTCTGGAGGTGAAGCGTAGAGTATATGTGTGGAGCAATATATATGTGTCAGGAATGGCGGTGTGTGAACGGTATAAGTAGGAGGCTTACTAGAACATAGTGAGTCAAGGCAATGTGTATAACAATCTAAAGCCCATGGATGTCTGCTTACTAGACCTCCGATGTACGTCAGCGTCAATACAGCCTTAATGCTCGTTCTGTGTCCTCGCCTTCTATACCCGTCACCCGATACAGCTAGATTAGCATCCACTCCTTCCAACTCCTCCACGTCTTCCTTTGGTCCCCGACTCGCAGACTCCCTCCTCCCCTTCTTCAAAATTGAGCGCGATGTGAGATATATTTGAACTCTCAGAAAGATGTCAGTCTTGGCGTCTCTTTGTAATACGTGTCAGCTTACGCGTTTCGGCGCTAAACTGCGCCTTCTTCTCGAGCTATGGCGACCACTAGTGACACTCTAATTTGTAACCTGTCCCACCAATCAGGTTACAGTATCGTAAATTGAAGAAGTACAAAGTATAAATGTACAAAAGAAAGATTGTTTCTTTCATATAAAGTACTAGATACAAAAAAAGCTCAGAAGGATACAAATATCATGTATGTGTTGGCATTTACCGATAGTGTTGCTACAATTAACTAGTGTAACTGTGACTAAATAAAGCTTGACATATTCTATGAAATGATATAGTAAAGCAAATATGTGTTTTGAATTTAATATGTGTTGTTATATATTAAATCTTATGTAAAAAATTGCACAAGAAAAAATCATGCTGATGAGTATGTGACTTTTCATAAGCATCAGCATGATTTTTTCTTGTGCAATTTTTTACATAAGATTTAATATATAACAACACATATTAAATTCAAAACACATATTTGCTTTACTATATCATTTCATAGAATATGTCAAGCTTTATTTAGTCACAGTTACACTAGTTAATTGTAGCAACACTGTATCGGTAAATGCCAACACATACATGATATTTGTATCCTTCTGAGCTTTTTTTGTATCTAGTACTTTATATGAAAGAAACAATCTTTCTTTTGTACATTTATACTTTGTACTTCTTCAATTTACGATACTGTAACCTGATTGGTGGGACAGGTTACAAATTAGAGTGTCACTAGTGGTCGCCATAGCTCGAGAAGAAGGCGCAGTTTAGCGCCGAAACGCGTAAGCTGACACGTATTACAAAGAGACGCCAAGACTGACATCTTTCTGAGAGTTCAAATATATCTCACATCGCGCTCAATTTTGAAGAAGGGGAGGAGGGAGTCTGCGAGTCGGGGACCAAAGGAAGACGTGGAGGAGTTGGAAGGAGTGGATGCTAATCTAGCTGTATCGGGTGACGGGTATAGAAGGCGAGGACACAGAACGAGCATTAAGGCTGTATTGATGCTGACGTACATCGGAGGTCTAGTAAGCAGACATCCATGGGCTTTAGATTGTTATACACATTGCCTTGACTCACTATGTTCTAGTAAGCCTCCTACTTATACCGTTCACACACCGCCATTCCTGACACATATATATTGCTCCACACATATACTCTACGCTTCACCTCCAGACTATACGAACTACCCATAGATCCCCACAGTCTATATAGAACCACTGGATTGAGAACTCTATTTTTAATAGATTGGCTCACATAACGATATTATCTGAATTGTTTTATGTGGTGATTTTTTCACACTGGATTTTTATTTTGTCATTGAGTTTTTATGTTATCTCTATTCCATTTTATTCTATTGAATGACCAATATTAAAGGTGTATTATTTATTTACTTTACCATATTGATATTTCGCTATATCATTATATATATCACAGTTATCTAATTTCTACAAAGCTCATTTATTATGTGTACTATTATTCATTACTACACTTAGAGGAGATTCTTTGCGCTGTCCTCCCTCCCTTTGTTTTCTCTTCTTTTTCATGTGCACTATGGACCTTCAATGAAAATTGGACCCACGTGACTGGAAATTAAGGACAAGCTGCATAGGATAGGGAATTTCGATCTCAGTCACATTTATTACATGTTTATGGTTACAAATATTGTCCTCTCTGTTTTTTATAAACAGACAGAGTGGGCTATTCCATATTGACATTATCTACTAGAGATCTCACCCCTGTCCCATCCCACCCACGGAGTTAACCGCTTCCTCTTGAGCGCATTGTCTACTAAATTCTTTTCTCACTGTGATAAATGGTCAGAACCGGATCGGGTAGTCAGATGTCACCAGTAGTCGTAGCCGGAATGGGTAGTCAGTCGTAGCCAGAAGTCAGCACCGGAATGGGTAGTCAGTCGTAGCCAGGAGTTTAAACCGGAACGGGTAGTCAGACGAGCCAGGAGTCAGAACCTGAACGGGTAGTCAGACGTAGCCAGATAATACACAGGAACGGTAATGGACCAACACAGCAATAAGCTCAGGTACACCATGAAAGGGCACTGGAAATGACACAGGCTGAGGTTTAAAAACCCTGACAGGTAGGTGGAGCAATGACCTCATCAGCATGGTGCCCTATAAGAATAGCGAATCAGCGAGAGCAACAGCTAGGAAGTAAACAATGTCGCTCCAGGGCAACATCCAGTCACAGGCAATCACGGGGCACCATGATAGTACCCCCCACTCAATGATCTCCCCCCTGCGGAGGAGACCATACCTTGTTGGGAAATTTCATGTGGAAACTGCGCAACAGTCTAGGAGCGTGGATATCACCCTGGTCCACCCATGAATGCTACTCTGGACCATAACCCTTCCAGTGGACAAAATATTGAATGCGCCCCCGAACCCTACGGGAATCCAGGATGCTCTGGATCTCATATTCATCTTGATTCTGAATGTGTACTGGACCTGGGGCTACCTGGGTGGAAGTGTAACTGTTGCAGATCAGTGGCTTCAGGAGAGATACATGAAATAAGTTGTGGACACGCATATTCCTAGGGAGGTCTAAGGCATAAGACACAAGGTTAATTCTACGGAGTACCTGGAAGGGTCCTATGAATCGTGGAGCCATCTTGTGACATGGTACTTGGAGGTGCAGGTTCTTGGTGGCCAACCAGACTCTCTCCCCCACTTGAGAAAAAACAACAGCTTACAGCGCTAACTCACCTTAGTGTATAACTATATATGTGTATTTCTGTATAATACTTTTAATTTATTTATTTTCCATAAAGTGCCATTGATAAGACTGGGGTCACTGAAGTGTGCAGCAAGAAGGTAGAGGGTTCTCCAGTCCCCCAAACATCAGGCCAAAGCCCAAAGTGCAAACAAAGAACAAACAGAAAAAACCCTGCGCTCCTCCAGTCTAAATGTAAATAATGTGCCCTGTGTTAAGCATATATTATAATACTGTGAATAAATATGAGGCATTAGTGCCTACATTTTTGGCCCAAAAACGAGGTTTAAGCTTACCAACCGCGCCAAAGTTCCTCAAGTGTGGCAAGTCCTACTCTAAACACTTGACGTCCCTATCTAAAAATAAACAAAAATAAAATTAAAAAGACCCCTGAGGAGATGTTATAGTAACGCGTAGAGCAGGGGGACCCTTTTACTTTCTTTTTGTATGTGTGAAGGTCCCCATGTATGCAATTAAAAACAAATGACAAACAATGTTTAAAAAAGTGTAAGAGAAGACTTGCCCTGTATGCCTGCATAGAGTGGACACCCTAAAGGTACTGAAACTATATCAGCACCTACTTGAAAGACCGGAGCAGGACGCCTCCTGCGATCTGCGTGTCTCTGATATCGCTCTGAGGACCTTCACAAATTATTCTAAACCTGTGCCCATGTGGAGCGGAGCTGCTCCATATGCTCATCCAGAGCCGGAATGTCCTGTGCCCGAAATGTATCCGGGAGCACTGAGGGATGGAACCCATAATTGATCAGAATAGGGGAGCTCCCAGATGAAGCGTTTATGGCACAATTCCTGGCAAATTGCCCACGGCAACAGATCAACCCAATTATGATGGTCAGAAGCGAAACAGAGCAAGAATTGTTCCAGTCCTTGGTTGGCTCTTCCTGTAGCACCATTGGTCTGGGGGTGATAGGCAGATGAAAATAGTGGTTTGATGCTCATCTGGTCACAAAAGGCCTTCCAAAACCTCGATACAAACTAACTCCTACGATCAGAGACCACAACTCATGGAGCCTAAATACCTCTTTAGCAAATACCATAGCCAATTCCTTAGAGAAGGGTAGTCCGGGGAGCGGAACAAAATGTGCCATCTCAGAGAATCTGTCTACTATCATTAGTATGACTGTGCAGCCCTTGGATCTAGGCAACTCTACCATAAAGTCTAATGAAATGTGTGACCACGGGCGTTCCCCATTAGGAACAGTCTGAAGTAGTCCTAGAGGCAGATGCCTAGGAGTCTTGGCATGGGCGCATACAGAACAGGCTTCCACAAAGGCTGCACAATCTGCTCTCAGACTAGGCCACTAAAATAGCTGTGAAACTGACCAAATTAATTGGTCTCGACCAATATGCCCGGCTGCTTTGGATGAATGGTAGGTCTCTAGTAGCTTAGTGCGAAAACATACGAAACATTTCCCACTGGGTTTCTCAACTGGGGCATTGTTTTGTGACGCCAGGATCTCCTCACCCAGAGTAGAGGTAATGCTCGTATGAATAGTCGCTAAAATGCGATCAGGAGGGATAATTGGAACAGGTTCACTGTCAGACTCACTCTCTGGACCAAACTGTCTAGGCAAGGCGTCAGCTCGAGTGTTCTTGGAACCAGGGAGGTACAAAACTACAAAATTAAATCTAGACAGGAATAACGCCCATCTGGCTTGTCCTGGGGACAGTCTCTTGGCCTCTGATAAGTATGTTAGATTCTTATGATCCGTTAAAATTAATACAGGAGTCTTAGTCCCTTCCAGGAGGTGACGCCACTCCCGAAGGGCAAGGATGATGGCCAGCAACTCACGGTCCCCTATCTCGTATAGGTTTTGAGCCTTTGTCATCTTTTTAGAAAAAAACCCGCAAGGCATTAGGGGTTTACCAGGCTCCGCTCTCTGTGATAGAACTGCCCCTACCAGTCTCGGAAGCGTCTACCTCCAGGGTGAAGGGCAGAGCAGTGTTTGGATGCACCAATATAGGAGCCGTCGAAAAGGCAGACTTCAGGGCCTCAAAAGCATTGTTGGCCTCGGGGGACCATAACGATGGGTTAGCACCCTTATGTGTCATATCAGTCAAAGGTTTGACCAAGGATGAGAAATTACGAATGAACTTCCTATAATAGTTTGCAAAACCAAGGAATCTTTGTATAGCCTTCAGGCCCATTGGACGTGGCCATTGCAATACTGCCAACAGTTTTTCTGTATCCATAGCAATTCCGTTGGTCGAGATAATATAACCCAGGAAGGGTACCTGGTCCTTATGAAATTCGCATTTCTCAAGTTTGCAATAAAGTTTGTTCTCCCTCACTTTTTGCAGTACCGTAATGACATCTCTCCTATGTGTCTCGATATTAGGAGAGTGTATCAAGATATCGTCAAGGTACACTACTACACAGGACTATAGCAGGCTTCGTAAAACATCGTTAATGAACTCCTGGAAGACCGCTGGCGCATTGCACAGCCCAAAAGGCATAACCAGATATTCGTAATGGCCACTACAAGTATTAAAAGCGGTCTTCCACTCATCACCCTCCTGGATTCTAATCAAGTTGTATGCTGCACGCAAATAGAGTTTCGTGAATATGGAGGAGCCCTTTAAACGGTCAAAGAATTCCATAATTAGTGGAATGGGGTAAGCATTTTTTACCATTATTTTTTTTGGCCCTCTATAATCGATACAGGGCCTAAGCTCCCCATTCTTTATCTTTACAAAACAAAATCCAGCCCCCGCGGGCGAGGAAGATTTCCTTATAATGCCTCTGGGTAATGCATCTGAAATGTATTCCTCCATGGCCTTGTTCTCCTCTACTGATAAAGGATATGTGCGGCCTTTGGGAGGTATTGAATCTGGGGTTAGATTAATAGCACAGTCATGCCACCTATGCTTCGGTAATGTGCTAGCCTCCCCCTTGCTAAACACCTCACTGAAAGACTGGTACTCTGAGGGCAACGAGGGGGAGGTACACAAAATTTTAACAGGATGCTGTGAACAGGCCCCATTACAATATTCAGACCATGATATTATGTCACACTTCTCCCAATCCACTCTGGGATTATGTTTCTGGAGCCATAGGAACCCCAAAGTGACAGTGTGGTGTGGAGACTGGATCACCTGAAATTGTAGAGTCTCCACATGGAGAGCTCCTACTCTTAGGGTCAGTGGACAGGTCTCATGTGTGACATGGGAAGTCTCAAGAGGACTACCGTCAATAGCTTCCACTGCCAATGGAGACTCACGGGGCGTCACTGGAATATTGTGTTTGTTCACAAAATCACCATCAATAAAATAACCAGCTGCACCAGAATCGATCAAGTCACCTGAATAATGGGTTTACTCGAATCAAGCTCTGGGGATCGACTGACTCCACCTACGATCTGTCCCCTTAAAGATCCTAGGTGCGTGCGTTTCCCAGACGCACTGGACAACCTCGTAGCAAATGCCCAGCCTTCCCACAATACAGGCATAGGCCTTCTCTGCGGCAGAAGGACCGTTCCTCCCAAGATAACCATGTAAAGCCAACCTGCTGGGTTCAGCCCTACTAGACGCTGAACTGGGTGGCAAGGGAGGTGAGGGAGGTATGGGTGGGAGCTCCCTGTTAGGTACTGGGCGCAACTCTTGCCTTGGCCTGTTATTCTTAAAAGTGGACCTTTCTCTTATACGTGTGTCAATTAGGATAACAAAAGAGATTAGTTGGTCCAAGTCACTTGGTAATTCGCGGGCTGCTATTTCATCTTTGATTGTATCGTTTAGTCCCTGCGAGAAGGCTGCCATCAGAGCCTCATTGTTCCATCCCACCTCTGCCTCAAATGTGCAAAATTCAATAGCATACTCTGCTATAGTACGGGTGCCCTGCTGAATTGTCATTAGTTGTTTTGCCACAGAGATGGACCTACCAGGGACATCAAAAACCCTTCGGAATGCCTCAACGAATTGGGAGAAATCTGAAGTGATGGGTTTCGCCATCTCCCATAACGGATTGGCCCACGCCAAGGCTTTGCCTGTCAGATAAATCATAAAGCCTACTTTACTTCTCTTGGATTGGAAAGCATGAGGGCACACCAGTGGCACACCAGTTCCAAAAAAATTCCGAGCCGATTAATGAACCTGCGACATAATGTGGGAACCCCATCGTATCTTAGGGGCAGAGGCGAGGACCCAGACAAGCCCTTGCAACACATATTTTCCACCTGAGTGGTGGTCACTGATGCCGATACCAAGGAGGCCATCAGTGGTTGCCCAACTTTGTCCAAATGCACGGTTTGGTCTAGCAGTGTGTGCAACACTACTGACAACTGATCAAGCCGTTGTTCCTGCATGTCCATCTTGAACATAATACTCAGCGACTGCCTGCTACTGTTGTCAGTACTGTCAGTGTTCATGGCCCTTTCGTACTGTCACGGAATGACTAGGAAATTAACACACTGACAAGTACAGATGAATGTAATATAAAACTTTATTAAATACAATGAATGACAGGAGATAAGGCAACAGGCTGATGGCAACAAAAGACACAGCAGTAGTATGGTAATGACACAAAGTGGCAGTAGATAGTGGCACACCTTCACAAGACCAGAAAGGAACAGCGAAGTCACTTTCCTTACCCTTCACCAGGCAGGTGGTCAAAAACGGAATGGCCCTGGGACTACACAGTAGATGTGAGGGCAGTGCAGAGCACTCCCATACACAGATAGAATTGCACACCTTCACGAGACCAGAGAGGAACAGTGTAGGCACTTTTAAGGTTAAGGGTTAAGGTATTAAATAAACATTAATGTGAGTTTTATTGCAGTGGAACAATGTCATACAGTTATATACACATCACACAGTCTGTTCTTCTATAAAGAGGGTCACCAGGTGTGAAGGAGGGACAGAGGGATTTGGGTCTCAAAGAGGGACACTTGGGAGGTATGCAGCATATGTGTGTTTCTGTGATTACCATTAGGACAAAGAAAGAGGTATATGGTGCCACACAGCACATCTTTGGTTCTGTGACTACCAGAGTATCAAGGTTATGTGTGGTTCGGTAAATATGAATAAACAGAGGAACAAGGCTGAGTGTCAGACCTCTCAACATTTAAACTCAGTTTCTATTTTTTTTTTTTAATTCTAACTTGTACAAAGGCAATAGAATGGTGTAATTGGGATGTGTCATATGCATACCTGGGAAATCTCAGGGTTTGACCCTGAGACTCAGGGTTTGGAACCAAATCTCAGGGTCTCAGGCTGAAGGGCCAAATTCTCAGGATGAGCAAATCCAGTGTGTCCTCCTATATGATTTACACCAATTTACTGCTTATTTATTGTCCAAATCCATGACATTTCTACCAGAAAGGCAAGGGGACAAGTCCTGCTTGCCTTATGAGTGTATAAGAAGTTATATCTCAGAACTGTAGCATGTGAAAGGTTCCTTAACCCCTTAAGGACCGGCGGTCATGGGACATTTCCGTCCCATAATAACTGCATAGGCGCACTTGGACGCTCCGGTACACGTGACCTGTCGCGTGTATCGGCGAGTCATTATGGGGCCTGGTAGAGATCGCTTGGAGCGGTCAATTTCAGGCCCTATTTTTACTTACAGCGCTCCCGGTAGAGCGCTGTAAGTAAAAAGTACGTGACGTACTATGACCGTCATCGGTCCTTGAGTATTTCAAGGACCGTGACGGTCCTGGTACGTCAAGGGTCCTTAAGGGGTTAAAAACTGATAGGATTATCTCCATACCTGGGAACTTTCAAAATGAGCTGACCCTGAGATTGTGTAAATATTAACCCTTAAATTTCCCACAATATAGATTATCCGCAATATATCCCTCATTGCTGCAATCGAGAGTCACTCCATTCAGCATTCACAGAGACATTAATATACAACAACTTACAGATATCACTTTATGAACACACACAAAACAAGCAGGACTGCTCTCTCTGCCTTTCTGGTACAAGTGGCTCCAATTTAGAGACTAAAGAAGCATTTAACTGGAGCAGAATATATAACAAGTAGCACTGAACTCTCTCACCCTGAGATTTTGGCTCTTCACCCTGAGATTTGGGCCAAAACCCTGAGAGTTCCCAGGTATGATTATCTCTGGTTTAGAGCAAACATTGACATAACACATAGAATATGCTTTCTTGTGGGCGTTAAGGGTTAATATTTCAAATAGCACAGGGTGAGCTCATTTCAAAAGTTCCCAGGTATGGTCATATGTGGTTTAAAATACCTCAAATGGCTGGTTTTGTCACCTGTATGCAAAGCAACACCCGATTAAGTACAAGAATCTCTCTTTGGAAAACTTGAATGTTAGAAATTTGACATTCATTTTTATTAGACGGTTTTGTTTTTTGTTAATTCTGGGAAGATTTTCATTGCAGTTATATGATGTAGCCATAATGTTGCCAAGGTGTAAGGCCTGTTACAAATGCGCTTACATTCCCGTTTAACAACAGCAGTTAGAAAATATATTTTTTTTTATCACTTATCGATGCTATGAAAGATTTAAAGACAAACGAAAATATCACCACAATGTATTAGTTGTCTCCTTTTTTCTCATAAAACTACTAAATCAGAGATAACTAAAAAAATACCAACTGTAATCAGTAATCTATATCAAACCTCCAAGAACCATCGAGACGAGACAAAAAAAAAAAAAAATGCTAGAACACGTCCCTTCTTTCCTCATCGGAAATGCGTTTGATGAGGGCATTGCGTGAAAGGTCAGCGGCGTCTCTGTTACTTCCTTTCTTTTCAGAGCGGCCATTAAGCAGGAGCGAGTGAGTAAATTTGTCTGAGTTTTATCCCTTTCCATCCGATCTTGAGCCGTTGATTAATCGAAGCTGTGCTTGGGAATATATAGATACAACGATCTTACTTTGATTCACACTATTATTTTTCTGTTAGCTTGAGGTTTGGCGGTGCGTAAAGGCTTGAGTGTATCACTTTGGTCAGAGAACCTTTAAATGTGTACAATCCTGTCATGTTCATGCTAGATATTAGTAACTTATGCATTGTGTGGTTACTCGGCATAAGTCACTGCTATACTTTCACATTTTGTTGAGATCATACTCTATTTCCTCGTAGGATGATTTAAATTATATTAATGCAGTCGGATGTTTGTTTTTAAGATAAATATTTTGTAGATGCAACAGGAAAGTCAATGTATTGGTCCACGAATGTGGACTGAATCTAGAAGGGAGGTTTACACACATCATTGTTCTCGAAGGCTTAATTAAAAAAAAAAGTTTAACTTCTTAGACCTGTTTGCAAAGATAGGCGTTGAGCACTTTTGAGAAAAAAAAATGCGTAGTTTATAAGACGGATGCAGTGACTTAAACTCGCAATGCTTATAAGTCGTCTCGGAAACAAATGGATTAAAATAACGTTTTAAGGGCATTTTGGCAGGCCATATGTTGTACAGTTTTCTTGATGGAAACTGTTTTTTTCTGTATACGAATGCTCTGTTCTGGGTGCTCAGACTTGTCCTGCGTTCCCTCCCCAGTGTAAATCCCGAATTAAGCTCCAGAGTGCCCTTTAACCCTTTGAGTGCCAGAGTGGTACGGAATGCATTGCTTTGTAATGCATTCCATACCACTCTGGCACCCAAAGGGTTAAGTGCCGGAGTGATATGTAACGTACCTCTCTGGCACTTAGAGGGTTAATTTGGGTATATCCTTGTGTGTGATGTTATCACTTGTGTGCAAATAAGTAACTCTTGCTGTAAAGACTTCAGGATATACTTGAAAACAAGAGAAATCTCAGTGTATTCGTCCTGGTAAAACATTTTCTAAATAAAATCTGGAAAACCTGCACTGTTGGTGGTGGGCATGAAGACAGGTTTTACACACACACACACACACACACACACACATTATAAAATATATTTTTGAATAAATGACTGCCTTTTGAAATGGTTGGTGTGTGTGGGTGTGTATGTGTGTATATATATATATATATATATATATATATAATTTTTTTTTATTATATTACCTTTACCTAGCTTATCAGATATGTTTTAGGATCTTAACAGTATGGAAATGTGTTCACCTTTCTCTCAACAGGTGAGAGATTAACTTTCCACACTTAAAGTAACTAGCAAAATTAAATTGCCCCAAATCCTTATTAACATAGCAATAAGCATATACACTTATGCTGAAGAAGTCCGGCATTAGTGAGAAATACAACTTGTTCAGGCAGGGATCCTGCTGTAGGCTCTCTGCGACATCAGTCCCTTAAAGGGATAGTAATAGTTAAGAATTACTAACCCCTATATTAGTCATGTTAAAAAGAAATGTATTGCCCCCAGTGTCATCTCTCAAACCTTTATGGTTTGAGAGATAATTAATCCTAAAGTTGCCCTCCCCCTTTCACGAAGTCATGGTAGCTGACTTCAGGGAAGCATGTCGTACGACAATCAGGCGGCTCTTCAGCACAGCCAAGATCGCGTTAATAAAATAGAAATCTTTCACTGAAATGGTCTTCTGCGTGAGCTTGGTTTGCAAGCACACATAGACCATTTTAGAGAAATTTTTTTTTTATTATTATTTTATATTAACGCGGTCTTGGCTGTGCTGCAGAGCCGCCTGATTGTAAGAACGGATTCCCCTTCAGTCAGCTACAACGCTGACTGCGGGGGAGGGAGAGGGCAACTTTAGGAGAGATTATCTCTAACCATAAAGGTTTGAGAGATGACACTGGGTGCAATACATTTCTTTTTAATGACTTTAGTATTGGGATTAGTAATTATTAAGTCATACTATCCCTTTAAGGTACCAAGGATTCACCAATCCTGGAGGTGAATGGGGAGGACAGCGTGCCTTTTCTGCAAGATTTCTGTGCTGATGCCTGCAGGATGGAGTTGTATTTCTCTCTAATGCTGAACTTATTCAGCATAATAAAAGTACTTATATCCTTCTTGCTATGTTAGTAAGTATTTGGGGGTGCAAATTAATTTTGATTCCACTGTAATCTGTATATATCTAAACTTAAACCTGTTACCCCACTGGCTTAGGAAGATGCAGTAGGCTAAACCGACTGGTTTAGGAACAGGCCTCAGCCAGCAGCTTATAAAAGTAATACCTCGTAGTGTGGCATTAGGACACTTTTTTTTATTAAATAGAATATGCCAAGCCCAATTTTATTTCTTATGCCACAGGATGTGCTCACACCTGCTCTTTGACTATAGTTGAACAAATTGACAGCAGTATTCTAGAAGTGGGAATTGAAAGTAGCATCTCAATCTTTGCTGATGACACTAAGCTATGTAAGGAAATACATACAGAGCTCGATGTTTTTTCCCTACAGAAGGATTTAGATAAACTAAGTGAATGGGCAGAAAAGTGGCAGATGTCATTTAATGTAGATAAATGTAAGGTTATGCATTTGGGTTGTAGAAACAAACTTGCTACATATACTCTAAATGGGAAACAACTTGGGAAATCCTCATTAGAGAAAGATTTAGGTGTACTGATAGACAATAGTCTTCACAGCAGTGTGCAGAGTCACTCAGCTGCTGCAAGAGCAAATAGAGTACTAGCCTGCATAAAAAGAGGTGTAGAAGCAAGGGATGCTAATATTATCCTACCTCTGTATAAATCCTTGGTTAGGCCTCATCTAGAATATGGAGTACAATTTTGGGCGCCTGTTCTAAAAAAAGACATTACTGAACTGGAAAAGGTGCAGAGACGTGCAACAAAACTGATAAAGGGATTGGAGGATCTGAGTTACGAAGAGAGACTAGCCAAACTGGGTTTGTTTACATTAGAAAAGAGACGTCTAAGGGGTTATATGATTACCATTTACAAATACATTCAAGGCCAATACAAAGAACTATCCAATGAATTATTTATGCAAAGAGCTGAGCTAAGAACAAGAGGTCATCCATTAAGACTTGAGGAAAGGCGCTTTCGACTAAAACACAGGCAGGGATTCTTTACAGTAAGGGCGGTAAGGCTATGGAATTCTTTGCCTCGGGATGCTGTGCTTGCAGATAATGTAACTGCATTCAAAAAAGCAATGGATGCCTATCTAGCACAGAACAATATTGACAGTTATGACAGATGGCTTCAAAGCAAATAGGATATTGAGCCGGGGAACTATTTGACACACTCACACACACACACACACCTACATTGGAAATTGCTCCAGAGGGCTTTTTTGTTGCCTTCCTCTGGATCAACAGGGGTGTTATTGGCATGGGCTGGACTTGATGGACGCATGTCTTTTTTCAGCCTTATCTACTATGTTACTATTTAAAAGGCCATATGCTCTGTATTCTCTTATATAGTTAACAGAGCCCAGAGAGTGCATCAGTGACATTCCTTCCAGCTGTGTGATAACGGAAAGCTGATAATCACAGAACCTCAAACGTTGCCTAGTAGGGTTGCACCAATACAGATACTGGTATCTGTGCAGATACCGGCATTTGCTCGTGCAAATGTGGCCGATGCCAGCACAGATACCCTGTGTCAGGGTAGGTGCTGCAGAGAGGGAGCCCGGGGAGCTGCTCACAAGGCTCCCTGGGCGTCTCTCCCTCCTGCAGCGTCAGTGTTGCCGCGGGTTACCATGGCAACGCTGACCTCTGCCGGGGCTCGTGAGAGAACAGCGAGCGCCTGACAGAGGAGGAAATTACAGCGCGTAGCTGGAGGGTAAGGCAGGCAGAAGCTGCAGCTTGGCACAGATGGGACAAGCTGTAAACTTCTTTGTAGCTTTCTAGAGAGACCCTGGCACAATGTCACTGTTCTTTTGCAGAAAGCCATAGCTTCAGCCCCATTGGCATGCATCAGCCCCAATGAGAGCCCCCCCGCATCTCCCACTCACCTTCCCAGTTCTCCCCAGCCCCCATACTTCTCCAATTCAGTTCTCCCTCAGCCGCCCCCCCCCCCCACATTTCTCAAATTCAGTTCTCCCTCAGCCGCCTCCCTCACACACTTCTCCAATTCAGTTCTCCCTCAGCCGCCCCCCCCCACACTCACACTTCTCCAATTCAGTTCTCCCTCAGCCGCCCCCCCCCCCACTTCTCCAATTCAGTTCTCCCTCAGCCGCCCCCCCCCCACTTCTCCAATTCAGTTCTCCCTCAGCCGCCCCCCCCCCCCCACTTCTCCAATTCAGTTCTCCCTCAGCCACCCCCTCCCACTTCTCCAATTCAGTTCTCCCTCAGCCGCCCCCCCCCCACTTCTCCAATTCAGTTCTCCCTCAGCCGCCCCCCCCCACTTCTCCAATTCAGTTCTCCCTCAGCCGCCCCCCCCACTTCTCCAATTCAGTTCTCCCTCAGCCGCCCCCCCCCACTTCTCCAATTCAGTTCTCCCTCAGCCGCCCCCCCCCCACTTCTCCAATTCAGTTCTCCCTCAGCCGCCCCCCCCCCCCACTTCTCCAATTCAGTTCTCCCTCAGCCGCCCCCCCCCCCACTTCTCCAGTTCAGTTCTCCCTCAGCCGCCCCCCCCCACTTCTCCAATTCAGTTCTCCCTCAGCCGCCCCCCCCCCCACTTCTCCAATTCAGTTCTCCCTCAGCCGTCCCCCCCCCCACTTCTCCAATTCAGTTCTCCCTCAGCCGTCCCCCCCCCCCACTTCTCCAATTCAGTTCTCCCTCAGCCGTCCCCCCCCCCACTTCTCCAATTCAGTTCTCCCTCAGCCGTCCCCCCCCCACACACTTCTCCAATTCAGTTCTCCCTCAGCCGTCCCCCCCCACACACACACTTCTCCAATTCAGTTCTCCCTCAGCCGTCCCCCCCCCCACACTCTTCTCCAATTCAGTTCTCCCTCAGCCGCCCCCCACACACACTCTTCTCCAATTCAGTTCTCCCTCAGCCTCCCCCCACACACACACTTCTCCAATTCAGTTCTCCCTCAGCCGCCCCCCCCCCCCACACACACACACACACTTCTCCAATTCAGTTCTCTCTCAGCCGCCCCCCCCCCCCACACACACACACACACTTCTCCAATTCAGTTCTCCCTCAGCCGCCCCCCCCCACACACTCACACTTCTCCAATTCAGTTCTCCCTCAGCCGCCCCCCCCACACACACTCACACTTCTCCAATTCAGTTCTCCCTCAGCCGCCCCCCCCACACACACTCACACTTCTCCAATTCAGTTCTCCCTCAGCCGCCCCCCCCCACACTTCTCCAATTCAGTTCTCCCTCAGCCGCCCCCCCCACACACACTCACACTTCTCCAATTCAGTTCTCCCTCAGCCGCCCCCCCCCCCACACACACTCACACTTCTCCAATTCAGTTCTCCCTCAGCCGCCCCCCCCCCACACACTCACACTTCTCCAATTCAGTTCTCCCTCAGCCGCCCCCCCCACACACTCACACTTCTCCAATTCAGTTCTCCCTCAGCCGCCGCCCCCCCCACACACACACACTTCTCCAATTCAGTTCTCCCTCAGCCGCCGCCCCCCACACATTCTCCAATTCAGTTCTCCCTCAGCCCCCCCCCCACACACACACACACTTCTCCAATTCAGTTCTCCCTCAGCCGCCCCCCCCCCCCCCCCACACACAAACTTCTCCAATTCAGTTCTCCCTCAGCCGCCCCCCCCCCCCCACACACAAACTTCTCCAATTCAGTTCTCCCTCAGCCGCCCCCCCCCCCCCACACACAAACTTCTCCAATTCAGTTCTCCCTCAGCCGCCCCCCCCCCCCCCACACACACACAAACTTCTCCAATTCAGTTCTCCCTCATCCGCCGCCCCCCCCCCCCCCCCCACTTCTCCAATTCAGTTCTCCCTCAGTACTGGTATTCAGTCTTTAAAAAAAAAAAATTAAAAAAAAAAAAAATGATATTGGTGCATCCCTATTGCCCAGAATGTCATCCCGGCCTTAGTACATTGGTAGTCACTGTTCCAAACAAAAGTGGTCTGCCACCTTACTCTTGTATTATGGCCTTCTTGTCATAGGTCTCCTCTTCTCCCCCCACCCCCATACACTGTGACCCCAGCCCTGTTTTACAGTCAGTGCTAGACTCAGAATTGCCCATACATTGTATACCACCCTATTCTTGGTCCGTTTCCCATTTGGTTCACAAACGCACAGTCTGTGCCTTCTCCCCACCTGTTTTGTGTATTGGTATCAGCCCCAAACATATACTATCTTCCACCCTAACCTTGTTCTGCTGCCATATGGATTTGTACACCCTGTTGTGCTGCGTTACAGGGCTACATCAGCAGAACCAGTTCTTGTTCTGATGCCTCCAAGTTGCCCCGCAGAAATATACATTTTGTGTAATGTGTTGGAGGAAACTGAGAAATTAAGTCACAATTCTGGAGCAAACAACCTTCACCATAGGGGACACAGGAAAATCCTTTATTCCCATTGTTTTAAAGCAGACTTTACTCCTTGAACGCAAAGATCTTAAAGGGATAGTCATGTTTCATAATAAAAGCAGCTCTAATCTTCATAGTATTTGGGCCTTGGAGAGTGTTATTTCAATTCTATCAAAGTTGTAGTAAAAGAGTAATTGAATGATAAAGTATCCCCCTCCCACCCCTTCTACTGATGTAACACTACTCAGCTTAGAGCAGCAGGGAGTGTCCAGGTAGATTGCAGAGGAATCATATTCAATTAAGATAAGGGAAAAAGCTGATAAGCCTGTCGGGGGGGGGCAGGGTTTTCATTGTTCTCACGGTAAGAATATTGACTCTTGATGTGAGCTGTCTGGTCTATGGACTGGATTCCACATCTGAGGAGTGGGGGCTTACACTAGGTAAAAGGGGTGGGAGGGGGAAACTTTCATTCAATTACTCTTGAGCTACAATGCTCACAGTAATGAAATAACACTCTCTATGGCTCAAATACTATGAAGATTAATTGGAGCTGCTGTTTTTGTGAAACATTACTATCACTTTAAAGGGATATAAAATGTGTCACAAACAGCAGATCCAATTATTCTTCATAATATTTGGGCCATGGAGAGTTATTTCAATACTGTCAGAATTGTAGTTGCAGAGCAATTGAATGATAAAGTATCCCCCCCCCACACCCCTTTACCTTGTGTAAGCCAACTCCCCCCATATGTGGAATCTGGTCCTGGGACAATCTTCTTACTGTGAGCATAAGGGACTCTCCCTCACCTTGACAGTTTTTTTTTTCCTTGTGCTAAAGTATGAGTAGATTGAAATTTAGTTCATAAACATCTGTTCTCTAATCTAAAAGCCACTAGATTACATAAAATAAGCTTAACTACTTCCATCTGTTACTTGTTTGGTTTGTTTTTCCTTTAAGATTAACCCTTTAAGGACCGGCACGTGGGGCTTTTTTGCTTCCGGTTCAGGGCTCCCGGAGTGGCGTGCAGTCGCACCGGGAGCCCTGAACTCCATGACATGCCAGGACTGTCACTGGTCCTTAAGTGCCGGACTGCCGTGGTGGTCCTGGCACGTCAGTAGTCGCGAAGGGGTTAAGTAACCTGTGAAAAAGATAAATATGGATTTGATTTTTCTATACTTGATATGCTAGTGCTCTTATTTATCACTGGAGCACAACACAAGGTATAATTGTGACACTGAGCACAATATTAAATGGAATAGTGGTGGGAAATGGCAGATCACATGATGTAGTTTTAAGGAATAAAAAACTATGAAAGGGAATGTATAAATGGACCTTTTAAAGTGGAACTACCACCTCCACTAGTCACCCTGCAATACTTATGCAGGTGGTGACTACCTTACTAATTATTTTACATTTAAAAAGTGCCCACGAATAAGCTTCCGAGCCCGGAAGCCAGGCATCACCGTGGACATCTTGAATGCTCGCCTGCGCAGTCAGTCCTCTTCACAGGCATAGCACTGGCCGGGACTGCTCAGGACAAGACTGGCGGCACAGGTGTACAGGCTGCAGTAACTTGGCAGTCTCGGAAACTTAAAGGAGCAGTAAACTTTTATTTATGAAAACACATATTTTACAGAGCATTTCCTGCTGAATAAAACAAGGTCACTCCCATCACTGTCAGATGTTTTATTCAAAATTTATAGCAGTTTAAATAACCAGGAAGTGAATTTACTGTGTTTACTTCCTGATAGTTCTAACTGACAGGAAGTGACAGGCAGTTTCTATCGCATTCTATGGAGAACTGTATGTCTGACTTTTCTGACTTTCCTCTCCATTAGAATCTGACAGGAAATCTAATTAGAATTTGACCACTAGAGGGCACTACTAATGTAAAAAAACATGGGTTTAAACTGTAATAACTCTGGAAATAGAAATCTCTCAGCAGTGGGAGTACCCTTATTTTACTCAATAGGAAAATCCCTATGATATATGTTTTTTCATAAAAAAAGTTTACTGTTCCTTTAAGCATAAGTTTATTCGTGGGCACTTTTTAAAGGTAAAATAATTAGTAAGCTAGTCGCCACCTGCATAAGTATTGCAGGGTGACTTTAGTGGAGGTGGTAGTTCCGATTTAACTCCTTGAAAGGTCAAATGTGTTGTAAAGCAATGTTGTCGGCCCCTTTTTAACAAATGGAAATTTGGGGAGTCTGTACCCTATGATGAAGCTGGTTTTCCCCAGAGTTTACTTGTTTGCTGCCTAACATCCCCATTTATATCACCCCCACACTCGTTTCCTCTCTGCCACATCTTAACTCAATCTTGTACTTTTTTTTAAATTACCCTCTCACTGCTCCCATATGTCTTCACTACTCACCCCTTCCAGTGCCAGAGGGGTATGCAAGGCTCTTGTCTGAGAGTTTGCAGGCAACCATGTGCAGTACCCAAGTTCGGCTTTTTCTGCCTGGTTCTCAGCAGTACCAGGCAACGTACTTTTACAAGCAATAAAGGAGATCTCACAGGAAGAACAATTCTGGGGCATAACATTGAGGTGGAGACCTTGAACATTCAAGGGACTAAATGCTTAATTTGTCATGGGATATCTGTCCTAGCTGGCTTGCCCCCAGAATTGCTCCACTTTTCCCGATGCTCATGTCTTGTGTTCAGAAAAGGGGCTGCAGCTGAGGATTGCTGGAGTATAAACGCATGGCTCTGAACTGTATGATAGTTTTAAATATAGAAGTCAGTTGTCAGTGTGTGTGTACGTATATATACATTTTTTTTTCTCTCGCAATGGCATATTTCCTGCATGCTGTAAAACTTATATCAAATATAAATATCATAAAGTTAAATATTAATAGATGTATGTGTGCTATAATGCTGCTTTCAACTTTCCAGAGATGGGCAAGTTTATGAAACCTGGGAAGGTTGTCCTTGTCCTGGCTGGACGTTATGCAGGCCGCAAAGCTGTTATTGTCAAGGTATGTACTTGCCACTCAAGTGTTATAATTATATTTAATTTGGACCTATGAATTTAACCCTTTGAGTGCCTGAGGGGTACAGAACTCATTGTTTTGCAGTGTTTAGAGTTCCCATCTGGCACTCAAAGGGTTAATGTATTTGCTATTTCTGTGAAATCTCTGGTATACTTTGGCACTCTTAGGTTTAACAAAGCCTTGGTTTGTTACAATCTCTCACTAACTGGTTGTATAAAAGCTAACTAGAATAAGTGCACAGCTTTATACATATCATGCATGTTTTTTAATAGGTTTTTGTGATTTATATATACCCCCTGGCGTTAAAAAAAACAAAACAAAAAAACCCAAAATATATCCTGGTGATTGTTTTGTGGGGCATGACTATCCTAGAAGTGACTTCTATGGAGGACAACTTTGAATACAGGATGAGGATCTAATGCAGGGCCCCCAGCATGCCTTTTCTGAGGGTGGTTTTCTTAAAGGGATAGTAATGTAAAAAAAACCTGACATTACTATCTTTACCCCTTAAGGCCCTCGCGAGCATGCTCCCGGCAATTAAGGACCAAGGCCCTGTTTTGCAAAATCTGTTTAAGGTTCCCCTAACGGCTTGCAGACGCACAGGGAGCCCTGATATCCATGACAGTCCTGACACGTCATGGGTCCTCATGGCATGTTGATGTGCCAGGACCGTCATGGGTCCTTAAAGGGATAGTAATACTTCGTTTTATCTTTTATTTTGTACGCATTAAAAAACCATGAACAATATCAGTCTTATCTCTCACACCTTTATGGTTTGAGAGAGATTCTCAAGCAAATTTTCCCCTCACTGACCAAAACGGTCAAGTCTGCCATCTAGTTGTCAGATCTGGAATCTGGTCTGCAGATCAACCAGTGGCTCTTCAGCAGAGCTGAGATCACAAGATATAAAAATAACTATTCCATTTGAAGGGTCTAAAAAGTGCTTGCAAACCAGGCACACTTGGTAGACTATTCTAATTAAGTTGTTCTTATATCTCGCGGTCTTGGCTCATTCATGGTTTGGTTTGGTTTTGTGTTTGGTTTTTTTTTGTTTTTTTTTATTTATTTATTTATTTTTTTTCCCTACCAAATAAAGATCAAACTAAGTATTACTATCCCTTTTAAGGGGTTAAAGATGTTTAATGTGCTTCACCTATTGGTGGATGCACAATATCCATGCATTGCTTCTGATTTGGTTTTTGTATCTCATTAGAATGTTGATGATGGCACCTCAGACCGCCAGTACAGCCACGCCCTTGTTGCTGGCATCGATCGATACCCACGCAAGGTGACTGCCACTATGGGCAAAAAGAGGATAGCGAAGCGGTCCAAGATTAAGTCCTTTGTGAAGGTTTATAACTACAACCACCTTATGCCAACCAGGTATATTCTATGAAATATGAACATTTAAACTGATGGAGCTACATAATATGCTGACTTTACTGGTAACTAATGCATACTTTGCAACAAAACGTGTGAACTGCCCCATAGTCAACAATATTTGTGGTGTTAAACAGTCAAACACATGAACTAGTACCAAGTCTGCAGCAGTTGCTTTCCATTTATCAATTTGCTGGGATTTGCCATATAGTATTACTTTTCATGACTGCTTTTTGGGTAGCAACTTTCCAGGATATTTGAAATCATTTGATGCATGGTAAGAATCCAGTCATTACCTAATGTGCTTGACGGTATTCTGTGGCTGTAGTCCATGTTTGCCTACCCAGTCCCATGTAGTGCACATTTACCCCTGCAATAGTCTTGCAGGGGCAACAGTTCTTTAGTAGTGGGCCTTCTAAACCATGTTTTGATGTTTGGTCCTCTGCATGAAATTAGGTCCTGAATTGAGGCCCCAGAGGATAACCTACATATTGGTTGGCGTACTTGGAAGGTGCAGCATTCATATATAATTGTACCTGTATTTGTTATGCTAGGCTTTTGTGAGATGCACTACTGTAAATTGGCATAAAAAATCAGAAAATGTAAAGAATAAAGTTCTTGATGTGTAAAGAACACATGTCTTTTAGCAAATGCATTATATTAAAGGGTTTAGCTGTAAGTGTAAATATGCTTTCTAAACTGTCCAGTGTGTTTTGATTGTGCATGAAAATGTTAGTCTTGAATTCTGTGATATTCAGTTACGGTGTACCATTAAACTAGAAATGGAGCACAGTTCGGTAATCATCCAGGTTATTTTAGGACCGTTTGCCCATGCAACCTTGCTCCTATATCTAATGACTGATCAAAAAGACAGGAAAAATGTATGCACTTAAGCAAAGATAGTTATTTGTGCAGCACCTAATGACATGGAGTATCACACTCTCTGGGTTCAAGTTAAATCAAGTCAATGAAAGGAGCATATATAATGTTTAAATGACTAAAAAAGAGATATATTCTTTCCAGGATTAGAGGGCTGTAGAGTTGGTAGAGTATTTTATCTTTTTATGATATAAAAAAGATATCACTAAGTATAGAGAAGCCAAGGTGAGTGAAGTGTACAAACTGTGATTACCAACCGTCGCAGCAGCCATTTTGTGAGTTTCTAGTGAGTATCCTATGCAGGGCATGGACTCTCCTTCTCTCCTCTGCAGATTAACCCTTCGCCTGCCAGATAAGTCTGTATTTAGCATTTCTGGGGTGAAATTTTAATCTTACACTGTAATTGGGTGATTTACTGTACAGTTTGTTTTGACTCTGTGAGTATGTCTGTACTGCTGGAGCTAGACCTAAGACTAAGGAGGCTGGGGTCTTAGTATCCCCCATTGCGCATTGCTCTTCCTGTCACTGAGGGCTACCTAGAGAGTTCTCTGGTCACTTATGCCCAGCATGTTCTGAAGTTCCTGACAGCAACCCAGGGACCTCCAGCCATGCTATTGAGCCAGCTTTGGGTGCAAGAGTTTAAGGCTGTGACTATGGACCTTGGGTCCACATTACAACTCTTCCCATCCTGGATACAGGGGGCCCTTCAGACATGGCAGACCCCCTCTAATATCAGATCTTCCCTACATAAACCTCAGGGGGCACCTGATGTGTCAGATTCCGCTGAGGAGGAACTGGTGTTGGATTCAGATATTGAGGATGGTTTGGTTCTGGAGTCCTCTCAGTGTCTTGGGGACCCGTTTGAAGCTGATCCTGACCTCTCTGCTGAGAGTCTGATCAGAGCCGTATTAACTACTTTTAACATTCCCTTGGATCAAGAAGTTCCTTCTGATCCCTCTGTTTTTCAGGAGCCCACAAAGCCCCTTACTTATTTTCCTCCTAACCCCACTCATGACCATCTGGTTTCTGAGGAGTGGAAATCACTGGATAAGACTGCTTCTGTGTCCAGGAAATTTGCCAAGCTTTATCCCTTTTCTGAAGCTGCGCTTGCTAAGTGGGTTCATTCCCCCCCCCCAAGGTGGATGCACCTATCTCAAGGTTATCCAAGTCTACTGCCTTGCCAGTCTCTGCTTCTGCTCTGAAAGACTGGACTGACAAAACTTGAGATTTCTCAAGTCCATTTTTGCCACTCTTGGTACTGCTATGCGCCCAGCTTTTGCTATTGCGTGGGTCACCTGGGCTATTGCAGTCTGGACTGAGCAACTCACTACGACTGTCCGTCAGGATGCGCCTACTTTGGAGAAATTGCATCTCTGACGCGCAACACTGTTTCTGCTGCCGCCTTTGATGCCGTCCGCATGATGGCTAGGGTTTCTACTAAGACTGTGGTGGCCAGGCGAGCCCTTTGGGTCAAGATCTGGTCTGCTGACACTGCTTCAAAGAAAGCCTTGCTTTCTCTGCCCTTTCAGGGTACCTCCTTGTTTGGGCCTGATCTTAAAGAATTGATCAGCGAGGCCACTGGGAGTAAGAGTACTCTTTTACCCTTGGTCCCTAAGAAGAAATTGCCGCTTAATCGTAACCGGTAACTTAGTTCCTTTCAGAACGATACACATCCGGCAAACCAGGCGGTTCCCTCAGCTCCGCGTACCTCCTCCAAGCCCAAACAGCAATGGAAACCCAAGATCTCCTCCAAGCCCAAGGCTTCCAAGACTGCTTCAGCATGACTCACTGAACCTGGGTCCGCACCCTGCTGTGGGTGGTCGTCTGCGACTTTCACAGCATTTGGGAGGATTCTGTGTCGGACCCATGGGTTTTACAGGTGGTGAAGAATGGATCCAAGATCCTTTTCTATTCTCTTCCTCCCCTTCATTTTAGTCTTTCTCATACTCCTCAGGGTACAGAGAAATGTTTTCTGTTCAACGGCGCTGTTCAGGCTCTACTGGACAAGGAGGTCCTGGAGCCGATGCCCCTTCCAGACAGGGGTTCGGTGTTCTATTTGAACCTCTTTGTGGTCGCCAAAAAGGATGGCGGATGTCGCCCTATTTTGGATTTGAAGGATCTCAACTCCTTTGTGACCAGGACTCACAATCGCAGGGAATCTCTGCGTACAGGGATTGCTGCCATGTCTCCGAGGGAGTTCCTTGCTTCTCTGGATCTACAGGATGCTTATTTACACATCTCAATCTGGAGAGCAGGCAGTACCTTCGGTTTGCCTGCATCAGAGGACATTTTCAGTAATCGGCTCTTCCATTTGGTCTGACAACGGCTCCTCAGGTGTTCCAAAGGGTTCTGGGGGCCTTGATATCCGTCCTCCACCGGGACGGCATCAAACTGACTCCTTACATGGACGACTTTCTTTTGAAAGCCACCTTGGCGGACCTTTTTCATCAGCAAGTTCAGACCTGCATCCAAGCTCTCACCCATCACAGATGGTTCGTCAGCTTGGACAAGTCGGATCTTGTCCCATCCAAGCAACTGCTCTTCCTGGGTCTTCTCTTCGATACGCAGAGGAGCATGTTGTGCTTCCCGGTTGAGGTGGCTCACCAGATCGCCCACATGGTTTCATCGATTCTGTCTCTGGATCCGGCTCCAGTTCAGAAGCGGTCTTCTCTGGTGGGGAAGTTCATATCCACGATAGAAGAGGTCCTATTCGCCATGGCGCACACCAGAGAACTCCAGAGGTTTGTGATCCAGGTGTGCAAGACTCAGCCAGATCATCAGAGGATGTCAGTTTCCCTTCCTCTTCATGTGGAACTGAGTTTGGCGTGTTGGCTGGACCGTTCCAACCTGCTGAAGGGGAGATCCTTTCTGATTCCCTACTGGACCACGGTGATGACGGACGCCAGCCTCTTGGGCTGGGTAGCTGTCCTTGGCCAATTCAGCGATATTGGGAAATGGTCCACGAGGAGTCCCTCCTTCCGATCAACATCTTGGAACTTCGGGTGATATTTCATGCCCTGCGTCACTGGGTGTCTCAGCTGGAAGACTGTCCAGTCTGAGTGGAGTCTGACAACGCCACGGCAGTAGCCTATATCAACAAGCAAGGCGGAACAAGAAGTCTCGCTGCTTGGTTAGAGGTCAAGACTATTTTGTCTTGGGCATAAGATCATGTTCCTGCCATATCCGCAGGGCACATTCCAGGCATAGACAACGTCATGGCAGACTTCCTCAGCCATCGCACAGTGGATAGTGGGAGTTACACCCCCAGGTGTTCCAGCTCGTTCAGAGGTGGGGAATGCCCCACGTGGACTTGATGGTGACAAGACACAACAGGAAAGTTCCAGTGTTCTGCTCTCGGTGGAGACGCTCTAGCTGTAGATGAGATGTCTATCCCTTGTATATTCCCTCTGGCTTACATCTTTCCTCCCCTTCCCATGCTAACAAGGGTGTTAAGGAAATTGAAGATGGGACGTTGTCCAGTCATCCTGATTGCTCTGCATTGGCCTTGTCAATCCTGGTTTACGGAGCTTCTGGCTGTCTGTGGCAGAGCTCTCTCCGCTCCAGTCCGGATCTTATTCTGCAGGGTTATCTGTGGAAGGAAGATGTTCATCGGCTCAATTTGATGGCCTGGAGGTTGAATCCTCAATTTTTTTCTGCTGTGGTGACTAGTATGCTTAGTGCCCGTAAGCCTGTTTCTCCCAAGATCTATCACTGTGTCTGGTTGACTTTTGTGTCTTGGTGTGCTGACAGGGATCTATCCCTTGATTTTGATCTACCTACTGGCCTTTCTGCAGGATGGTGTGGATAAAGGACTCAGTTTGAGTTCTTAAGGTACAGACTTCTTCGTTTCTGTTATCTTTCAGAAGCGCATCTCTGCCCTTCCTCATGTCAAGGTTTTCTTCCAGGGCATTGCTTATGTTAGTCTTGCCTTCCAGAGTCCTGCTCCTCAGTGGGATCTTAATTTGGTCTTGGGCATTTTTCAACGCCCTCCCTTTGAATCTTTGGCTACTATTCCTGTACGTCTCGATGTGGAAAATGGCCTTTCTCCTGGGAATTGTGGCTGTTCGCCATGTTGCGGAGTTGCAAGCTCTTTCCTGTAAACCACCATATCTGGTGTTTCACAATGATAAGGCAGTGCTTCGCACCTCCAAGGAGTTTTTATCTAAGGTGGTCTCACAGTTTCATATCAATCAGGAGATTGTGGTGCCCTCTTTCTGCCCTAACCCCTCTTCTGACAAGGAGAGAGATCTCAACTTGTTGGATGTGGTGCGTTGTGTCTCAAGTTTTATGTCCATCGCACTGAATCTGTCAGGAAGTCTGCTCTGCTCATCATTCCTGAGGGTCCTAGGGCAGGAAGGCTGGCGTCCAAAGTGTCTATTGCATCATGGATAAAGTCCACAATTCGTAGGGCCTATGAGTTGAGGAATAAAAGGATTTTAGTCTTACCTGTTAAATCCTTTTCTCTTAGTCCATACAGGTTACTGGTCTCCCATCCTTTCAAGAGACCATGCTTGGCTCTCCTGTGACAGACCGTGGGGGTCCTTTGGGGTCATGCTCACAGGAGTCTTCCCTTCTGCTATCTAGTCCTAGTTAGTGTCTCAAATAATTCTGGAGCTGGTTGGCTAGCTGCAGCCAAGGAAGGAAGGTAGGCTCCACCCCCTGCATATATGTAGAGAAATGTTCCTGCCTACTTTAAAGGGGTGGATCACCTCCCAGAGTTACCAGTAACCTGTGGACTAAGAGAAAAGTCTTTAACAGGTAAGACTAAAATCCTTTTCCCTTGACAACTGGGTGAATCCAGAAAGGAGGCAATGGCTCTTATTGACGTGCTTGGCCCTTTCAGCTTCAAAACTGTGTGCAATGCATTGCAAAGCACTATGCTGCATATCTTCATCTATGTGTGGTGTTTTGCTTATTGCATTTAGCATATTGTTATAAGTGTTTTTTGAAGACCATGCAGAGAGATTAACTCCTGTGGAAACTGCACTCCATGATGGACCTATGGGAGTGCTAATATAGGAGATTTTAATAACTCCATTCTGCTGCCCTTGTGTGTTTGCCATGCACGCAAGATGTCTTGAGGGATGTTTAGGGTTTGACTCAATATTTACAATTTGTTAGCCTAACTGCTTAATTGCATATATGTATAATATAATTTTTTTTTGTTACTCTGAGTGCCAGAGGTACACAGTGCAATATTTTGTGTCACTCTGGAAGTCAGAATTAAATGATGCATCTTTACCTTTTGGACCTTAACAATGGAAAAGCCTGCTTCATATTTCTCCTTTGCCCTGCAAACCTCTTTGATAAACTGTTGGTCCTTGTATTTATTCACTTATGGTATGGACTTGTATATGTATGAAATAGCATTTTAAACAAACAACAAATTACACAGGATTAAATCCTGTTTAATATCCAATACTGTGTTTTTAGATTTGTACATTTTGTGTGTTTTTTTTTTTTTTTTTTTTTTTTTTTTTTTTTTTTTTTTAAATATAAGTTTATGAAAAACCCATTTATAAGCTTTGAAGGATACCATATTGTGGTAAGTTCTGCACAAATGGTTCCTTAATTGTATATTTTATGCAACTTCAGAGTGATTTGTGGCTACTAGGCCCAGCTAGGCCTCATTCTTAGTTGGCTCCTCTATTTGTTGGGGTGTTAAATTTTCATTGATACATTGAGTTGTTTCCTTTTGTCTCTAGTAAACTGCAGGGTAGTTTAAAATATCCAGTTATTGTTTCCTAACTGAGAAACCTTTACAGTTTGTTAGTAGTTGGACTTCTTCATACTCTGTAATATTAAAGGGATAATACTGGACTTTCCTAAAATTGTTTTTAATAAATAATCAAAGATCAATGATGCGTGACCTGTTCCTTAAAGTTTGATAGTTTTTGTTTATAAAGTTCCCCCTGTCTGCGCCCTAGCTGACAGATTGAGATTCTGGTCATGTGACTGGACTGCTCTTCAGCAGAGCTGAAGTAGCATTGTCTACAAAGTGTGCTTGTCTCCCAGTCCACAAGGCATGTCTTCAGTTAATAAAAATGTTCTAGTCTCTACCAAGGAAACATCTCAAACCAGAAAGGATTTTACATTCATTTTGTTTGCTCCCAACCCTCCTTCCCCACTAGAGAAACAATGTCGTGTGCGCAGGTTTAAAATCTTGTGAATGTTTTTAATGTAAGCGGACTCTCATCCACTAGAGTTGAAGATGCTTCTATTTTAGTATATCATTCTAATTTTTTTATAATTTGATACATGGTTACTGTTCTTTACTGTTCTTTTTACAGCTCTGCATATACGAGGGCTGTAATGTAACCTCAGTGTCTTTGTTTTAGATACTCCGTTGATATCCCCCTTGACAAGGCTGTAGTAAACAAGGATGTTTTCAGGGACCCAGCTCTAAAACGCAAAGCCCGGCGGGAAGCAAAAGTTAAATTTGAGGAGAGGTGGGTACATTGCAATAACTGTAGACTAACTTTGTAAGTTGAAAAATGTATATGTAATGTGGCTTCCAGATGAGCAGTTTAAATTAAAAGCTGTATCCAACTTGCTGTAATAAGGGTGTAAGGGAGATCTTTTGTGTAAGTAGTATTCTCCTACTTGCCTTGTGCAGAATAGACTCCTCACCCCACTCCCTTTCAAACTAGCCACCTTGTGCAGTATACACAAAAGCGGAGAAATTCTGGGGCAAACTGGTGCACAATGAGTATCAAATGTTACTGATTTCAGTGGTCTATAACCACTTCAATGCTGTAGATTAAAAAAAATATATTGGAGACACATATTATATATCCCTGTTTTTAAATTCAGGTTTGGTTTTTCTTCCCTATTGAGATTACCCCACCCCCAAACTGCTCCACTTCTGTGAAGTGTATAGGCATGAAAAGCTAAACCAAAGAGAGTAGGGCTTTCAACTGCATAGTCAATAAGATTCCTGAATTAACTGTTCAGTTGTGTATATCATGCATGAGGTGTTTAGAGCTGTTCTGTTGGGCAAAAGCTGATTTTTATCTTTAAAGTGACAGTAACATTTCACAATTAACCTTCATAATATTTAGGCCATGGGAAGTGTTTTCTCTGTCGTCCAATACAGGTTACTGGTAACTCTGGGTAGGCGATCTGTCCCTTTAATTGTAGGCAGGAACAATTCTAGAATTGTATGCAGGGGGTGGAGCCTACCTTCTTTCCTTGGCTGCAGCTAGCCAACCAGCTCCAGTAAGATTTGTTCCTTGGTGAAGACACGGGCAAGAGAACAGTTCTGCTATAGTTTTAGAAATTATTTATTTCCATATTAGAAATGGAATACTACCATTAGGTGGATTACCATAACTGACAATGCCCTTAGATGTGACTAGCTCAGTAACCAGGTGCTTTTTGTGGACCTTGAGCCCTGGGGGGGAAAATGTTGGGTACAAGTTGTTTCCTCAGGAGTTGTCCACCGAGGCTGCTGCTTAATACATGGTAGTCTGAAGACAGAAGATCTGCAGGAAAGGTGAGCAACCCTTTGAGTGTTGCTGGTTCATGTGTCGCACAGGGGTCTCCCTTTGGAGTTCTTATTGCACACTCCTGCACTCATTGGGTTTATCTGTATGTCTGTTGGGTGTTTTGGAGCAGGTTTATGTGGTAACTTAACCTTTTAGCTTAGAGCTTTCCAAACTTCATGTTGGTGACGCACTTTTTAGACATGCATCATTTTGTGACACATTAATTCAGGTTTACTAGTAAACCGGAGGTTAAACTAACCCCTTATAAGAGGGAGACACATACATAAATTGTAATAGCGAAATGTATGGGGACACAACATATTTCATGAAAACCTTTCACTTATCTTACAAACCATATATTTTTAAAAATATAACATACATTTCCAAGATTGTTGTCATTTATGAGTAACAATATGTAAAAATGTGAACACAAATAACTACTTCTTACCATTTTAATGAGATGTATGAGGTTGATGGGATGAACATAGTTTTTGAATATTGCATTTCATCAAGCATTTTTAAGTTTCCACATTTCAGTGTCTTAAGTTTGTCATCTTTGAGTGGCGATCGAGCAGCGGTCGAAGGTGTTCTATCCAAAAACTGGACCCATTGAATTTCTCAAACACCTCACTTCAGGTGCGGCCGAATCACTGGAAGAGATGTGAAATCAGCTGTTTCAACCTGATTAAGCATACTGCGCATGCGCAGTACCTGTATGATCCCTCGACCGCGGTGTACATACACAGATACAACGGAAGGGGAATATACTAGTGCACCATACTAATTGGCACCTTTACGGAGTAAAAATGCATGCAGATTCACATAGTCAGAGGATTCTCGTTATGTTCACGTGACACCTACACACTGCAGCTGACACACTGTGTCGCAGCACAGTTTGGAAAGCTCTGCTTTAGCTGCTGGTTTTTTTGTGGGGTTATTGACACTTTCCCTGCTGGCTTCAGTGTTTTTTGGGTCTCCTAACATGTTCTAGTGATGTTTCATGTACTTTTATTTTACTTTTTCAACTTTGCAAATTTTAAGTTCCCGTGCTTTACTGCATAGACGCCATTGCTCCATTCACTCCTATGGGACTGTACAGTTTGTGACATATCTCTGCAACCGCTTAACCTAGTGACTTCAGAGATGGCTCATTTTAATTGTCTGCCCTTGCTCTTTCATCCGGTTCATTTTTCTAGTGTGTTGGGGGGCTCGGGGCTTCAGGCACTGTTGGGGTACTTTTTCTGGGAAAACTAATTTCCCATGAGCTCTCGTTCCTAATTGGCTCCCGCTGCGGCAGCCATTTTGTGCCTTTTCCAGAACGAGTATCATACTCAGGGTTTCAACGCACCTTCTCTCCTCTGCAGATTAACCCTTTACCTGCCAGATAAGTGTATTTTAGCAATTTTTCTGGGGTGAAATTTTAATCTTACACACTGTAATTGGGTGAGTCATTATATTCAATGTTTTTTTTTTACACTGTGAGAATGTCTAATCCGTTGGAGCTTGGGCCAGGCCTAAGACTAAGGATGCTGGAGTCTCTGTGTCCTCTATTGACATGAGGAGCAATGCACATTCAGGGTTGCCTAGAGAATTCTCAGGTCATTTATGCCCAGCATGTTCTGATGTCCCAGAGTCTCTTCCAGGGACCTCCAGACATGCATTAGAGACAGTTTGGGTGCAAGAGTTCAAGGCTGCTACTAGAGACCTTCGGTTTACATTGCAGCTCTTTCCATCCCAGTTACAGGGGGTCTTCCATTCTTGGCAGACCCTCTCTTCAGCCAAATCTTCTCTGCCTAAACCGCAGGGAGTACATAACATGTCAGATTCCTCTGAGGAGGAACTGTTAGTGGAGTCAGATGTTGATGAACGTTCTGCTGTGGGCTCCTCTGTTTTTTGGGGACCCTCTGCTGAGGGCCTGATCAGGGTTGTCTTGACTACCCTAAACTTTCCCTTAGTTCAGGAGGTTTCTTCAGATTCCTCTGTTTCAGGAGCCTCAAAAGCCCCTTACCTAACCCCACTCTTGACCACCTTGTGTCTGAAGAGTGGAAATCTCCAGACAGGAAGCCACCTTTTTCCAAGAAATTTGCCAAGTTTTACACCTTTTCTGAGATGTGCTTGCTCAGTGGGGTCATCATCCACCAAAGTGGATGCCCCTATTTCCAGGCTATCTGTCTACTGCCTTGCCAGTCTGCCTCCTCTCTGAAAGACTGGACTGACAAACTTGATTTCTCTCAAGTCCATTTTTGCCACTGCTGGTACTGCCATGCGTCCAGCGTTCGCTGCGGCATAGTGCTCCTACTTTGGATATGTTGCGCCTTCTTGCCAAAATTTGAGGCCCAGCAGTATGTTTCTGCTGCCTTATTTGATGCAATCTGTTTGGTGGCTAGGGTTTCCACCATGTCTTTGGTTGCCAGAAGAGCTCTTTGGCTCAAGATCTGTGTAACGGAAACCCTAGGACGCCGCGCTGTCCAGGGCCGTCGTGCTGGGTTTCTCTCTCCTGAGGTTGGCTACAAGTGGGTAGCCTGGCAAATCCACTACAAAGAGCTGGAATCCCTCCTGTTAGGCTGTAGGCTGGAAAGCTGGCTTGAACTTTGCAGCTGGATAATAGGCTGGAAATAGTCACTGGAAACAAGACTGGAACACAGGAAATCTGCCCACTGGAACCCTGGAACATCAGCTGCCTGAATGGGGGACAGAGGGGTCCCTTTAAACCATTCAGAATAAGGACAGGATACAGGTTCAAGTCCAAAACGACTTCTGCTTTATTCAGTCAAAAATCAGCTCTTTTATACCGTTGTTCAGACAATACACAATGGGGTTAGTACAAAGACATACTGAGGGGAATCAATAGTGTCTGGCTGCAATACACATCTAAACAATGAAACATAAACAGTAGAACAAAAGGCACAATGGGGTTGTACACAAAGAAGGGCATTCTACATAATTTAATCTTGCCACTCTGAATCTTGACCAATAGAATTCAGAGTGACAAAATACACAGACCAATCCTGGTCAGGTGAGTCACCAGATGCCTGGACAGGAGGGACCAATCCCTAGGCAGCCTACCTGTCCCCTGCAAACCCTATGCTAAAACTTTGCATACATTACACAGACAAGGCCTCCATGTAACGGCCTAGGGGTCCGTTACATCACCCCCCCCTTCCAGCCCCAAGCCTTGGCAGTCCGGGGCCAAAGGCTTGGACAGCCTCTTGTTCTGGGCTAGTAACAACAAGTAGCCCCCTTGTCCGGGGCTGTGCAACAACAAATAGTACCCTTGTCCAGGCTGGGCAACAGGAAAATCAAACATCGTCCTGACGAGATAGTCCATCTGCATTGCGATTGTCTCTGCCAGACCGGTACTGGACGGTGAAATTGTACGGCTGTAAGGCCAAGCTCCACCGTAGCAGCCTCCCGTTGTCCCCCGATACTCGATTAAGCCAGACCAAGGGGTTGTGGTCGGTGAGCACCGTAAATTCTCGCCCATAGAGGTAGGCTTGGAACCTCTTGATGGCCCAGACCAAGGCCAAACATTCTTTCTCTACTGCGGCATAGCCTACTTCTCGCTCCAAGAGCTTACGACTTTGATAGGCTACCGGATGCTCTTCCCCCTTGACGTTCACCTGGCTTAGTACCGCTCCCAGGCCCACGTTGGAGGCATCTGTGTGTAGTAGAAAAGGCAGGTTAAAATCCGGTGCTGCTAATACTGGAGCTTCCCCTAACGCTGATTTCAAGGCTACAAAGGCTGTTTCACAGTCTGGGGTCCAGTTGACTACTCGGGGCAATTTCTTGCTAGTGAGGTCAGTCAGCGGCTTCGCAATGTCACTGTATCTGGGTACGAATTTGCGGTAGTACCCCGCAGTACCCAGGAAAGCCATGACTTGTTTTTTGGTTGTAGGCCGGGGCCACTGGACAATGGCCTCCACCTTGGCTGGTTCGGGACGCTGCACTCCGCTCCCTACTCGGTGTCCTAGATACTGCACCTCACCCATTCCCACTTGGCATTTTTCGGGGCGAAGGGTCAGCCCTGCCCTGTGAATTCTCCCTAAAATGGCCTCCACATGTAATAGGTGCTCCTCCCAGGAGTGGCTGTAAATGGCAATATCGTCGAGGTAAGCGCAGGCGAACTCCTGCGCTCCCTCGAGCAACTGATCCACTAGCCTTTGGAAGGTGGCTGGGGCATTCTTCATCCCAAACGGCATGACCGTGAATTGGTACAGGCCGAAAGGGGTGATGAATGCCGACTTGGCCCTGGCTTCCGGAGCTAGAGGGATTTGCCAATATCCCCGGCTGAGATCTAAGGTGGTCACAAATCTGGCCCCAGATAATCGGTCCAGCAAGTCATCCACCCTTGGCATAGGGTAGGCATCTGTGGTGGTTTTATCATTGAGCCGCCGGTAGTCCACACAGAACCGCGTGGTTCCATCTTTTTTGGGCACCAGGACTACCGGTGAGGCCCATGGGCTGCTGGACCCCTCTATGACGCCCATCTCCTGCATCTCCTGTATTTCCGTCCTGATGTGATTTTTTACCGCTTCCGGGACCCGGTATGGGGGCTGTCGTAGGGGTTGTTGGCCTGGAGTGTCAACTACGTGTTGGGTGAGGTGAGTCAGTCCTGGTTTAGTCGAGAATATGGTGGACCAGTGGCTGATGACTTCCCTAATCTGATCCCGCTGAGTAGGGGCAAGCTGTTCCCCTAGGGTCAGGTCCTTGGGAGCTGGGTCTTGGGCCGTGGCTAGGAAGTCGGGAATTTCCCGATCTTCCTCCTCCTGAGGGACTGGGGTGCAAATAGCAAGGACGGCGTCTGCCCTGTCCTGATAGATCTTTAGAGCATTCACATGACAAATTCTGCGATCCCGCTGATGGGGTCCCTGACTGATAATGTACGTGGTTTCCCCCTGCCTATCCACAATTTGGTAGGGGCCTTCCCAGGCAGTTTGTAACTTGTTCTGCCGAATGGGTCGCAGAGCTAACACCTTCTGCCCTGCGCTGAATTCCCTGACTTGGGCCGTCCGGTCATAATATTCTTTTTGGTGATCCTGCGCTTTCTGGAGATTCTGCCTAGCTGCCTCCATAAGGGATTGCAGCCTTTCTCTTAACTCTATCACATAAGTGACTGCCGGGGTTTCTTTCGTGGGGCATTTTCCCTCCCAGTACTCCCGGAGGATATTCAGGGGTCCCCTGACTCTTCTCCCATATAATAGCTCAAAGGGAGAAAAGCCCGTGGACTCCTGTGGCACCTCCCGATAGGCGAAGAGCAAGTGAGGTAAATACTTTTCCCAGTCCCTGTAAGTGTCAGTGAACGCTCGGAGCATCTGCTTCAAGGTCCCATTGAACCTTTCACAGAGCCCATTTGTCTGGGGGTGATAAGCCGTCGTGTGGATAGCTTTCACCCCACAGGTTTTCCAAAGCTGCTGGAGGAGGTCTGAGGTGAACTGTGTCCCCTGATCAGTCAGGATCTCTCGGGGAAATCCTACCCGGGTGAAGATGGGTATGAGGGCATCGGCTACATTTTCTGCCGTGATTTTGGATAGGGCAACCGCCTCCGGGTATCTGGTGGCAAAGTCCACCAGTGTGACTATGAATTTTTTCCCGGATGCGCTGGCCCTAGCCAAAGGGCCCACGATATCCACCGCCACCCGCTGGAAGGGTTCCCCGATGATAGGTAAGGTCTGAAGGGGGGCTCTGGGTCTGTCTCCCCGTTTTCCTACCCTCTGACACGTGTCACATGTCCGGCAGAAGGTTCTCACATTCCTGGACATGCGGGGCCAGAAAAAGGCCCTGCTGAGGCGGTATTCTGTTTTCCGGACCCCTAAATGTCCGGCTAGGGGAATCTCATGTGCCAGTGCTAGTAAGTCAGCCCTATGTTGCGTGGGTACCAGTAGCTGGGTCTTAGTCACCCCATGAACTGGGCTAACTGTGTGTCGGTACAATAACCCGTCTGTCCATTGGAACGTCTCCCCCCCAGAGCCTACCTCCCCCGTCTGGGCTCTCTGTCGGTAGCTGGCTAGGGTAGGGTCAGTAAGTAATGTGGCCCTAAACTCTGCAGGTGGGGACCACCTAAGCTCGGCCCCGGGTAGTTCAGGGTCGGCCGGGAAGTTAGTCTGGCTTACCCCGGGATTCCGGTTCTGACTCCGGGTGACTGCTTGACAATCCTGTGGTTCCGAGGGTTGACCAAAGTGGCTTTGCAAATCGCCCAAATCGTTGCCCAGCAGCACATCAGCAGGGAGTCCAGGCATTACTCCCACTTCTCGGTATCCTTGGCCAGAGCCCCAGTCCAGGTGAACTTGAGCCATGGGCAGCTGGTACAGTTTTCCTCCGGCCACTCGTACTTCCACAGTCCGTTGAAGCCGGTGACCCGGGTCCAAACAGCGGGGCTGCACCAAGGTAAGGGTAGCCCCCGAATCCCTGAGTCCCTTCACGGGCCGACCATTTAGTTGTACGGGTTGGACGTGCTGTTTCCTATTGTCTTTCACCATTGCAATCTCATGGCAAAAGGTTCCTGCTCCTCTATCCTCGGGATGCAGGCATATTTCCCTAGGGCCAGGCCACCCCTGATCTTCGGGGTCAAGTGGGGGGCCTTCCGGGGCATAAGAGTCCTCGTGTACACAGTGCACTTGCCGGTACCCCTGACTGGGCATAGATCCGTATCCACCGCCCCGAGATATACCAGGCCGAGGCACGGAATTTTTCTCTTTTTGGGGACAGTTTCTTTTGATATGTCCAAATTGTCGACATCCAAAACACTCTGGTCCAGGCCGCTGTGCCGGCCGGGACGGGGACCGGGGTTGGACAGGAGCCCCTGGCCGGTTAGTTTCAGGAGCTGTCTTAGCCTTGTATGAAGGGGCAAGAGGATTGAGGGTAGGTCCTTTTGGCCCCAGATATTCCACCCCTCGAGTGTCCTCATATCGATCAGCTAACTTTGCCGCTTGGGTCACCGTGGTGGGGTCCTGGTCTTTAACCCATGCCTGCACTGGGGCAGAAAGCTGTGTGTAAAATTGTTCCAACATTAACAGCTGGTACGCTTCCTCCATGGTAGTAACCCCTGATCCCTGCATCCACTGCCTGAAGGCCCTCTCCAAGTCGTAGGCTACTTCCACATTGGTACTGCCCTTCTTCCGCTGCATGTCTCTGAAGGCCCGGCGGTAAGTTTCCGGCGTAATGGCGTACCTTGCCAGCAATCGCTTCTTTACCTCCGAATAATCGGCTATGTGTTCAACAGGCACAGCCCGGTATGCCTCTGCTGCCTTGCCAGTCAGTTTGCCCACCAGATAATTGACCCAATCCCTGGAGTCGATGCGATGCAGGTGGCACTGTTTCTCAAACCCCTGCAAATATCCATCAATATCTCCCGTTTTCTCATCAAATGGTTGAAACATATGGTGGGAAACTCGAGGTCTAGTGTCCTCCTGATCCGAGCGTACAGTGGGAGTTGGGCTGAAGGAGCCAGGGGTTTGGGCCCGTAGTTCAGCCAAGTACTCTGTCTGGGCGTCCTTCATGAGTTGCTGTACATCTGCCCAGGCAGGATTAGGTCCCAAATGCCGCATCCTCTGGCGGATTTTCCTGTCCACCGGGTGAGCAGCTGCCAGTCGTAAGTCCTCCAGTTGCGGGTCAGGACTCCGGTCCCGGGGAGTTGGGCTGGAATCTCTGGGTAGCGCCGTATTTCTTGCTTGCTCCTCAGCTTCTTCGTCCATCTCCTGCAGTACGGCCAAGAGATCCATTCGTTTAAGCCCTCTGGTTTCTCTCCCCCGTTCCTCCACCAAAGCCTGCAGTTCCGCCAAAGATCTGTGTCTGTACTGCTCCGCCATCGCCGATCCCAGTGGGTGGTTTGAATCTCCTCAGTGTAGTGAGAGAGAGATCCCACCGCTGCCACCAGTGTAACGGAAACCCTAGGACGCCGCGCTGTCCAGGGCCGTCGTGCTGGGTTTCTCTCTCCTGAGGTTGGCTACAAGTGGGTAGCCTGGCAAATCCACTACAAAGAGCTGGAATCCCTCCTGTTAGGCTGTAGGCTGGAAAGCTGGCTTGAACTTTGCAGCTGGATAATAGGCTGGAAATAGTCACTGGAAACAAGACTGGAACACAGGAAATCTGCCCACTGGAACCCTGGAACATCAGCTGCCTGAATGGGGGACAGAGGGGTCCCTTTAAACCATTCAGAATAAGGACAGGATACAGGTTCAAGTCCAAAACGACTTCTGCTTTATTCAGTCAAAAATCAGCTCTTTTATACCGTTGTTCAGACAATACACAATGGGGTTAGTACAAAGACATACTGAGGGGAATCAATAGTGTCTGGCTGCAATACACATCTAAACAATGAAACATAAACAGTAGAACAAAAGGCACAATGGGGTTGTACACAAAGAAGGGCATTCTACATAATTTAATCTTGCCACTCTGAATCTTGACCAATAGAATTCAGAGTGACAAAATACACAGACCAATCCTGGTCAGGTGAGTCACCAGATGCCTGGACAGGAGGGACCAATCCCTAGGCAGCCTACCTGTCCCCTGCAAACCCTATGCTAAAACTTTGCATACATTACACAGACAAGGCCTCCATGTAACGGCCTAGGGGTCCGTTACAATCTGGTCTGCTGACACCGCTTCCAATAAAGCCTTGCTCTCCTTGCCTTTTCAAGGCACATCATTGTTTGGGCCAGATCTTAAGGATCTGATTAGTGAGGCCGCAGGGGGTATAAGTACACTTCTGCCTTTGGTCCCCAGGAAGAAAACTCCTTTCAAGTGTAATTGGTTTTTCCGTTCCTCTCAGACTTACCAGTCTGGCCAACCAGGTGGTTCCCTCAGCTCCGTGTGCCTCCACCAAGTCTAAACGGCAATGGAAGCCCAAGGTCTCAAAGGCCAAGGCTTCCAAACCTCCTTTTGTCATAACGCACCAAACCCAGGTTCACACTCTGCTGTGGGTGGTAGTCTGTGTCACTATCACAGCGTCTGGGAGGATTCAGTGGCAGACCCATGGGCTTTACAGGTGATGGTGGAAGGATGCAGGATCCCTTTCGTCTCTTCCTCCCTTTTGCTTTTTTCCTTCTCATATGCCCCAGGGCACAGAAAAATGACGTCTGTTCAGTGGAGCTATTCAGGCCCTTCTGGACAAGGATGTTCTAGAACCGGTTCAAGGTCAGGACCGAGGTATGGGGTTTTTACTCAAACCTCTTTGTGGTCTCCAAGAAGGACGGTGGTTGTCGTCCCATTTTGGATTTGAAGGATCTCAATTCCTTTGTGTTCAGAACCCATTATCACCAGGAGTCCCTAAGGACGTTGATTGCTGCTATGTCCCTGGGGGAATTCCTTGCCTCTCTGGATCTTCAGGACACGTATCTGCACATCGCCATTCAGCCAGAGAGCCAGCAGTATCTCAGATTTGCCTGCGACCAAGGACACTAAGTTTTTAGCTCTTCCCTTTGGTCTGACTGCAGCTCCTCAATTCTTCAACTATGTCCTGGGAGCTTTAGTATCCATCCTCCATCAGGATAGCATCAGAGTTACTCCATACCTGGACTATCTGCTTCTAAAGGCCCCCTCTGCGGAACTACTTCTTCATCAGCAGGTTCAGGACTGCATTCATGCTCTCACCCATCATGGTTGGATCAACACAGACAAGTGAGATCTTGTCCCATCCCAGTGTCTGGTCTTCCTGGGCCTTCTCTTTGACACTTAGCAGAGCATGGTGTTTCTCACAGACGAGTTAGCGCACCAGATCGCCGACAAGGTTTCTTCTGTTCTGGCTCAGGGTCCAGTTCCAGCCAAGAAGCTGTCCTCTCTAGTGGAGATAAATTTCCCTACCATAGAAGCCATCCCATTTGCCATGGCTCACACCAGGGAGCTCCAGAGGCTTGTGATCCGGGTGTGCAGGGGTCAGCTGGACCTTCTGAAGATGTCAGTATCTCTTCATGTGGAACGGAGTTTGTCGTGGTGGCTCGACCTCTCCAGTCTACTGAAGGGCAAGTCCTTCCTGGTATCCTTCTGGACCATGGTTATGATGGATGCCATCCTCTCCAGCTGGGGAGCGGTCCTGAGTCGCCTGAGTGCTCAGAGTTGGTGATCTCCAGAGGAATCTCTCCTTCCTATCGTGTTGGAACTTTGGGGTGATATGTCATGCCCTTCGTCATTGGACACCCCAGATGAAGACTGTCCAGTCTGGGTACAGTCCAACAACGCCATGGCTTACATCAACAAGTAGGGCAGAACAAGAAGTCTCACCACTTGGTTAAAGGTCAAGGCTATTTTGTCCTGGGCAGAAGAACACTTTCCTGCCATATCAGCAGTACACATTCCCGAAGTAGAAAACGTCATGGCGGACTTCCTCAGTCGACACAGTGGACAGCGGAGAGTGGGAGCTGCACCCAGATGTGTTCACCCTCATTGTTCAGAAGTGGGGTCTTCCTTGCATCGACCTGATGGCAACAAGACTCAACAGGGGAAGGTTCTGCTTTTGCTGGAGGGATCCTCTAGCTATGGTAGATGCCATGCCCATTCCTTGGTTATTTCCTCTGGCTTACATTTTTCCTTCCCTCCCCATGTTGCACAGGTTGTTGTGGAAATTGTGACTGGAACGCTGTCCAGTCATTCTGATTGCTCCATACTGACCTCGGCAGGCTTTGTTTCCGTAGCTTCTGGATCTGTCAGTGGCTGAGCCATTCCGGCTCCCTTGCCATCCGCATCTTCTACAGGGTTACTTTTGGATGGCGGATGCTCATCGGCTAACTTTGATGGCTTGGATATTGAAGAGGTTTTTCTTCTGGTGTGGTGACTACTATGCTCAGTGCCTGCAAACCTGTTTCTTCTGAGGCCTACCATCGTGTCAGGTTGATCTTTCTATCTTGGTGTGCTGATAGGGACCTATCTCAGGAATTTGATCTGCCTACTGTCCTGGCCTTTCTGCAGGATGCTGTGGACAAGTCCCTCACTTTGAGTTCCCTTAAGGTTCAGACTTCTGCTCTGTCTTCTTTCAGAGGCGCATTACCATTCTTCCTGATGTCAAGGTTTTCTTTCTGGGCGTTGCTCATACTCGTCCTGTCTTTAAAGGGATAGTAATACTTCGTTTTAACTTTATTTTATTTTGTAGGCATTAAAAAAACATGAACGATATGTCTTATCTCTCAAACCTTTATGGTTTAAGAGATATTCACAAACAAAGTATCCCTTCCCTATTCAACCAGATCAGAAGGGAGGTGCCCAGGTAGACTGCAGAGAGGGACAATCTTCAATTAAGATAAGGGAAAAAGCTGAAAAACTTGTCAAGGGGGGAAGGGCTTTCATTGTTTTAATACAAAGAAGATTGTCCCTTTCTGTTATCTGTCTGGTCATACAACTAGATTCACATCTGAGAAGAGATGGCTTACACTAGGTAAAAGGGGCGGGGAGGGGAAACTTTGCTTGTGAATATCTCATAAACCATAAAGGTTTGAGAGATAAGACTTATATCATTTTTCATGTTTTTTTAATGCCTACAAAATAAAATAAAGTTAAAACGAAGTATTACTATCCCTTTAAGAATCACGCTCCTCCATGGGATCTTAACTTGGTTTTTTGGCATTCTTCAGCGCCCTCCCTTTGAGTCCGTGGCTACTATTCATCTACGTCTGATGTGGAAAATGGCCTCTCCTGGCGATTTGTTTCCGCTTGCCATGTCACAGAGTCACATGCTCTGTCCTGTAAACCACCCTATTTGGTATTTCACAAGGACAAGGCGGTGCTTTGCACTTCTCAGGAGTTTCTTCCGAAGGTGGTTTTTGCGTTCCACATCAGGAGATTGTGGTGCCTTCTTTCTGCCCTGACCCTACCTCTGACAAGGAGAGGTATCGCCACTTGTTAGATATGGTGCATTGTCTCAAGTTTTATGTACATTGCACTGAGTATCTGGCAATCTGACGCGGCGTTCGTCATTCCTGAGGGTCCTGGGCAGGAAGACCTGCATCCAAGGTGACTATCGCGTCCTGGATCAAATCCACTATTTGTAAGGCTTACGAGCTGAGGAAGAAGCCTGTTCCCTTTCCGGTCATGGCTCATTCTACTAGATCTATTGGGGCTTCTTGGGCTTACAAGAATCAGGCCTCCTCTGATCAGTTGTGCAAGGCTACCACTTGGTCATCTGTGCACACCTTTTCGAAGCATTACCGTATTGATATGCTGGCATTGGCTGATGCCAGCTTTGGGAGGAAGATCCTGGAGGCAGTCTTGCCTGTCTAGGATCTTCTTCGGTTCTTGTTGCTTCCTTTACTTTTGAGCCCTGTTGGCTTTAGTTCAGTGTGCTGTGTAACAGTTGGGGGGGGGTGTACCACCGTTCAGTGTCCGTTGACACTTCCTTGTTGTTGGGCTATCTCTGATCAGATGGCTCATATCTGCTCTGGTAACTTTGGGGGCCTTGCGCCTGGTCCTTGCCTTCTTCCCGCCTCTGGGAAACTTAATGGTTGGGCATCCCAGAGTTTCCAGTAACCTGTATTTTTACGACAGAAAAGAGGATTTTAGTCTTACCTGTTAAATCCTTTTCTCTTAGTCCATACAGGTTACTGGTCTCCCACCCTTTCAAGAGACCATGCTTGGCTCTCCTGTGACAGATTGTGTGGGTCCTTTGGGGTCATGCTCTCAGGAGTAGTCTTTCCCTTCACTATCTAGTCAATAGTGTCTCAAATCTTACTGGAGCTGGTTGGCTAGCTGCAGCCAAGGAAGGTAGGCTCCACCCCCTGCATACAATTCTAGAATTGTTCCTGCCTAAATTAAAGGGATGGATCGCCTACCCAGTATTACCAGTAACCTGTATGGATTTAACAGGTAAGACTAAAATCCTCTTTGATACTGTCTGAGTTGTAGTTCAAGAGTAATGGAATGATAAAATATCCCCCTCCCGCCCCTTTTACTGATGTAATGCTGCTCACCTCAGAGCAGCAAGGCTGTCTGGATGTATTGCAGAAAGGGACAATCTTCAGTGAGCATAAAGAAAACATTTTGGGGGGGGGGGGATGGGGCAGGATTTTCCTTATGCTCACAATAAGATGATTGTCCCTTGCTGTGAACTGTCTGGTCCCAGGACCAGATTCCACATCTTAGAGGTGGCTTACTAGGTAAGAGTCAGGAGGGGGATACTTTATCATTCAATTTCTCTTGAACTACAACTATGACAGTATTGAAATAACTCTCCATGGCCCAATATTATGAAGATTAATTGGAGCTGCTGTTTTTGTGAAACATTACTATCCATTTAAACCTGGATATATAGATTCAGCATTACTTTCATAACAAGCTTTGTGCAAATGGGAAAACTCTTGCAAAAAAAACTGGCCTCTTTCGTGATGTCACATTCCTTCTACATGTATAGAAATTCATTGTTTTTAAGAGAGCTAATTTGGTCTGTATTGGTTTGTAATCGGCAGTACTGCCACTTGGTAAATTGCCATTGTAGAAAGTTACCCTACTGAGAGGGCAGTGGCTCTGGTTTTGTATCCGGTGGGAAGACTGACATTCTGATATATAATGCAGTTGGCTAACTCCACATGTAGTACATTCTCCAGTGCCAAGTTCTGGTCCACCTCTTTTCTCAGCACCGTCACGGTCTGTAGAGCTTTGATCACTAAGCCTTAAAGGAATAGTAATACTTAAATATTACTAATCCCTATATTGTAGCTATGGTAAAAAGATTTGATTTTTGTCCCCAGGTTCATCTCTCAAATCTCTTTTCGTTTGGATATCTGTCAAACCATAGTTTTCCCTCCTCCATCTACCTTCCCTGAAGTCAGCTTTGTAGTGACTGCAGGGATATCCAGTCTTATTTGCATCAGGCGGCTCTGCAGCTGAGCAAAGATCGCATTAGTAAAATAATTATTTCACTGAAATGGTGGTCTACGTGTGCTTGGTTTGCAAGCACACAGACGACCGTTTCAGTGAAATTATTTTTTTACTAATGCGGCTCTGCAGCTGAGCCGAGATCGCAAGCCTGTCGTACGACAGACTGCAGTCAGTACAAAGCTGACTTCAGGGAAGGAGGGGGGAACTTTGTGTTCGGTTATCTCTCAAACCGTAAAGGTTTGAGAGATGAACCTGGGGACAAATCAGATCTCTTCACTATAGCTACAATATGGGGATTAGTAATTAAGTATTACTATCCCTTTAAGCGCTGAGGCTAATTTGTACTTTTGAGTGTCTGTTTTTGCAATATGTATGGCAAATGAGGTTAACATAGATTCCATTTACTAATGAGGGCTTAAAGTAGGCTTCTGATCTGGTCCTTCCCAAGAGAGCAATAAGTAATTTTATGTTCCTGAACAACTTACCAGTGTGGTACAGTTATGCAGTTGTCATTCTTAATGTAGTATTCCCAGTCTCCCATTTTTATAGTTTGTCATACAAAGAAATTACAATAAAACAAGGGCACCTGTAAGAGTAACACCTTTTTGGATTAACAAAAAAGGTATTCCAGGCTGGTACTCAAACGCTGGACTTGTTCCCTTCCTCTACTATACACAGGTGCTGGCTTTGACTCTTTGTAACCTTTTGGTGTACAAGAGGGCATAAGGTTCCCTAGCACTGTCCCCTGCACCCGGAGGTTTACTGGGTAAAGACAGAAGACAAATTTTAAACTTGCTACTTTACAGGCTTTAAAGGGATAGTAATACTTCGTTTTAACTTTATTTTGTAGGCATTAAGTCTTATCTCTGAAACCTTTATGGTTTATGGGATATTCACAAGCAAAGTTCCCCTCCCCGCCCCTTTTACCTAGTGTAAGCCATCTCTTCTCAAATGTGAGTCTGGTTGTATGGCAGGACAGATAACAGAAGGGGACAATTTTCTTTGTATGAAAACAATGAAAGCCCTTCCCCCCTTGACAAGTTTTTCAGCTTTTTCCCTTATCTTAATTGAAGATTGTCCCTCTCTGCAGTCTAACTGGACACCTCCCTTCTGATGTGGTTGAACAGGGGGGGGGGATACTTTGTTTGTGAATATCTCTTAAACCATAAAGGTTTGAGAGATAAGACTTATATCATTCTTCATGTTTTTTTAATGCCTATAAAATAAAGTTAAAACGAAGTATTACTATCCCTTTAATGAGAATGAGCACATGGAAATCTTGTTTAAAGGGATAGTAACACTTCGTTTTAACTTTATTTTATTTTGTAGGCATTAAAAAAACATGAAGAATGATGTAAGTCTTATCTCTCAAACCTTTATGGTTTATGAGATATTCACAAGCAAAGTTCCCCTCCCCGCCCCTTTTACCTAGTGTAAGCCATCTCTTCTCAGATGTGAGTCTGGTTGTATGACAGTACAGATAACAGAAGGGGACAATTTTCTTTTGTATGAAAACAATGAAAGCCCTTCCCCCCTTGACAAGTTTTTCAGCTTTTTCCATTATCTTAATTGAAGATTCTCCCTTCTGATCTGGTTGAACAGGGGGGGGATACTTTGTTTGTGAATATCTCTTAAACCATAAAGGTTTCAGAGATAAGACTTATATCATTCTTCATGTTTTTTTAATGCCTACAAAATAAAATAAAGTTAAAATGAAGTATTACTATCCCTTTAAACAAGATGATGTGCTCATTCTTGTTAAATTCTAGAAAGTAGTGATGTTTTTAAATTGGTCTTTTCTCGTCATGTATATTTGCATACCCATTTCCTCAATGTTCCTTTTTAGAAAATCCTTAATTGAAAAGGATTTGGGTCCTTGATTAACCCCTTTACTGCCAGATGGGCACGTAACACTGCTTTGCAACTTAAGTGCATACCTCTGGCACTCGGTTTATTCGGTTGTCACTTTTTAGTCTGTGCAAAATTCAAGCCCTTTAGTAATAGCGTCTTGTTTCTTGCTTAACGTTAGAGGAGATGAATATTCATACTTTCAAAATTATCAGTTTGCACTAGATCCTTGGATTTATAATTTACCTTTATTTTAAACTTATGCTTCTCTTCCTCATCCATCTTCTATGTGTATGTGATTTTGAGGAGTGGGGGGGGTTGGTCCTCAACGAATCAGAAATAACAGGTCTTGTTTCTCCAACACTACTGGTCTGTGAGAATGGTGGTGGTAACACAATCACCATCATACCATTTATAGACTTGATTTTGTTACAGGCATTTGTTTTATTTGCTGCCTAGCTTTTGAAATTGCAGCAAAACTGCTTGGTTTACTCTAAGTAGGTATATGGAGCAGACCTGAGATCAAGGATACATTGTAGGCTGACAGATCAGCTGAATCAGAGTGGATTTCCTAAGATGCACCTCCCGGCAGATATGGAATCCGGACAGCTCATAGCGACAATCTTCTTGCTGTGAGCATAATGAAAACCCTACCCTCCTTGACTAAGTATGGCAGGATTTTCCTTAAAGGGATAGTAATACTTCGTTTTAACTTTTATTTTATTTTGTAGGCATTAAAAAAACATGAAGAATGATATAAGTCTTATCTTTCAAACCTTTATGGTTTATGAGATATTCACAAGCAAAGTGTCCCCCTCCCGCCCCTTTTACTGATGTAACACTTTTCAGCCAGGGCAGAAGGGAGCTGCCCAGGTAGACTGCAGAGAGGGACAATCTTCAGTTAAGATAAGAGAAAAACCTGAAAAGCTTGTCAAGGGGGGCAGGGATTTCATTGTTTTCATAGGAATAAGAGTGTCCCCTTCTGTTATCTGTCCAGTCTATGGACTGCATTCCACATCTGAGAAAAGATTGTTTACAGTAGGTAAAAGGGGCGGGAGGGGGAAACTTTGCTTGTGAATATCTCATAAACCATAAAGGTTTGAGAGATAAGACTTATATCATTCTTCATGTTTTTTTAATGCCTACAAAATAAAATAAAGTTAAAACAAAGTATTACTATCCCTTTAAGCTCACTGAATGTTGTGCCGTGCTGCACACTGTCTGGACCAGCTACTTATGTACAGCTCTACATGACCCATAATATAGGAGCATTAATCGGAGCTACGTGTATTTGAATCCATTACTATCCCTTTAACACAAGTGTCAAACTGCATTTATAAAGTCTTCCAGTTCAGTCCCATGGGGCTGTGATGAGATCAGACTTGGTAAAGGGATAACTAGCCTGTCTGAGAAACATTAGATGACTACCTGTGAACAATCCCATGCACTGAAGACCAGTGTTTGTTTTAATCAGAAGCTGCCAATCCCATAACTTTTTGTATTTTAAAACTTCTGTCAACTGTTGCAGTGACTGACTCTCCATTTTTGCTTTGCAGATACAAGACAGGCAAAAACAAGTGGTTCTTCCAGAAGCTGCGTTTCTAACTTTGCATCTGTTCATCAATAAAGAGTATCCAAAAAAAAACAGAAACCTGTCATTTGTTTTATCAGTATACTGGGATTGAGGCTTAATCTAATTTGAAAAAAAAAGAAAGAATTAGGAAATATGCACCACCTTAAATAGTATATGGGAAATAACACCTCAAGAAAGAATAAGGTGAGGCGGCATAGCAATGAGTTAAACATCCTTATTTTTTCCTAAATGTCCTCTGCAAATACAAATGTCTTGTTTGATAGTGGAGCCTAACAGTGCCTTATTCTTTCTGCAGCATAGAGAATTAGCTTTGTCTTAACACTGCCTAGGGTGCTAAACACTCAGTTTGTTTTCTCAGTCTGGTTACAACCTCACTAGTTGAATTTTGGAGTGTCCTTAATAGTTATGCTGGTGCTCATTCATAGTCTGTGAAGTGAATAAGTTCTGTCTTCAGTGCTGCTATGAAATACACTTTTTTTTATATATGGATTTGAAAGGGTTGGTACATGTTAAGTGATGAAGCAGGATAATGACTAGTATTTGTATAGCTCCTTTCTCCCAGTGGGACTCATAGCGCTTTTAGCAGCTGAAATAATAGATGTTATAACCCAATCAATGGTACTCCTTTATCAACCTCGGAAGGATGAAGGGCTGAGTTGACCCTGCCGGGATTCAAACCTGCAACATTGAGGTTTGAACAGGCTCGTAGTCAGGGAATTTACCACTGAGCTTTTCTCACCAGTAAGTAGAGCAAAGGTGATTTTTTTTTTTTTTTTTTTTTTTTTTTTTTTAAAACCTTCATTTAATAATATTGTAGACCTGGGGAAAAAAAAATCCATTGATCCCAGTCCAATCTCGCAAATTTGTATAGTTTGAGAGAGAGAAGGTTCCAAAGTGTCCCCCGCTTCCCTTTTTATCGAAGTCCGCATCTAGCTGACAGTAGGAGATCTTGGTCCCGGCACTGGCCGGAGGCTCTTCAGCAGAGCCAAAATGGCGTAATTTGAAAATACTTAATTGGAATGGTCAGCAAAGTGTGCTTGTATCACTGTCATTCTCTGTATCCCTGACACAAATATGTGTCCCTCACATCTCAGTGCGAGGTGATGATGGAATATAACTCCTCTCTCCCTGTGACGTATTTTCACAACTCACTGTGTTCCTCCTATTTCCTATAACCTTATCACGTGTCATTGCCACTCAGTGTCACTCATTCCATCATCACAACTCTGTCCCTCGTATCTTTGACTCATATCCCAGGGTTATGTACATTCCTTTATCTTTCACTCCATGTCCCAGGCTCACTGGGTGACAGTTGCTGTGGTGCTGGTAGGCGGTCTGTTTCTGAATACAACAGGTATCCTGGAAGGGGGGGGGGGGTATCAAAGTGGCATGACAGTGGGCATATGAAAGTGGAGTCCACCTAGGGCAGATTAAATTAAGTCACATCCACTACTGTCTAATAAATGTGGTGTAACCCTTTTGATTGCCACTGTGGTACGCAACACATTGTTTTACAATGCATTGCATACTCCTCTGCCACTCAAAGGGTTAAAGCTAACCTTAATTTGCCACTCCTGTAAATTCCAACACCCTTCATCTGACTAACTGCATTTTGTACACCCATTAACCCTTTCTCCTCTCCAACCTCAAAGTATTTTAAATGTTTGTCTTCCCCCTCCATTTCACAACGTTCAATTCTTTCTTAACCCTTTGAGTTCCTGAGGGCTACGCAAAACATTTGCAATGCATTGTGTACTCCTCTGATGCACAAAAGCAAAACATTTTTTGAAAGTAATTACAGTATTTGCAAGCACAGCATCCTGAGGCAAACGGTTCCATAACTTTACTGGCCAAACTGCAAAAAATCCCTGCCTTTTTTTTTAGTCTTAACAGAGGACTTCGTCTTCTCTAGGCTCTTTGGGTCAATAGTTAACCTCTTAGTGACACGGCCGGCACTTAACGCTCAACGAACTCCCCCCACCCCACCCCCATTGCATTGAACGACTTCCTGAACGTAAATGTACGTCCTTTGTCACTAAGTGACAGTTTCTGCAGGACGTACATGTACATCCATTGTCGGAATGGGGTTAATTGGAGAGTTTTGTACTGACCTCAGATATATTTTTAAATGGTAAACGTATCACGCCTTAGACATCTCTTCCCTAAAGTAAACAAACTCAGTTTGGCTAGTCTCTTAGAACTCAGATACTCCAATCCCTCTATCCGTTTTGTTGCATGTCTCTGCACTTTTTCCACTTCAGTAATATTTTTTTTTTAAGAACTTATGCCCAAAAGCGTAGTCCATCTTCTAGATGAAGCCTTACCAAGGATTTGTATAGTGGTAGAATTTCATTTGCATCCTGTGCATCTGTACCTTGTTTTATGCAAGGTAGTACGCTATTTGCGATTTCAACAGCTGAGTGGCACTGCATATTGCTGTGAAGTCTATCGTCTAACAGTATTCCTAAATCTTTTCTAATGAGGATACCCCAGGTAGTTTCCCATTTAGTGTAGCATGCTTGTTTCTACAGCCCAAGCATAACTTAAAAAAAGTCGTTTTTTTGCGCCAATTCAAGTTTATGCAAATCTTCCTGCAAAAAATCCTGCAATGTATGTATTTCCTTACATAGCTTAGTGTCTTCAACAAAGCTTGAGATATTACTTTTAATTCCCACTTCCAGGGCTGAACCTTTTGGCACCCTATTTATGCCTTTAGAGCAACTTGAAAAGGTTCCACTTACAACAATATCTGCCATGTGTCTATGCACAAATGTAAAGCATGTCTAAAAACCTTATATAAGGTAAGATATATAAACTAAGGGTCCAGTGGCTTGAAATACACACTGGGGGCACAGGCAATTAAAATGTTAATGGGGGTTTGCTACAAGCATATAATATTGGAGTTTGAGGAAGCCTAGCTGTTTCTGCAAATAGAAAAGGCTTCTCGCTCAGGAACAGTAATCAGGATGGATTCCAACTTTCCTGAAATTGACTGACTGGAGAAAAATGACTCCCAGCACAACAAAGGGAAATTAATTTTTTTTAAATATGATTGGACACAAAATGGTCAAACTAGTAGAGAAGCCAACTGGAAAACTGCCCTTTCTTAACCTAGTACTCTCAATTCTGACATTATAAACAATATACCAGTAAAGGAACAGTTAGGAAGCATAGACCCCAATGTGGTATCTCTGAGACTTGTTATGAGGAAATCAAATAGCAAGGTTTTTATGCAAACATTTAATTTAAAAAGCAAATTTAACAAAGCTAAAAGTGGTGTTCTAGGAAATGAAGCAGAATGTAATCTTCAAAAATAGAAATGCACAAAAAAAAATGGAATTTGTTTAAAATGCTCTTGGCTAAATATGCACATTAATATATACCACTGGTGAATAAGCACAAGAGGGGCAAATTAAAACCAATGTGGCTGTCAACTAGAGGGCTAAATTTAAAGTGTTAGTAATGTCCATATATTAAAATGCTGTATCTGAATCTCCATGTGCAATAAAGTGTATTGGTAGCATTCATTTCAGAAATCGTCCAGTCATTTTTTAGTTTTTTACCTTTAACGTTTACTGGCAATGGAAGCCCGGCAGCCATCTTTAAACATCCAAAGATCCAGCTTGTGCCCGTGAATTCTATCTCTGCTAAGCGCGCTCCACCTGAATTACCCGATGGGAGGGGGTGAATCGCTCAAAGAAAAAAAAAAAAAGGCAGGCTATGCCCTGACTTCGTGGCAATACAGAGGGGGTGGCCAGCTACTGAATTTTATCCTTCGCTGAGATCCGTTGTGTCGGTCGACACCAAATGAGCTCCAAGCAGCTTGCAAGTAACTTGATGGAAAGGGGAGGGAGGGGAAGACTTCTAGGACGATTTTAAAGATTTTGAGACAACAAATAACTTTCAAACTAAGGGCATACTATTTAAAAAACTAAGCTAAAACAAACTAGACATACTTCTTGTTGGACATTACTATCACTTTTAGCCGCGTGAATCTATAATCTGGAGGAGCACTGCCACAGAAAGACTGCTAGTTTATATATGAGAATGACCAGAGCTAGAACCTTCTGTGAATGGCACAGCAACTCAAAGGTACACAGCATCTATAGTAGATACATAGCACGGAAGTCCCCAGTAAGCAAGATGCTAGGGGTACAGCTGGACTAAAGGTGTTGACCAGAGGAGCCAGCCTAGGGAATAGTTATTACCTACTGGGGTCAAAGAAGGCAGACGCAGAATTACCTGCAATACCAATCAAATGTTGCTAGCCGGAACATTCGACCTCTGGCACAAATTATGACTATTAGTCGAAGTTTGACTAGTTGGGCTGGAATCTGACTGGCAGTAGAACGGTAGCACAGGAGGGAAAGGTGCTCAAGGAAGTTGAACTGTCCCAGATCCAGTGAAGGAGTGAGGCGAGTCAAACGGAAGAGAGAATACACTATTTTCGGACGGTAGTCCTAACAGGGTTGTTATCACATAAGCAGAAAGACCTAGAATAGTTTGATAAAGAACCTGGGTTCAGTAATGGAGAATCAATCAAGGCAGAACATGGTACCAAGATGACAAACAAGAGTAGCCCGGGCCAAGCAGAGGTCAATACACGGGAAGCACACTGGAAGTAGTGCAACGGCTATCAGAAACAGAACTAGTAATAGCTGGATAATGCACTAGAAAGCTTTGATTGCATGCCGGAACTGGAGCTTAATAAAGGCTCAGAACTGAGCACAAAACAGACCAGGGAACAAGAATCCAACAAACAAGAATCAGGAAAAATCGTGGCTTAATAATCTTTGTAGGGAAATAAGAAGCAGGCTTTTTTTATGCTTTATTCAAGAATAAGAATCAAGAACAAAAAAAAGTAAGTGCACGAAGGCTATTTGTAATACAAATAGAATAAAATACGAACCTAGTATAAGTGTAGGAGAATAGAAGTATCATTTCATATTAATAGTGGCATGACAAGGATGTAAAGGTGATCCGCAATACAATCATAATGTCTTAAGTCGGGAGAATTGGTGGGGAACAGATAAAAGTGAGAGAGGAATGGGAAAATTGTGGGGAGAGGTGAGAGAGAGAAAGCAAGGTGGGAGAAAAGAGTAGATCAGGGTTGGAGAGAACCTGAGAAAAGAAAGGGGTGGATAGGAAAGGGGGAGGTAGAACTGGTGGCAACAGCTAGAAAGTGAAATAAGAGGGGGATATCTAGAAGGGGAGAGGGAAGAAAAGGAGAGCAGAGTCTACAGAAACTGGACCTCAAAGCCAGTTGGGCTAGCAAATATTGACAGTTTATTAAGTGCTCATGGTGGGAGGGGACAGAAAAGTCCAGGAAATTAAGCCAGGGGCCAAAAAAAAAAAAATCCTGTAAATTCTGAAACCCAGTTATGGGATTAGTGATGAAGATGCCCCATGTCCAGTATATGGGTTGCTTCTCTTTTCCAATCTGGTATAGATAGATGGGGGGGGGGGGGCTGTAGCCACAAATATGAGACGCACATTCGGGGAACAGTGGCCGAAGCAGTAAGGCCAAAACAGAGATCTGGCAAAATAGTGAACAGTATAAGGGGAGGGGAGAAGGGGACGGAAGATCCAGAGAGATAATAGATTTGACCATGGACAGAGGACCAGAAGGATCTTATTAGAGAACAGGTCCACCAAACGTGTGCCAAAGAAGGCTGCAGGGGAGTTGCATATCCAACAAGAATCGGAGGAATGCAACCTATATTTGGAGAGAAGGGGTGATCTATACCAGCGTATCAGAAATTTATAGTTATTCTCCTGATACCTTGAGTTTTTAACAAAAAAGACCAGTTTAAAGGGACTGTAATGTCTCCCCCCCCCCCCCCCAAAAAAAAAAAAAAAAAAAGCTATAAAGATTTTAAGTTCTTTAGTGGTTTGAGAGAGAGGATTTGTTGCATATAGATTAAAAAAAAAAAAAATTCTGGGACATTACTGTCCCTTTAAATAAGAACCATTGGTTATCAGTGAGCGATCACTAGGTTGGCTTCCCAGGAGCTCTTACACTGCATAATAGTGGGCAAAGAGGTGAGGTATATAAAGCTGATATCCCCATGGGTAGGGGAGTATCCCTTTTTGAGTAGTTTTTCAAAGGGAGGAGTTCTGGAACATTAAAGATGCGGGGGGGGGGGGGGGGGACACAAAAAATGTTGAACTTGTAAAGATCTCCATCTCTCGTCTTGGGTTAGTTGGAACAAAGAAATTGAAAGGAAGAAAATTCTCGGTCTGAGAACAGATGATCAAGCTCAAACTGGCTCAAATCCATGCGGTGAAGTATAAGCGGTTCAAACCTGGGGGGGAAATCCGGGTTACCCAATAGAAAACTAAGTGGAGAAGGAGACTGGGCTAGAGCACACAACTTAGCACAACGTTGCCAAGACTGAAGTAGGTGGAGAATTACTGGCTGAGACCTGAGTGAAGGAGGGTGGTTGATAGATTTGGCCCATAAAAGCTGACAGAGGGTTATCTTTGGAGCCAATGAGCATAGCAATTGTGCCCAATCCTTGTCTGGGGGCAATCGTACAATATCCAAGAGTCATGTAAAGAAGCAGCCCGGTGGTAATTGGCAATGTTGGGAAGGCCCAAGCCACCTAAAGAAGCATTTCAAATTAGTATCTCTTGTTGGCTCCTGGGGCGCTTTTTATGCCAGATAAATGATTGAATCAAATGTATGATGTGATGGAGGTAGTGAGATGGGAGAGGTGATGCTCGGAACACAAAATCTTGGAGAAGAACCATTTTAACTAAATTGATACTACCCACCCTAGAAACAAAGATCTGCCCAACTAGAAACATTCTTGTTGAGAGAGGTGAGCAGGAAGTCTAAGGAAAGGGATGATTTGCTTGTAAATAGGCCTGAAGCTGAGCAGAGAGCGAAAGTGGGAGAATTTCTGATTGGGATTTGTTAGCTTTCATGCCAGATAAGGTGCTGTAAAGAGTTAGTAGGTTAGATAGCACTGCTACAGATTCTGCAGGGGAGGTAAACTAAGTCATGATATCATCGGTGAAGCATGCTCATTTTAATGGAAGAGGAGCCTATGGTGATGCAGTGAATGCATGGGTGTTGTCTAATTGAGGTAAGAAGGGGTTACAAGGTGAGAATAAAAGAGGGGAAAGAGGACACCCCTGGTGGCTACTATTCAAAATGGAGAAAGAAAGCAAAAGAAGGCCATTGACCTAAGACTCTCGCAGTTGGTGACGTGTAGAGAGACATAATTGCATCGAGAAGACGAGGACCAAGTCCTATTCGTCGAAGCACTGCTTCCATAAAATCCCAATTAACTGTCAGTCTTTCTCTGCCTTGAGAGATAAAAGGAAAGCCGGAATAGCGGAGGGTCAGGAAGATTGCTTTGATGTTGTCCCTAGCTTCACGACCTAGAACAAAGCCCAATTGTTCAGGGCCGATAAGAAATGGGAGATAATGTTGAAGTCTAAAGGCAATTATTTTAGCAAAATGTTTAAGATCCGTGTTCAGTAGTGAAATTGGCCACTAAGCTACTACAAAAGGTCTGATCCTTACCCGGCTTTGGAATCACTGTGATATGTGCCATCAGAGAAGGTTGTCAAGGAATGCCACTAAGAACGGAGTTGAACGTAAGTTCCAGTTAAGGTAATAAAATGTCAAGGAAACCTACAGTAGTGGGTAGCCAAACCATTGTGACAGTGTTTTTTTTTTCCCCAACTGAGTTGATTTGAGGGCGTGATGAATTTCTGAGGGTAAAATGGGGCAGTTCGTAGCAGAGTCAGAAAAATGCTGTAAATTGGAAACCATTAATTGAGATGGAAAGGGCAGGAACCGACGGTTCAGAAGAGTGAATGTTGTACAAGGATGCATAAAAGTCCCGAAAAGCATTAGAAATCTGTTCATTAGAGTGAACAACCGGGCCCGAGTTGTGTTTTATAGCATGGACGTGCTATAAAGCCCTATCGCGCCTTATGAGGTTTGCCAGTGTTTTCCCACATTTGTTTCCTGAAATTTATTGCAGACATCAGTACCACAAATGCGATTTTAGTCTGTGAACGGAGATCCGATGCAAAAGCCACACGCAGGGAAGTCAGCTTGTGGAGTAAAGAAGGGGTGAGAGGCTTCTTGTGTAACGTTTCTAGGTGTTTAATGGACTTCTGAAGGGAATTAAGAATCTTGTTTTTTGCACCAGCTCGCTGCGAAGATGAAGGATCCCCTGATGTAACACTCATGGGCCTCCCAAATCATCCTCCATGGGACATCTGGGGTTACATTAACTGAAAAGAAGTCGAGATAATCTTTAATATGAGAAGTGTCATTAAGCCTCTAAGTGGGGGCAGAAGGGGCAGCTTTAGAAAAGGAGAGAGCAATAGAGACCGGGGCATGGTCAGAGAGTGACATTGCCCATGTCCACATTAGGTATTTCTGACAATTGTGCCTGACTGCCAAATCAGTCAAGCAGAGAGGGAGAAGAGTGAGTGTGGGAGAAGGTATAATCAGAGTTGGTGTTAAGAGTGCACCAAGCATCTACAGTTAGAAGATTGTGAAAAAGTTTAACAATTTTAGGGCCTGTCAGAGAAGGTGAAGATGGACCAGAGCTACAGAAGTCAAGAGAAGGTACCAAACCCACATTGAAGTCCCCTTCTATGACTAGCAAAATCCCTAATACAGGATAAGACAGCTCTAAAAAAAAAATTGTGAGAGGTGTTGGGCGCGTAAATATTAGCTAAAGTGTATGTTGTGTTGGCAATACGTCCTTTAAGGGTCCTTTCAGGGTCAGAGAGCATATCTAAAAGTCATGGTACTCTACTTCCTAATAAGGGCTGCCCCCCCTTCTTCCCCATGAGGAGGGAGCAGTCCAAACCCGAGGAAATTGTTTAGTGGTCAATTTAGGTTGGGTGGAGTTAACACAATGAGTTTCTTGTAAAAAGACTATCAGATTGGAAACAGACCAACTCCCTATGAATCATGGAGATTTGTTGGTGGCTATTAAAGCCATTGACGTTGTATGAAGTAAACTTCACATCAGAAAGCGTCATAATTACAGGACAGATGTTTGGTGGAGTGAAGTCTGTGGGAGAGGCGCAGACTAGAAGGTTTAAGGATGGGGGAGGGGGTTTGGAGAATATCAGTTAGGATTCCAGAAGGTCCCAGCAAGATTACTTAGTGACGAGTATTAGCCACCTGTGTGGCCGATGCCTAGAGGTCTGTAAAAGCACTCAAAGAGGAGGAAGGGAAGAAGCTGAGGGGGCCAGTGCTGAGAAAAGTAAAAAGTGAAGGGGACAGAGTGAAAGGATTAAGATCAGAGGAGGGTATAAGAGAGGGTAGGAAAGCTGCCGCAATCTCCCCACATGCAGAGAATGTTGAGGAAAAGCAGTACAGCAAGGCAAGAACAGAGTGTGAAAGAATGGGGGGAGAAGCAAGTGTCGGAAGGTTTATGAGCAGGATATTGTCACGGTTTTTGATGAACACTCTCAGACCAGTAAGGTTAAAAATGACTTTATTGAGTAAAGTGCATACAGGGAATAAGGCCGCAGGCCCACAATACAAAACTATATAATATACGTAGTAGTCAATGAGGCAATGACTGTAATCAGAATGACTGAGATAGGGTGCAGACAACTGGAGGTACCTAAGGCAGGCAACCTTCCCCTAGAGGACTGGGTAAGATCAGGCTACTGGACCCGGGACTGACACAGGACAGAGGATGGCAGCAAGTCCTGGAGATGGTAATTGGCACGAGACCCAGATGCCTGGGTGGCACAGAACCCAAATAGGCAGCGAGGCAACACTGACCAAGGGACAGGGATCCCAGGGTGACCGAGGCCACCACTTACAGATGGTAAACCCTAGAATGCTAGGGGTGGATCGTAAGCAAACAACTAGAAGGCCACAAGTGCCCCCTCCCACGACAGTGTGATAAAATGCAAATGCTGGCTCTAGGCCCGAACAGAGCTCAGTGTCTACACACACACAGTGTGTTATAACGCAAGTGCTGGCCCTAGCCCAGGCACTGCAACAGCGAAGGAGCACAAGGACTGCCTGGACAGTCTAGACACTGAACGAGTTAACTGGAAACACCCAGAAGTATACAGGAACTCCCACAGGGACTGAGCCCAGCAAATAGCACTGTACCGGTAATTTGCGTGTGCACGCCGCCACGGGCGGTTAGAGTAAGTGGCTATAGCACGAATGCTACGCCTACGGTCAACAAGATAAGAATAGTGCCATGTGGAACACCACAACAAGGCAATTGGAATCCGTCATTTGTAATGCTGGCCCGACTAGGACAATGGAGGAAACACAGCCATGCACGGATGGCAACAGGACAAAGGCTCAGCCAGATAAGTTTACAAACGTAATGGAAGCACAGACTGGTCAGGAGCAACTGAACGGGCTCAATAGCCATACAGGTAGCAACGGAGCAGGTTCTCAGCCAGATCAGTTCAGCAACGGAGCGGGTTCTCAACCAGATCAGTTCAGCAACGGAGCGGGTTCTCAGCCAGATCAGTTCAGCAACGGAGCGGGTTCTCAGCCAGATCAGTCGGTAACTGAGCAGTACACAGGAAGCACAGGAACGTCGTCGGGCAGGCCGGGTCATACACAATAACAGCAACACAGTAACAAACGTCAGGATCAGATACACCACGAAAGGGCGCCTTGGAATAGACATGATGGGATATATAAAGGCAAGCCGTAGGTGGAGCAAGGATGTCAGGCCAATAAGAGGGCAGCATTGAAGTTAGGCAAAATAGCAATGTTGCCGTCAGCGCAGGAACACGGGCACCGTGATAGATATGTAACTTAGGAGAGGAGAAATCTGCCCCAACCAATTGGTGAAGCTAGGTACCAGGGAAGGAGGAGATCCTAACGTAAAAGGCAGGGGAGAGAGAGAGGTGGAGGAAGACAAGCAGCAGCATAAGAATAAGGAGAAAATGTAGGGAGAGTTGGAAAGTGAACACCTAGAAGGGCCCTACAATCTGGCAAAGGACCCTGAGGTGAGTCAATAAAGACAGTGAGATAGAGAGCATGGATAAACCCGGCATTAATGAATATGCAACTGATAAAACGTCAGAGAAACGGAACAACTTGATAATTGCAGTATAAGTGTGAGCCATAAAAATGTTAGACATACGTGAGAAGGAAGGCAATAAAAGGGTGTAAGTAAGCAGTCGAGCCCACATTGCCCCAGAACACCAAATTTTGTGAACCAAGACTGTGTGCAGTTGGTTAACCGGTCGCATTATAGGGAATTAAATCAGTCCCCACCAGCTTACCGCTGTGCAAAAACAGCGGCAAGGAGTGCAAGATTACAATAAAGTAAGGGAGATACGTCCCTTAATGCTAAAAATGGGTAAGGAGTTGTTTAAAATGGAAGAGCCAGGGCAGTAGCCATAAATATGATACACAAAGCAGAAAACAAAAACATAAAAGGTCACTCGGTGAGAGTCTATAAGCCACAACAAAGCGTACGGGAAAACGAGTAATTGCGTGATAAGGCCACAGAGCTTCATCCATTCAGCACTAGGGAGCAAAAACGCAACCCCCGCTTCTGAATGCAGGGAACTCGATGACCTCACTCGTAGGATTAGGAATCGCCAGTAAAAATGACACACAGGCTATAATCATTAACTGGGGAGAGCAAAAATATAGGGGAGGTGTAATAGTAACGCAAACTTAGGGCATCTCTGGAACAAGAAATCAAAAACAACATTACATAGGGAGATAACTAAAAATTATAACCAACATAGTGAGGTTAGGCAAATCACTGAGTCTCACTTCAAACTTAGGAAGAAGTGAGTAAGGGGGGAGTTGACTAAGTCACATGGCAATTAGCCAGATCGACCAATGGACATAGAGGGGAACCCCTCAGGTGCATCGGGAGATAAAGACCAGGGATGCAATAAAAAGATATATAGATAGAAAAGAAAACCGTGGAAGAGATAAGTGAGTGAACAGAATGGGTCCTAAACCTAGGCGACACCAGTCTCAACGGAGTCTTTGTCAAAGGCATATTGCCAGCAGTTAGAGGGAGAGAAAGTAAGAGGTGAGAAGGTACAGGGTTCAAATAACGGGCTGAAGTAGTATGCCCTTGACAAAGTTACATATCGGGACCCCACCCCGGCAGTCAAGTACTTATAAAAATCACATTGTAAATAAAGAATACAGAATTCAAAGCGACATGGTTAGGCATGATCCCTACAGAGAGGGGAAGATATAAAGAGTAAACTGCAATGGGACAACCATGTAGTTATGGGAACCTGAGATCAGCTATAAATCAAGCAGAGTCCAGGATGAGCCACAGCTGAACCCAAGTCGACCGACTCCAACAAAGCTGAAACAACTAAGACTGTAGCAAGTCCACAAACAGAGGGGATGGTAGGCGGGGTCCGGGTCTGGGCCAGATAACAGGGGAGAAGCGAAAATCTAAACAGGTGGCGGTACGATATCAGGAGAGGATGATTCTGGGAAATTTCTCCGTTTCTTCCGTATAGGAGGCCTCTTCCCCGCGGAGGCTTTGATATCTCCCGCTAAGGATTTGACAGCCACCAGGTGCCATCATAGCCTCTGATTCTTCTCCAAGGGGGAACAACTGGCACCCGGGAGATGGTGCCAGAGGTCGAGGTAATATTAATTGCCATACATAACTCTTGAAACCCCGCGGTATCTTGTAGCGTGGTCGATAAGTTATGATGCACGGACAGATCAAATGGGAAGCCCCACTTGTACTTCACATCTAAGGAATGTAAATGCTCAGTGAGGGGTTTTAGTTGTCTCCGGAGGTCAAGCGTGAGCGGTGGTAAGTCCTAGAACACTTGCACCTCCACTCTAGCTTAAAGGGATAGTAATACTTAAAATGTAAAAAAAAATATGTTGTAGAGTTTATCCCCCTGAGTAAAACAAGGGTACTCCCACTGCTGAAAGGTGTTTCATTCAAAAGTTATTAATTTTCAAAGTTGAATTTTTTAGGTGCAATATCACAGTGGCCTGAAATTGTACAGTGGCGCTGTTGCTACACCATCCTATGGAGATTTATGGTCAACTGACCAGAGCTGTCCATAGGATCATGTAGCAACAGCGCCACTGTACAATTTCAGGCCACTGTGATATTGCACCTAAAAAATTCAACTTTGAAAATTAATAACTTTTGAATGAAACACCTTTCAGCAGTGGGAGTACTCTTGTTTTACTCAGGGGGATAAACTCTACAACATATTTTTTTTTTACATTTTAAGTATTACTATCCCTTTAAGAGATAGAGGACTGATTCCTGCAGGCTTGAAAAATAGCATCTTTGTCACAGTACTAGTGAAGGCGACATATTACATTGCGAGGAGTGTCTCCCAGGCCACGAGATTTGAGCGGTCTGCAAGCTCTGTCGATGAGGATGCCTCCCCGGTTCAGGGTGTTTAAGGACCTGAACGAAGAATGATTGTAGAAACGCCATTATATCATTTTGGGGAACCGATTCCGGAAGTTCCGTAGGTGTAGATTATTTCTATGGCCCCTGTTATCTAGGTCGTCAACCTGATATTGCAGAGCCGAAATTGTTTCCTGTTGGCATAGGAGGTGCTGTTCGATGCTGGCATAGGCATCCGTAAGCTCCACATTTGCCTCTTCCACTGCATCTATTCACTTGGAGAGGGAGCGTAGGTCCTGGTGAAGATCCGAAATGGCCGCCTGGAAGGAGGCTTTGATATCTCCCGCTAAGGATTTGATCTCATCCTTTGTGGTCAAAGTCTCTAACACAGCAGGAATAATGGAGGCTTGGGACTCCATCGTGGCCAGTGCGTGTACTGTGGAGGAAGCAGCTGATGAAGTAGAGGTGCGTGACTCGCAGTTACATACCTCCCAAGTGTCCCTCTTTAGGAGGGATAGTCCCTCTTTTAGACACAAATCCCACTGTCCCTCTTTCCCACCCTAATGTCTCTCTTTTTGGGAGATCAGGCTGTGTGGTGTGTGTATATAAGTGTATCACATTGCTCTGCAGCAATAAAACTCACATTATTTTTCATTAAACATCATTATATTATATGTGTTTATAAATTTGTCTGCTGAAATAAAATACTTTGGTCTTGTTATAAGTAATTTACTAGGTAACACAAGGAGGTGTCAACAGGTCATGAAATAGGCTAAAAAATTCTCATTAATGCCCAACCCACCAGTCACACTCCCAGCCACCACCCCCCCCCCCCCCAAAAACACAATTGTCCCTCTTTGGAAATTTGAAATGTTGGGAGGTATGCAGTTATGGCAGTCTGCCATCTGTAGAAATGGCACCAAAGATATGGCTTGGGCAGAGGCAGGCATTCCAAGCGAGAGCTTTTTCTTCTTCCTGTGCTGCATGAAAAGGAGTGCTGGTGACTCCTGGAATAGATAGTAGGGCAGAAGAAGATGGGGAAAGGAAATCCAGCTAAGGGAGAGTAGTGGGGCCTGGGAGCTCGTCTCTCGTGTCCATCTCCTGCAATAGTTGTAATGCCCGCCCAAGAAGCAGGCTTTTAAAGTGTTTGTTAGATGCTTCAGGTGCATCATTCAAAACATATAAAGAATCTGATCTGCAAACAAGAAATCAGTCTAGCTAAAATTGAAAATGAGGTCAGTTATACATATACCCACCCACCACCAACACACAATAAATGGGGGATTATACATTGAACAGGTGCATATGGATACGACAGGGAACACATTTCAAACATTCCTCACCTGCTCCTTCCAGGTGGACCAGCAGGTGCCTGCACCCTCCTGCTTTTTCCTTGAGATCACTCCCCTTCAGTGCATGTTCAACAGACAGAGGTGGACCTATTTGTAAAGGTTTAACACATGAGGGCAAACAATGAATTAATTATATGCTTCTGTCCTATTAGACATATAAATATTCTGATCACAACACATGCTCCAAGGTGGAATAACACATTTAACCAGATGGTTAATATGCAGGATTTACTGGACAACAGAGACAAATTTGGGCTATGGAGCATTAATTTACAATGCATTGCAGAACTTCATCATCCCAAAATAATGTTTATGGGGTATCTGAGACACCCATCATGGTGCATTAGCTTGCCTCTATCTTGCCTACATTGTCATCATGTGCATTGCAAAAGTACTGTAAACACTAAACAACGGATGAGCCACCAGCTGGAATAAGCTACTGGGTAATGATAACATAATAGTTAGGTGCTCTCTAGAGAACAAAATCATAAATACATAACTCAATGACCAGCGAAAAATAATGGAGAACAAGTGCTTCCGGGGTACAGATCACAGGCATTTCAAATGCTGATACAATACGTCATGCGCATGTGCAATGAAGCACTATCAGTTACCATAGTTACAATTACCGCTGTGAAAAAACACTTACGAGGCACAGCTCACAGACGCCTTGGAATACTGATCTCACGCCTTGGAATACTGATCTAACCTACAATACCCAAGCGCAATAAAGTCCTACAAGTCACCAAGTGACAATCACCACTATAACCCTAACGAATCTAGGAATAGATCTAAGAATAGACGCATATATATATATCATAAAATAATAAACAATTTGGGATGACGCATTTATTATATGCCTCCTCTCATTGGCAAGTACGGGTATTTAAACGCTGTGGTCTCCATTTTCCATATCCCCTGACGAAGCCGTTTGGCGATACGCGTTGGGAGTGTGGCTCGAGGTGGGGGTGACCTTTTTTGATACCTTATACTTGACTTGATTGACGATTTGTATTTTTTTGGTGTTATGTTCCTCTTTATAGGATGTCACAATGTATTTGTGTATTCACGTTGTTTTATGATTAATGGACTTTGAGTCCTTTATTTGCACTTGCACTTTAGGTGATAGTATTTTGTAACATATGGATTATTATTGTCAATCAGTCAGGATTTACTTGCACTTTATGCTGTATTATATTTGATGGTCCCCCACCTTTTGTCTTTGATTTTAAGTATGTTTTATTGCCATACCTGTGCACGTTTGTCTGTAATAATAAAGTGATATATTTTTCTAATTTTTGGGTTGAGTGCCTCATTAAGTGAATTCTTTGTTCTGGGATTTCTTAATCCTAGTTATGCATTGCAAGAGTATGACAAACCATTCCATCAAAAGTGGGAAATGTAACCCTTGGAGTGCTACAAAGGTGAGCAACGCATGTCTTGGCAGTGCATTGCTCACCCCTGCAGCAATGAAAGGGTTATTTGGGGTATGTAAAAAAAAAAAAAAAATGTTTTTGCAGGGGTTGTTAACCCCTTAACGACCCTTGACGGTCATGGTACGTCATGGGTAAAAAGTGCCTGAACGACCCATGATGTACTATGACCGTCTTGGATTTCAGGGCTCCCCGCGCGGCTGCACGCCGTTCGGGGAGCCCTGAGACTGATTTAAAAAAAAAAAAAAAAATGCTCCGTGGTCCTTTAGTGACCGCTGCATGTCGAACAATGTAACATGACTACAAACATTTACATGAAGGATATCAAGAAAACAATTTAATGGCCTCATCTGTCTCCACGCTGGCAGAAGCAGTGGCAGTGTCTGTACCATGCTGATGAATTCTTCTCCCCTGCCTGCCAGAGCTGGGTACTTCAGCTAAGCCATCTTAAATAGTAATACTTTAATAATTACTAATACCTATATTAAAGTCAGGTTAAAAAGAAATGTATTGCCCCCAGTGTCATCTCTCAAATCTTTATGGATTGAGAGATAATCGCTCCTAAAGTTGCCCTCTCCCTCCCCCTATCCCGAAGTCAGCATTGTAGCTGACTGAAGGGAAATCCGGTCTCACAATCATCAGGCGGCTCTGCAGCATTGCAGAGATCGCATTAATAAAAAAAAAACAAAAAATCTTTCACTAAAACGGTCTACATGTGCTTGCAAACCAAGCACAAGTAGAAAACCATTTCAATGAAAGATATTTTTTATTAACGTGATCTTGGCTGTGCTGCAGAGCTGCCTGACGGTCATACAACAGGCTTCGCTGCAGTCAGCTAGAACGCTGACTTCGGGGAAGGGGGTGGGAGAGCGCAACTTTAGGAGAGATTATCTCTCAAACCATAAAGGTTTGAGAGATGACACTCGGGGCAATACATTTCTTTTTAATATGACTTTAATATAGGGGTTAGTAATTAAGTATTACTATCCCTTTAAAGAAGTGAACAATCAAGTAGCAATCCTTTGTGTGTGTGTGTGTGGGGGGGTGATGCTGGCCAGCCATATATGCAGCATTTTAGGAAGGTGTGTGTGGGGTGGGGGAGTCCACACATTGCTTTGCAAAACACTGCAAACTTATTAGCTTCATGTATTGCATTACAGTAAGCAGGCGGGTGTACCTTGCATTAACGTGTAAGGAGCACATATATGTGCAATGCAATACTTTGTATTATGTCACACTGAATAGATAGATGTATACTGCATTGCTCAGAACAGATACATAGACATTGCATTGAGAATTGTTTCATTATACTGAGCAAATAAGTTTGTTATGCAATGCATTCCAATGCAGTGCACACCTATCTACTCAGTGAGAGATGATTACCAATATTACATGAACGATACATCATGATTCAGTTACTCCCCTAGTATGGAGGCAAGCTGGTTTGAATTCTCAGATGTGGCGATGTGTGCCTCTGGTATACCCAGCTCTTAGACATGCAGGGAGACTGGCAAAGCTGGTGCAGAAGTGCAACATGAGGGAGTTTGAATACTTTCAACAGAAAGAGAATGGGCCAGTGTTCCCACAGCAGTAGGATCAGGAATGGGCACCATGACAGGTGTTGGTGGGGCAGGGGAAGATTCAAGTAACCTGATCACCCTCAGCATCTGTGTAATCCACTGGTTCTGCTACAGAGGTGATGGGAGCTGGTCCAGCATGGAATGGACCAGCAACTGTCTCATCAACTTCTGCAGTAGAAGAAGCTTCCTTATCAGCTGTGACATCGCATCCTATGCTGGGATCAAATGAGACAGGCATAGGTTGGCAAAGTTCGCCAGCCTATTTTGGGGATGAATGTGATAGGCATTAGTTTGGTCACCAACCTATTTTGGGATGAATGAGACAGGCATTGGTTGGTGATGTCCGCCACTCTGTTGGAGTGAATGAGACAGGCATAGGTTGGCAATATCTACCAACCTATGTTGAGGTGGGTGAGACAGGCATAGTTCAGTGATGTCTGCCAACCTAGGGGTGAATGAGGCTGGCATAGGTCGACGATGTCTAGTCATTTGTGATAAAAATGGGTTTGCAGTGGACAGTGCCAACCAATACGAAAACAACAAGCAAGGCTGATGATGTCCTTCAAGCTATGATTTGGTGGAATATTAAATAGAAAGATTGACAGGTCAATAAGACATTAATTTTCCAAGCTTGTTGCATATGGCGATGTGTGTTCCCACACATAACCAGACGCACATAGCCATAACATCAACCTTTAATGGAGCTGCCCCCCCCCAAGGTCTTGTGTGACTTTCAGCAAAACATACACAAACAATCAAACAGTATTACATGTCATGTAACAAAAAAACACACCCAGCTACAGACCAGCTACACTCTATGTGACTTCCCAGGCACACAAATGTATTTGCCAAACTTCTATTCCTTTGCAGCTTACTGAAAGCATATAACAAACATACCTTCAAGGCTACTTCTATTTCATGGTTTGACCCCACTATTACACAAGTAACACTCTTAAAAAAAAAAAAAAGGGGGGGGGGAGTAGCAAGTTAACTTCAATGTGCAATTTAATGCCATCATCCACAAACCTAATATTTTAAACAATCATTCACACAATGACCACATCATGACAATAAGTTACCAACACTATACACATTACATTCAACAACAACCACTATACCATGATAAACCAGAATTACTTCAGGTACACAATACTTCACCTAAAATAAATCCTACACAGCTATTGCCATGTGGCACAGACACAAACCTTTTATGGTATACACACTGCAGTTCCTTTGTCTTTGCCTTTACTGTACATCTTTAATAAGCCTCTGTCAGCACCACCTCATACATCTACCTGTTTCTATTCTTCATTTCTACTGCTACAATGCTGCCTACTGTCATGTCTCACATGCACCTTACCCCACACCTCACGTCCCTTGCACCACATCTTTACACTTCTCTAAAATATTCACAACAATTTTACTTGGCACACAATTGCTGCTCTTCCAAATCCAAACACTCCTCTTGCTCTCACAAATTCAACACCAAAAACCACTTCTCTTTCTTTCTGCACTGGAAAAGAGAGGTGCATCATCTACTTCAGAGTATGGAGGGTGTAATTTTTTGCAACTTATTACTGCTTTCTCATTCATTTATCAGCAGCAAACACAAGAATACTGTATATTAAAAAAAAAAAAACAGGAGAAAAAAAAACAAACACACAACCACACTTATTCTATTTCATACACAAATACCTACATACTACATTTTGTCCGATATAACTCACAGGTACCATGAGGAGGCTGCAGCTGCAGCTCATCCCAGTGGGCTTCAACAATTCTAGAAGAAGTGCAGGGGTGGAACCTCCCCCTCCTCCGTATCGGGCTACCTCACTTAGACTCACCTAGATAGATTTGTTCCAAGTACTGGTCAGATGGCTGAGAACAGTTCTGTTTAGTTTTTAGTTATTTTATTATTTTTTGTTCGATATGGGGTGTCCAAATACCCCCATTAGGTGGATTATCATTACTGGCTTCCCCAGGAAGACTGCCCAGTTATCAGGTGCTGTTGTGGACCCTGTACAGCCCTGGAAGAGAATCATGCAGCCCATCTCTCTCTCTCTCTCTCTCTCTCTCTCTCTCTCTCTCTCTCTCTCTCTCTCTCTCTCTCTCTCTCTCTCTCTCCCCAGGAGGAGTCTCTCTGAGGCTTCTTCCCTTCCAATGGTGTAATCTGAAGAAATACCTGCAAAAAAGGTGAGCAACCCTTTGAGTGCCATGGTTCACTTCTCCCACTAATCCCTTCCACACAGGGGTCTTTCTGGAGTTCCATATAAATCCTGCACTCATGTTGGGTAATTATCTGTCTGTTCTCGTCTTTGGAGCATTTTGGGCTGTTTTGTGGTAATTAACCCCTTCCCTGCCATTTTTATCATTTTGAGGGACTTATATCTCAGTTTTTATTATGTGTTCTGTTTGTGTGGGGGTTTTAGTCACTTTTCAAAACTTTTTTGTTTTTTGAATTTTGTGCCTTTAAGAGCTCGCTTTACCGCATGGCCGCACTTGCTCCATTGACTTCTATGGGACAGACTGCTTTGGGACATATTTCTGCAACCGTTCTCCTTACAGAGTTGAGAGAGGGCTCATTGTTCTTGTCTCCCCTTGCCCTACATTACAGTTTACATCATCAATGTCTTGGGGGTCCCTGGGGGGTTTGGGAGCTGTTGGGGGTACTTAGTTACCTAAGTCTTTTCTCGGATTGGCTGTGCGTTCGGTTGCCATTTTCTTTCTCTCTTTGGGAGTATCCTGCGCAGTGGCTTGGATTCCTGTACTCTGCTCCTCAGCTTAACCATTCACCTGCCAGATAAGTACTCTTTTTGGGCTTTCTGAGGTGATTTAATAATCTGGATGACAGTATTTGAGTTCCCTATTACTGTTAGACACTTCTCCTGTTAGGATGTCGGTTCTAAAGGGTCATGGGGCTAGACCTGAGGCTAATGATTCAGGGACATCTTTGCCTCCCATTGATTATTGTTCCTCATGCCAAATAGAGTATTCAGGACATTTATGCCCCTCGTGTGCTCCGCCAGGGCCTTCCAGCATTGAACAAGAGCCACTTTGGGTCAAGGACTTAATGTCCTCTATGGCATACTTCCCTGATCTTTTTGATTCCTCTAAGAAGGATTCCTTTGAAGCTGAATCAGAGGATGGGGAGTGTGTAGAAGGGGCTTCTTCCCATACACATGGCGACCCCTTTGAGGCTGACCCTGAACCCTCTCATCAAGGCAGTTTTGAGTACCCTACACATTCCTATTAATGTTTAGAGGTCCAGTCTACTTCTGACGTCTTTCAAAGGCTCAAGAAGTCCTGTACTGTGTTTACACCTAATTCCACTGTGGATCAGGTTATCCTGGATGAGTGGAAGACTCCAGACAAGTGTCTTTCTCTGTCCAAGAGATTTTCTAAGCTGTATACCCTTTCTGAGGCATCATTGGCTCAGTGGGCTACACCTCCTCAGGTTGATCCCCCTATTTCCAGACTGTCTAAATTCACTGCTTTGCCTTTGGTTGATGCCACAGAGCTTAAGGATTTAACTGATGGGAAGCTTGAAGCTATCCTGAAGTTTGCCTTCGCTGCCATAGGTGCTTTTTTGAGGCCTACCTTGGCTTCTATGTGGGTTACCAAAATCATTGCTGTTTGGACTGAACAGCTTACTGATGCTGTCCACAAAGGTGCCCCTAAGGAAGATCTTTTGGCCCTTTTAGCCAACATGTCAGAGGCTCAGCACTATGTTACTGATGCCTTGTTTGATGCTGTCGGGCTTGAGTCTAAGGCTTCTGCCTTTTCCGTTGCTGCTAGACACACTTTGTGGCTTAAGATTTGGCCTCCTGACCTTACATCCAAGAAGACATTAGTTTCTCTTCCCTTTCAGGGCACATCTCTTTTTGAGCCTGAGCTGATACATATCATCAGTGACGCCACTGGAGGTAAGGGCACTTTGTTGCCTCAGGTCCCCAAGCTTCCTGATCTGGCAAGGAAGTAGCATCTTTTTCGTCCCTGCCAAAGTGAAGCACAGAGGCTGAATCCGAGTGGGTTTCAGGCCAGCAGCCTGCACTCCACCCCAAGCCCAGGCAGCAGTGGAGGTCTAAATACTCCTCCACCAAACCCAAATCCGCCAAACCTACTACAGCATGACTCCGCCGAATCGTGGTCTGCATCTTCCTGTGGGTGGTCGCCTGCAGCATTTTCAAGCATTTGGGCAGGCTATGTTGTGGATATAAGCCTGAATATAGACCAGTGCTCATCTGTATCTGTATACTATATCAAAAATACTCATTCGTCTAGGTACAAGAATCATTTAACATGAAAAGAATTCACAATAAAACACCGCCTTATTTGTCATGGATAATGTCCATTGAGAACGTAAGCAAAAATTCTTTTCTCCAATATTTATCTTCAAAGTCAGAAAAAAACTCACACAGATTTCACCAGTGTTTTGATGGCAATGGGAATAATGAATGTTATATGAATATATATACCGTTCCTTTGATATTTTAATAGTTCTCAGGTGTTCCTGTTTCAAAGATGTACTTATAGTCTCTTGAAGGTTATTAGTAAGTTTAGTGCGCCGAGTTCTTTGCTGCTGTCGGGACCTGGGGATATCTCAGGCACGATATGTGGAAACAGAAAAAGACAACACAGAGCACCAGAACTACTAAGTGTAGATGTTATTAAACACTTAAAATTTCCCAACACCCATGTGTAAAATATGAGCAGGCAAAAAAAGCTAAAAAAGACCTAATAATGGAAGAAACTAAAAAAAACAAAACAAAGAAAAGCTTGAGTGTATGAATTAAAATACACTGTGGTTCAGAGGTGCGGTGAGGGACATGATTCAGACTTAGAGTGGTACCAGACTATAACGTATACGTGGGAGTGACTGGAGGATAGAGGAATTATCACATTCTCCCTTAGAGGCTAAGTGTTCCTGTGCTTCCTACCTCTGTATAGCTGCTGGCCAGCATGGCCTCCGGCCACTTCCTCATTGCTGACATCAGGTAACAGGCACTAGCACGGACGCCTGTTTATGAGCCTATTCTGGGTGGCCTAATTGGGTCCCTCCTCCTTCTCAGGGCCGGATTTGCCATAAGGCAGAGTAGGCACCTGCCACCGAGGGGCACCTGCCATTGGGTTTCCTTTTTAATTATTTATTTTTAAACTAGCCACCTCTCTGGCTGCGCAGTGGCAGAACAATAATTCCCCCACCCGGCGCCTCTCCATGTCACCCTCACATTGCCCCTCTCCCCGTTGTGTGTTTCCTACCTACCTGGCAGGACAGGTCTGTGCCTCCTTTGGCACAGTCCTGTAGCTGCTGAGCTCACTCGTTGGCTCTTTAGGAATGCAGAGCGCTGGGAGATGACATCATCATCCAGTGCTCTGCATTCCTGAATAGGAGACCGAGCGGGAGCTCCAGCAGCTAGAGGACTGCGCCAAAGGAGGCACAGATGACAGATCTCCTGCCAGGGAGGTAGGAAACGGACAGTGGGGGGGTAGGCAATGTGAGGGCAACATGGAGATGGTGGGGGCAAGTTGGAGCCGAAGGGGGGCAATGTGAGGGCAATATCATACATGGAGATGTGGGAGAAATGTGCATCTGATGGGGGGGGGGCAATTTGGAGATGGTGGGGGCAATGTGGAGCTGATGGGGGGCAATGTGAGGACAATATGAAGATGGTGGGGGAAATGTGAGGGCAATATGGAGATGATGGGGGCAATGTGGAGATTAGGAGCATTGTGGAGGTGTCCAGTGGAGATGGCCAATGGGGGGGGCGCTTCAGATTTCTGTGCCTACAGACTTCTGAGATGTAAATCTGGCCCTGCTCCTTTAAAACCTCCTCGGGCCTGGGAGTCATTGCCCTTACGAGGTGTTCCTGTTAGTTACTCTCTTGCTCCATTGTGACCTGTGCTTATCTAAGAATCCGCTCAGTGTATGACTCCAGCTTGTCTGACTACCCACATCGGTTCTGACCTGTAGCACTGGCTGACTAACTCATTCATTGTTAACCTCCGGTTTGTCTGACTACCCACATCAGTTCTGACCTGTGGCTCTGGGTGACTTACTCGCTCCGTGTATAACCAGGCTTGTCTGACTACCCACATTGGTTCTGATCTGTGGCTCTGGCTGACTAACTCGCTCCTTGTTAACCCAGGCTTGTATGACCTGTGGCTATGGCTGACTACTCACTCTGTACTCTCCTAGCCTGCCAGACCATTAGCCTCTGTGTCCCACGGCTCTGTCCGGCTCTCGCTCCCTGTTGCCTTTAGTCTCCGGTACCTCGCAGTAGTGCAGTGCATAGCACAGTGTGCAGCTCCGGTTAGGAGCTTGGTCCTATCATCTGTTGGTCTGGGGTTGTGGGGGATATTATCATTGCTATATCTCAGATATTATTATCACTGTATATTCTAATAAAGGTGGTTATATTTTATTACTGTGTCTGTCCTTCTTTGCCTGATTACTGTGAAAGTACGTAAGGGCCATGTCTAATGAAGGTACAGGCAGCCCACCTAATCAGAGCATCCTGTTGTAAGCGTTCCGCTTACCTGCTGAGACGGCCGACGGGCATTGTGGGTGGTCGGTCTCTTGTGTGATGCCTCACAGCTCTTTGCCACGTCTGTTCCCCGGTAGCCGGCCACCCGGTTTCCTGGAGGGCAGACAACTTCTTGATTCCTGCTTCAAGCAGTGCTGTGTTCAGCTGGCAGAATGCTGGCGCACGTCAAGGGAATCCCCTGTGACGTCGCGACCTGGCCCTTAAAGGCATAGGACCCTAATTGCTCCACCTTCCGGAGGTGGAGCAATTGGTACCTAAACTGCCTGGACACCACATCAGTAGCCCTTTCATGGTGTTCCAGTGCAGTTGTGTTTCCTGAGCTCTGTGTATTACTTGGTTTGTCTGACTACCCGATCTGGTGCTGATCTGTGGCTCTGTCCGAATACCAGCTCCATGTATGATCCTAGGCTTGTCCGACAACCAATCTGATGCAGACCTGTGGCTCTGGCTGACTACCTGTTCCGTGTTTGACCCCTAGCTTGTCCGACTACCCGTTCTGGTGCTGACCTGTGGCTCTGTCCGACTTCCCGCTCCGTGTATGACCCTAGGTGTGTCCGACAACCAATCTGGTGCAGACCTGCGGCTCTGGTTGACTATCCGTTCCTTGTTAACTTTGGGTTTGTCTGGTGATCCTCCAGTTGCGGACCTAGGCTCAGACATTCCTTACTACTGCTGCCTATCGATTTACGTCTGGTTTCCCTACAGGTGCGGACATAGAGTCCAGACAGTTATCCTTCCTGATTGCCTTTCCATATAGTCTGGTATCCTCCAGGTGTGGACCTGTGGCTATGCAGACTATGCATTCATTTCAGCTTCTGGGCCATACAAATAGTGCCTCTCGCGAAGGCAGTCTCTGACTTCCGATAGGTGGCATTTGCTCAGTTGATTATGAATCCCATCGTTTACCATTTATTGCTGATACGTGCTTTATTATTTGTGCATAATAAAGTAATTGTTACCTATAAGTACCTGTCCTGTATTCACTTGTACGAACCGTTACACCTGTCCAGGATGGATTCTCAAGACCACAGAATCGACCAATTGTCTTTTGTTATGCAGACACTGTTAAATAGCACGGATCACCTAGACCGCTTTGCTCCACAACAGGTGGTGTCCCCAGCACCTGCACCTGTTGTGGCTACTACCTCTGAAGCTGGCATAAGTAGAGGCTTTTCTGACTCCGCTCCTCTACCCCAAAGATACGATGGAGAACCTACGATGTGTAGGGGATTCCACAATCAGCTGGGAATTTTTTTGGAGATGGTACCACATTCATTTCCTACTGAGTGAAGTAAGGTGGGATTCCTGATCTCCCTGCTATCTGGCAAGGCATTGTCCTGGGCCAATCCACTATGGAAGACAGAAAACCCATAGTCCACTATTTCACGGAATTTGTGGCCTCCTTTCGGAGAGTTTTTGATGTTCCTGGGTGCGCAACCTCCGCTGCCAAATGACTTATAACAATAAAGCAGGGCGCACAGTAGCAGAATACACTATTGAGTTCCGTACTCTGGCAGCGGAGGTAGGATGGAACAATGAAGCCTTAGTTGCCGCATTCTCCCAGGGCTTGTGTGACGCAATTAAAGATGAGACCGCAGCCCGAGACCTGCCTGGTGATCTGGAGGAGCTAATCTCAGTCACCATCTTGATTGACACACAAATCCGTGAAAGGCCTTTGTTTAAGGAACAAGGCCGTAAAACCTTGCCTTGGTTGGCACCCGTTTTCTTACACCCACCCTGTCCTTCCTCACCTCCTAATTCCAACCCTGCCGGGGTGGAACCTATGCAGCTAGTCTTCATGTGCCTTTCGGAGGAGGAGAGGGCTCAGTGCAGGAGGAGGGGCCTTTGCTTATATTGTGGAGAGCTGGGTCATGTGTTGCATGCTTGCCCTGTATGGCCGGGAAAATGCACGCACTTAGGGTCAAGTGGAGGACAGAACCTGGGTGGCATTTCACAGTCCCCAGAGAGAATTCTGGACAAACCTATTCTTGAAGTTGTACTATCTTGGCCCGAGTCTTCAGTGGTGGCTCCGGCACTACTGGACTCAGGGGCCACAGGGTTTTTCATTGATGTGGACTTCTCAGGCAAACACGCTATTCCTTTGCTGCCTCGCTCCGCTCCATTGGCTATTGAGGCTATTGACGGAAGACCCCTACTTCCAGCACATGTTGCTCATGAGACTCACCCCTTGTCTCTAAGGATAGAAGCACTCCATGTGGAGACACAGTAGCTCCAGGTGATACATTCTCCCCATCATACCATGATTCTGGGTTTTCCCTGATTGCAGACTCACAACCCTAGAATTGACTGGCAGACCTGTGATATCCTGTCATGGTCACCTCTATGTAATAAATCTTGCCTCCAGCAGCCTACGAGAATACTGTGTACCTCTACTACATTATCTACTGAGTACCAGTCCTACAACAAGGTATTTAATGAGGTAGAGGCCAGTAGTTTGCTACCACACAGACCTTATGATTGTACTATGGATCTGGTACCGGGGGCCAGACCTCCTTGGAGTCGAGTTTATCCCTTGTCGGTGGAGGAAGACAAGGCCATGGAGGATTATGTGGAGGACGATTGAGCCAGGAGCATTATCTGGAATTCCTCCCCTGCAGGCGCAGGCTTCTTTTTTGTTAAGTAAAAGGATGGGGAGCTTAGACCATGTATTGATTTCAGGGGACTAAATAAGCTGATGGTAAAGAACGCTTATCCAATTCTGTTGATCACGGAGATATTCGATCGTATCAAAGGCTCAACTGTTTTCATGAAACTGGACTTGAGGGCCACATACAATTTGGTGCAAATAAGAGAGGGCGATGAATGGAAGACAGCGTTTAACACCTGGAGCGTGCACTATAAGTATTTGGTAATGCCTTTCAGATTGTGCCACGCCCCGCTGTCTTCCAGGAGTTCATTAATGACTTGTTAAGAGACCTACTTCAGAGTTGCGTTGTAGTATACTTGGATTATATATTTGTAGGCACACAGAGCAGATTGTAGCACAGGTTCTACAACTGCTAAGAGAGAACAAGTTGTTCCGCAAACTTGAAAAGTGTGAATTCCACAAATCCCAGGTGACCTTCCTTGGATACGTGATTTCATCCACTGGCTTGGCCATGGATCTGCAAAAACTGTCTGCTGTCTTGCAGTGGCCACTTCCCGTGGGGCTACGATCCATACAGAGGTTCCTGGGCTTCACTATTTGTTATACGAAGTTCATGAAAACACTCACAGATATGACTCAGAAGGGCTCGGATCCTTCAGTCTAGGAACCTGAAGTGCTTCAGGCCTTCGAGGACTTGAAATCCACTTTTGCGAAGGCCCTGATACTGTCCCACCCTACTCTTTACCCTGGAGGCGAATGCCTCAGAATCTGGTGTTGGTGCTCTGCTGTCCCAGCGTGCGGGTCCTGGAAGACCATTGCTGCCTTGTGTTTTTTTCTCTAAGAAACTGTCAAAGGCTGATAGTGTATATGATGTGGGTGATAGTGAATTACTCGCTATCATACTGGTCTTGAAAGAATGGCGTTATCTGTTGGAGAGCACGACTGTTCCGATCCTGATACTGACCGATCACAAAAATCCCACATATTTGTTGGAGGCTAAGAGATTATCTTCACTTCAGGCCTTATTAATTTTGTGGTTTCTTACCTGCCTGGCACCAAAAATTTTAGAGCAGATGCTCTATCTTGACAATTTGGGGCTGAGTCCCAGAAGGAGTCTCCTCCGGTGCCTATCATTCCTCCTAACCGCATTCTGGCTACTGTACATAGCAGTATTATATCTCCACTGGGTGAGGAGATTTGGCTGCTTAAGATTCCCCTTCTGGCAGAGAGGCCTAATGGGAAATGTTCGAAGACTGCAGCTGATATGGTCTATGACCAGACTCTCTTGGTGGCCCAGGTTGAGGGCAGATTTTTCCGCATTTGTTGCCGAGATCTTTGTGAAGTAGGTGGTTTGTCTCCATGGTATACCCAAAGTGGTGGCCTCGGATCGTGGGAGCCAGTTTGTGTCACGTTTCTGGAGAGCCTTTTGCGGTCAGATGGGGATTCAGCACTCGTTCTCCTCCTCTTATCATCAACAGTCTAATGGTGCCGCAGAGAGGTCTGATCAAGCGCTGGAACATTTTCTCCATTGTTTCATTTCTGACCATCATGACAACTGAGCGAACCTGTTACCATGGTAGGAGCTGCCCAGAAATAAAGCAGTCAATTCCTCCTCTCAGAACTCATCCTTTCTGATTAACTATGGGTTCCAACCTGCGCTGCTGCCAGAGTCTTTCAAGGCTCAGAATATTCTTTGCACTTGAGGGCACTCCGCTCCTCATAGGTACGGGTTCAGAGATCCCTGAAGAGTTCCACGTTGCGCTGTAAGAGACAAGCTGACCGTAGATGGCTACAGGCTCCAGTGTTCCAGGTGGGAGAGAGAGTATGGCTGTCCTCACGCAATCTCCATCTCCAGGTGCCTTGTAAAAAGCTGTCTCCCTGATTTGTGGGCCCCTTTCAGGTTCTCAGCAGGATAAACCCCGTAACCTATGCCCTTGAACTCCCTGCTAATATGTGCAACGCCAATGCTATCCATGTGTCGCTACTGAAACCATTGGTCTGTAACAGATATATTACTCTTCCTGTCCATCCCAGACCTGTCCAAGTGGGGGACCATGAGGAGTATGAGGTACAAAGTATTTTGGATACTTGCACGGTCGGAGGCCAGGTACAATATGTGGTGCATTGGAAAGGATATGTACCTGAGGAGCATTCCTGAGTCGCTAAGAGAGATCTATATGCATCAGCCCTTCTCCGTGAATTCCATTCTCTCACCTCCTCTAGTGCTGGTCCACTTATGCGGGGGAGAGGTTGTTAAGGGAGATACTATCACAGTCTCCCTTAGAGGCTAAGTGTTCCTGTGCTTCCTACCTCTGTATTGCCGCCGGCCGGCATGGCTCCGGCCACTTCCTCATTGCTGACATCAGGTAAAAGGGAATTGCACGGACGCCTGTTTATGGGCCTATTCTGGGTGGCCTAATTGGGTCCCGCCTTCTTCTGCTCCTTTATAACCTACTTGGGCCTGGGAATCATTGACCTTACAAGGTGTTCCTGTTAGTTACTTTTGTGCTTCGTTGTGACCTGTGCTTATCTCAGAATCCGCTCCATGTATGACCCCATCTTGTCTGACTACCCACATTGGTTCTGACCTGTGGCTCTGCCTGACTTACTTGCTCCATGTATGACCCCGGCTTGTCTGACCTGTGGCTCTGGCTGACTACTCGCTCTGTATGCTTCTAGCCTGCCTGACTGTTATGCTCTGTGTCCCATGGCTTTCTCCGACTCTCACTCCCTGTTGCCTTTAGTCTCCGGTACCTCGAGTAGTGCAGTGCGTAGCACAGTGTGCAGCTCCGGTTAGGAGCTTGGGCCCTATCATCCTGTGGTCTGGGGTTGTGTGGGATATTATCATCACTATAGCTCATATATTATTATCACTGTATATTCTAATAAAGGTGGTTATATTTTATTACTGTGTCTGTCCTTCTTTGCCTGATTACCATGACAGGAACGTAAACTTGATCAGTGGCCAGGACCTATTGGCAATAATAATAGAAACGGTGATGTTGCCATATACTGCATTCCATATACTTGCATTGTAGGTGTGAATACTATCGCTACATATTCTTTCAACCAGCAGCAATATAATGCACTTACCAGACTGTTTCTTGATAGTTGAGCCTTGTATATTAAGTCTCTGGCATGATCTCAGTCGCTCCTTGGATCCCTCTGTCCTTTCTCACTGTCACTCTCCCTTTGTGGGTAGATTTCTCCTCCCAGTGTCTGTAATCACTCACCGGTTCTTCTGCTCCAACTCTAGGTGGATGTCTGCCCCCATCCTCTTCTACCAATGTGTTACTTTGTATCCGTATAATTCCAAACTTCATACAATGCCCTTTGATGTTTTATAGGGCCATATTTTTCCGAAAGTATCAAATCAGACTAGAGTGGGAAAGTGTATATTAATAATGTATTGGAGAAAAAAAAATATAAAAATAAAAGAGGGATATAACATGTCATATACAATGTTGTGGCAATCAAATAAAAAGTTGATCAACGTGTTTTGGGATAAGAAAAACCCTTCTTCATGACAAAAATGCAATATACGGGAATAAATAAAATCATTTTTGATGTAAACATCCTAAAATGGTGGGATGGCATGTTTTAAAGTTGTACAAGCCAATAGGAGTCCTTAAGGTCTTAGGTCATGTGTCATGACCTTATACATTGTATTATTATTTGATTGATAGAAGATGATTATATATAATTTAATACAAAAATGTTTATACATAATGAAAACACATAATTATATCTTTAGAAGTTAATAGAATATTTCTTAAAATTCTTCTTTATCTTATCCTCTAGTGAAGTCTAAAATGGTATAATGTAAATATATTTGCTTCTTATCGGAAATCCGTCAAGTTAGTATTAGAGTAGGCTTTCCAAATATTTAACTGTAAACCTACTTCTTACTTTGCAATATAATGTAAGTCCTTAGGACTTCATAAAAAAACATTTTGTAGTTCCTTTTTATTTTCCAATGTTTTACAATGTGATGGAGACCCACATCGCTAGTGCTTTAATTATGGTACCTCAATGTGCTCTTTTTTTAGATGAATGCAATAAAGGACTCTTTGAAATCAGAACTTCTTCAAAAGTAAAAAATCTTAAATAGGTTCTTATGGATTAGTCTACATAAACTAAATTTAGAACTCACATTTCCTTCTATTAATATTTTTCAGTATAAGTTGACTCACATTAGCCATTTTATTTCAGGTTCATAGTTCTCGGGTCTTGTAGATTTAATGTCACCTTTCTTTAAATTGGCTATTCGATCCCCAGAGTTATAATGCTGTCTCAGTTTTTTTATTTGTAGTATATAAAATGCTCATAGGTCTCTGAAAATGTCCTTACTCTGGGTTGTTTCATAGAAATCTTAACCTCTAGTAATAGAATGGAGATCTCCTCCTTTTTAAACCAGAAAGCCTGATAATAAGTAAAAACCTTCCATCTGTTTATTGTTTTTGAAAAGTACATAGTTGATGTCTTATGTTATCAGCACCACAGGTCCAGTTCTTCAATAAGACCCCATGGATATAGGGTGTTTACTTTAAAGATAAAAAAAAAACTCTCCATGGCATAATTTTTTTTAAATGGTTTCCTCCTCTCATAGTGGGGCTTATATATTCAATTTCTATAATAGTTAAATCTGAAATGGATTGAAAATCTGGACAAGTCATGCAGTGTCTGGATAAACTATGTTTCAGGTTTCTTTTCAGGATGTTGTTGCGATGTTCAAGAAATCTTTCTTTGAGAGTTCTAGAAGTTCTTCCCACATACTGGTTAACACATTTACATTCCAATATGTATATTACGTATTCAGTAGTACAATTCACATATTCTTTCATCCTTAACACTTCTGTTGTTTTAGAGATAAATTTGTGTGTTTTATTTTTCATGAAGTTGCATGTAGTACAATGTGAATGTCCACATTTAAAGTTACCTACAAGGTTTTCCCAACTGATGGTTCTTTGGAAGGTTTTTCTCTCCTTTGTTATCATAGATGGTTCCAATTTCATTTTTAAGTCTAGGGCTTTACGAAACACGAATTTAGGTTTCTCTGTCGTCCAATACAGGTTACTGGTAACTCTGGGAGGTGATCCGCCCCTTTAAGTAGGCAGGAACATTTCTCTAAATGTATGCAGGGGGTGGAGCCTCCCTTCCCTCCTCAGCTGCATCCTAGCCAGCTAGCTCCAGAATGATTTGTTCCTGGGTGTGACAACACCAGGTGGAGAACATTTGTCGTTAGTTTTAGTTTCTTTTTTATTTTTCTGTCAGATATGGAATACCACCATTAGGCAGGTTACCATGACTGACAAATGCTCTTCAATGTGGCTAGCTCAGTATCCAGGTGCTTTTTGGTGGACCTTAAGCCCTGAGGGGGAAAATCTTGGGTGCAAGTGCTTCTCCAATTCTTACTGCATGGTAACCTGAAGACAGAAGATCTGCAGGAGAGGTGAGCTACCCTTTGAGTGCTGCAGGACCACTTGTCCCACAGTGCCCCTTTGATGGGCTTGTATTTGGGAGTTCTCATTGCGCACTCCTGCACTCATTGGGTATATATGTGTATGGGTATTTGGAGCAGGTTTATGTGGTAACTTAACCCTTTGTCCGCTGGTTTGACACGTTTTGTGGGGTTTTCTGACACCTTCCTTACTGGGTTAGTGTTTTCTCAGTATACACACATGTTCCCTGTACGTTTCTCATGTTTTTACCTCATATTTTAACTTTTATTAAATTTGTGTACCGTGCCTTTAAGGCATGCTTTACCGCATAGACGCCATTGCTCCATTTACTTTCTATGGGTCTACACTCTTTGGGACGTATCTCTGCAACCGCTTCACACACCAACTTCAGAGTGGGCTCATTTTAATTGTCTACCCTTGCTCTGTCATCCGGTTTATAGTTCAAGTGTGTTGGGGGGCTTTGGGCACTGCTTTGGGGTACTTTTTGGGAAAAACTACATTTCCCATGAGCGCTTGTTTCGTGCCTTTATTCTGATTGGCTCCCGTCGCGGCAGCCATTTTGTGAGATTTTCTCAGCAAGTATCCTACGTAGGGCTTGGACTCTCCTTCTCTCCTCTGCAGATTAACCCTTCGTCTGCCAGATAAGTCTATATTTAGCACTTCTAGGGTGAAATATTAATCTAACACACTACAATTGGGTGATTTATTGTACAGTTGGTTATTTTGACACTGTGAGAATGTCTATACCGCTGGAGCTGGGGGCTAGACCTAAGACTAAGGAGGCTGGGGTATCAGTATTTCCCATTGCACATTGCTCTTCCTGTCACACAAGGCTACCTAGAGAGTTCTCTGGTCATTTATGCCCAGCATGTTCTGAAGTTCCTGACCGCAACCCAGGGCCATCCAGCCATGCTATTGAGCCAGCTTGGGTGCAAGAGTTTAAGACTGACACTAGGGACCTTAGGTCCACTCTACAACTCTTTCCATCCAGGTACAGGGGGCTCTTCAATTATGGCAGACCCCTTCTACTATCAGATCCTCCCTGCCTAAACCGCAGGGGGCACCTGATGTGTCAGATTCTTCTGAGGAAGAATTGTTGCAAGATTCGGATGTTGAGGATGGTTCAATTTTGGAGTCTTCTAGGTCCCTTGGGGACCCTTTTGAGTGATCCTGAACCCTCTGCTGAGGGCCTGATCAGGGTTGTATCGACCACAATCAACATTCCCTTGGTTCAGGAGGTCCCTTCTGATCCCTGTGATGTTTTTCAGGAGCCTGTAAAGCCCATTACTTATTTTCCTCCTAACCCAACTCTTGACCGTTTGGTTTCTGACACATGGAAGAATCCGGACAAGTCCTCTTCTGTGTCCATTAAATTTGCTAAACTTTATCCCTTTTCTGATACAGAACTGGCTAAATGGGTACACCCCCCCAAGGTGGACGCACCCATATCTAGACTGTCTAAATCTAACGCCTTACCTGTTTCTGATGCTTCTGCTCTGCAAGATTGGACTGACAAGAAACTTGAAGTTTCCCTCAAGTCCATTTTCGCTTCTATTGGCACCGCTATGCATCCAGCTTTTGCTGTTGCGTGGGTTAACCGGGCTATTGCAGTCTGGACTGAACAACTCACTACGGCTGTCCATCAGGATGCGCCTACTTGGGAGAAATTGCGTCGTCTTGCTAATATTTCTGAAGCGCAACACTATGTTTCTGCTGCTGCTTTTGATGCCATCCACATGATGGCAAGAGCCTCCACTACCTTTGTGGTGGCCAGGCGTGCGCTTTGGCTTAAGATTCGGTCTGCTGACACTGCTTCTAAGAAAGTCTTTCTTTCCTTGCCTTTTCAGGTTACTTCCTTGTTTGGATCTGAACTGAAGGAACTAATTAGCAAGGCCACAGGGGGTAAGAGTACATTTCTACCCTTGGTCTTTAAGAAAAAGTTGCCATTTAAGCATAACCGGTCCTTTCGTTCCTTTCAAACTGAGACACGTTCAACGAACCAGGCGGTTCCATCAGCTCCACATCCCTCCTACAAGCCAAAGCAGCAATGGAAGCCCAAGGCCGCATCCAAGCCCAAGGCTCCCAAGACTGCTTCGGCATGACTCACCGAACTCGGGTCTACATCCCGCTGTGGGTGGTCGTCTCCGCCTCTTTCGCGGGATTTGGGAGGATTCAGTGTCGGACCCGTGGGTTTTACAGGTGGTGTCAGAGGGATACAAGAGCCCTTTCTTTTCTCTTCCCCCTTTTTGCTTTCATTTTTCTCGCTCTCCTCAGGAAGTCGAGAGAAACCGTCTATTCGAAGGTGCTGTTCAGGCTCTTTTGGACAAGGATGTCCTGGAGCCGGTGTGTAACAGTTTGTACAACACTCAGACACAGTAGGTTAGAGTAAAACACAGTTTTATTAAAAAGAAAACACAATTAGAAATGGCCACCAGGGCTATGGAATATCACAGGAAATTATCAATCATGTACATATGCCTTCTGAGGCCCAGTATACATATGTAGAGAGTAAATACTGTCACAGGACAGGCATATCCAGGCTATATCAGTACAACATGGGTTAAAGTTCATAGAAAGTAATCAGCCTCTGATGTGGGGAGTTAGACAATGTCCAGTATGATGGTAAATGTATCAAGAGACTGTGGTGCAAGGTGGAAGCACCTAGTAGTAAGCAGGACTGAGACTTTACCCTGTGCTGAGCAGAAACGGAGACCACCATACTCTGCTAGAGCTAGCACTACCGTGAGCCACAAGCACCCGACCGGTGCAGTAACGGGAATACTGACACTGCAAGAGCTGATGAACTTAGAGCCAATAGCACCCGACCGGTGCGGTAACGGAAATACCGTACACTGCTAGAGCTGATGGACTTAGAGCCAATAGCACCCGACCAGTGCAGTAACGGACAACTGTACGCTGCAAGAGCTGATGGACTTAGAGCCAATAGCACCCGACTGGTGCGGTAACGAACACAACAGTGCTCTGTAATGGTTAACAAATGGCTCAGTGTTAACGGAGGCACAGTGCTTTGCAAGTGTAATCGGAAGGCTCAGGGTTAACGGAGGCAACGTGCTCTGCAAGTGTTAACGGAGGCTCAGTGTAACGGAGGCAACAGGCCTCTGCAAGTGTAACGGAAGGCTCAGTGTAACTGAGGCAACAGTGCTCTGCAAGTGTAACGGAAGGCTCAGTGTAATGGAGGCAACAGTGCTCTGCAAGAGTTAACGGAGGGCTCAGTGTACCGAAGGCAACAGTGCTCTGCAAGAGTTAACGGACGGCTCAGTGGGTTGGAGGCCACAATACTCAGTCTGCTTGACCAGCACTTGCGGAAGTAGGAATGTCGCCCAAGCGACACGGAGAACAGGATCGCTGGCCGAATCACAGAGCAGGAACGTCAGACAAGCCGGGTCAGGTCACGGAGCTGGAACGTCAGCCAGGCCGGGTCGAATCATGGAGCAGGAACATCAGACAAGCCGGATCAGGTCACGGAGCATTAACGTCAGCCAGGCCGGGTCGAATCACAGATCAGGAATCAGCAAGAGTAGTCAAACGGGCCAACTCAGTACACAGGAACACAGCAACACAGTAGCACTGGTACAGGAACACCACGAAAGGGCACCTGACAGGTGCCAGAGGCCTGGTATAAGAAGGCCATACTGGGCGGGCCAAACTAAGCTCAGCCAAAGGGAGCGCACCATACAGAGAGTGACAGACCAGAGCACGGGCACCGTGATACAGTGCCTCCTTCAGACAGGGGTTTGGGGTTTTACTCAAACCTCTTTGTGGTGACCAAAAAGGACGACGGGTGCCACCCTACTTTGGATTTGAAAGATCTCAATTCCTTTGTGGTCAAGACTCACTATTGTCGGGAGTCTCTGCACACAGTGATCGCTGCCATGTCTCCGGGGGAGTTTCTTGCTTCTCTGGACCTTCAGGATGCATATTTGCACATCCCTATCCATCTAGAGAGCAGGCGTTACCTGAGGTTTGCCTGTGACGGGTCATTTTCAGTTCTCAGCTCTTCCATTTGGTCTGACAATGGCGCCTCAGGTTTTCCAACGGGTTCTGGGGGCCTTGATATCCGTTCTCCATCAGGACGGCATCAGAGTGACTCCCTACATGGACGACTTGCCTTTGAAAGCCTCCTCTGCGGACCTTCTTCATCAGCAGGTCCAGACCTCCATTCAAATCCTTACCCATCACGGCTGGATTGTCAACTTGGACAAGTCAGACCTTGTCCAGTCTCAGCAACTGATCTTCCTGGGTCTTCTGTGCGATACTCAGAAGTGCATGGTGTTTCTACCGGACGAGTTAGCCCATAAAATTGCTCAAAGAGTCTCAACAATTCTATCCCGGGATCGGATCCCAGTTCCGAAGTTGTCTTCTCTGGTGGGGAAGTTCATTTCCACGATAGAGGCGGTTCCATTTGCCATGGCACACACCAGGGAACTTCAGAGATTTGTGATACAGACACGCAGGGACCACCATATCATCAGAAGCTATTGGTCTTACTTCCTCCTCATGTAGAGTTGAGATTGGAGTGGTGGCTGGACCTTTCCAATCTCCTGAAGAGGTGATCCTTCCTGATTCCCTACTGGACCAAGGTCACAATGGATGACAGCCTCTTGGGCTGAGGAGCCGTTCTGGGTCGCTTCAGCGCTCAGGGAAAGTGGTCCATGGAGGAGTCCCTTCTCCCTATCAACATCCTGGAACTTCGAACAATATTTCATGCTCTCCGTCATTGGGAGTCTCAACTGGAGGACTATCCAGTCCGAGTGGAGTCCGACAGTGGATTACATCAACAGACAAGGCGGAACAAGAAGTCTCACCGCTTGGTTAGAGACCAAGGCCATTCTATTCTGGGCAGAGGTTCATGTTCCTGTCATTTCCGCAGTGCACATTCCAGGCGTAGACAACGTCATGGCAGACTTCCTCAGTCGTCACACAATCGACAGCGGAGAGTGGGAGCTACATCCCGAGGTGTTTCAACTCCTAACTCAGAGATGGTGGATGCTCCTAGTGGATCTGATGGCTACGAGACACAACAAGAAGGTTCCGGCGTTTTGCTGTCAGTGGAGAGACTCTCTAGCTCTGGCTGCCAACGCAATGTCCATTCCCTGGACATTCTCTCTGGCCTACATTTTTCCTCCTCTTCCAGTGTTGACAAGGGTGTTACAGGAATTGAAAGTGGAACGTTGTCCTGTAATTCTGATCGCTCCGAATTGGCCTCGTCAATCCTGGTATCCGGAGCTTCTGGCCCTATCAGTGGCGGAGCCCTTTCTGCTTCCCTCTCGTCCAGATCATCTTCTGCAGGGTTACCTGTGGAAGGAAGATGTTCATTGGCTCAATTTGAAGGCCTGGAGGTTGAATCCTCAATTTTAAGGAAGAAAGGGTTTTCTTTTGCTGTGGTGTCCACTATGCTTAGTGCCCGTAAGCCTGTTTCTACCAAGATTTATCACCGTGTCTATCACGGTTCCCGTGATTCCACTGTCACTCTCTGCTGTGGTGCTCTCTCATTGGCGGAGCTTGATTAGCCCGCCCAGGGTGGCCTTCATATACCGGGCCTCTGGCACCTGTCAGGTGCCCTTTCGTGGTGTTCCCGTACCTGTGCATCTGTTGCTGTGTTCCTGCATTCCTGTGTACCGATTCGGCCAGTCTGACTACTCTTGTTGTTCCTGCTCCATGATTGACCCTGCTTGGCTGACGCCCCTGCTCCGTGATTGACCCGGTTTGGCTGACGATCCTGCTCCGTGATTGACCCGGCTTGGCTGATGATCCTGCTCCGTGATTGACCCGGTTTGGCTTACGTTTCTGCTCCGTGACCTGCTTCCTGTGTTCCTGCAAGATTCTGACTTTATGTCGCCTAGCGACATTCTGAACTGTGTATGCAGTACTGTGCAGACTAATCACCCACTTCACCCTCGCAGAGCTTGTTGCCTCCGCTACTGAGCCTGTCCGTGAACACTTGCTAAGCTTGTTGCCTCCGTTACCGAGCCTGTCCGTGAACACTTGCTGAGCTTGTTGCCTCCGTTACCGAGCCTGTCCGTGAACACTTGCTGAGCTTGTTGCCTCCGATACTGAGCCTGTCATTAACACTTGCTGAGCTTGTTGCCTCTGCTACCGAGCCTATCCGTTAACACTTGCAGAGCAATCATGGCCTCCATTAACTGTGCTTCTACCTTACACCTTATGAGCACAGAGTAGCAATTGTTGCACCACGTGGTGCTATTGGGCATTCCATTAGCTCTTGCAGTGTTTGTCTCCATTACCGCACCGGAAGGGTGTCTTGGCTCTGGTCTCATTCCACTCTCGCAGTGTTGTGCCTTCGTTACCGCACCGGTAGAATGCTACTGGCTCAAGTTACATTAGCTCTTGCAGTGTCTATGACTCCGTTACCGCACCTAAGGGGTGCTATTGGCTCTGGTCACATTTAGCTCTTGCAGTGTCTCTGACTCCGTTACCGCATCTAGGGGTGCTATTGGCTCTGGTTCCATTCAGCTCTTGCAGTACTTTTGGGTATCTCACGGATTGCCTGTTCCTGAAGTGTTTCAGTTCTGTCTCACTGCTAAGGTGCTTCCCACCTCACACCACTGCCAGGGCTGTTATTACCATCTACTGGGCGTTGGCTAATCACACCACAACAGAGACTGATTACTATATTGGGCATTATTCCTTATACCACTACTGATTCCTGTTATATACCAGTATTGTCCCTAGCCATATTGTGCCTGTAAGGCATCCATTATACTTATCCATATTCATGCTATTACCTATTCTAGCCCTAGGGGGCAGTGTTCCTTGTTTTCACTCAATAAAACTGTGTTTTATTTTAACCTCTGGTCTGAGTGTCGTTTAAACCGTTAGTGTCTGGTCGACATTTGTGCCTTGGTGTGATGACAGAGATTTGTCTTATGACTTTGATCTTCCCACTGTCCTGGGACAAGGGACGGTGTGGACAAGGGACTCAGTCTGAGTTCTCTTAAGGTTCAGACTTCGGTGCTTTCTGTCTTTTTCCAGAAACACATTGCTATCCTTCCTGATGTCAGGGTTTTCTTCCAGGGCGTTGCTTATGTGCGTCCTGCCTTTCGGAGTCCGGCTCCTCAGTGGGACCTTAATTTGGTATTGGGAGTTCTCCAACGTCCTCCCTTTGAGTCTTTGGCTACTATTCCTTTACGTCTCTTGACGTGGAAGATGGCCTTTCTTCTGGCGATTGTGTCTGTTCGCCGAGTTGCGGAGTTGCAAGCTCTGTCCTGTAAACCACCTTATCTGGTGTTTCATAAGGATAAAGTGGTGCTTTGCACCTCTAAGGAGTTTGTAACGGATCTTACCCGTTACTTGAGCCCTTGTCTGGCCATAAGTTTGTTTAACCAAAAACTGCGGACATTTTTCCCTGGTTATGCACTAAAAATACTTTATGTACGCTGTATGTGAAGGAGGATATGGACATTATTACACACAACTGTCCTGTGGTAGACTGATGGCTTGCTTCCAAGGGAATAGGCAGTGAGGGGTTAATTATTCCAATGTGTATTGCAGTCCCTCAAGCCAGTGACTATGGGTACTGTAGCAAGACCTCCTGCTGGGTGTTAATTAAGCCATTGTGAACTGCAGTCAGACCCCCTGCCGTGTAGTTCAAGCCCTCAAGTCTTTGTTCAATCAAACCCTTTTGTATCTGAAATGTAATCCTGTCTAAGTTATTGTATCTGTTAAGACCATCTGTTGCTGGCCTTTGTCTGATGTATTGTGATTGGATCACGCCCTGTTGTATCTGGTTTCCCCCATAAGTTCCCATGTAAGAGTTCTGTATAAATATCTGTGGTCTTTGTCAATAAAGTGAGTTATGTTTTGGAGTGAACCAGAGTCATGGAGTCTTGTGTGTCCTATGGTATTAAAGTGGCCACTCTGCCGCCCATCTGAGCCCAGGTTCCTGCATCGTTTGTCCGTCTGCTGCCAGTATCCTGCTACCCATCTTCGGATCCTGTCAGGCGGCAACGTAGACTCTGCCTTGCTTCTTCCAAGTTGCAGTAGAACCTTTGATTCGACCACCGGGACGTTATCTGCTTGACCGGTGCATCCGACTGCGCCAGTCTGGCGTCGAGAAGGAGAGACCCGGAAACGTCAGCAGAAGGCGACGCGGTCCCTTCCTAGCTTCCGTTACAGAGTTCTTACCTAAAGTGGTCTCCGAGTTTCACATCAATCAGGAGATTGTGGTGCCCTCTTTCTGCCCTAACCCCTCCTCTGACAAGGAAAGAGATCTCCACTTGTTGGATGTGGTGCGTTGTCTCAAGTTTTATGTCCATCGCACTGACTCTATCAGGAAGTCTGATGCTCTGTTCGTCATTCCTGAGGGTCCTAGACCTGCATCCAAAGTGACTATTGCGTCATGGATCAAGTCCACTATTCGTAGGGCCTACGAGTTGAGGAATAAGCAAGTTCCCTTTTGGGTCATGGCTCATTCCACCAGGTCTATTGGGGCCTCTTGGGCCTATAAGAATCAAGCGTCTGATGATCAGCTGTGCAGGGCAGCCACTTGGGCCTCTGTGCACACCTTTTTGAAGCACTACCGTGTAGATGTGCTGGCTTCAGCTGATGCCAACTTTGGGAGGAAGGTCTTGCCTGTCTAGGATCTTCTTCTCAGGTTCTTAGTGCTTCCTTGCTGTTGAGCCCTGTTGGCTGTAGTTCAGTGTGCTGTGTAACAGTTCCTGGGGTGTTTTTACCCCTGTTTGGTGTCCGTTGACAATTCAGTTTTGTTGGGATCTCCGACCGGTTGGTTCATAGAGGTTCTGGTGACTTTGGGGGTCTTGCGCCTGGTCCTTGCCTTCTTCCCGCCTCTGGGAAACTCAATGGTTGGACATCCCAGAGATACCAGTAACCTGTACTGGACGACAGAGAAAAGAGGATTTTAGTCTTACCTGTTAAATCCTTTTCTCTTAGTCCATACAGGTTACTGGTCTCCCACCCTGTCAAGAGACCATGCTTGGCTCTCCTATGGCAATATGTGGGAGTCCTTAGGGGCATGCTCAAAGGAGTCTTCTTCTCTCCTATTTCTGGTCAGTTATTAGTGTCTCAAATCATTTTGGAACTAGCTGGCTAGGATGCAGCTGAGGAGGGAAGGGAGGCTCCACCCCCTGCATACATTTAGAGAAATGTTCCTGCCTACTTAAAGAGGCGGATCGCCTCCCAGAGTTACCAGTAACCTGTATGGAGTAAGAGAAAAGGATTTAACAGGTAAGACTAAAATCCTCTTTTGTGTGGGATTATTTTTTGCAAAACCTTCTCTCCCTCCAAGATGTGCCAGTGTTTGCGAATTATACTCTGTAGTTTTCCTGTAGCTGCAGAGTGTGCAGTAATAAATGTGATTTGTCGAGCTTTTTGGTACTATTTGTTGCTGAATCCTGTTCTGAAGTTTCTTTTTTCATTTTCAGGAGATGTTCTCTTGGGATTTTTTCAGCTCTTGACTTAGCTCTTTCAACCATGTTCTTGAAAATCACTATGTAAGTATCACGGTTCCCGTGATTACCTGTCACTCTTTGCGGTGGTGTGTTCCTATTGGCAGCACGTGCTATGCCCGCCCAGTATGGCCTTCTTATACCTGGCCTCTGGCACCTGTGAGGTGCCCTTTCGTGGTGTTCCAGTACCAGTGCTTACGTTGCTGTGTTCCTGCTTTCCTGTGTACCGATTCGGCTTGTCTGACTATTCTTCTGGTTTCTGCTCCGTGTATGACCCGGCCTGGCTGACGCTTCTGCTCCGTGATTGATCCGGCTTGTCTGACGTTCCTGCTCTGTGTATGACCCGGCCTGCTGACTTTCCTGCTTGGTATCCTGCTTCCTGAGTTCCGGTTGCAGTGTGGCTTCGTCTATGTCGCTTGTCAACATTGTGAACTGTCAGACTTGTGCATCCTAAGCTGACCTTCCACTTGCTGAGCTTGTTGCCTCCATTACCGAGCCTGTCCGTTTACACTTGCTGTGCTTGTAGTCTCAGATACTGGGTATCCGTTAACACTAGCTGAGCTTGTTGCCTCCGTTACCGAGCCTGTCCGCTGACCCTTGCTGTACTTGTTGCCTCCTTTTCTGGGCCATCCGTTACACTTGCAGAGCTTGTTGCCTCAGTTACCGAGCTTCTCCATTACAATTGCTGATCTCTCCACCCTCATTACCGAGCCATCCGCTACATTTGCAGAGCAGTGGGTTTCTGTTAACATCTACTGTAGCTCTTGCAATATACGCTTCATTGGCGCACCGAGGGGTGCTACTGGCTCTGGTCTTACCCGGCTCTAGCAGTATTGGGGTATCCGTTGAGGCACCACGGGGTGCTACTGGCTCTGGTCCCTTTCAGCTCTGGCAGTGTGGGTATCCGTTGGCGCACCGAGGGGTGCTACTGGCTCAGTTTCCATTTAGCTCACGCAGTGTCATTAACCTTTTCAATATCGCAGAGTACTGTGGCTCCGGTCCCATTCAGCTCACGCAGTGTGCCTATTCCGTTACGCACGGCAGAGTGCCCTTGGCTCTGGTATTATCCAGCTCTAGCACCAGTGTTGGTCTTGCTTAATCACCAGTCCTTGCGGACTACTGGGCGTTGTCTTACACACCACAACAGAGACTGATCATTTGCATTGGACTTAACCCTAGCCTTACTCAGTCCTATTGCTTGTATACATTGCTCTCTATTTATACTGTGTCTGCTATATTACCATTTTGCCTTCAGTTACGTGTATTACCTATTTCTGCCCTTAGGGGGCCGTGTTCCTAATTTATTCTCAGTGAAACTGTGTTTTATTTTTTACCTCTGGTCTGAGAATCAGAATAACTGTTACAGTAAGGAACAGTTTTGTTTGATTTGTTGAAACTGAACGTATGGCACATTTTAGAGTCACTTTTGGTGGTGTCCACTACTTGCATCTATGTAACCATTCACATCTACAAATTTTGTAATTTTTGAGCTCTGTGCCCTTAACCCCTTAAGGATCGGGAAAATCTGAGGTGGATTTCCCTTAAGGACCAGAGCAATTCTGACCTTTTATACTATGTCTTTGTTCAACAGTGTTTTCCCTCTAAGTCTTTTATCCCACCCCCATAAATTACATGCTGTTTTTTTAAGCACAAATAGGGCTTTCATTTGATACCCTATTTATATGGATAACCCACCATTTACTGTATTAAAATAAAAAAAAAATGTAAAAAAAAGTAAAAAAAACACCATTTTTGTTTTTTCCCTTGGGATCAGTTGGGCACAACGGGTTACATTTTTATGGCGACTGCATGAAAGGTATGACCGGTCAGTCATACCTACAAAATGTGCAGTTTAAAGTGGCCACTGTCCCCCCCGGGTGAAAATCCCCATGTCCCTTTTTCCCACCCCATTTTGGCAGTTTTTTTTATCCCTGACATAGCTCCACAACAGTCACACTTCCAAAATTGTTTAATGATATGTTTGTTTGTTTTTTTTAATAAAATATTTTTGTAAAAAAAAAAGTGTGTGTTTTTTTTTTTTAAAACACAAAAGTATCATTGCAGGTCAGAAATTGACCTGCATTTAGCAAGCCTCTGGCATCAGCAGTGAAGGGGTTCATACCCCCAGCTGCTTTATATTTGTTTGCCACTAGGTGTCTCCCGTCTACTTCTGTCTCCCTTACTCTGATAACAAGGGAGACAGAGGCAGACGAGACATGCACAGACAGCATGCTTTCTGTGCTGCCTCTGTCTCTCACTATGCCGGTACATGTGATTGCTGCTACGGCGATCACATGAACCGGCACAAGCAAGAAGGGCTGAGACTGAACGCCCCAGTCTCAGAGCGCTCAGTCTCAGCCTGGCATTAATGATAGCAGCATGCACGGAGGCACGCTGCTATCATTTAAGCCATGACAGTACTGGTACGTCATTGGTCCTTAACGCAAATCCAGCCATGACGTACCAGGACCGTCAAGGGTCCTTAAGGGGTTAAGGCTCACTTACCGCACGGCTGCATTGCTCCACACCGCTCACTTACCGCACGGCTCTATTGACTTCTATGGGACAAACTGCTTTTGGGACATATTTCTGCAACCGTTTGACATCCAGAGTTGAGAGAGGGCTCATTCTTCTTGTCTCCTCTTGTCCTATGATCTGGGTTCACATCTCCAGTGTCTTGGAGGACCCTGGGGCCCTGCAAGTGCAAGTTCAGGCATTGCTAGGTAACATCAAAGAGAAAAGACTACAACTCCCAGAATTCCCATTTTGTGGGCTTTCTTCTGATTGGCTAATGGTTTTACAGAGTCCATTTTCTCTCTTTGCTGGAGTATCCTTCTCAGGTTAACCATCGCCTGCCAGATAAGTACTTTCTTGGGCTTTCTGAGGTGATCTTTTAATCTGGGTCACAGTATTTGGGTTTCTGATTTCTGGTTTTGGATCCAAAGGGACATGGGTCTAGACCTAAGGTAAAGGACTCAGGGGCATCTTTGACCCCCTGTCACGGTTTTCAGGGAAAGAAGGACAGATACGAATATAAAATATAAATCCACCTTTTTTTAATAAGTACAGTAATAATAGTATAGCCTCCACAAGCCCAGAACACAGTATGATAGAACCAAGGCTCCTACCTGTAGCTGCATTACTGCGAGATACCAGATACTAGGACCAATGTGTTGGTGGAACACCAGTGGGAACGGTAATTGAGGCACAAGTCTCTACCCTGGGTCATGCGACCAGAGGCAGCAGGAAGCGAGAGCAGGCCTGAACCATGAAACACTGAGACTGATGGTCAGGCAAGTTCGTAGAGTACAGAGCAAGTAGTCAGCCAGAGCCACAGGTCAGACAAGCTGGGCACTATAAAGAGAGATAGTCAGCCAGAGCCACAGGTCAGAACCAATGTGGGTCGTCAGACAAGCCAGGGTCATACATTGAGCGAGTTAGTCAGCCAGAGCCATAGTTCAGAAACGATGTGGGTAGTCAAACAAGCCGGGGTCATACACTGAGTGAGTTTGTCAGCCAGAGCCACAGGTCAGAACCAATGTGGGTAGTCAGACAAGCTGAGGTCATTCGTGGAACAGATTCTCAGGAAAGCACGGGTTACAACTGAGCACAAGAGACAATATCAGAAACACCACGTAAGGGCAATGACTCCCAGGCCCAGGGCAGTTTATAAAGGAGCAGGAGAAGGCGGGACCCAATTAGGCCACAAAGAATAGGCCCTTAAACAGGCGTCCTAGCCTGGGCCTGTTTCGTGATGTCAGCAATGCGAAGGTGGCCTCAACTATGCTGGCTGACACACCCCAGAGGAAAGAAGCACAGGATAACTTGGCCTCTAAGGTAGACTGTGATACCCCCTTGCTTACTGTTCTTCATGCCAAACGGGGCTCCCTAGACAGTACTTATGCCCCTCTTGTGCTGTGGCCCCTACTACACTACCCGGGCCCTCCTGCCTTGAATGAGCCACTCTGGGTCAAGGACTTAAAGTCCTCTATGGGACAGTTTCCTCTTTCCCTCCAGGGGGTCCTCCATTCATGGTAACCCCCCATTACTTTCAGTTTTGTGGCCCCTAGGGCTCCTGACATTCCTGATCTCACTGAAACCTCAGAGGAGGATTGTTTCGAGGGTGATACGGAGCAAGGGGAGTTAGAGGAAGGGGACTCTTAAAGGGATAGTAATACTTTGTTTTATCTTTATTTTATTTTGTAGGCATTAAAAAAACATGAAGAACGATATAAGTCTTATCTCTCAAACCTTTATGGTTTGAGAGATATTCACAAGCAAAGTATCCCCCCCAGTTCAGCCAGATCAGAAGGGAGGTGCCCAGGTAGATTGCAGAGAGGGACAATCTTCAATTAAGATAAGGGAAAAAACTTGTCAAGGGGGGAAGGGCTTTCATTCTTTTCATACAAAGAAGATTGTCCCCTGCTGTTATCTGTCTGGTCTTACAACTAGGTTCACATCTGAGAATAGATGGTTTACACTAGGAAAAAGGGGCGGGAGGGGGAAACTTTGCTTGTGAATATCTCTTAAACAATAAAGGTTTGAGAGATAAGACTTATATCATTCTTCATGTTTTTTAATGCCTACAAAATAAAATAAAGTTAAAACAAAGTATTACTATCCCTTTAATATGCTTTTGGTGACCCCTTTGAGGCTGACCCCATGCCCTCTGCTGAAGGTCTCATTAGGGCGGTTTTAACTACCCTGCAGGTCACTACTACCCCCGATGAGGGCCAGTCTTCTTCTGATGTCTTTCAGAGGTGCAATAAGTCCTACACTGTGTTTCCACCCAATCCCACTCTGTACCTTGTTATCCTGGATGAGTGGTAGATGCCAGACAGGCGCCTGTCTCTTTCCAAGAGGTTCTCAAAACTGTTCCCCTTTTCTGAAGTAGCTTTGGCTCAGTGGGCTTCACCTCCTCAAGTTGACCCCCTATTTCCAGACTTTCTAAGTCTACTGCTCTGCCTTTGGCTGATGCTACATCGCTCAAAGATATGACTGATAGGGAGCTGGAGGCTATCATAAAGTTTAATTTTGCTGCCATTGGTTCTGCCCTGTGGCCTACCTTGGCTTCTGTATGGGTCGCTAGAGCTATAGTCATCTGGGGCAAACAACTTACTAAGGCTATCAGAAATGGCATCCCCAAAGAGGACCTTTTAGCCCTCCTGGCCAGCATATCTGAGGTTCAGACATACGTCACTGATGCTCTTTTTGGTGCTGTCAAACTTGCAGCTATGGCTTCTGTATTCTTTGTTTCTGCTAGATGCATGTTGTGGCTCAAGATTTAGTCTGCTGATGTCTCTTCTGAGAAGTCACTGATTTCTCTCCTTTTTCAGCCTTTTCAGGGTAAATCTCTCTTTGGGCCTGAACTGAAACAAATAGTCAGTGAGGCCACTGGAGGCAAGAGCCCTCTGTTACATCAGGTCTCTAAACGCCCTAACATGGTGAGAAAGCAGCATATTTTTCATCCCCACCAAAACGAGGTGCAAAGGCCAAGTCCGAACATGTCTCGAACCAATACCCCGAGCCCAACTACCAAGCCCAGACAGCAGTGGCACTCAAAGCACTCCACAGCCAAGTCCAAGTCTGGCAAGTCTGCCTCTGCATGACTCGCAGAATCCTGGTCCGTAGTTGCCTGCGGGTGGGCACCTGCACCATTTTTCAAATGCCTGGGCAGCGTCAGTAGCGGAACAGTGGGTTCTGCAGGTGGTTTCGAAAGGGTACAAGATTGCCTTCGAATCCTCTCCTCCCTACAGATTCTTCCAGTCCAGAACTCCTCTGGGCCAAGAAAAGCTGCATCTTTTCAATGAGGCAGTTCAGGGTCTCTTGGACAAGGGAGTCCTGATTCTGGTTCCTTCTCAAGAGAGAGGTTTAGGTTTCTATTCAAACCTGTTGTGGTGGCCAAGAGAGATGGCGGCAGTCGGCCTATCTTGGACATCAAGGATCTCAATTCTTTTGCGGAGACTGCACACTTCAAAATGGAGTCTTTGCACTCTGTCATGGCAGCTATGTGTCCAGGAGAATTCTTGACCTCTCTAGATATGCAGGATACTTATTTGTACGTCCCAATTCATCCGGACAGTCAGAAGTACCTCCTTTTTTCTTGCAAATTGGGGCACTTCGAGTTCAGTGCTTTGCCATTTGGGTTTATCTCTGCTCCTCGGGTTTTCCCAGAGTCTTAGGGGCATTGATTGCCTTCCTACACACCCGGGTATTCAGGTGACTCCCTAAATGGATGACCTTCTTTCTGTTGAAGGCTCAGTCCAGGGAACTCCTAGACCAGCATGTCCAGGTCTGTGCTCAGATTCTTCTCCACCATGGGTGGATTCTCAACATGGAGGAATCTGCTCCCCTCTCAGGTCCTGGTCTTCCTTGGACTCAGGTTTGATACTTGTCAAGGGAAGGTTTTTCTGACACAGGACTCCATTCAGCAAACCATGCATCTTGCATCCCAAGCTCTGGTGGAGTGGCCCTCGGCTCCAGTCCGCAAGTTCATGACCCTTGCTGGCCGCATGGTGTCCACCATGGAGGCAGTTCCATACTCCATGGCCCACACCAGGGAGCTCCAGAGATTCACTATCCAGATGTCAGGCAGGACCTGCTCTGGTGGCTAGACAGGTACAACCTGGAGAAGGGGAAACCCTTTGTGATCCAGGACTGGACCTTTATGATGACAGACATCAGCCTAATGGGCTGGGGGGCTGTCCTGGGTCACATGAGAGTCCAGGGCAGATGGACTCTGGAGGAGTCAATACAGACCATCGATGTTCTGGAACTCAGGGCAATTCAGCATGCTCTGGTGTACTGGTCCTTTCAGCTGAGCAGTTATCCAGTCAGCGTCCAGGCAGACAATGCCACGACTGTCGCATACATCAACAAACAAGGCTGCACAAGAAGTGCTCCCGCTTGATCAGAGGTCAAGTCTATTTTGACCTAGGCAGGAAATCATGTTCTGCCCATTTTCACCATGCACATTTCAGGGGTGGAAATTGTCCTGGTGGACTTTCTCTGCCACCAACAGGAGGACACAGGTGGGAGCTCCATCCTGACGTTTTCAACCTGTTTGTGCAGAGCTGGCATTTTCCTCCGATAGACCTGATGGCCACCAGGAAGGTTCACATGTTTTATTCCCATTGGAGGGATCCTCTGGCATTTGGTGTGGATGCTCTGGTGATTACATGGCACTTTCATCTGGCCTACATCTTCCCTCCAATCCCTCTCATTCCCAGGGTGCTGATTGCCCTTTATTGGACCAGGAAGCTGTGGTTCCCAGAACTAGTGGCCCTCTCCATTCAGGATCCGTTTCCACTGCCACACAGACTGGATCTCCTCCTTCAAGGTCACCTATGGAAGGGGGATGTGGAGTGCAAGCCTTTGACGGCATGGTTATTGAAGCCCCCATCCTACTGAGAAGATTTTATCTCCTGAAGTGATCTCCACTATGATCCAGGCTAGGAAACCAGTATCGTCCAAAGGTTACCACAGGGTTTGGTCCTTTTTCCAGTCTTGGTGTGTTAACAGGGACCTGTCTTCACAAGAGTTTGATCTCCCTGTGGTCCTGTCCTTTTTGCAGGATGGTGTGAACAAAGGGCTTTGTCTTAGCTCCTTGAATGTTCAGACTTCGTCTCTCTTTGTCTTTTTCCAGAGACACATTACCATATTGCCAGATGTAAAGGTCTTCTTTCAGGGCATCGCTCATGCCTTCCCTGCCTATAAGGCTCCTACTCCACAGTGGGACCTTAATTTGGTTTTGAGTGTCTTGCATCGACCCCCTGTGCCTTCTGACGTGGAAGATGGCCTTCCTTCTGGCTTTGGGGCTAGATTTAAAGGCAGCCGTTAAACCAGCCGTGAAAAAGGCACATCGCTCGCAAATAATACAGGAGTTACGGCAGATTCAATAGCTACTCTACAAGAATAGATATCGAGCGTAGGCACACAAAAAACACGTAACACAAAAGCCGTTGTCGCTCATGTTAATGCACAACTGGCGGCCAAATCACACGATAACAGCGCTCAAAACAACATCTAACATAACGGCTGCCATTGTCTAGCAACCATGATTGATGCAAAAACAAATTCAAACACACAGCCAATCACAAAGCCCCAATGTATCAAATAACTTCAAATACACCTATATATACCCAAAATAACTGTCACACACTGTCTGTTATCAAGTTCTTCAGAGCCAGATATCAGGACCCAGGAGCTGAGGATAGTGATCAGAGAGAGGGAGACAGGCGCGTTCTTTGGAGGTAGAGGAGTTTTGCAGTTTGGAGAGAGGTGCACTAAATATACACATATCACACTTTTGCACATATCACATACACACATACAAACACATACACATACATACACATAGTCCTTTTATTTTATAACACCTTACACATTTTACTTTTTATTTTACAGTGTGAATCTGGGAGTGAAAGTGTGTGACAGAGAGTGAGTGGATCGAGTGTGTCTGTGAGGGCCTGTGGGAGTGCCTGGGTGTGACTGGGTGAGTGATGGCCAGGAGAGGAGGACAGGAGAGAGGGATGGGGAGAGTAGTGGAGGAGGAGGAGGAAGCTCAGGAGGGGATCCCTCAGCAGAGCAGGGATGGGAGAGGGAGATCTGCAGGGCGGAGGGGGACCCGACCCACAAGAGCAGGCACACGCAGGACAGGGACAGAACCTGCAGTGGTACGAGGGGTAGTTGCTGGGGAGCACCCGACACAGTCAGGGTCAGACCAGGCAGGGCACTCTGGCTCAGAATCCTCCCATGTCGGAGCTGACGAGGGCAGGATCAGGGACCCCAAATACACAGAGGAGGAGAACACGGCTCTCGTGGAAGCTGTCCTGGAGAGGCAGAGTGTTCTCCACCCGACAGCGAAGGTCCCTGGCCTGTCAGTGAGGAGGAAAGCAGCCTGGAACCAGATCTGCAGCCGGGTCAACGCGGTGGCTCCATGTAGGCGGGCTGTGGAGTCCATCAAAAAGAGATGGGGCGACTGCCGGAGGATCGTCAAAAACAAGATGACCGAGCTCGCCAAGCACGCCCGAGGCACTGGAGGTGGACCAGCAGTCCCTATCACCTTCTGCGGCTGGGAGGAGATGGTGCGGCAGACCATGTCCCCGACCCTGATCGAGGGGGGCAATGGTGGAACTGACACTGGGGATGAGAGGAGCCTCCACACCACCGGTAAGTGCAACACTACAGAACAACACACTACAGCAACCAACACCAGCTGCACACACAGTCACACCTCAACACATGTCCATCACTCAGCCATACAACTGCACCAAGACAGCACCATGAGGGTTAAAAAAAGGACACAACACCTGGACAAATGGCAACGTCCAACTTGGGACAAACCTGTCAAAGTCCTACTTCAACCCTCCTGTCGCTGTGCTCATCACACACAATACACAAACCGTTATGTTCAAAATGTCGTCTGTTAAATATCATCACTGTTCACACATAATGTCACCCATGTCCCCACCCCCACCCTAACCCCTTGAGTGCTAGAGGGATTATCAATGCATCAATCAACAATGCATTGGCAACCCATCTGGGACTCAAGGGGTTAACCAGACAACAAACAAGTCAATAGGACAACGATCACATGCTACACAGGGGACATTCACTAAGCGGTGACAAACAGATGGTGGACACAAAGTAACCCTCACACACCCTCACTTCACCAATACCAGTGTTAGTCCATGGAGAATATGCAACAACAAGAATCAAGTTTATAAGGTCCCATTGTACAGACTCCATGGAAAACACTGGAAATGGGGAAAGGAGATCACTGGAGAAGTCACCATCATGTTCACCTCATCAGTTCAACATCACCGCTTACTGAATTACAAAAAGGGGGCATCAGGTCACACATCACAGTGTCACACAGAATAAATGCTTGTAGGTGCAACACACAGGCCGAAAACTATTCCACAGATATCAAGCTGGAAAAAGTAGGCATTGGTGTTGTGGCTGCAATCATTTACTCTGACTTGAAATGACATATCCCATATCTGATTCCCACATGGATCCACAGGGGTGCTGATGCCATGGATGAATGGTACACCAGCCGCTCTTTGCAGGATACACATGGGAAACAAATAGCAAACATCATTGTACCTTGGTCACCAACAGGCCATGACTGATGGATATCTAGGATTGAGTACGGTTGCCTCACACAGAAGGATGGATGGGCTCATACACAGAGAAAAAAACAGGCCTCAATCAAAGATATCCCTCACTACTGGCTGGATTGTTGCCCTTAGGATTCAAATGTTACTAAATATGTTACAACACGATGTAAACACAGAGATCAGTTCACTGGATGTGATTGCCTTACTGGCCAGATATGTGCACCCATCACAAATCAACCTACATTGCTACCATCCCAATACACATACATAGTATATCACACTCTATGTAGATGGGATATACGAGGTATGTTCATATCCATCATATCAATACAATGTCTTGTTGGATGGGTGCACATGTATAGCCAGTAAGGCAATCACACCTACTGAACTGCTCTCTGGCTTCACATCTTGGAAGGATATTACTGTATCCATATGAAGGGTACATATCCACATACATATATGACCATTTCTACTTGTGTGTCACTGTAATGGGATAGCAATGGGTAATGTCATCATGATGTCATATCATTGCCATCGTCAACAGATGTGTCTTGATCTAAGTCCCATCCCTCCAACACTCATGGTTATACAGATATTGCTCTATGTGACAGGTGGAGATATCTATCATTTGACCACACGGAGGCTCTTCAGCAGAGCCAAAGTCGCAACATTTCGAGATAAATACCTCTTTGGAATGGTCCACAGAGTGTGCTTGCAAACCAGGCACACTCTGTACACCATTCCAATTAAGTATTGTTCTCTAAATGGGGCGATTTGGGCTCTGCTGAAAAGCCCACGTGTGGACAAATGACTGAAATCTCCATCTGTCACATAGAGCAATATCTGAACAACCATGAGGGTAGGAGGGATAGGACTAACAGCGAACAACATCTGTTTTCACAATGTCTACAATATGACATCAAGGTGGACTTAACCTTTGCCATCCCCCTGGAGGGATAGCCATCCCTACAAGTTGTGAAGATAAATATATGTTGTTGGATTCACCCCCCTCCCCCGAGTTAAACAATGGTATTCCTACTGTTGAAAGGTGTGTTGATTCAAAAGGTATCACAGCTCAGAAATGGATATGTCAGGGGCAATACCCCAGTGGCCTGAAATTGTACAGTGGTGCTGTTACTACACAATCATGTGGACAGCTCTGGTACAGGGACCATATATCTACATGGGAGGGTGTTGCAACAGCCCCACTGTACTGTTTCGGCCCACTGTGATATTGCACCTCAAAATGAAACCTTCACCTATAATAACTCTAACAACACCTTTCAGCAGTGGGTGTACCCTTGTTTACCCAGGGGGATTAACCCAAACACATATAATTTTCTTCACCACATATCAAAGTATAACTGTCTCCACAAACATATGGCTAAGGTCACTAATCACAACATCTTATTTCTCCACACAGCTTATGGCCCTCAAGCCCAGTGGGAGGCAGTGGAGGAGGCAATGTCAACCCCCAGTGAGGAGGACACAGAGGAGGGGACCAGCCAGTGGTCACCTTACCCACCATCACCATCCCCTCCAACACAGGCTGCACCACCACCTACTGCACCCCTTCAAGCTGCACCACCACAGGCTGCACCCCTTCAAGCTGGACCACCATGGGCTGCACCCCTTCAAGCTGCACCTCCCCAGTACAGTGGCTGGATGCAACAGGAGGAGAGGTGAACCCATCCAGCCACCTCCACCAGCTACTACCCTCCATCAGCAGCACCACCACCGCCAGGGAGGCAATGGCTGCCAGGGACAGTGGCCACCACCCAATATGGGCCATAAGCCTCCCAGTTAAACCCACCCTCCTGGATGGCTCCACAGCATGCCCCAAGGTATGATCCGAGGTGGGGTCCAAGCACCTATCAGTGGCCACCATATGACCCTTGGCCACTGGACTACCCACACCTGGGCCTGATTGGTGAGCCCCAGCGCCCCCTACCCAGGGACATTTTCACACCTCCACCAGCACACACATCATTGGGCAGCTCGGAGTCACTTGATGTGGTGGGCATATGCCCATCATCTGCATCAGCCACTCCAACAGCTGTCACAGCAGCCACAGCACCTCCAGAGCAAACAGCACTTCCAGCAGCACCAGAGCAAACAGCACCCTCAGCACCAGAGGAAACAGCACCCTCAGCACCAGAGCAAACAGCACCCTCAGCAGCAGAAGACTCAGCACCCTCATCAGCAGAGGAAACAGCAGCACCAGTGACACCGGGCACATCCACCTCCAGCACCGGACGACTCACAGGGATGGAGGCGGAGTGTATGGCCCTGCAGAGATGACTATTCCGGTCGAGCAGGAGTACTGACAACAACATTACAAGGAGCAGGAGGCAATCCAGAAGGAACATTGCACAATTGGAGACCAGGATCCAAGGTTTGGAGTCGGAGGTGGCCAGGGGGAACACACTACTCCAGCAGCTCAGGACTGGTGTGATGGACATGTTAACACAGGTCTTTGTTGAGTTGATGGAGATAAACCGCAGGGAGAACCTGAGGATGGAGAGGGAGAACTTGCGTTCCACTGAGGGGTCTACTGCAACCACCACCCCCTCCAGTGTTACCCCTGAAGCCACACCTAGGGGGCAGAGGATTACCAGGAGTTCAACAAGGGCATCCACCTCTGGCACCCAGGCTAAGGCCCCCCACCCAAAAAGGAAAAAATGAAAGGCCCAACCTGTCAACTTTCCCCTCAATAAAAAAAACCTTTTTTTTTATTCCTGTCTGATCTGTTGTGTCTTCAGTTATGGACTGGGTGGCAGGGTTGTCTCCAATGCATTGCCATACAATGCAGTGAACACAACCTCTGCCTGGGTGAAATGTTAGTGGGATGCTACAACATGGGTTCACACACACCGTTGTACAAATTCAACTTGTAATACATCCCTGGAGCCATATTACACAACTGTGTTATATGACGGTGTTGTGTGTTGAATTTGAACAACAAAACATACCCCTTAGCACAACAAATTGTACAACACTGAACATTCGTCTACCTCATATGTTGTGTTTAACCCTTTGAGTGCCAGAGTGGTAGGCAACGCATTGTAAAGAAATGCATTGGGGACCACTCTTGCATTCAGTGGGTTAATGGGATAACCAGACAAATAGCTCTGTGACTTAGCAGGGACATTATAAGCAGGACAGATAAATGGGACATGTATCCATATTGTATTGGATTCACACACTCATTGTGCAACTGACTTACTGGGGAAGCCAATGTTTTTAACCTAGGATTTCAATGTGTAGCACACACATTGATATCCTGGGGTGAGCATTGGGGTCTCCAGTAAGTTGAGTTGCTGTTTCCCTAAGGGTGTAACAGGCTTCACCAGTGATAACACATGTCCACTTAGTCTGTTTGTTCGTTGATATAGCCCATGTACTGAGATATGTCAAAGTGGAGCAATATCTCAGAACATGGATTATACTGAGCAGTACAGATACTGTGGACAGGTATTCACTGTGGAAGTATGTCCCCTGTATCACCTCTTCATCACTCCCACAACACATTAGTGCATCACTGCCACCATCATCTGTTTGCATGGATACATCACAGAGTCCACTCACTGGCAAACAAGTGGTGGACTCCTGTGATGTGGGTGATGCCTTTCCATGTATGGGGGATACTCTACCCTGGGTGTGGTAACGCATTGACAAATGTTTTCTCAAATATATCCTCCTACAGACACAGATAGAATGGTGATGGTTCATCTTTATTGTGTCTCTTTATTGTGTTTGCAAGGTGGCTACATGGTCCTCCATGCACTCCTTTGCCAAACACTATAGTGTTGATGTTCTGGTTTTAGCTGAAGCCAGTTTTCGCAAGAAGGTCCTGCAGGCAGTTCTTCCTGTTATACACTATACATTCCTGTGCCTTACCGTTCATTAACTGTTTGAGCCCGGTCGGCTCTTGTTCTTGTGTTCTGTGCTATTGTTATTCGGTGTCCGTTGACAGTTTAAGCTTGGGCTGTTCCTTGTCCTGGATAGTCCTTGGGAACTCTGGTATCATGGGGACTGGCTCTTGGTCCCTTCCTTCTTTTCCCACCCTGGAAGCTTAATGTTGGTATATCGCCATGGTACCTGTATGTCATATTGGATGACAGAGAAAAGAGGATTTTAGTCTTACTTGTTAAATCCTTTTCTCTTAGTCCATATGACATACAGGTCTCCCATCCAGTGAAAGGGACCATGGTGGTCTCACTTAGCTGGATGTGGGAGTCCAATTGGGTCTGTTACTGTAATGGTTTTAATGACACTCAGACCAGAGGTTCAAATAAAACACAGTTTTATTGAGCGAAAACAAGGAACACTGCCCCTAGGGCTAGCATAGGTAATAGCACGAATATGGATAAGTATAATAGATGTCTTACAGGCACAATATGGCTAGGGACAATACTGGTATATAACAGGAATCAGTAGTGGTATAAGGGTTAATGCCCAATATAAGTAATCAGTCTCTGTTGAGGTGTGATTAGCCAACGCCCAGTAGATGGTAATAACAGCCCCGGCAGTGGTGCGTGGTGGCACCCCTTAGGTGCGGTAACAGAGTTAGAGACACTGCAAGAGCTAATGTAACACTCTACTGGTGCAGTAATGAAGGCACAACACAGCGAGAGCGGAATGAGACCAGAGCCAAGACACCCTTCCGGTGTGCTAACGGAGACAAACACTGCAAGAGCTAACGGAATGCCCAATAGCACCACACGGTGCAACAACTGCTACTCTGTGCTCATAAGGTGTAAGGTAGAAGCACAGTTAACGGAGGCCATGATTGCTCTGCAAGTGTTAACGGATAGGCTCGGTAGCGGAGGCAACAAGCTCAGCAAGTGTTAATGACAGGCTCAGTATCGGAGGCAACAAGCTCAGAAAGTGTTCACAGACAGGCTCGGTAACAGAGGCAACAAGCTCAGCAAGTGTTCACGGACAGGCTCGGTAACGGAGGCAACAAGCTCAGCAAGTGTTCACGGACAGGCTCGGTAACGGAGGCAACAAGCTCAGCAAGTGTTCACGGACAGGCTCAGTAGCGGAGGCAACAAGCTCTGCAAGGGTGAAGTGGGTGATCAGTCTGCACAATACTGCATACACAGTTCAGAATGTCGCCAGGCGACATAAAGTCAGAATCTCGCAGGAACACAGGAAGCAGGTCACGGAGCAGGAACGTCAGCCAAGCCGGGTCAATCACGGAGCAGGATCGTCAGCCAAGCCGGGTCAATCACGGAGCAGGGACGTCAGCCAAAACGGGTCAATCACGGAGCAGGATCGTCAGCCAAGCTGGGTCAATCACGGAGCAGGAACAACAAGAGTAGTCAGACTGGCCAAATTGGAATGCAGGAACACAGCAACGGATGCACAGGTACGGGAACACCACGAAAGGGCACCTGACAGGTGCCAGAGGCCCGGTATATGAAGGCCACCCTGGGCGGGCTAATCAAGCTCCGCCAATGAGAGAGCACCACAGCAGAGAGTGACAGCGGAATCACGGGAACCGTGATAGTACCCCCCTCTCAAAGACCCCCTCCCCTGGTAGAGGGTCTAGGTTTCTGAGGAAATTTAGAGTGAAAATTGCACAATAACCTTGGGGCATGAAGGTCCTTCTGGTCGACCCAAGAACGCTCTTCAGGGCCATAGCCTTTCCAGTGGACCAAATACTGCAATTTCCCTCTAAACCTCCTAGAATCAATAACGCTTTGAACTTCGTACTCCTCTTGGCCTTGAACATCCACCGGTCCAGGAACCACCGGAGTGGTAGTATAACGGTTGCATACCAAGGGCTTCAATAGAGACACATGGAACACATTGTGAATGCGCATAGATGCGGGGAGTTCCAGTGTGTACGAAACAGGTTTAACCTTGCGGATGACTTTGAATGGACCAATGAACCGGGGAGCCAACTTGTTGGATGGCACTTGCAGATTGAGATTTCTGGAGGAGAGCCATACCCTGTCCCCAACCTGGAAGGAGACCTCTGGCAGCTGTCTACGGTTGGCATACCGCTGATGTCGCTGGACCTGTGCCCAAGTGGAGCGGAGCTGCTCAATGTGCTCGTCCAGAGCTGGAATCTGCTCCGACTGAAATGAGTCCGGGAGCAAACACGGCTGGAACCCATAATTGATAAGGGACGGGGAGCTCCCGGATGATAAATTAACTGCACAATTCCTGGCAAACTCCGCCCATGGCAACAGGTCAGCCCAATTGTCATGATCAGTCACAAAGCAGCGCAGAAACTGCTCCAGTCCCTGACTGGCACGCTTAGCGGCCCCATTGGTCTGGGGATGGTAGGCAGAGGAAAAGGACAATTGTATGCCCATCTGGCTACAGAATGCCCTCCAGAATCTAGACATGAACTGACTCCCTCGGTCCGACACTACCACTCTGGGAACCCCATGCAAGTGGAACACCTCTCTGGCAAAAACTACTGCCAATTCCTGGGCCAAAGGAAGACCCGAGAGGGGCACGAAGTGAGCCGTCTTAGAGAACCTGTCAACCACCATCAGGATAAATATATTTCCCCTAGACACAGGCAATTCTCCCAGGAAATCAATGGATATGTGGGACCATGGGTGTTCACCATTAGGCACCGGTTGGAGTAAGCCCACTGGGAGTTGTCTGGGGGACCTGGCAGGAGCACAGGTGGCACAGGCTGCAGTATATGCGGAACAATCGGCTCTAAGGGAGGGCCACCAAAATACTTGTGCGAGAGACCATATTAACTGATCCCTCCCAATGTGCCCAGCCGCATTAGATGAGTGGTAAGTCTCAAGCAGACGGGTATGGAAAGACTCATCCACAAAGCACTTGCCAACTGGGGTTTCTGGGGGTGCCCTTGCCTGAGATGCTAAAATTTCCACCCCCAGTGGCGAAGTGATACTGGTACGCACTGTTGCCAAGATGCGATCTGGCTGAATGATAGGTACAGGGTCTTCATCCCTCTCAATGTCAGGACTAAATTGCCTGGACAGGGCATCTGCCCTAATGTTTTTAGAACCTGGCAGGTAGGACACTATGAAATTAAACCGAGACAAGAACAGTGCCCACCTAGCCTGGCGGGAGGACAGCCTTTTTGCTTCTGAGAGATATGTCAAATTTTTGTGGTCAGTAAGGATCAACACCGGGGTTCTCATGCCCTCCAATAAATGTTGTCATTCTTTCAATGCGAGGATAATGGCCAAGAGTTCCCTATCACCAATCTCATAATGGCTTTGGGCACTAGAGAGTTTTTTGGAAAAGAACCCACAAGGTCTCAGGTTGCCACCTTCCGCAGGGCATTGGGAAAGAACAGCCCCTACCCCTACTTCGGAGGCATCCACCTCCAATGTGAATGGCAGGGCGGGATTGGGGTGGGACAGTATAGGAGCAGATGCAAAAGCGGATTTTAAAGTCCCAAAAGTGTTTTCAGCTGCCTCAGACCATTGAGAGGGATTAGCGCCCTTATGCCACTATCACGGTTCCCGTGATTCCGCTGTCACTCTCTGCTGTGGTGCTCTCTCATTGGCGGAGCTTGATTAGCCCACCCAGGGTGGCCTTCATATACCGTGCCTCTGGCACCTCTCAGGGGCCCTTTCGTACTGTAACGGTTTTAATGACACTCAGACCAGAGGTTGAAATAAAACACAGTTTTATTGAGTGAAAACAAGGAACACTGCCCCCTAGGGCTAGCATAGGTAATAGCACGAATATGGATAAGTATAATGGATGTCTTACAGGCACAATATGGCTAGGGACAATACTGGTATATAACAGGAATCAGTAGTGGTATAAGGGTTAATGCCCAATATAAGTAATCAGTCTCTGTTGTGGTGTGATTAGCCAACGCCCAGTAGATAGTAATAACAGCCCCGGCAGTGGTGCGAGGTGGGAAGCACCTTAGCAGTGAGACAGAACTGAAACACTTCAGGAACAGGCGATCCGTGAGATACCCAACAGTATTGCAAGAGCTGAATGGAGCCAGAGCCAATAGCACCCCTTAGATGCGGTAATGGAGTCAGAGACACTGCAAGAGCAAAATGGGACCAGAGCCAATAGCACCCCTTAGGTGCGGTAACGGAGTTAGAGACACTGCAAGAGCAAAATGGGACCAGAGCCAATAGCACCCCTTAGGTGCGGTAACAAAGTCATAGACACTGCAAGAGCTAATGTAACTTGAGCCAGTAGCACTCTACCGGTGTGGTAACGAAGGCACAACACTGCGAGAGCGGAATGAGACCAGAGCCAAGACACCCTTCCGTTGCGATAACTGAGACAAAAACTGCAAGAGCTAACGGAATGCTCAATAACACCACACAGTGCAACAACTGCTACTCTGTGCTCATAAGGTGTAAGGTAGAAGCACAGTTAACTGAGGCCACGATTGCACTGCAAGTGTTAACGGATAGGCTCGGTAGCGGAGGCAACAAGCACAGCAAGTGTTAATGACAGGCTCAGTATCGGAGGCAACAAGCTCAGCAAGTGTTCATGGACAGGCTCGGTAACGGAGGCAACAAGCTCAGCAAGTGTTCACGGACAGGCTCGGTAATGGAGGCAACAAGCTCAGCAAGTGTTCACGGACAGGCTCGGTAATGGAGGCAACAAGCTCAGCAAGGGTGAAGTGGGTGATCAGTCTGCACAGTACTGCATACACAGTTCAGAATGTCGCCAGGCGACATAAAGTCAGAATCTCGCAGGAACACAGGAAGCAGGTCACGGAGCAGGAACGTCAGCCAAGCCGGGTCAATCACGGAGCAGGATCGTCAGCCAAGCCAGGTCAATCATGGAGCAGGGATGTCAGCCAAACCGGGTCAATCACGGAGCAGGATCGTCAGCCAGGCCGGGTCAATTACGGAGCAGGAACAACAAGAGTAGGCAGACTGGCCGAATCGGTACACAGGAACGCAGTAACACAGCAACGGATGCACAGGTACAGGAACACCACGAAAGGGCGCCTGACAGGTGCCAGAGGCCCGGTATATGAAGGCCACCCTGGGCGGGCTAATCAAGCTCCGCCAATGAGAGAGCACAACAGCAGAGAGTGACAGCGGAATCACGGGAACCGTGATAGTTACTCACAGAAGGTTTCCTTTCTTCTTTCTTACTGTCCTACTTAGTAGGCTTATCTCAAGTCTAACTGGGGCTCCCCGTCTGATAAGGATATCCTGATAAGGAGAAGGGGAGGCTCCACCCACAATTTTTTGTCTAAAAATGTTCCAGCCTACAGGGAGAAGCTGTCGCCTCCCCATGGTACCTGTATGTCAAATGGACTAAGAGAAAAGGATTTAACAGGTAAGACTAAAATCCTCTTATTTGGGCACTAGGTGACAGTGAGCAATTACAGTGGTTTCAAAGTATCTTATCAATCAGTGAAAGTCTAAATTAAAACTTAACTTTTATTGAGGTTAAACATAAAAAAATCATTAAAATATGTAGGTGATATTGGTTCCATTAGTGTAACATGTTTAGAGGAGATGTTTATCAATACTGTTAGTAAATGTATTTTGTGGCAAAACTGCAGGAAACACCTATGTTAAAGGTGCCTAAAAAATGAATTCACCAAGGATGTTTATCTCCATCTTTTAATTATACTGCTATTGCCCAGAAAATTGAAAACATTTATATCGATATTAATGGATATCACTTGTTAGTACCTTTCAGATAATAGTCTAAAAAAAAGTACAGTTTCCTCTTCATCTACAAATATATATAATCACTAGCTATTATCTAGTTAACAAACCTTTATTCGGTGGCAAAATGGCAGGGAGCTACTATACTAAAGTGCAACAAAAGTTGATGCACCGGAATTAACTATATTTGTCCCTTAATTTGCTCCTGTAGCCTAGAATATCTCAGAAAAAAAAAAAATTAGTGTACCAATTCCTCTCATCATTATAACCAAACCAAACTACATTTACATCGTAATGTCTTACCTGCTACTTTTCTAACAGGGCACGGGGGTCCAAGCCAAGCTCCAGCCACAGAACTGCAGGAGCTGCTTGTGGCAGCCCTGCAGCAGTTGTCTAACTCTCACGGTCAGCATGCAGGGGTACCCCTGATTTTAACATCATCAGATCTGAACTACCTCATGGGCACTGGCACCAGTTCCAAGGAGACTAGCCATCCATCAAAGGGTATTTGAAGATCGGAGGAGGGGGTCATACCAGAGAAAGACAGGAGGACATTGTAAAGCAGGGACTCCCATTAAAGGGTAGCCAGACATTCAAGGCACTGTCAAAATATTCTGTAAATGCATATTGGTGTCAGTGGATGACTGATGCCACATACCTTCACACAGTTACATCTAATAGCGTGACAATGGTGAAATAGGGTTTTCTATATGGTCCATATGATTGTCTCACAGTTTCTTTCTATTATATGAAGCTTTATAGCTGTATTTTCTTCCAGAAGAATGCCCTCCATATGCCATCTATTATCTCATATTAGACTTGTTTCTTATACTTTCTCCATCACGGATTGTTTTATTTGTAGCTTATCTCCACTATGGGAGTATTAGTTGGTATAGCTTTTTATGTCCACTGCATACTACTACACTTAGATATACTGGTGCATTGTCTCTTTGTGTTTTTTATACCAATTAGATACTGCTCATATACTGCAATCAGTTCTAGTTCCTCCATCTTACCAGCCAGACTATGAGCATTTATATGCATATATTTTGTTATTTCCATTCTGAAATATTGTATTCTTTGAAATATGTATTTGCCTTTTATCAGGCTGTAATATTGGCACCTCCTTATTAGATGAATTAGCCCATTTCCCTTTTCACCCCCATGCCCCTTCTTTAATCCCATTTCCTTATTTACACTGCCTTCCCTATACTGTGTTGTATCACTTCCCCTTCCTAGTAGAAAGTCTCCTCCAACCCTCTAATCATCCTACTCCCTAGCACTGTAGCTCACTTTCCTCTAAGGTGCAATCCATCTTCAGAGTCAGATTCTGACTCAGACTCGAGTAATAAGGTAGACTGTCTGGTTAAGAAATTGGGGGGTAAGCATTTTATAAAAAGGGTGTGTGAGTCCACGGGGAAGGTGATTTTGGGTAAATGCATGAAGTTGGCAGGGGACACTTATGTGTGCAGCCTGTCCCCTCCCTGTGATCACATCCCCAGTTAAGCGCAAAGGCAAATTTTGACAGGGAAATATGTGGATGTTTTTAAACTTAAGATGCAAGCAACAGAGAATACAGAGAACAAGAGAAGGGTAGAAGGTGAGTCATATCATGGATTGGATCAGGGTATTTCTGGCATAATCCAGTTTCTATTTGGTCCACAAGCCAGACCAATCTGAATATCATGAAGTATTTAGATTTGATAGTAGATACCCACACAGCTTATGGGGGGACAGCATGGTCTGACTATGGCTGGGCCTTCCTCTGTAAAATGGCAGGAAGCAAGGTGCTTAACTTTAGGAGTAGGGATATGGACCTCTGGCACAGGCTGGTGATGCATGCAATACAGGAGGCTTGGTAAAAGGGTAGGCAAAATCATCTTTTCAGTGTTTCTCATACAATGAAGGGATTTGTAAGCTGGGGTATACATGCTGTTTTAAACATGCTTGCTTGAAGTTTGGTGGGAAACACCGCGGTAAGCTGTACCAAGGGTTAATTCTGAAAGGGAGCAGTTCATTTCAAGATGCAGCTGTTAAAGGCTCAGTCTGGCATATTAATAAGCAGAATAAGTGAGGTGGTGCAGATTTTCCATGACAGGGACAAGGTAAATTTTTTTTGCATAGTTTTAAGTTTAGTATCAAGGTTCCAGTTACAGGGGGTTTTGCCAGTGCAGTAGTTTACATATTTTGAAGTCTGCAAGTATGTATACTTGGTTGTTTATACACTTGAGTAGTCTCTAAGAAGGAGCTCGGCAAGTTTAGAATGGTTCAGCACTTGTTATATCATGAGGGGAGGTCAGTGTGTAATGTCTTAGACACTGATTTGTGTCTGTTCAATACCAGTCATTCGATCAAAAGTTGATGCTGGTCATGACAGCTGGCCTGGGGGCCCTTATAGCAAAAATGGATATAGAGTTAGCATTCTGGTTGCTTCCTCTACATCCAGATAGTTTCCAGTGGACGGGTTGTTAATTTCAGTGGCAGGTTTTTGTGCAGTTTTCATGTGCTGTGCTATATCATGCATGTATTTTGAAGCATTCAGCTCCTTTTTATATTGAGAAGTAAAGGCTAGGCAGGGCAAGGAACAGTGGCTCACTGTTTGGATGACTTCCTGTTTATTGGATCCCAAGAGGAGTGGGCTGTGTGCGCAGGCCCTGGGACAGGCGTAGATAGTGTTTGAGGATTTGGGTGTGCCTATAGCACATGACAAAACAGTCTTTCCTACAATGCAGATTACATTCCTGGGGGTTGAAATTGATTCTGCAAAGCTGTTGAAGTTGCCCAAGGACAAAGTGGGCCATGCACTGGCCCTAGTCAGTGCTGCAATAGACAAACGGAAGCAAAGGGTCTGTTGGGTACCCTCAATTTTGCATGTCGCATAATCCCCATGGGAAGGGTATTTAATAAGAGGATGGAGAGGGCTGCCATTGGAGTAAACAAGCCTTTTCACCAGATAAATGTCATAAGACAACTCAGGGAATATTTGAGAGTATGGGAGGTGTTTATTAAAAGGTTCAAAGAGGTTTGGCTATGGAGGAGTCCTTTGGAGTCTAGTGAGGAGATGAAGCTTGTAACAGGATCCTAAGTCCTCGGATTGACTTAGTCTGCTATGCCGGGGTTCTCTCTCTTGGGGACCGCCAGGGAAAGGTTGATGACTCCGGTGCTCCGCTCCAGCTAACCCAGGATGGGGGTCAAAAGAAGACCCTTGATACCACCCCAAATGAATGACACAGAACGCTAGTCAGGTTCCAAAACTGTAACACTTTATTTCGGCTGAATTCAGCTCTTTTATGTGGAGGTAATTGCATCAAGTAAAAACGCTTCGTTAGCGTATCAACTGCAGTAGGTGTATTTATAGGAGGTTTCAACTCTGTGAGTTTACTCTGTAAGTAGTTTGCAGCCAGACACAAGTGCAGCAGACAGACAGAAGTGTGTAGTTTCAAAAACTGCAGTAGTTTGAAAACGGCAGGAGTTTGGTGAAGGCATTGGTTTTGTCAGTTTGGTGAGTAACTGCTTTAATTCTAAGATGTCTGGTTTGGTGCAGTGTAACACTTGTCTGGCTGTTGTGTTCCGCAGTACTCTCTGGAGTTTGGGGTGTTGTCCAGTATGTTTGCATCTGTCCACATTGTATGGTGAAATTTCCAGGCTGCAGTCTTTGGTGTGTTATCTGCAATCAAAAGAAGTGAATCTTTCCCAGCTAGAGTGTGAAGTCAAGCAACCATGTAATCCACCACCGCAGCCCCAACGGCCCATGAAGAGAAGGGCTGTGTGGAAGACAGTTGGTTCCGGGAGGTTGAGAGTTGTGGAGCAGAAGCACAATACTGTTGGTATTTCGGTGTGTAATCCCTTTGGTGTCCTGTCTGAATTGGAAAGTGAGATTTCAGAAGATAAAAGCACAGATACTCAGGTACGGGATGTTGTGAGTCCCAAAGGAGAGAATTGTAACAAGCAGTCAGGAGCAGAAAATGGACTTAAAAAGAAGAGAAAGCATCTCCTTGTTGGTGACTCGATTGTTAGAGGTGTTGCTTTAGGGCAGAATGAGGATGGACTGAAGGAGGTGAGATGTCTTCCTGGTGCTACTGCAAGCAGGGATAAAAGACGCATCTCAAATATTGTCAAGGCTGCAACAAAGGAGACTGAAGTTGATCTGATCATTCATCTCGGTACAAACGATTTGTCCCAGAAAAGTGTTGAAGAGGTGAAAATGGAATTTCAAAGTCTCAGCCTGGAGCTGAGCAGAATGACAGACTCTATCACTTTTTCAGAGATTTTGCCAGTCCGCTCTGAAAATAGTAAGAGACTTCGTATCCTGGAGTTCAATGGTTGGCTAAGACAGTGGTGTAAAGAAGAAGGTTTTGGATTTGTCAGTCACAGTGTTAGAAGGTGGAGTTGTAAAGAAATGTTCAAGAGAGATGGTCTGCACCCGTCACACAGAGGAACTGAGGTACTTGGAGAAGAGTTCAGGTGTTTCTTGGAGAGGCATTTAAACTAGATGGAGGGGGCAGGAATTTCATTGAGAAGATTGATTTCTGTCCCCGAACAGTTTTGGTGAACCAGGGTTCTGAGTTTGTTAGTGTGATAGATACAGATGTTGGTGCACAGGAAGTTGCTGGTGCTTTACATACAGATGTTGGTGAGGTAGATGATGGTGCGGTAGATAGAGTTGTTGTTGGTGATAAATGTAATGTTCTTCGTGTAATGTGTACTAATGCTCGCAGCTTAGGCAACAAGCTCAGCGAGCTAATATCAATAGTTTGTAGAGATGACTTGGACTTGATTGTAATAACAGAGACATGGTTCAGGGACTGTAATGACTGGGAAATAGCCATTCCGGGATACACGTTGTATAGGAAAGATAGGGCTGAGAGAAGAGGGGGTGGGGTAGCCATTTATGTTAAAGATAGCATAAAATCCACATCGATCCAGAATTCATGTAAAGAGTTGGAGACTCTCTGGATCTGTCTGCAGAATAAAAAGGGATCAGTTACAAGAATAGGTGCAGTCTACAGGCCTCCGGGGCAATCTGAAGAGCAAGACAACATGCTAGTGGACGAGATTACCCAAATGGCAGTAAAGGGAGATATAGTAGTTATGGGAGACTTCAACATGCCTGATGTTGATTGGAATATCCCTTGTGCGTCCACATGTAGAAGTAGGAGCATCGTAGAAGCCCTGACGGGGATGTCCCTAAAACAGCTGGTGAAGGCGCCAACTAGAGGGGACAATATCCTAGACTTAGTATTCACAAATGGAGACCTGGTATCTGAGGTGAAGGTGGGAGAAAATCTAGGTTCCAGTGACCACCAATGTTTGTGGTTCGGAATCCAGACTGACTACGAGAAATCCCATTCTGCAACCAAAGTATTGGACTTTAGGAAGACGAAGTTTCAGGATATGGGAGAATATGTAAAGAAAGAATTAAAAGGGTGGGATAAAACACCGAGAGTGAGTACTCAGTGGAAGACACTCAAAGAAGTCCTCTTAAAGGCAACAAGATTACATGTTAGACAAATTAGCAAGAGGAAAAGAAAGAGAAATCCACTATGGTTTACTAGAGAGGTAAGAGCTATAGTGAAAGATAAAAAGTCTGCCTATAAGAGATATAAAGAGACTGGAAGTGAAGCGGACAGAGAAGGGTATAAAACTATACAGAAGAAGACTAAACAGATGATAAATGCTGCTAAAGCCTCAAAAGAGGAAGAAATGGCCAAATCTGTTAAGAAGGGGAATAAAACCTTCTTCAGATATATCAGTGACAGGAAGAAGAAAAACTGCGGGATTACAAAAATTAACAACGGAAAAAATCAGTATATAGAAGAGGAAAAGGCGGTCGCTGACCATCTGAATAACTACTTCTGCTCAGTTTTTTCAGACGGCGGCCCTCATAATCAGAAAATGGCTGAACACAGCATTGCCTCTAGTTGTATAATTTTAGCCCCAGTGTTTTCAGAGGCCGATGTTCTAGAGGAACTTGTCCGGCTAAAGTCAAATTATCACGGTGCCCGTGATTTGCTGCAGTTACTTGTCTGTCACCAGTAGGGGGCTTCTATTGGCTGTCTGCAGATAGCCCGCCTCTTATTGACTATTTAAACCTGGATTGGGCACCCTTTGAGTGCCCTTTCGTGTTGTTTCTGACCTTCTTGCTACCACTATGCTAGTGATAGCTGGGCCTCTGTTCCAGTGTTCCTGAGTTCCTGATCTCATGTGTTCCTGAGTTCCTGATCTCTGCTGTTCCAGTGTTTCCTGCATGCTGAAGTACTTCCAGTCCTGGTTCTGGCCTAGTCTCTGGTGTTGCAGTTCCTGCTGAACTTCTCTGCTGTTTTCTGACCTGACTGATCGTTGCTGGTTCCTGTCATCTCATCACCTGTCTTCAGTATCCTGGCGACCTTCTGCCTGGTCGCGTTGGTGACATTGCTCAATTCCGTGTTGGTCCCAGCGTGCGGACGCTGGTTTGCTCCCAAGCCTTGCGGCTATACAAACTCGCTTGTTACACCAGTGTGCGGTCACTGGTTCGCTCCAAAGCCTATCAGCTATACAAATCTGTGTTGGTCCCAGCGTGCGGACGCTGGTTTGCTCCCAAGCCTTGCGGCTATACTAACTCGCTTGTTACACCAGTGTGCGGTCACTGGTTTGCTCCAAAGCCTATCAGCTATACAAATCTGTGTTGGTCCCAGCGTGCGGTCACTGGTTTGCTCCAAAGCCTATCAGCTATACAAATCTGTGTTGGTCCCAGCGTGCGGACGCTGGTTTGCTCCTAAGCCTTGCGGCTATACAAACTCGCTTGTTACACCAGTGTGCGGTCACTGGTTTGCTCCAAAGCCTTTCAGCTATACAAATCTGTGTTGGTCCCAGCGTGCGGACGCTGGTTTGCTCCTAAGCCTTGCGGCTATACAAACTCGCTTGTTACACCAGTGTGCGGTCACTGGTTTGCTCCAAAGCCTATCAGCTATACAAATCTGTGTTGGTCCCAGCGTGCGGACGCTGGTTTGCTCCTAAGCCTTGCGGCTATACTACTCGCTTGTTACTCCAGTGTGCGGTCACTGGTTTGCTCGCTAAGCCTAACGGCTATACTATTCAGTGTTGTTTCCAGCGTGCGGACGCTGGTTTGCTCCAAAGCCTTGCTGCTTAACGATTCTGCTAATTTGCCAGTTCCATCTGACTGCTGCTATTATCTCTGGGCTGCCCTGCCCGGTATTGGTAAGGCCGGTAGAACCTTTTACCACATTCCATCTGAGGTTGCCTTACCCGGTATTGGCAGGGCCGGTAGAGCCTACATTGTGTATCTATTGAGGCTGCCTTGCCCGGTAATTTGGTAAGGCCGGTAAAACCGTTATGCTATTCCATCTGCAGGTTGCCTTACCCGGTATTGGCAAGGCCGGTAGAGCCTAAAGACTGTCCTGTCCGGTATACTGACAGGACCGGTAGAGTCTGCCTTCTGTCTGTGCTATATTCTGTATATATATATATGTATGTTATTGCCATCCTAAGTTATCATTTATTATTTCAATAAAATTGATTTTTATTACCTAAAACTTGTGTCTGAGAGTCATAATAAACCGTGACACAAATAAAGCAATGGGTCCGGATGGAATCCACCCTAGAGTTCTTAAAGAACTCCGATCTGTCATAGTTGGCCCCCTGACTAATCTGTATAACCAGTCCCTTCTTACGGGAGAAGTTCCTGATGATTGGAGAATGGCCAATGTTGTACCCATTCACAAGAAGGGTAGTAAAGAAGAAGCTAGTAACTACAGGCCAGTCAGCCTGACATCTGTAGTGGTAAAAATGATGGAGACTCTTCTAAAGAAGAAGATAATTGACCATCTAACAAAAAACAACCTGATGGACCCAAACCAGCATGGCTTCACTGAGGGCCGATCCTGTCAGACTAATCTCATTGATTTCTTTGACTATGTAACTAAAGTGCTGGATGAAGGTGGTGCTGTGGATATCGCCTACCTGGATTTCAGTAAAGCTTTCGATACAGTTCCCCATAAAGAGCTGATAGATAAATTATCAAGAATTGGACTTAACCCCTTGATAGTTCAGTGGATCTGCAGTTGGCTGAAGGACAGAAACCAGAGGGTTGTTGTTAATGGAGTGTATTCTGAGCAGAGACTGGTTACAAGTGGAGTGCCACAAGGATCTGTTCTGGGCCCTGTTCTGTTCAACATGTTTGTAAGTGACATAAGGGAAGGCTTGGCAGGGAAGGTTTGCTTGTTTGCTGATGACACAAAAGTGTGTAATAGGGTTGATGTTCCAGGAGGTGTCTGTAATATGGAGAATGATTTGGCACTATTAGATAAGTGGTCAAAACAATGGAAACTTCAGTTCAATGTTTCCAAATGTAAAATAATGCACTTGGGGACAAGAAACCCTCAATCTGACTATCGTATTGGCAGTTCTGTGGTAGCAAAGACTTCAGAAGAGAAGGATTTGGGGGTGGTCATCTCTGACAGCCTCAAGATGAGTAACCAATGCAACCAGGCGGTGGGGAAAGCAAATCGTATGCTTGGCTGCATAGCTAGAGGTATAACAAGCAGGAAGAGGGAGATTGTGATCCCTCTGTATAGAGCTCTAGTGAGACCACATCTGGAATACTGTGTACAGTTCTGGAGGCCTCATCTGCAAAAGGATATAACTAAAATTGAGCGGGTTCAAAGAAGAGCTACAAAAATGGTGGAAGGTCTAAAGCATAGAACTTATCAAGAACGACTCAGAGATCTAAATATGTATAGTCTGGAGGAAAGAAGAGAAAGGGGGGACATGATTGAAACCTTTAAGTATGTTAAAGGACTGAACAAGGTTCAGGAGGGAAGTGTGATTAATAAGAATCTGAATACAAGAACAAGGGGGCACAATCTGAGGCTAGTTGGAGGAAAAATCAAGAAAAACATTAGAAAATATTATTTCACTGAAAGAGTAGTAGAAACTTGGAACAAACTTCCAGCAGAGGTGGTTGATAAATCCACAGTAACACAGTTTAAACATGCCTGGGATAAACATGTATCTATCCTAAGATAACAATAAAGGAATACTAAAGGGCAGACTAGATGGACCAGGTGGTCTTTTTCTGCCGTCAATCTTCTATGTTTCTATGTTTCTATGTTTCAATCTACAGAGAATACAAAAGATTGTATAACTGATTCAACATAATTAACTTTAGAAACAAAAGAGCACACTATGGCACAAAGGGCTGAACTTCATGGATAAGGGACAGGGGTAAACATTGAAACAATGGGAACTCAGACTCAGCGAAGCCTCTTGTTACGGTTTTCAGACACTCAGACAGAGGGTTAGAATAAAATACAATTTTATTAGAGCAAAAAAAAACAATAACAAGCTTGCCCCCTAGGGGTAGTACTGAAAATAGCAGAATATGGACTGCAAAGCCCGATACAGAACATGGAATATATCTCTAGTACAGATATAGAGCAGGCAAATGATGACAGAAGACAAATGGTTAATTGCAAGGGGAATCAGTCTCAACCGGTGTAGGCACGCCCTTGGTGAACAAGGTTGCAGGAGGTGCAGGTCATACAACACTTTAAGTCTATTCAATGTGTACTCTGTAGATAAGAGCTGTGACTTGAGACTGAAGCTGCAGTGTGAATATTTGGTAGCCCCCACAGGAGTAAATGGAGACCAACGGAATTGGGATCGTTTCAGCCAATAGCCCCCACGGGCGTAACGGGAACCAACAGTATCGTGATAGCCTGAGCCAATAGCCCCCACGGGCGTAACGGGAACCAACAGCATAGTGATAGCTTGAGCCAATAGCCCCCACGGGCGTAACGGGAACCAACAGTATCGTGATAGCATGAGCCAATAGCCCCCACGGGCGTAACGGAGACCAACAGTACCGTGATAGCTGGAGTTACTAGCCCCCACGGGCGTCTACCGGAGACCAACGGAAGTGAATCACTTGAGCCCAAGCCCACAGGCGTAACGGAGACCACCGGTTGCTATACGGCTCGCAGCAGCAGAGTAACTGGCTAAGGCTTAGCAATGGATAAGTGGCAATATGGTAGAAGGAAGCAACACAAGTGATCAAGGCTCTCAGTAGCGACGCGGCACAGCAAGTGTCAATAGACTCAGCTAACTTCACCAACAATGAATATGGAAGGCTCAGCTTCAGGAAACATGGCTCAGCAATGGTTAACCCAGGAAATACAGGAGGCTCAGATCACACACTGCAGCGATCAGAATGTCACCGAGGCGACAACAGGAGCTGTAGACTGGAACGGCAGAATCCGGAACAAGTCCAGGAGCAAGTAGTCAGCCAGGCCGGGTCGGTACACGGAGGAAGTTCGCAGACAAGCCGGATCAGCAAATGAGCAGGAACGTCAGCCAGGCCGGGTCGGATCACGGAGAAGATTCGCAGACACGCCAGATCAGCAACAAGCGGGAAGTCAACCAGGCCAGGTCGGATCACGGAAGAGGAACACAGGAGCGTAGTTGGTACAGGCCAAGTCGGTACACAGGAGATCAGGAACACTGGATAACAGCAATACTGGCTCAGAAACACCACGAAAGGGCAACTGACAAGTGCCAATGGCCAGAATAAAACAGGTCACCAGGGGCGGGCCAACACTGCTCAACCAATCAGGGAGCCGCACAACTGAGAGTGGCAGAAAAGGATCACAGGGACCGTGATACCTCTGCACTTTGGCCGCTTCTTACAGCCAGCCAATGAGCCGGTGAGCTACTAGTTCAACGGGCCAATCCGGTGGCCGCCGACATTTCTCCATGTTATGGCAATGGAGTCCGTTACAACACCCATGATTTTGGAGAAGGGGCTGTCGAGGATATACAGGAAATGGTTAAACAAGAGACCCAATTAGGTTGTATATCTTCACATAAATAGATATAATAATAATATTAAATTCATTTGAGAACGGTACACAATACTAGGTATTGACACGCTACTTCACAGTAAAGAATTGATTGAAATAATCAATTACGCATATTTGTGTGAAAATATCTATAATTTATTTAAGTAAAATATACTATATATAAAATGTAATCAGAAATTATGTGAATGAGTAAACACCAATTGACTTAAAAATATATCTTTTTATATGACTTAGTCATATAATAATGTTTCTTTTTGAAATAGACATACAGTAAATGAAGAATCAATATCGCAAAATATTATTACCCAGCATAAACAGGATTAAACATTGCATAGGTGTATCCAGAGGTATTTGGTAGCAATAATTGAACACAACAGCATAGAAAGGATTAATTGATCCTTACAATTAATTATAGTACAGTTGGACTCAGATTATAAGAATGTCTGCCCCAGAACCTGTATAGACTATGCTAATTACGGTCTAAGGAATGTTATTATGCAAGTTGCTTTTAATAAAACAAACCGGTCTTTCCTTGTACCATATAAAAATATATCAACATTTAGAAAACATATCTGGAATAAAATCCCAGATTTAGAAAAATATAAATGTAACTATCTACTATTTTCAATATTGCATACCTTCTGGATAAAATATATCAATTGCATTTATTATTGTCAATAATAGATTAAACCAAGAATATACTCAGAAATAAATCTAATAATATATGTCTAGAAAGCACAACTAAAACTTTATGCAACATATAATATAAAAATGACAATAGCAATCCTATTTATTACACCTACACAACACTTCAAGGGTTAATCTACAGATTACAAAGTATATGGTTGCCCTACCCAAGATGATGGCTTGTTTTGTCTAGTGAAAGGTCAAAAGAAACCTCCCACTGTACAAAAGTTAGGCCCAAACATATGCAACAAAGAAATTCTTTGAAACACACACCAAAATAGACAAATAGCAGATTAAGGGCTAATTAAAGAATTCAACGAATTCACCAGATCAATATTAGCTCAATAGTCTTTTTAGAAACACAACTATATGATACAACATTTAATAATATTTAGATTTAATTAATATATAACGCTATATTGATCAAACTGTAATCAATTATGTTACCATTATCTTGATAAAATTGCAGATTAATTCTGTTTAGTTCCCAGAATACACTGCAGTCAATATGGCTTATTATAATAATTCTAACATTGGGTGGCCTTCCACTTATGAAAAATTATAAGAAACTATTTTTCCTCAAATGTAGAGGAAATATGTAATTCTTAGGACTTTACAGAATTAAAAAAAATATATGTTATACTTACCAAACAATCAAGGAGTGGTTTCTCTTAGAATTCTTAGATGTTACTTCAAGGAAGCCATCAAAAAGAGCCCCTGCTCCCCTAGGCATAAGTATTTTATAAGGTAAGTTCCTTTAGCAGAACGTCACTAGCCACCCTCTTCTGGGTCTCAATTCTATTACCAGTGCTAAAAAACAGGTGTTATGTTTTTTTAAGTCAGGTTTTAGTATCCTGTTACACAACTTGTGAAAACAAAATCAGCGGTAATTATATGCACCGCCAGTCAAAAAAAGCCCATAGGATACAACCAAAAACAAAGTGCAACTAGCATTCTATAACCCACGCTCAGTATTACCTCGTGTTTTGTGGTTACATTTTCTGTCAGTAATCCTGCTCCTCAAAAGCAGTGCAGAATACAGTATACATCATAGAAAACTGACATAGAGTGGCCCCCTTTAACATTTACCCCCCCCTTTGAAATTTGACTTATAGTTTTCCCATGACTTTCTTTCTCCATTTAAATTCAACATTGTTTCGTCTCCAATTTTTTCAACATGCACTTGTTGTATTTGTATTGCATGATTAACCTTATGAGTACCAGAGAGGTAGCAATGAATTGCAATGTGTTTGCTACCCCTCTGGTACTCAAAGGGTTAATAGGCAAGGTATGCGGCTGCATACCTTGCCTGTATATGTGTAAAAAGTCTAATTTTTTATTGTATTATTATTGTATTTTTTTTTTTTATTTCAGACCTCAAGTGGGGCATCGGGACCCCTCCTGACACCCCTTAGCATTGATCACCTCTCCAATAAACATATGTATATGTATATGGGCTTTCTTCTTTTTTTTGTTAAATTTGTTTTAAATTTATTGTTCAGACCTCGAGGGGGCATCAGGACCCCTCCTGACACCCCCCTAGCATGGATAACCTATCCATTTTAATAAAGCGCATATGACCTATGACATAGGTTATATGCACTTTTTTGTAATGTATAATCATTTCAGACCTCAAGGGGGACATCAGGACCCCTCCTGATATCCCCCCTATCATGGATCATCTATCCAGAAAGATAGATGATCCATGTGGTGACAAGGAAGGCATTTTCTGCCTTTGTTTCTTACTACTGGAGCCACTGGATAAGCCGGCTCCAGAAGTAGCTTGTAGTGAACCCTGTCACCGGTTTCATTCATAGAAAGCACAGCGCTGTGCTTTCATCAATGAATCAGTCACCAAATCTTACCTGGTGACATATTAAACGTCCCCCTTTGAAAGTCGACATATAGTGCTCCCATGACCTTCTTCTCCATTTTTATTCGACAAATATTGCCCCTTCGACATATTAACCCTCCCCCCTTTGAAAGTCGACATATAGTGCTCCCATGACCTTCTTCTCCATTTTTATTCAACAAATATTGCCCCCTTCGACATGTTAACCCTCCCCCTTTGAAAGTCGACATATAGTGCTCCCATGACCACCTTCTCCATTTTTATTCAACATATATTGGTCCCATCCAACATTGTTCCTTCTCCAATTTTATTCGACATACAATTTCCATATTCTTCATAGAATTGCCTGTATAACTGGTCCCTCTGCGCTGCAAGTAATGTTACGATGTGATGCCAATGCTCACTTTAATTTGTACCTAGATCACATGAATATGTACTTGGATCAGAGGTGTCTTTCATTGTATCCCCTTAGAAGCTTTAATATAGATACTTGAGTGTAATGGATATATAGTCTTTGGCAAGCTGAATGATGTCCTGGCAGCACTTACATCAGGGTACAGATGTCACAATTTTGCTTTATTTGATATTGTCATAAATAAAAGTTAGGTTTATTACTTTTGTATATGTTAGTTAATCCACATGTGTGATTGATGGGGTTGATATATGCTTGCTGAGTTCAGCAGGAAAATCTTTTTATTCCTTACAGTCTACTTTGTAGCACATTGCCAGTCTATGTATGTCACCTGTACTCCAACATGGGTTGCCTATCACATTCTACATGGCAAGTATTTGAACATTGACAACTTATATATATCACCGCCTAATCTGCATAGTTTGTCAAACATAACTGTGGTGACTGATCTGCCAAGTCACAATAACCAACTCATCTATCCCCACCTACCGCACATAGTTTGTCGAATACAAATGAAGTCGAACAGCACCAACCATTATCTGTCACTTCCTGCCCCTGCTTACCTTGCGACGTCACGTCATATCAGTCTCGACTTTTATTGGCTATTGAGATGTCATCACCCATTCTAGTTCCCCGCATTTGACTACAATTGTCCCAAACTTAAAACCCTTAAGAACCCCATTGTTTGGCTAAGTGCCTTAGTAACAATGCCAAAAAGTTCAAGATGACCCTATGACCTGAAAAAAAATATCTTTGGGGGAATCCCCAAGCAAGAACCAGCCCCCAACAGAGAGACAGACATCTTAGATCAGCCACCATCTTCCAGAAAAGCACCTAGCAGATGAGCAGCAATGGCCAGAAGAAGAGAACCACCCTTCAGCATGGAGGAGAATGAGGCACAAGTGGGGGCACTGCAGGGCTGCTATTCAGAGCTCTTGACCCATTGACCGCTTCCACCGCAGTAGTGGATAGGAAGAAGATGTGGGATACTGTAGCGGAAGCTGTCAATGAGGTGGCAGTGTCCCCATGCACATCGCACAGGTGCAGAAAGCGGGTCTACTGCATGAGAAGGCAGGTGCTGCTGAAATGGACGAAGATGGAAGTAGTGGGGTCATCTGGGGCTTTCAGGAGACCTGTTCAATTTTACACCTATGAACAGGCCCTGGATGGTCTCATTGCAGCATCTGAGGCAGAAGTTGCTCCTGCGGCAGATAGTGATGAGGCTGTTGCTGGCCCATCACATGCTGGAAAAGCTCCCATAACCCCTGTAGCAGGCCAGAGGAATCCTCAGATGCTGAAAATGACCAAGCCCCTCATCTTCCCCTGCCCCTCCAGCACCTGTCTTCCCTTTCAACATGCCCGCTCCTTTTCCTGATGCAAATGTTAGCTCCCATTCTCCATCAGCTGGAGGGAGCAACTCTTCTTCTGGTCTTGTGATTTGCACCAGTTCTGTCAGGAGCAGTGGCAGTGACGCCCCCTCCCTGCACACCTTAGAGTGAGAAGGGACGAAGTTGTTCAGTGTGCGACTCCAGACAGGGGACAATATCGAGGAGGGGAGAGAGGTATCGAAGGAAGTGGGAGGCAAATACAAACTTGCCACCCGCTTCCTCCGATGCCTCTCTCCCCTTCACCCGCTTCCTTCAATGTCTCTCTCCCTTCCAATATCCCCGGCCTTCTTGATGCCCCCACCGGGATATGAATGAAAGGATGTGAAGGGAGCGCTGCTGTCAGAGCACAGGGCTGCTTCCTCAATTGGTTCTTTACCTAGATCTCATTCATTTATAATGTCCTACCTCCTGTGTCCCATTGCTATTACTACTTTTGCTCTACTCTCTGTTTGAAGGAGAGTGGAGCAAAAGTACTAATAACAATGGGACACAGGAGGTAGGGCATTAAAAATGAATGAGATCTAACTAAAGAGCCCTGCGCTCTGATCACTTAATCAATCACCCGGTTTGACCCGGGTGACTGATTGAATGATGGGACCGCAGCGCTCCCTTCACCTCCATTCATTCATTCTGATCCTGATGCTGCAGTCGGCTGTAAAGCTGGCAGCATCAAGAATGCAGTAAATGCCTTTGGGGTCACCCTATGGATCATCTATCATTTTGGATAGCTGATTCATGGTAGGGGGGCTATCAGGAGAGGTCCTGGTGCCTCCCTTTGAGGTCTGATCGTTTCATAAACCATGAAAACGCATATAAGCTATGTTGCACATAGCTTATTTGCTCTTAACGTTATTACAGGGCAATTGTTGGCCTCATGGTAGGGAGGTGTCATGAGAGGTCATGACACCCTCCTTTAGGTCTAATGTGTATATGTTTAATAATAGTTTTTTTAATAAAACAAATGTTTAAAACACACACACATATACAGGCAAGGTATGTAGTACATAACTTGCCTATTAACCCTTTGGGTACCAGGGGGGCAGGAAACATGCTAAGCAATGCTTTCCTACCTTTCTGGTACTCAAAGAGCTAAGTGTTGAATATCAGACAGATTTGTCCACTACATGGCAGTCCCTGAGATGAATGTCGGATGGAGTTAGTATGTCAAATATATCCAATATATGTCGACATACTATGGGGGAGGATGTCCAAGGGGGGCATTGTATAGTGCTTGGTGTACTAATTTTCTTTATTGTAACCCTTTGAATGCCACAGGGGTGAGCAGTGCACATCCCTATGGCATTCAATGCTGTCCATGGTGCTGAAAGACATCTCTGTGTTCCCCTCCTGGCTGGGTAGGGAAGCACAGACTCATGTTATCCCTAACTCTCTGTTTTATTTTCTCCGACGGTGGTGCTAGATTTCTACATTTTCCTCTATGGGTGAAATTTTGATGTTTTGGAGACGGGAGATGTGTGTCTCAGAACTGCCGTTATTTCTTACTAGTGGGAACATTTGCATTGCTTACTTGATGTACAAAACCACAGTCTCCAGTTTTTTCTGCCGACGCAAACATTTGGATCGAGCCCTTAATCCTTTGTAATGCAATGTCCATGCATGTGTGTAGTAATGTAGTACTTTGTTATACAATGTCCATGTATGTGCATATTGTATAATGTTTTGTACTCTTCTCATTACAGATGATACTGATGGAGTACCCAGCTCTGGCAGGGAGGGAGAAGAGTTCTTCACCTTGAAGCTGCAGCCAGTCGCTGCCACTTGTCCTGCCAGTGTGGAGAAAGAGGTGGCTGATAATTTGTTTTCCTAATATCGCTCAGGTACACACATGTTTTTAATCACGTGTTACACATGTGTATGAGCAACCCCAGCTAGCTTTGGCCATATCATTATAAAACTATTAAATTACCACAGAGGTGAGCAGAGCATTGCTAAGTTATGCTTTGCTCACCTTTCTGACACTCCAAGGGTTACATATCTTACTAATGCACATATGTAGGAAATGTTTGTCATGCTCCTGCCATTCACATGATGACATTGTAGGCATGATGAATGTCATGGTTTGTTAAAGCCCTGCATTACAGTGATGCTTCATAGGCTAAATTTGCCACTCTGTTGTTGAGTAAATCCTGATAACTAGGTTATTCCACCTTGGTGCAGTTGTTGTGAACTTGAATGCTTACACATGTTAAATAAACTGAAGCATTTAATGAAGTCATTGTTTCTCATCACATGTTCATTCTTTCAATATCCAAAATAGGTCCAGCTGATGTGCAGGAAGTAGAGGAGGAGGGACAGACTGATGGAGGAGAGCAGGCCCCAGTTGGTACACCTGGGGACTACCACATGGAAAGGAGAGGTGAGGATAGTTTGAAATATGTCCTCCATTCAAAACATGTACATCCGTTCAATGTCTCCGTGGCCTCCGCACTCTCCCAGTGTTGTGCTGTACGATGGTATTAGACATCCGTTACGAAGGTGGACATGATGAGGCGGATGTAATTAGATTGCGTAAACGGCCGTATGTAGTGGTTGAGACATGCGTAGAAGATGCGCTCCAAGCATGGAACGCAGTACAGGCACAATATGTAGAGTGAGCGGAAGTATGGAGGATGTGACGGTAACCGCGCTCCCTCAGCGGCGATGACCCCGTCAAGAACTAACTCTCTCCCCAATCTCCAACCCCCTGACTCTCCTTGCTTGCCGCAGGGTGCCCTGAACCACCAGACAGCACTAGGGTCAGGGTAAACCAGAGAGCTTTATTGGTAAAACGAACACACACTTTTATACAGTTGAAGCAGACAATGATGATGGATAATACAATGGGCTGAGGGGCTGGGAACAAAGAAGGCCGTCATGATTGAGTTAGGGAAACAATGGGACTGTTTGGGGTTACACCTCATACAAAGGAGTGGGCTGGGCGTACAGTGTGGGACAATAGCCGGGACAATCAGGGCACTAGGGTCTACCAGACGGCCCGGGGCCTCCGCTTATAAGTCTTAGCCAATGGGAAGACGGACTACCGGGTATAGGGAGCCAATCCGGTAGCCGCCGACATTTCTCCATGTTATCCCAATGGAGTCCCTTTAAACTTATTCAACCAATCAGGCCCGGTAGGCGGGCCACCGATCGACCAATCCGAGAAGGGCCTACTTTCCCCATGCAAACTCAATGGAGGCCCTTTAACTCGGTCCAGCCAATCAGAGAGCCGCCTACTCCCCTGTACAATCTCTATGGCACTTTCCGTTCCCGTTAGCCCATTCTCGTGAGTGGCCAAATTCTGGTAGCTGTGCATTTAGCCCTTTTCCGATCCCTTGGTATTGTTCCTCGCAACCTTCCCCGCAACACGGCTCCCCCCTCTTGTTTCCAGGTTAGGCAGACCCAGCTAGATCCTGGACGGGTCGGCTTGGGGATGACCGGGTGACGCCGGTTTAGGGGTTTAGGTCGGTTTGTCGAGAAAGCCCGTCCGCGTTTCCATTCTGTTTGCCCGGCCTGTACTGTACAGTAAAGTTATATGGCTGTAGTGCTAAACTCCAGCGAAGTAACCGGCCGTTATCCCCTGATACCCTATTAAGCCAGATGAGGGGATTGTGGTCAGTGAGGATAGTGAAGGATTGGCCATATAAGTACGGTTGAAACTTCTTAAGAGCCCATACCAGGGCTAGGCACTCTTTTTCTACTGCCGTGTAACCCACCTCCCGTGGTAATAGCTTCCGGATGATATAGGCCACGGGATGTTCACAGCCGTCCTCTCCGACCTGACTTAGTACAGCGCCCAATCCGAAGGTGGAAGCATCTGTGTGGACAGAAAAGCGTTTCATGGGGTCAGGTGCAGCGAGAACAGGGGCAGACACAAGCGTGGCTTTTAGCTTCTGGAAGGCTGTTTCGCAGTCTGGAGACCATAGAACGTGTCGGGGTAGTCTTTTTTTTGTCAGGTCCGTCAGGGGTTTTGCAATGGTGCTGTAGTTGGGGACAAAGCGTTGGTAGTACCCTGCCGTGCCTAGGAAGGCTAGTACCTGGGTTTTGGTCCGGGGAGTGGGCCACTGGGCAATGGCCTCTATTTTTGCGGGATCAGGTCGTTGTTGCCCGCATCCTACCCGATGACCTAGATAGGGAACCTCGGATACCCCAACCACACACTTTGTAGGTTTTAACGTCAGCCCAGCTTTCTGAATCCGATCTAGCACGCTGTCTAGGTGGAGTAAATGATCTTCCCAGGTATCACTGAAAATTGCGATGTCGTCCAGGTATGCACCGGCATAGTCCTGGAGTCCATCAAGGAGTTGGTCAATCATTCGCTGAAAGGTTGCCGGAGCGTTCTTCATCCAGAACGGCATAACCTTGAACTGGTATAGGCCGAACGGGGTGATGAACGCCGACTTCGGGATGGCCTCGGCTGCTAGGGGGATTTGCCGATAGCCCTTACAGAGATCTATAGTTGTGAGGAATCTTCCTCGGGCAATACGGTCGAGGAGGACGTCTACCCATGGCATGGGATATGCATCAGTCGTGGTCCTGTAATTAAGTCGGCGATAGTCAATACAGAAGCGAGTGGTGCCATCCCGTTTTGGAACCAACACTACCGGGGATGCCCAGGGACTAGTGGACGGTTCTATCACCCCTAGGTCAAGCATCTCCCTCAGTTCCTGGCACATACTAGCTCTAACGGAGTCAGGGACATGGTAGGCTGCCTGCCGGAGTGGGGGTTGTCCGGGGGTCTCTGCCTGATGTACCGCGAGATGAGTGCAGCCCGGGTTGGTAGAGAACATTTCCTGATATTTAACTAGCACCCGAGTGACCTGTTCCTGCTGCAGGGTCCCTAACTGCTCGGCCAGTTTGACTGCCCCTATTCCTGCCTGCCCTGCCTCCGCATGGGGAAACTCCGGCAGCGGGAGACCCTCAGGGTCCTCCGCGGCTGGGGCACAGATCGCTGCGATCTCCTCGGGCCGCTCTTGATATACCTTGAGCATGTTCACATGAAAGGTCCGCTGTATCCTTTCATCTGAACATTTGGCAACCAAGTAAGTTGTATCACAGAGCGCCTGCACTACTCGGTAGGGTCCTTGCCATGCCGCTTGTAACTTGTTCTGGGGAGTGGGTTTAAGTACTAGGACTTTTTGTCCCACTTCTAGAGTCCGATTCTGGGCGGTACGGTCATACCACCTCTTTTGCCGTCCGTGGGCTACCTGCAGATTCTCTCGCACTAGGGTAGTGAGCTCTTTCAACCGGTTCCTGAACGTGAGCACATACTCTAGGATGGAGGTCCCTTCTCCCTCTACCCTACCCTCCCAGTGGTCTCTCACCAAATCTAAGGGCCCCCTCACCCTCCACCCATACAGTAGCTCAAAGGGGGAAAATCCTGTCGACTCCTGGGGTACCTCTCGGTACGCAAACAGGAGATGGGGCAGGTATCGTTCCCAGTCCCGATGGGTTGCCGTGAACGTGCGGAGCAGTTGTTTCAGGGTGCCATTAAACCTCTCACAGAGGCCGTTCGTCTGGGAATGGTAGGGTGAGCTGAGCAGGGCTTTGACCCCGCACAACTTCCACAGCTGCTGCGTGAGTTCCGTGGTAAATTGGGTACCCTGGTCCGAGAGAATCTCCCTAGGAAAACCTACCCGGGAGAAGACTCGGAGCAGGGCATCCGCCACTGTCTCAGCGTGTATATTGGTTAGCGGGATGGCTTCGGGGTATCTGGTGGCATAGTCGACTACCGTCAGGATGTATTTTTTCCCCGAGGGGCTGGGCCGGGGCAATGGTCCTACCAGATCCACTGCCACCCGACTAAAAGGTTCGTCAATGATAGGGAGGGGGTGCAGGCTTGCCCTGCTATGGTCCCCCTTTTTACCCACCCTTTGACACGTATCACATGTGCGGCAATACTGTCGGACGTCTCCTGTAATCCCCGGCCAGAAAAAGGTCTGTGTCAGACGGCGGTGGGTGCGAGTCACCCCTAAATGACCAGCCAAGGGAATATCATTCCCGATACGCAACAGGTCTTGCTGGTCTTTGTGCGGCACTACCAGTTGTTGTTTGGGCATCGGGCTAGGTCCTGGACCGTCCGTTACAGGGTACAGTAACCCCTGGTCCCACTCTATTCAGTCCCCTTCCAGTCCCCCAGGGTCCTTCCCTGCTCGTTCCCGGTAACCCGCCAAGGTGGAGTCCGTCAAAGTCTCTTGGGCCAAGTCCGTGGGTGAGGGCCAGGCCCTCGGGAGGGGAATAGGGAGGTAGTCGGGGTTCCTGTCGGGAGGCTGCTCACTTACCGGTGTCTCCTCCTCCGGACAGCCTTCCTCCCTGCGGGCCTGCTGCCTGGTGACTGCTGCACAGGTATGGGGCCGGGGTTGGACACTGTAAGCTGAGGTCAGCCGTCCCAAATCGTTTCCTAACAGGACTTCCGCTGGCAGGCTCCTCATAACCCCAACCTCCACCTCCCGGGCTCCCTTGCCCCAGTCCAGATGAAGGCGAGCCGTAGGGATACAATGAATATTCCCTCCCGCTACCCGGACGGCTATGGAGCGCCCGGTTTGTTCCGTGGGGGCCACGAGCCGGGGTTGTATCAAGGTAATGGTGGCCCCTGTGTCCCTTAGACCCTGAGCGGGCCGGCCATTAACCCACACAGCCTGGCGGTGATGGTCCCGGTTGTCGGCAGCGGCTGCCTGAACCGGGTCGGCTTCATAAAGAACTCCCCTGTCTTCTTCCTCAGTCCATTCAGGGAAGGACCGACGTTCCTCAGTCTCAAGACAGTGCACCGTGCCCCGGGCCGGGGGGTTAGGGTTCCGAGACCCGGAGGCGTGACTATTCCTGGTGGGACAATTGCTCCGCACATGGCCAGTTTGATCACAAGCATAACAACGGATCCCCGTTGCCCGAGCTGGGCCGGGGGTGCTCCCCCGCTGTGTAGGTCCCATTGCCACGGGTCTGGGGGGCACCCGCGCTGGAGGTGGCTGATAGCGGCTCACAGGAGGTCGCTTTTCTGGAGTCACCGTCCTTCGGGCGTCCAGGTACTGGTCGGCCAGTACAGACGCCTGATAAGCGGTGAGAGGTTTCCAATCCCTTACCCAGTCTCGAGCCGCAGCCGGGGCATGCTCATAAAATTGCTCCAGGACCAGTAACTGCAGGACCTCGTTCACAGTGGTGGCCTGGCAGCCCCGGATCCACCCCTCAGCCGCCCGCACCATCCGATGGACCCATTCTGTACAAGATTGTCCGTCCTGTTTCCTCAAGCTGCGAAATTTTACCCGATGAGCCTCTGGGGTGATTCCATACCGGGCTAATAGTCTTTGCTTCACCCTTTCATAACCCCTACAGTCCTCCTCTGGCATTGCTTCATATGCCTCCATGGCCCGGCCCGTGAGTCGGCTCACTAGCAAGGTAACCCAGTCGGCTTCCTCCACCTCCTGCAGCCCGCATTGACGCTCAAATACCTGCAGATACCGATCCAGGTCATCCTTAGTATCATCAAACATAGGGAACGCTTGGTAAGGGATCTTCCTCCTACTTCGAGCGTCTCCCCTGTCGGACAGGGTGGAGGCTCGGGTATCCCGCTGTAACCGGGTCGCATCAGCGAGCACACGGTCAATGACCTCGTGCGGTGGATTATCCCCGTACAGGGCCAGTCGCCACTGCACCTCCCGCTGCATCTCCGAGGAGTCCGAATTCTCCGACGGGGTGCGACTGTTGCGATCCCCCTCCATTAGCTCTGCAATAAGGGTAGCCTTGCTTTTGTTGCTGGCCGCTTGGCCCCGGGCTTCCAGTAGGTCCTTCAGGGTGCTACGCTTTAGCTGGCCGTAGCCCTGCTCCATCCACCATGCCCTGCGTTGCGGAGGCCGGGGTCAAGTCAGCGACTGTATCTCCCCCTGGATGCTGGTCCCAGTTGCGGCTCTCTGTGAAAAGGTAAGATCCTGTCGCTTGCCACCAGTTGTGACGGTAACCGCGCTCCCTCAGCGGCGATGACCCCGTCAAGAACTAACTCTCTCCCCAATCTCCAACCCCCTGACTCTCCTTGCTTGCCGCAGGGTGCCCTGAACCACCAGACAGCACTAGGGTCAGGGTAAACCAGAGAGCTTTATTGGTAAAACGAACACACACTTTTATACAGTTGAAGCAGACAATGATGATGGATAATACAATGGGCTGAGGGGCTGGGAACAAAGAAGGCAGTCATGATTGAGTTAGGGAAACAATGGGACTGTTTGGGGTTACACCTCATACAAAGGAGTGGGCTGGGCGTACAGTGTGGGACAATAGCCGGGACAATCAGGGCACCAGGGTCTACCAGACGGCCCGGGGCCTCCGCTTATAAGTCTTAGCCAATGGGAAGACGGACTACCGGGTATAGGGAGCCAATCCGGTAGCCGCCGACATTTCTCCATGTTATCCCAATGGAGTCCCTTTAAACTTATTCAACCAATCAGGCCCGGTAGGCGAGCCACCGATCGACCAATCCGAGAAGGGCCTACTTTCCCCATGCAAACTCAATGGAGGCCCTTTAACTCGGTCCAGCCAATCAGAGAGCCGCCTACTCCCCTGTACAATCCCTATGGCACTTTCCGTTCCCGTTAGCCCATTCTCGTGAGTGGCCAAATTCTGGTAGCTGTGCATTTAGCCCTTTTCCGATCCCTTGGTATTGTTCCTCGCAACCTTCCCCGCAACAGAGGATGTGACCGGAAAAGAAGGAGAGGGGCTATTGTGGAATGGCGGGTATTGAAAGAAATCCTTTCTATAAATAACGGACACAAATGGCAAGTATTTTCAATTAGTAGCTCTTGAGGAAGTAGGCTAGCCCTACGAAACGCGTTGAGCGGGTATTTTGTTCATTTATGTCTATATATTTTATTCATCAGTACTGTCATTTTATTTTATATTTTTCTTTATTATTTTAAAATAAATTTACTATTTACCTATTCACCTGTGTATGGTACAATTAATAATAGAACACCTAGTAGTCTGTACATATCCAGAGGATATTACCCACCTAGAGAAGGTCACCTAAGAGAAGAAAGGAGAATACATTCTGCCTGAAGATTAAAAATAGAAGGAGACAGGTGAAGGATACCTGGGAGACTAAGAGATGATAACCGACCTGGGGTTTAAACCAGGAATGTGGGATACACTGAGAGGCAGTATTTTCCTCTCTAAAAAGTGAGTACCATTTCTACGCACGTGGTGAAGGTTTGAGACTGTGAAGATACTACACTTATAGGAATTCCCTGCACTGTTGTTTTTTTTGTGTGTTCAATGTCTAATACCTCTTTTGTTGTGTGTTGGTGGTTTATTTGTGTGTGGGAAGGGTTTTGTGTTTCTGATTGTTGTTACCATTTCAATGGCAGAGGGGTACGCAATGCGTTCTCCAAAAAAATGTGTTGCTTTCTGAAATGGGTTAAGGCTCCATACAATTCTCATCCTAGTGAAAATGTCCTGTATCTCCTCAGGATCATTGCAGGCTGTATCTGGTGAAGAGGCTAAAGAACCACCTCTGGTGGCGTCTGCGTCTGCTCCTGAGGCCATGGAAGGGGAAGTGCATGGTAAGTAAAATCCTAAATCTGCTGTCCCATGTGTGTTCTCCCTGTCGTGTGACATTATCATGTTATGAACAAATATCATTATGTGATTTTTGTTCATGTCATAATCTTGTCACACACATATGCTTGGCTCTAGGCCATAGCACACACCTACAGTTCTGGTTTGCTGGCTAGCACTAAATGAGCATGGGTGGATCAATCATAATGACAGTGATGATCCACCTGTGCCCAATCAGGGCTAAAGGGCAAACCCGACCTTTCAGTTTGTCCATAGCAGGGGTGGACAATCCTGTTCTCAGGCCACAACAATGGCAGACGTTTACTGCGTCTCATCAAACTAACACATTTTGTGGGGTGATTCTCAGCAATGGTCCTGTTGTCTCAGATGCACAATAATGCCTTCTAACCACCACAACAGTGCATGTTTTCAAGATGTTCTCACTTAACCACAAGAGGTATTGACATTTACTTGTATTCAAGTGACAACATGCACTGTTGGGTTGGTTAGAGGACATGATTGTGCATTCTAGACAACAGGACCATTGCGGAGAATCACCCCTCTATATGCATCAAATATCTGTGTGCCAGAGAGGTGCTCGCTGCTTTGCATTTCTTCTTTCCCCACAGCTGCATCTGTTGAAGAGCAGCGGCACCCTTCCAGCCAGGAGCACTCAGAGACCCTGGACGCCCAACATGGGATCACAGCAGCCGTCAGGGGCTTACACTGGCAGCTGGCATACACCATGCTCTGTCAGGAAAATCTGTTTCAACAACAGGTGGAGCAGACCAGGTTGATTCTGGGCCTTCTGATTGTGCATGGTGTGCGCTCAGGGCCAGCCCCCGCCTCCAGCAGCTCCTCATCAGACAGCAGCCTGGCATCACCCACTGCCCTGCCTGCTGAACGGGGTTGTAGGCACTACCTAGGCAGACAGGGGCCTCGCACAACGGGAGGAAGGCAGTACACCCACTAACTTGTTTTTATTGTTATTATTATTATTGTTACTATTACTACTATTAATATTTATAGTTGTAACGGACGTTGAGAAGGGACCGCATCGCCTTCCACAGTCGTTCCTGGGTCTCTCCTTCTTGACGCAAGATAAGCTCCGTCAGATGCACCGGTTGAAGTATGGACGGTCACTGGAAACAGTTGCAGGATCACTGGAAGCAGGGAAGCATGGAAGTAGAGAATGAAGCCTCTACTACCAGGCTACAATGAACAGGGAAAGTGTTGCAGGAACAAAGGGTAGTGGTTGCCCAGCCATTCGAGCACTCCGGTGCTCGAATTGAAGGTTCTACTGGAACTGGAAGAAGCAAGGCAGAGTCCACGTCGCCGCTTGACAGGCCACGAAGTTGGATCTCAGGAAACTGGCAGCAGGAGGTCGACGATTCAGGATACTTGGCGCAGATGGGTATCAGAGTGGACACAACTAAAAACACAGAAGCGCAAGAACATCTAAAAGAAGCATCTAAAAATCTGTTGAATAAGCATAAAAGATTCTACTCACACGAAGACCAGGATCAAATCAGCTTGTAAACAGAAACTGGAAGATGTCATTCAGTGGTGCCTTTCTTCCAAGAAAGTCAAAGAGACCTATAAAAACGGCAAAAGCACAAACCCAAGGCGAAGCCCTCTAAGAGTAATACTGTATGCAGAAAATGCTTCCACAAATAAAGATAATTGCACTCACCAAATGTGCCCGCTGAAATTGTATATAAGGTCAGAAATCCAAAAGGAATCTCTCGTGGATAACACACTGAAATTTATTGATAAAATATACCCAACATGTTTCGTGAGTCAACCGCTCACTTCATCAGGGGATGTAAAATGTTACAAATAGGTACTTTATATATAAAATACAAATGTTACATACCAATCCCACTTCTGCCTCTGACAGTCGTCTGTGTACAGCTACTCCAAACTATTTCCTACACCTCCCACTCCATCTACGTGACGCCGCACTCCAAGCCTCGCTATGACCGGTTGCTAAGCAACTAGCTGATGCCTGACGCTGCGTCCGGCAGTGGAAGGGTGGCGAATATATGTTGGAAGAGCAGTTAACTCGAATGTCCCGAACTGTATGCAATAGTACATATTGCATATACAGATCATTATGGAAGAAAGAGGCTGAGACTGGATATTAAGTATTAAAAACCACACAGCAAACAGAGAGAAAATATAGATATATAGAAAATACAATATAAATCCCAGTATAAATCACATATCAATCTTCAGAAAGAGAATCCTAAATATTAAAAACAACATATAAAGGATATAAAACACAAAAGGACAACATTCATAGAAAGGCTATAGAGGACTACAGAAAATTATTGACCTCCAGCTCCTCATTTAAGCCATGAGGAGCTAGTGTACCCAACCTGTAGATCCAAAATGCCTCTCTTTTACACAGCCTGTTGTATCTATTAGGAACCGATACAGCCACATGTTCTATTCCACAGATTTTAAAATTGGCCAAATTTCCTTGGTTACAAGTATTAAAGTGGCGCGGTACAGAATGATCCACAGACTTTTTTTGTATGAGACGTCTGTGTTCACCTGCTCTATCTCTAAAGTTCCTAGTAGTCCTTCCAACGTACTGTATACCACAGCCACATTGGATCACGTATACAACAAACTGTGTATTGCAAGTAATCAATTGTTTAATCTGGAATTCCTTCTGATAAACAAAACTACGTACTACAGTCTCCTTGTTGGCAATATACTTACAGTTCATACATCTTACATGCATACATCTAAAGTTGCCTTTGGGTGATGCGGTACCAAAAATGCCCTTATCATGAACATTATATTCTTTGTTTAATACTTTTTTAGGGCGACTAGGGGCAATATGTCCTCGAATAGTTTTTGCTTTTTTGTAAATCACTTTACTGGACTTACTAATAAGTCCATTAAGAAGTGGGTCTTCTAAAAGGATACCCCAATGTTTAGATATGATGTTATGAATCATAGTAGAAGAAGTATTGTACTGGGTAAAAATAGCCGGCAAACGTGTTTTCGATATCCCATATGTCTTTTGTCTTTGTTCTCTTTTCTTTTGATTATTGGGCGGAGCTAATAGTTGGTTCCTATCTAAATTTAAAGCTCTATCATATGCTGCCTGAATGACCGTAGAAGAATAGCCTCTTTCTAGAAACTGTGCTCCTAGAGCTTTTCCCTTTTCTTTAAAATCTTCTATGGAGCTACAATTTCTGCGTAGGCGATGGTATTGCCCAAAGGGAATGTTGCTAATCCACTTCAGATGAAGACAACTATCGGCCTTAAGATATTGATTCCGACTTACTTCTTTTGTATATGTAGAACTAACAATAGGCTCTCCCACTACTCCTTTCAGGCTTAGATCCAAAAATTCTATACAATCCTTTTTGATTGTCGAGGTGAATTGTAGTCCCATATTATTGGAATTGCATTGAGATATAAATGAATTAAGATGTTTCTCTGATCCCTTCCACACAATCAGGATGTCATCTATGTACCTCCTATAGAACACCAGGTTGCCCCCCCATCTGCTAGAGGGCCATATGGATAAGTCCTCCCACAATCCCATAAACAAATTTGCATAGGAGGGGGCAAAGCTGGTGCCCATGGCAGTACCAGTGATTTGTAAAAAGAAGGCATCCTGAAATGTGAAAAAGTTATGATACAGAATAAAGGATATACAATCCAATAAAAATTCACCTTGTTCTTGACACAAACAGGGATCTAAATCAAAGAAGTATCTAAAGCCTGTAGACCCAGTGTATGGTCTATACAAGTGTACAGTGAGGATACATCCAAAGTAGCCCAAATAAACTCTGCTCTCCATTGAATAGATGACAACTTTAATAATACGTCTTGTGAATCACGAATATAAGATGGCAATTTTTCGACGTATTTTTGGAGAAAAGAATCATCATAGGCTGATAAATTGGATGTAAATGAATGAATCCCAGCAATAATAGGTCTTCCTGGGGGATTCCTAATGTCCTTATGTATTTTCGGAATTTGATAAAAGAAGGCTATCTCCGGGTACTCAACATTAAGAAAATCAAATGCTTGTTTAGTGAGTATACCTTGGGCACATCCTCTCGTCAACAATTCCTTCAACAAGTCGCCGTACACTATGGAAGGGTTGTTAGTAAGTTTTTGATATGACTTACAATCACCTAATAATCTAGATGCTTCTTCAAGATAAACTAAGGTGTCTTGTACAACTACAGATCCGCCCTTATCAGCTTCTCTAATGGTGATCGAATGATCCTTGGACAGCCTTTTCAAAGCCCTTCTTTCCTGAAAACTCAGATTATCTTTTTTCATATTTAAAGATTGATAAGGAATTTTCTTATAATAATCTCTCATAACCATTTTGAAGAAGGATTCCACAAAGGGGCCTTTATACTGAGTGGGGAAGAAATGGGATCTTTTCTTAAATTGGGAATGAACAATGTTAAGATCAACCTTGTTCATATAAATTTCTTCTTCTTCTTCCATACAGTTCCCCTCTTGGAATAAAGACTCCAAAATTTGCAAATTTTCAGAGTCTGGTGCTCCCCCAAAGTCATCCGTAGAGTTATTAAAATTCTTTTCAGATAATGCTTTAGACTTGAAATATCTCTTAAGGGATAATTCCCTCACAAATCTTTTCATATCTAAAAAAAAATTAAAGTCATCAGACTTATTAGAGGGGGCAAATTTCAAACCTTTTTCTAAAATTCTAACTTCTTCTTGGTTAATGGTTTTACTAGAAAGATTAAAAATAGAGCCTTTGTTGGTGTAAGGAGGAATACTTATGATTTGCATTGTTTGTTTTCTTCTTCCTTTCCCCCCTCTACATCCTCGTTTGATGGACACTTTAGACCATAAGCAATACAAGACTCCAGGACTCCTTGTTCACTCCAAACATAACTCACTTTATTGGCAAAGACCACAGATATTTATACACAGTACGGTACATTGGATCACATGGGGAATCTGATACAACAGGGAACATGATTAAATCATAACACATCAGACAAAGGCCAGCAACAGATGGTCTTAACAGATACAATAACTCAGACATGATTACATTTCAGATACAAAAGGGTTTGATTGAACAAAGACTTGAGGGCTTGAACTGATTACCACACGGCAGGGCGTCTAACTGCAGTTCACAATGGCTTAATTAACACACAGCAGGGGGTCTAGCTACAGTACACATAGTCAAATGGCTGGAGTGGCTGCAATACACATTGGAATAATTAACCCCTCACTGCCACCAATCTACCACAGGGCAGTAATACAGTCCATTTCCTCATTCACATAACGCATATGCAAACTATTTTTATTGCATAACCAGGGAAAAATGTCCACAGTTTTTGGTTAAACAAACTTATGGCCAGACCAGGGCTCAACTAACGGGTAGGATCTGTTACATTTCTCCCCTTTTTTTTGTACCAAGCCAGCGGGGGTAAGTGCTGGCTTGGGACTCTGGAAGAGCTTCATTGTGTTGAGCCCCTTGTCTGGAGCTGGGAGTCCATTTGAGTCTCTTGTCCTGGGTCAGGAAAAATATCAGCCCCTTGTCTGGAGCTGGGAGTCCATTTGAGTCTCTTGTCCTGGGTCAGGAAAAATATCAGCCCCTTGTTTGGGCCAGGCAAAGAGTTGGGTCCTTTGTGTGAACCAGGGGAAAACGTCAGTCTCTTGTCCAGGCCAGGAAACAGCAGGTGTGCCAAGCTGGGGCCCTTGGTCCTGGGCCATGGGAACTGGTGCCTCTTGATTTTAGCTGGCACCAAGTTGGGAGGCCTCTCAGGGCCCATGCTCCATGCAGAGCTGGGATCAGGCCCTCCTGGGTCTGGGGCCAGTGGCTCAGGGTCCATAGTCAGTCCATACAATGGATCTCCCTTGGATAATTGTGTTTCTGAGTCCTCAGTGGCCTGGGGGTCAATTTGGGGAATGCTGGGGACATCTCCCCCTTTCGGTGGGGCAAGTACCCCCCAGTGACAGGAGAGGATGCTGCTCCCACTCTCCTGGACTGAGGCAACATGCAGAGAACTGTGGGCCACACTGGGGACTCGTTTGGCCAGGGTAGGGACATTCAAAGGGCAGGTGAGGAGCGCACTCCCACTCACCAATTCAGGGCAAGCCGATTCTGTGCTTAGAGTAAAACTGGGGCAAGACCCAACTTCCTTAGGGAGGACAATGGTCCCACTCCCTTTGGCTGGGTCAACAGAACAAGGGGGAACAAATGGTGGGCAGCTGGTGAGTACTGCTGTCCCACTCACCACAGCCAGGGTTTCACAATGCCTGGTGGGCACATTCCCACTCACCAGGCTAGGGGTCACAAGGGAGCTGGTGGGGAGCTCATTCCTACCCACCAGTTCGCAGGTTACAGGGGAAACAAAAGCATCCTTGGTGAGGACAGTGGTCCCACTCACCAAGATGGGGGTCTCCAGCAAAAAGGCAACAACCGGTGGGCTGGTGATGAGGACTGGTGTCCCACTCATCACTGCCAGGGTCTCGCAGGGCCTGGTGGGATCACTTCCACTCACCAGGCCAGGGATCAAAGGGGAACTGGAGAGCTCTCCTACTCTCAAGGCTGGAGTTCTCAGGGAAAGTCGCAGGGTTGCTGGTGAGGCACACCTTCTCCCTCACCAGTTCAGAGTCCATGTGGCCACTGGGAGGGACTGCAGTCCCACTTCCCATGGCAAACTCCTGGGGAGCACACATCCTTCTTTTTCCAGGGCAACAGCAACAGGGGACGGACTGGGGCTGCTGATGGGACCTGCATCTCCTTCACCACAGCAGGGGTTTCCCAGGCCCTGGTGAGATCACTCCTACTCACCAGGCCAGGGTTCACAGGGGGGGTTGGTGGGGCACTCCTTTCCACCCACCAGTTCACAAAACATATCCACAGGAGGGCCAGCAGTACTGTTCTCTTCTAGCCCACTGGGGTCCTCCTCTTGTAGTCCATCACTCGCAAGGCCCTTCTCTGCCTTGAGGGAGATCGCAGTCCCATCCCTCAAGGCGGCATCATACGTGGCCCTGGGGAGCGCACACTGCTCCTCTTCCAGGGCATTTTCCACAACAACAGGGGGCATCACTTTGGGGCTGCTGGTGAGCTCTTCCATGCTCACCACAGCAGGGGGTTCACCGGGACTGATGGGCTCTCTCCTACCCATCAGTTGGGGCACAACATTGCTGCTAGTAGGGACCTGCATCTCATCCACAGCAGCTGGGAAAGGGGCAACATGCCTATCAGGGGAGACGTCTTTCCCATCCCCTGATGCAGAGGCATCTTCTTGGCTGAGGAGGAACGCATTCCCACTCCTCAGCTCAGGCAAAACATCATCCAGGGGCAAAGGGTTATCAGGGAGGACTGTTGTCCCCCTCCCTGATGTGGGGAAAACACAAGGGGCACTGGTGAGAAACAAATTCCCACTCACCAGTGTGGAGTGAACAGGGGCAGTCTCATCTAGGGCATCCTCTTCCCTGAATTCCTCCTTGGATGGATTACCCCTCCAGTTTTTTCTCTCTACATATCTTCTGATCCTCCGGAACAGGCCCATGTATGCCCTCTCCAGGTGCCATTCCCGCTCAACCAGGTCATCTAGTTCCCCTCCTAGCTCGGGGATATCCTGGAAACCCAGCATCGCTTCCCGGACATCACGGATCTCCCAGAAGCGCTTCTCCTCCTGGCTTCCGAAATCAAGATCATCATCAAAAGCCTCCCACTCTATTCCTGGGCCGTTGTATACATATTGTGCTGGAAAACTCCTATGGCGAATTCGACTGACGAACCTCCTCTCCGCTTCATGGCGAAGAACAGTATATCGGTCATGTAGGTCACTCTCCACCTCCACAAACCGGTACATACTCTCTTTCCAATCTGGTAGAGGAGTTCTTCCCAGGATAGGCCAGCGTAGTTCCAACAGGTCCCCTAGCAGGCAGATCCAGTTGGGCTCGACAGCGTCCATGGGTCCCCAATAAACTGCCATGTCTCCCTCGATGCACCTGATGAACGAAAGAGAAATCCCACCGCTATGCCACCAATGTACGGAAGCTGAGAAGGGACCGCGTCGCCTTCCGCCGTCGTTCCCGGGTCTCTCCTTCTTGACGCAAGATAAGCTCCGTCAGATGCACAGGTTGAAGTATGGACAGTCACTGGAAACAGTCGCACGATCACTGGAAGCAGGGAAGCATGGAAGTAGAGAATGAAGCCTCTACTACCAGGCTACGAAGAACAGGGAAAGTGTTGCAGGAACAAAGGGTAGCGGTTGCCCAGCCATTCGAGCACTCCGGTGCTCCAATTGAAGGTTCTACTGGAACTGGAAGAAGCAAGGCAGAGTCCACTTCGCCACCTGACAGTCCACAAAGTTGGATAGCAGGATACTGGCAGCAGGCGGTCGATGATTCAGAGCGGACACTTTAGACCATAAGCAATTTTTTTTTTTTTTTTAAATAATCTTTATTTTGACATGGAAAATACAATACAACATTTCTTTGTACAGTAATGCTTTCCAATACAGAGTGCATTCATACATTTAAAACAATAACATTCTTAATACCTGCAATGCAGTGCACTTTGGCAGCACACAGGTACATTTGAACTTTATTGAATCATCACTTTATTGAACTCAACACTTGTACTTCATTTCACTGTATTAAAGTCTCTGTGGGCATTCGCCTGGGGCATTGGATGTGTGTGCGGGGGAGTGGGATATGGGGCATGGGTTAGGGGGCCAAGGGGAGATGACAGTGATATTGGGCCATTGGAGGGGATGCTAGTCCTCCTCTTCAGGGCTGTCCAAGATGTTATAGTCTCTTAGCAGACTGTGGATCAGTCTGCAACAGTCCTGTGTTGTCACCTTTTCTCTCCTCAGCACCAGACGATTCCTTGCAAACCACAGAGCGTCTTTGACACAGCACATGATGCTCCAGGCTTCCTGGATAGCACCATACAAGTGTGTCCCTGGAAATAGTCCATACAGTACCGAGTGGTACGACAAGTGTCTCTTTGGAACAGAGTCTTTGAGTTCATTTTCCAGGTCATCAACAGAGCTTGGGCAAAGGGGCACTGCCAAAAAACATGTAGGGCAGTTTCTTCTGCCACGCATCCTCTAGGGCAGTGTCTATACCTGCACAGGTTCCTTGCATGCATGAATGACCTGAGAGACAGACCCCCCTGAATGGCCATCCATGCAGTGTCCTTGTGTCTGTTGGTGAGTCTCCCTGATGACACATTCTGCCATACCATCTTGGAAGTAGCAGCTGGGAGTCCTGAAATTGTCTCTATAATATATAAGGTCATCAGAGCAAAAGACATTACCTTTGGGGTCCACAGTTCTGGTTTAACACCCTCCAGTTGGTTCTCCCTCACAAATCTACCAACATCCTGGTAGAACCAGGGGGTAGTCCAGTTGTAAGGGATGGAGCTGTCCCACGTCTCCCAACCAAGTCCCCTCCAAAGAGGAAGCAGGAAGAAAAGGGACATGGCATTACCGGCAGATCCCTGGTCGCTCTCTCTTAAAGTCCTCCGCACAGAGTTGCACGCGAAGAAGGCCCGCAACATGGTGGGGATGTCTGGCACCCCTTTTCCTCCTTTGTGGGGCTCCTTGTACATAACTGCACGCTTCACTCTGTCCATTTTGGAGCCCCAGATGAAGTGAAACACTGCCCTTGTGATCGCTCTGCAAATTGTTGCCAAGGGTGGCCAAGCTTGGGCCATATACTGCCGAACTGGAAGGATCTCATTCTGCAGTACCAGTATTTTTCCCTCTATGGTAAGGTCCCTGAGGCTCCATAGTCCAAATTTCTGTCTGACTTTTGCTAGTCTTTCATCCCATCACTTCAGGGCCGAGCCTTTTCCACCGAACCAGACTCCCAGGATTTTGATGAGGCCTGTCCTGATGGGGAAAGGGAAGGGATCAGAAGACAGGTGCCACTCCCCGAAGAGCATGGTCTCTGACTTCCTGCAGTTGACCTTTGCACCCGAAGCTTTGCCAAAGTCTTCGCATGTCTGGACGAGCTCTTTCACTGATTACTGGTCAGAGCAGAAGATGGTTACATCATCCATGTACAGCAAGCTTTTTACCTCTTGTCTGCCACGTATTGGTGCAGTGATCCCTCTGATCTCTGGATTCCGTCTGTTGCATTCAGCGAAGAGCTCTATACAACAGACAAAAAGGAGAGGTGAGAGAGGGCAGCCTTGTCTGACCCCAGAAAGTACTGGAAAGGGGTCAGTCTTCCAGCCGTTCACCAGAACCGTACTGAAAATGTCAAGGTACATTAGGTTAACATATGAACAGAACATTTCTCCCAGCCCAAATCTGTGCAGTGCCCTGCCCATGAATTTGTGAGAGACACGGTCAAAGGCCTTCTCCTGATCAAGGCTGACCAGGGCTGCCTTTATACTGCGGTCTCTGATATAGTGGACCCTGTCTCTGATTAGGGCAAGGTTATCTGCTATTCTGCGATCGGGAATACCGCAGGTTTGGTCTGGGTGAACAATCTAACCAATGACCCTCTTTAGCCTGTTGGCTAGTACCTTGGCAAGGATCTTATAATCCACATTCAGGAGAGAGATGGGCCACCAATTTTTAAGGTCGCATCTCTCTCCCTTCTGTTTATACAAGATCGTTATCATCCCCTCCCTTAGCGTCGGAGGCATTCTGCCCTCCGCCACCATCTCCTCGTATAGTTCAAGCAGGTCTGGGCCTATGAGGTCCCACAGCTTTATATAAAATTCAGCTGGGAGACCATCACAGCCCGGGGTCCTGCCCGACTTGAAGGATCTGGCAGCAGAGAACAGCTCCTCCAACGCCAGGGGGGAGTCCATAGCTTCTCTACCTGCGGGATCAACAGAGTTAGAGATACCTGACAGGAACTTATCAGCTTGGTCTGTGTCTGTGTCTTTGGGGGAGTAGAGGTCTCTGTAGAAGTCTGTGACCACTTTCATGACCCCTTCCTTCCCCTCTTGGATTCTGCCATCTCTGTCCCTCAGTTCTATCAGGGGAGTGTATGCAGAGTGTAACTTCCTGAAAAAGAAAGAGTTACATTTCTCACCCTTCTCCAGGTATTCCACCTTGGAACAGAAGATAATGCATCTGGACTCCTCCTCAAAGTGCCTTAACAGGCCCTCTTTGGTCTCATCCAGCTCCTTTCTCACATCCCAGCCACAGAGTTGGAGGTCCTGCAAGGAGTGCAGTTTCTTTTGAAGTCTCCTGAGTTCATTCCTCCTCTCACACTCCTGGCGTTGGCCTTTTGCCTGAAAGAAACTGCGGAATTTAACTTTCATAAATTTCCACCACTGGGCCACAGTGGGGAAGTACACTTTATCTAGTTTCCACATTTTATAAGCACCCCGCAGCTCCTCTACAATCTCCTCTCTTTCCAGCAGGGCACAGTTCAACTTCCAGGAGCCTGGACCGGGAGGAAACCCTTTGCCCAAGACCGCTTGGAAGTGAATGGCCCTGTGGTCAGAGAAGTAGCAGGGGACCATAGAATGCCACTTGTGCTCTACTGTTCTGGAGTTGAACAGGAAGTCAATCCGAGAACATGTTGAGCCATCGGGGTGGCTCCAAGTATAATTAACGGAGCCCGCCCCAATGGAGCCCACCGCGTCCTGCAAGGACGCCTCCCTGACCATCTCTATCAGTAACCTGGATGTTTTATCCAGCTTTGCATTATGGCAGGAGCTGCGCCCATCCTCCTCAATTGGGCAATTAAAATCCCCACCCATCACCACTGCCCGGGTGGTAGAGAGCTGGGTCACAGGCGCTGGAAAAGCTCCAGTCGCTCATTTCTCTCAGGGGAGGCGTACACGTTGATGAGCCGCACAGGCTCACCTGCCCAGGAGCCATCTACGACAAGAAGTCTGCCGCAGACTAGCTCCTGGACAGAATCAAACGTGAACCGCCCCCCTCTAATCAAAATGGCTACACCTGTAGACTTAGAGCTGCCCCCACCCGACCAGTACAAGGGGCCATGGGGCCATTGCCGCATGAGATGCCTGTAGGATTGAGAAAAAGGTAAGGCACATTCCTGCAACATATATATGGGAAGAGAGAAAAGTTAGTATTCCCTGTCGCCTGTACTGGTCCCTAATGCTCCTCACATTAATGGTAAATGCTGAAAGAGATGCCATTAGTTGGGAGAAGAATAGGTTAGGTAGGACATATAGAAAGTGACACTAGTTACCACTCTCCACCGTTGAGTTCTCCCCTCCTCCTCCCCGGTCTGGAGGTTCATCCATCTGTAGGACAAACTCTAAGAAGTCCAGGATGTCAGCATAATACTGTCCTTTTCCCTCTAAGGCTGGGCGTCCAGGGGGGCTCACTGCTTTTTCCATGCCCCCTATGTTGCTGTCCTCTTTTGTTTCAGGGAGAGTGTTGTCCTTTGGAGGCACTCTTTTCTGTCTGGTGCCTTTATCAGGGCTCTCCTCCTTGTCTTTTTTCCGTTTCCCAGATTTTTTCTTTAATTGCTCCTTCAAAGGTGGGCCTGAAACAGAAGAAACAGAAGACAAGGGAGGGAAGGAATCTGAGGCAGCTGGAGAGGTTGTTATAGCTGCTTCAGGGGGGTTAGTGGAGAGCTGTGGGGAGGTGTTAGTTTCAGAAGAGGTGTCAGAGGAGAGAGGCTTAGAAGAGGGCTGGGAGGGGAGAGGTTTAGAAGAGGTGTGAGGATTAGTGAAGGTGTGAGGATTAGTGGCATTGTGAGCTGGGAGGGCCAGTTTCACTGCTGCCTGGGAGAGAGGGGAGGGGGTCTGAGGAGTTTCAGTCTTACCCACTGAAGTTTTCTCTGGTGCTGGGGTTTCCTTCTTTTTGCTACCAGGCAATATTGGTGGGGGACCAGCTTTTTGGAGGCCTTTTCCTGCCGCTGCTGCGTAGCTTTTTGCTCTCTGTGGGCAATCCTTAAATGTATGATTGGCTTCCCCACAGAGGTTGCAGGTCATCTTCGTTGGACAGTCCTTTGTTTCATGCCCTGCCACTCTACAGTTTTTGCATGCACTCTCCTTGCAGTCTTTCCCCTGATGTCGGGTTTGGCTGCACTTCCTGCATGTTTGGGGCTGGTCCTGATAAAAGAGGATGCCTGCAGAGTTGCCTAGGGTGAAACTTGGGGGTAGATGTTGCAACCCACCTGGAGATCCCTTGTCCTGTCTGAGCCGCACAACAAGGGACCATTTTCCTGTCCAGAAGCCATGTCTGTTCTTTATCTGGGAGGGCTCTCTTACCACAGTGCAGAACCGCTTCAGGAAAGCAGAGATGACGTGTCCTGGTATGTGTGGATTTCTCATTGAGACAGTTACCCGCCTCTCTTCTCTTTGAATAGGGCAGTTGCCCAAAAAGCGGGAGAAGGGGAGTTCATGTCTCTTTGTCTGCACCGTGTCCTAGTACTGCTTGCACACATCGAGACTAAATGTGGTGTGAATGGTAAAAAAAAGTTGTTGGTGGGCATATGCTACAAACCACCAAATATCGATGACAATGATGAGGCCCAACTGCTATTGCAAATGAGGAAAGCTGTCCAGTTTGGGCATACTATAATTATGGGAGATTTTAATTATCCAGATATCAACTGGAAAAATGAGACCTGTCAGAGTGCTAAGGGTAGCAGGTTTTTGAACACGCTTCATGAAAGCTACATGTCACAAATGGTGGGAGCGCCGACAAGAAATAACAATGTATTGGACCTAGTGATCACTAATAACACAGAAATGGTATCCAATATTAAGGTAAGAGAACATTTGGGAAACAGTGATCACAACATGGTTACATTTGAGATCTGTCTGGCAAAGCAAAAATGTATAGGTTCAACCAAAACTCTTAATTTTAAAAAAGCAAACTTCAAATTGTTAAGGGCCTCAATGCAACACATAGACTGGGATATGTTATTTAAAGGCAAAAATACTGAGGAAAAATGGTCAGAATTCAAATATAGGTTGCAGAAATGTACCCAACTGTATATACCAATGGGGAACAAGTGCAAAAGAAGTAAGTCACAGCCAATGTGGTTAACTGCACATGTAAAGAAGGAAATGGCAAGGAAAAAAAAAGCATTCAAATTATTTAAGTCAGAAGGAACTGAACAATCTTTCTTAAAATACAGGGAGAGCAACAAAGATTGCAAAAAGGCAATTAGGGTAGCAAAAATAGATAATGAAACTCGAATTGCAAGGGAAAGCAAGACTAATCCAAAAAAGTTTTTTAAATATATAAATAGCAAAAAACTTAAGAGGGAGTGCATTGGACCATTCAAAAATGAGATGGGTGAGTTGGTTAGTGAGGATAAGGAAAAGGCTGATGTTTTAAACACTTTCTTTGCATCAGTATATACAAGGGAGCAAGGAATGGTAGAAGAGCCTCCGCAAGTATCAAATAAAACAATACAATTAATAGATATTGGGTTAACTCAAGGAGATGTCATGGGAAGACTGAACAAAATTAAGACCGACAAAGCACCGGGTCCTGATGGTATACATCCAAGGGTTCTTTAGGAACTCAGTGCAGTGTTAGCAAAACCCCTATATTTACTCTTTAAAGATTCTATTACCACAGGCTCAGTGCCACAGGATTGGCGAAGAGCTAACATAGTGCCTCTATTTAAGAAGGGAACTAAAACAGAACCTGGGAATTATAGACCAGTGAGTTTGACCTCTGTAGTGGGAAAACTATTAGAAGGCATAATAAGGGACTATATTCAGGATTACAACACAAAAAATAAGATCATTAGCACGAATCAACATGGTTTTATGAAGAATAGGTCATGCCAAACTAATCTTTTCAGCTTCTATGAGGAGGTAAGCAGCAACCTTGACAATGGCAAGGCAGTAGATGTAGTATATCTAGACTTTGCAAAGGCATTTGATACAGTACCACACAGAAGGCTGGTGTATAAAATAAGGAAATTGGGGCTAGGAGATAACCTTTGCAATTGGATACAAAACTGGTTGAAGGATAGGGAACAGTGTGTGGTTGTAAATGGAAAATTCTCCAGTATAGTTAAAGTGGAGAGTGGAGTACCTCAGGGTTCAGTATTGGGTCCGCTGCTTTTTAACATGTTTATAAATGACCTAGAAATAGATATAGAAAGCAAAATAACAATATTTGCAGATGATACTAAATTATGCAAAGTCATTAATTCAGAACAGGATATTTTCTCTCTACAGAGGGACTTACATACAATGTCAGATTGGGCAAACATGTGGAATATGAAGTTTAATGTGGGGAAGTGTAAAGTCATGCATTTGGGAGGAAACAATCCCAAGGCTACTTATAAACTTAATGGAATCATTTTAGGTGACTCGTTGCTAGAAAAAGACCTGGGTATCCTTGTCAACTACAAACTTGGAAACAGTGACCAGTGTCAAACAGCAGTAGCAAAGGCAAACAAAGTCCTGTCTTGCATAAAAAGAGGTATTGAAGCAAGAGTGGATAACATTATTTTGCCATTATACAAATCATTGGTAAGACCTCACCTTGAGTATGCAGTGCAATTTTGGGCACCGGTTCTGAAAAAGGATATACTAGAACTAGAGAGGGTACAGCGGAGAGCAACAAAATTAATTAAGGGAATGGAGGACTTGACATATGAGGAACGACTAAACAAACTTGGTTTATTTACTCTAGAGAAAAGACGACTAAGAGGAGACCTTATCACATTGTACAAGTATATGAGAGGTCAATACAAGGATCTCTGCGGTGAGCTATTTATTCCAAGGCCTGCTCAGGTGACCAGGGGACACCTCTTGAGATTAGAGGAAAGGAGGTTTAAACTTCAGCAGAGGAAGGGTTTTTTTACGGTAAGGTCTGTCAAATTGTGGAATTCATTGCCCAGGGAGGTAGTTATGGCAGATACAATGGACACATTTAAGAGACGATTAGATACATTTCTTTCAAAAGGGAACATACAGAGTTATACTGTTTATCAGTAGGCAGATCAGGAAGGTCTGATAAAGACTAATTTAATTGGTAGCAGGAAAGCTATAAAATTCTTAGTTACTGAGGTATGAAGCGAAGGTTGAACTTGATGGACTTGTGTCTTTTTTCAACCAAATTTACTATGTTACTATGTTACATTCATAGAGATGAAGGTGATGTAGAAAATACCGCCCAGGAGATTCTGTATGCTTAGAGTCTCCGTTATGGAGAAGCTGCGGTCCAGCACCATTTCTTTGCTGAAAGTCTCACAGTCCAGAGCAGGGGTCCGGCCTTCCACTTCCTTCAACTTCAGCACCACAGTCTGCCTCATCCATGGCTCTAGGTTGGGTACATTCCCTGGGCTGCGTCTGTTGTCCGCTCCATTTCCATTACTGGACTTGGGTTGACTACTTCTGCTGCCAGAGCTCTGAACTGAGTCAACCATCATGCCTTCGTTTTTGGGTTTGGCTGCCGTGTCCGCCTGCTCCGCTGTATTGCTGCTGGCTACCCTGGCTCCTCCTACTGCGGCATTCTAGGGGCTCTTCTCCTTAGTGTGTGTTTGAAGGTCTGTAGAGGTCTTGATGGGTGCACAGGTTGCCATCTTTCCCTCTTTCAGAGCCTTGTGTCGGAGCCTGTGTCTTTGTTCTGCTTCTGGCGTATTCGCCGTTTTCCGAATTGTAACTGGTCTTTCTTTGGCAATTCCTTCTGGAGCTTTATCAGATTTTGCTACGCAAGTTTCCTTGTAAGGATGTGCCTTGTGCAGTGTCTCTGTGCAGCTCTACCGGGGTTTCCGCCGTTTCACGTATACGCCGTTTAGGCGCAACTATTCTCGAGTGGTCCCTTGCTTGTGGTTCAGGCTACGCCTAACTTCAAGTGTACACGATTCCTGGAGGGGAAGTTCATGCGCAGTCTTTGTTTGTGCGCTACCAAGAGCTTTCGCAGTTTCCACAAATTCACTGATTAGGCACAGTCCCGTCACCGATTAGACGCAGCTGCGCCAAATGTTGGACCGTGCTGGTTTCCTGGAGGGGAGTGTCCTGTGTAGTCTTTGTTCGCGCGCCGCCGAGTGCTTCCGCAGCTTCCACAAATTCACAGTTTAGCGCCTTGCTTTCTCAAGCTTCGGCTTGTAGATTGTTCCCTTCGGAGCTCTTACCGCCGCCAGAGAGTGTGCCTTCCCAAAAGGGCTTCTGAGCGTCTTCTACCTCACCAGTGTTAGGAAGGGGCGGAGCCCAACCAGCATTAATTCCCCCCGGGTGTTGGCGAATCAGCGTCAGCCACCGGAGGAAGTGCCTTCTGTTAGGAATACTGTGCTTCTCTAACCTCACCGGTGTTATGCAGTGGCCGGAACCACTACAAGCATTAATCTGCCCCGGGTTTTGGCGATAGGCAACAGTGAACCACTCATGGACAGCTGTTTCATTGTCTATGCAACTCGTCAGCATTAGACCATAAGCAATACAAGACTCCAGGACTCCTTGTTCACTCCAAACATAACTCACTTTATTGGCAAAGACCACAGATATTTATACACAGTACGGTACATTGGATCACATGGGGAACCTGATACAATAGGGAACATGATTAAATCATAACACATCAGACAAAGGCCAGCAACAGATGGTCTTAACAGATACAATAATACAGACATGATTACATTTCAGATACAAAAGGGTCTGATTGAACAAAGACTTGAGGGCTTGAACTGATTACCACACGGCAGGGGGTCTAACTGCAGTTCACAATGGCTTAATTAACGCACAGCAGGGGGTCTAGCTACAGTACACATATTCAAATGGCTGGAGTGGCTGCAATACACATTGGAATAATTAACCCCTCACTGCCACCAATCTACCACAGGGCAGTAATACAGTCCATTTCCTCATTCACATAAAGCATATACAAACTATTTTTATTGCATAACCAGGGAAAAATGTCCACAGTTTTTGGGTAAACAAACTTATGGCCAGACCAGGGCTCAAGTAACGGGTAGGATCCGTTACAATAGTCAATTTTTAATTTTTCAATTTCAGCATTGTTGTTGTCCATTTATTTCATACACAAACTGTGGGAGATACACCAAAGTGTTATGAGGAGGTGATGAAGTGGAGATGACCCTTCCAGTGTGATGAACGATCCTTGCCTCTTCCATCTAGCCAGTGAACCAAGATTTAACCAACTTGTAAGTTCTTATTGCATGGCTCCATGGAATAATCCAGGCATCAGAAAGTTTAGCACACTGGAGAAGTTCTCTACACCTCATTACCATTTGATAACACCTTAGTGCATAACCCAATTGCTGACCCACTCTCCTGTGTGTGCCTGCAACCCTTGTCTGTCTCCGTTAGAGATTGGAAAAGGGAAGCAGACAGACACAGATTGGCAGGAAGGGAAGTTGACAGAGGGACAGAGAGGGAAGGAGACAGACAGAGGGACAATGAGGGAAGGAGACAGAGGGATATTAACAGATAGGGAAGGAGACAGACAGAGGGAATGAATGTAAAGGAGTGAAAGTGAGGGGTGTAGACTGATAGGGCTAGATGCTATTATTACTAGAGCTAAAAAAATAAAAATCAGGACACATCAATATACTCCATTAAGGCATGTTATTTGATGTCAACACAAGCTCTGGAAGCAATCATTGTTCCATGGCCACTGATCACATGTCACCTGTGATACACACAACATCACATGCAACATACTGGAGGGATCAAGAACACAAGCAGTTTTGGATGTTTGAGATGTAGTTTGGGGAATACACAGACTCAATGACTGTTACCTTGTGCTAGTGTGTTAGCATGTGTCCCAGATGTCAGTTTGCATGCATATTGCCATCCTGTCATCTGTGAAGCATGTTTTGTTGACCCTACACTGTCCCAATGTTAGAAATTTGAACATGCATGGGCCATATGTAGGTAACAATCTGTGTGTGCGTCAGTTGTTGTTGACCCACGGCTTACATGAGAATTATCTCTGTCCCCCATATTGATGAGTACCAGGTAATATGAAGGTCAGCAACAGCTGAGAATTGATTGTTGCACTGATTCAACACACATTAACCCCAACTGACTGGAGTGCCAGAGTGGTGTCCATTGTATTGCTTTGCAATGCATTGGACACCCCTCTGACAATCACAGTGTACAACCACAATGAAAAACACAGACACCATCTTACCAAGGAAGGGGTGTTTATTAGCTTTTAAAAATCACTTCCTTCCCTTTTTGCCGGGGATTAAGGCATGAGGGGCTGAGGGGTTAGATTGTCGCAGCCTTCCAGACCGCCTTTCGGTCACACTTTGTGTTGTGGTGGAGGATGAAGGTGTGGAGGCTGACTGCTGGCGAGTGAGATGCTGGGTTTGGATCTGATTGTGTTCCCTCATCTCCATGACCTCCGGGCCCAAGAGGGCCCTAAATTACCACAGTTCCTGGGTCAAAGCAGTCATCTGGCCCTCTAGCTGCTGCTGATGCCGCCTGTTGTCCTGCATCATCTGCCATTGCAGTTGAAAAAATTTCCTATCCAGGGGTAGCACCCCAGAAGGTGGCTCAGGCAGTAGTGGGGCAGCAGGCGATGGTGCAGCAGGCGATGGTGCAGTAGGCGATGGAGTAGCCCATGAATCTGCCCCATATGAATGTCATTCCACAGCAGGCTATGGCTTTGGCTCACCTGTGGATGATCCTCCACCCACCACATTCATCAATTCCCCTTGTGCGGATCTGGCCTGTGTTTGTTGGCTGAATCTTGTGGCCACTGGGGAGCAAAAAATCCCAGTGTGGGTATAATCCAGTGGCCACTGACTGGTCTGGGGCCTACTCCATGCTGGTTGGGCATGGGTGCTGTACAGTGGTGGAGGAGGTGGTGGAGGTAGCCAGGTTGGATCCATTGGCCCCATATAAGACCTGTATGTGGGGTAGAGGGGCATCTGTGGTGGCAGCCAAGGGTACCCATAGGTCATACCCCACTGTGATGTCGCAGGAGGAGGCCAGCCAGATGAGCCACTTGCCTTAGGGACCAGTTCCTGGAGACGTGTCCATGCTAGGTTCAGTGGCTGGTCCACCTTCTGGGGCTGGATCAACTGCTGGGGCTGTTGGACAGGGGCAGGTCCCTCTTCAGGGTATACCTCCCATTCTGGCAGCTCCTGTGCTGGTCCTTGGCTCTCTGACTCAGACACTGTAAATGGAGGATGAAAAAGGGAATTAATTGCAGGTGCAGTTACAACACTGTCTGCTGTGACATACATCATATACAACTGGAATCTAGCCTGGGCATATGGAAAGACTGTTTTAACCTATCTCATGTTTAACCCTTTGAGTGCCAAAGGGGCACACAAATCATTGCAAAGCAATGTGTTGCTTACCCCATATGGCACTCAAAGTGTTAATATCCTTTAAATTCATCTACTCACTTGAGGATTTCATCATGCAGAGTGAAACATGTACTCCAACTTCTACTTATGCAATTTGACACTGACTAATTCTCCAGGAGGTGCATTTTGTGGGTGCATCACTACCTTCACTCAGCATTGTGAAATTGACCACAAATTGCAAAATAATTGGTCTGTGGCACTAGTTCAGTCATTGTAACCTGTTGCACATTGCACGTGTCAATCTCCATATCTGGGAACTTGCCGGCTTTCACCTGGAGACTACGGATTTTGAGCTCTGTCTCCGGGTCTCCAGATGAAACCTTCAAATCTTCAGGTAACGCTGACTGAGTCATGTCATTTGTTTCATTTGCAAGTGCGATGTTATCATTGTGTATAGTATTAATATTACTGCTGCCTGATGTCCTTGCATTTTTCTCAGTGCACATCCATCCAACCATCCACCTCCACTTGCCACCTGTGATCTCCACTGTCACCCCACACTACCTTTGTGACGCAGAAGCAAGCCAATTGTTGCTGGGGCATTGCTCATTGCTGAGGAAGAATGACAAGACCGTATTGACGTTGACGTCTCAGGGCAGCAGCAAGAGGAGTGCCAGTGAGTGGAGGGATGGAGGCAGAGCATGGTCAGCGGACCATATTAGTACCCCCATACTGGCAGATAGCTGGAACAAGAAATAAATTATAACCTCTGTGTTGGTAAGTTAATTTATACTAATGGATATACTCAGGGATGACAATAAATAAAATAACTGCAATCAGTGCTCACAGCAGGCAATATGATCATGTTCACATAAAGTGAGAAAAGAGAAACCCTGCATGTAACGGATACCCAAGTCCCTGGGTTGGACTCAGGCCGTCGTTCCAGGTTTCTCCCTCCAGAGGTCAGCTACAAGCAGGCATCTCCACCGGTTACTCAAGCAGCATTTCTTCCTAGGATGGGGGACAACAGAAGTCCCTTGATACCATCCAGCGACAGAGAGACAGGAGCCAGTTGAAGTTCAAACTGCACACACTTTATTGAACAAAAACCACCTCTTTTATACAGTCAAATACAGTGCCACAATAGGGATGGGAAGGGCCAGGTATTCTAATACAGGCTTGGCCCAGGGACCAATCAGACACAATGGGTATATGACACAGGGAACAAAAGACAAATGGTAACTGGAGACAAAGGGCCAATGGCAGAGGGTGACAAAAGGACCAATAGCAGTTAAGGGAAAAGGGCCAATGGCAAATGACCTCACAACCACAATACTGCTAAGGGCAGTACAAACAGATCTGATTAATTCTAGCCAAGGACAGAGACTTGATTAGAGGGAATACATGTATTTACACAGTGGCCAGGGGGTCTGACTGCAGTTCACATTGGCTTAATTAGCACACAGCAGGGGTCTATCTACAGTACAAATAGTCAAATGGCTGGAATTACTATAATACCCATCCTATTGGCAAGGGCCCAAGACTGGAGTCTTTGTTTGACTATTTTGAATGACCTGCTCCACCCTTGACCAATCACTGACCTGCCTACCATTCCCCATGTTAGGCTATGGAAAATATTTGCATACCTGGTAGTTGGTGATTGCACAAACCTCTGAATTGGACAAGTACAATTAAGCACATACAATATTTTGACAATACATAAAACCAAACTTAATACACTTTTACATGAATGTAACCCAGGACAGCTCTATGTATTAAGCTGTCCATTCCCCCAGTGTCTATTTTAGTGTATGACTCTGCGGGCTTTCATAGTTCTGTTATTCACCGCCAAGTAACGGCCTAGGGTCCATTACACTGCAAAATTGAGCACTCACATAACCATTTATGTTATAAGACCCTTGAGTGTCCAAGAAATTGGAAATGAAAATAAAACTTAACCTTTATTGGTTTAAATAAATAAAATAAGATAACAGTGAATTTAAAATAGAGAAATGGTTTGATGACAGAAAGTCAGTATAACATTTCTCTATAATAAATTCGCCTTTATCTTATTTTATTTATTTAACATAAATGGTTATGTGAGTGCTCAATTTTTCAGGGTTTCTCATTCCTAATTTTATTTTATTGCAGAGCCAAGGATGAAATGAATGGTTTCATACCTGTGGCTGGGGGGAACTGGTGACTTGACCCCCCACTGAAATATAAGGGTGAGCTATTTCTAAAAGTTCCCAGGTGTGTCTGTATCTCTCTCTCTCTCTCTCTGTCTCTCTCGTACTCAAAGGGTTATGTATGCAATAAATATACAAGGAGGGCAGTGTATGTCGAATAAAATTGGAGAAAGAAGAATGCTGAATGGGGGCCCTATATGTTGAAATACAAATGGATAAAGTTAGTATGTCAGATGGGAGCACTATATATTTCGAATCACAAAGGCGGGACGTTAAAATTTCGAGGGGGGGCACTGTATGTCTGATTTCTAACATGTTGTGCAGCACCATTGTGTTGGGGAGCAAAAATGACAAAAACAAATCACAGCTGGCTTGTGTTGGGTTGTAGCCTACTTTGATAGGATTTTAGAACTCCTTTTTGCTTCCTAGCACTGTCTTCCTCATTTTAGCTGCTTTTCAACTATATCTTATTTAATTCTGTATATTATATAGCACAGAACACATTTTTATTTATTAAGAGTTTTTTAAAGGCATGGTTTTTGGGATACTGACCTGGCTGCTTGCACTATGTCTTTAAGTAATCAAGGTGATACAACAACCATATGTGGCCTGTGGGGGTGGGTAGAGAAGGAGGCTAATGTTTTTTCAGTCTTCTTGGCTTTCCACTAACTCAGTGCAAGTTCACATTGGTTTCAAAGTTAGGCCTTTTTTTAAGAAATTGTTCACATTGATTATCCACATTGATAATTCACATAGAGGAGCACAGATCTTTTTTTCTGTCTAACACATTGTATGTTAACCCCATATACACTGTCAGACCCTCTCCAGCCTTCTTCCCTTGCCCAGTGGTAACCATAGATCCTCATGACCACTGCCTAGGCAAGGTAAGAAGGCTGGGGGTGTCAGGCAGTGTATATGGGGATAACACACAATAGTGTTGTTCACCATTCTGCCCAACATGTTAGAAATCCAACATACAGTCCCCCCCCTTCAACATATTAACCTTCACCTTAGTTATTCAACATAAAGTGCTCCTATTCAATGTACTAACTTTCTCCATTTTTATTTTGGCATATAGTGCTCCCATTCAGCATTCTCCAATTTTATTTGAGATACACTATATCCTTGTATACGAAATGTCAAGGTGTTTTGAATACATGGATAAAATCATATTGCCACAGCATCGACCTTTAGTGAATGTAGGCCATCTAACGCTTAACTAGACTTTTCTGTCATCAAACATAAGTCTATTTCCTTGGTCTTTGACATTTTGCATGCTTTTTTAGGTGGTAGTTGAAAAGAAGCAGACAGTGCCACTTTTGTTAGTTCATAGAAATGTGCTGTCTACTCTGGTTTTCTTTTACCGTGGTTCTGCAATAGAATACCGATGTAACACATGTTTGAAAAATACATGTTGCTTGTTTTTAATGTATCGCCGGTTTTAGCGCTGGTGATAGAATTGAGCCCCTGATTGGATAAATAGCCATACCATTATAATATGATACCAGACTAAATTCTCTTAACTCTCCTATTGGTTAAACCTTAAATTACATTCTTTTGAGATTTTGGAATTCTTCTAGCAATAATTCTAATGTTTGTTGACACTGAGGAATCTAGGGAGGGGACCATACATCATATACCTGTCAACCTTCTTAGACTTTCCCATACGACAGTAATCCTTTTCTAGACATTTCATCTACAACTTAGTTGTAAATCCCCATATATATCTTTTAGATATTTCCACCCCCTAAATTGAGGCAAAGACCCATTGTTTCGTGAAATGATATAATTTAAGAAGAAATTTAGAAAAACCATACTGGTTTTCTAAAAATTTAACCATTTCCTTACATTCATGCAGTCTCTGACAGGGCAGGTATAGAAGAATTATTGGCCAATGTGTTTTTTTCTCCACATGGACTGGGGGCTACTTATTGTGCTGCTACTGCGTCAGGCACATCAGTGGAGCTATTCTTGGCAAGTGGAACCTTCATTATCCATCACCCATGTTACTGCTATTGTTGGCCCCATTCTCTTTCATCTGCCTAATCATCCTTTTGCTTAAACAACTCAGCAGCAAGATCAGCAGTTGCAAATTTTGCAATTATGGACTCAGGCGGACATTTGACAATGGCCAGTGGCCACTGGCCAACATGACCTGCTGGCACTAGGCCAGTAGGATTTTTTTTTCTCAGGGCTTGTGCTTTGAAAACAAACAAAAACATTTATTTATTTATTTATTTAGAAAATATTTTACCAGGAAGAATACATTGAGATTTCTCTCGTTTTCAAGTATGTCCTGGAATGTTTACAGCAAAGAGTTGCATATTTGCACAAATACAGAGACATAATAAATATATGCACACACACTAAAAATGTTATATATAGTTGCATATTGTTTTTAGATATAAAGAAGCGGATTTTAGACTGGGAGAAGATCTGATTTTTTTCAGGCAGGTTATTCCAGATTTTCAGAGCTCTGAAGGAAAAGGCAGCTCGGCCGGCTTCTTTCTTGTAATGTAGTACATTCAGTGAGTTGTTAGCAGTGTAGCGGAGATTATAGTTAGTATGGAGAGATGGAGTGATCATACTGCTCAGGTAGTCTGGTAGTTTTCTAGAGAAGTGGTTATAAACCATGCAAGAGAGGTGAAGGGCACGTCTAGATCAAGTGTTAGTCAATTTAGTTCTTCATACATATCACAGTGATGGGTTGTATAATTACATTGGAGTATAAAGCGGCATAATGAGCTATACAGAGTGTCAATTTAACAAGATGGGTTTGTGGCACAAGCGCATATACTACTTCTCCATAGTCTATGACTGGCATTAACATCTGTTGTACAATACGTCTCTTACCAGGGGATTTAAACAGGATTTGTTTCTAAACAGAACACCTATTTTGGGATAAAGTTTAGATGTTAATTTATCAATATGAAGACCAAAAGTGAGGTTGAGGTCAAGCCACATACCAAGATATTGTAGGAGTCCACTGGGGCTAATTTACAATTTGACTCTGTTATAATGGATAGATTGGTATTGCAGAGATTACGCAGTTTATGCTTTGTACCAAATAACCAAATGACCGCTTGTCAATGTTTGTTCTTTGATATCCATCTCTCAACTTCAGTGAGATCATGCTGTAATACGGCCTCCAGTTGTGATACATTTGAATTTTTAGTACATATTATAGTGTCATCTGCATACCTGTGCATAGAAGATGCTTTGCAAACCATGGGTTGATCAATTATAAATAGAGAAAATAGAAGAGGGCCAAGAATTGACAATGGACACATATTGCATTCTATCTGATAAATAGGATCGACACCAGTTTAGAGAATGATTACCCAAACCTGAACTTTGGAGTTTCCTTATCAGAATACTATAATCTACTGTATCAAAGGCCTTTGCTTAGGAAAATAGCTCCAGTGAGTTCACCATTTTCCAAATCAGTCTGGATATCATTGGTTACTCTTAGGAGGGCAGTGATTGTAGAGTGATTTGAACAAAAGCCTGATTGAAGAGGGGTGAAAAAACTGGTCAGCTGGTAATACTTATATAGTTGCACATGGACACATAGTCCTAAACAAAAAATAAACATTTCTGGGGGGGGTTTGTTTCTAACAAGCCTAAGTCCTACAAATCAATGTTTCCTTAGGGCTTGTGCCAAACAAACTTAAGTCCTACAAATCAATGTTTCTTCAGGGCTTAGGTCTCTAAAAGTCTAAGTCCTATAAAACAATGTTTCCTCAGGGCTTGGGCCTCTAAGAACAAATCTAACAAATAATTCTGTACAAAATACTCTATCAAGTAAAGTATTGGTCCACTCCAGTGGCAGCTTATGTCAGGGTGTTCCTGTCTCTATCACTTTACATACACATTTCCTATTTTATTTTTTTTATTTATTTTTTTATTAACTGTCGCCCCAATACCAGTCAAGAACCCCCCAAAACAAATTCCCTGTTCAACTGATTCATTCTCCAGACTCCACCCACCAACATAGACACCCTCCTCAGACCCCTTTATACCATGTCTTATGGGGTTTTTAATTGTATATAGGATTTATTTTGTTTTAACTGCTCCCCAATCCCAGTAAACAACCCCCCCAAAAAAAACATTCCCTGGTCAACTGATTCTTTCCCCACATCCCACCAACACAGGCACCCTCATGCTCCTTTTATACTATGCCTTTGTGAAATAAAATAATATTTGCTATGTGTTGTGTGTAAATTCAGGGTTCCCAAAGCTGAAAATCTGCACTTTTCACTGGAAATTATTTGCAAAGAGAGAAGTGCCATTATTCGTCGATTTCAGTTTGAGGTGACATTTTTCGCCCATCCATAGATATGGCTAAGGAAAAGGGGGATGTGATGCCTTGCCATCTTATATCTTCAGACTTCTACTTTCCTTTAAAAAAGACTACAATTTCCAATACAATTAAGGTTTGCTATTACCATGTGGTTTCATTGCAGGGAGAACCAGCACCTAAAATCCCTGCTTGCTTTGCTGTATATTGTAACCGGTTTAACATTTGGTATGAATATTTGATATTCACCATATCCTGATTTACACATAGTTATTGAGTAACAGTACAGCTCTCTTTGTATTTTCTTCTTGTATCATTGTTTTGAAGCCCTACCGGGAGGCGGTTGTCCGTAAAGGATTGAGCGATTGGATTCGAATATCTGTGTGGAGGCAGTGATAATATCCTCCACAAGCTTTCATTGTCATTAGAAATTTTCCCTTGACAAATTTGATTGTGAGTATATTTCTATCTTTTATACTCCGTGAATGACAAATATATCTGCACTGTAAGGCTCTCCCCTCTCTCTCTTGTGTTTTCAAAATTATGTTATGTACTCTTGCTTCAATACCCCTTTTTATGCAAGACAGGACTTTGTTTGCTTTTGCTACTGGTATTTGACACTGGCTTCTGTTTTACAAGGATTCCCAAGTCTCTCTCTAGCAATGAGTCCCCTAAAATGATTCCCTTAAATTCATAAGTAGCATTGGGATTTTTTTCTACCCATATGCACGACTTTACACTTTCCCACATTAAACTTCATATTCCATTTGTTTGCCCAATCTGACATTTTATATAAATCCCTCTGCAGAGAACAAATATCATGCTCTGAATGTATTACCCTGCATAATTTTGTTTCATCTGCAATTATTGATATTTTGCTTTCTATATCTTTTTCCAGTTCATTTATAAACATTTATAAACATGGACCGAGTACTGAACCCTGAGGTTCCCGATCCTTGAACCAGTTTTCTATCCAATTGCAAAGGTTATCCCCTAGCCCTAATTTCCTTATTTCATGCCACAGCCTCCTGTGTGGCTCTGTATCAAATGCCTTTGCAAAATCTAGATATACTACATCAACTGCCTTAGCATTATCTAAGTTGCTACTTAATTCTTATAGAAGCTGAAAAGATTAATTTGGCATGATCTATTCCTCATAAACCATATTGATTCCTGCTAATGATCTTATTTTCTGCAGTGTAATTCTGAATTCAATCCCTTATTTTTCCTTCTAGCAGTTTTCCCACTGCATAGGTCAAATTCCCAGGTCTCTAATTGCCATGTTCTGTTTTAGTTCCCTTCGTAAAGGGTTAGTAATGGTCAAAGATAACTATGTTTTGTTGTAGATTTAAAAAAAAAAAAAAAAATTATGTGTAACAAACCCCATCTCTCAAACCTTGAGAGATATTTTCTACTAAAGTTCCCTCTCTCCTGATGTCAGTTGTAAAGCTGACAGCAGGAGATCCGTGTCGGCTGACACAAGGTGGCTCTTCAACAGAGCTGAAATAATGATCTTTAAGAAGAAGTACTTCATTGGAGCGGTCTACAAAGTGTTCTTGCAAACCAAGCATACTTTCTAGACAATTCCAATGAAGTAAATAGTTAATGCACCTGGTGCTACAGGGGAGGATATGAAACGTATACAAAAAAGAAAGAAAAACCCTGCCTAAATAGCACTCAAAGTAAATGTACACATATAGTATATGAATAATTGGCCTGAAAGTAGGATAATTAAAAACAAAAAAGAAGAACTGCAGATAGTGATCAAAATGCAATCACATTCACATTGTGTGAAAAAACACATCAGATAGTTTCTATAATATACAGTGTATGAGCAATAATCTGACTAGTCTACATTACCAGGGCACTAAACCAGCTTGCCAATGATTAAATATGATCTTCTAATTATCAATACAATATGTACGTGTATCAAGCTTACAATGTTACAATGCTCCATTTTGCCATCCAGACAAGCCTTCCACTAAACTTGCTCATCCTCCTATCACTAAGGCCTGGTACATCGCCTTACACTGCCTTTTACTTAGTCCTTCCATCCCCCATTTCTCCTCACCCTCCCTTTCACCGCATTCTCCCGCCCTCCCTTTTCCCAGTTCTTCCCTCGGTCCCTTTGCTGATTTCTTCCACCTTCACCTCTTGATGTTAACCTGCCCTTCCTTTCACCCTTTGAACGTAGCCTGTCCCCACTGTTGCTGCTTCAGTTGGCCCTCTTCGCCTGCCTCGCCTTCACCACCCCCCGACCCCTCCCTTATCCCATTCACCAGGCTCGGTCCCCTCCCTTATTCCATTCACCAGGTCCTGTGAAAAGTGACAGGGTTCATAAAAGAAAGGGTGGAAAAACGCAATAAACAAATGCTATATATGGAATCTACTGTACTGTTCGTCCTATTTATGTTTCATAATTGCAAATCAGATCCACCAAGGGTTAAATCCTTTGATTGCTATGCGCGTGCAAACACCTATGGCACTCAAAGCATTTGAGTTAAATGGTTAAATGCTGAGGATGTCTGAAGAGACAATTTGATAGTGAGTGGAAGGCAGACTGGGGGGGGGGGTTATGAATTAAGGCGTGATAAAGTGGTGATGACCTCTCCAGTGATTTCACTTCTGCAGTTCCTAAGTAATGCACTAATATTTCTCTAATGTTGGAGATCTTAGTGCATAGGCTCCATAGAAGAACTTAAGAATTGGGGACAGGGCTGGCTCTACCATTAAGGCAGGACAGGCAGCCGCCTTAGGGCGCCGCAACGGAGGGGCGCCGAAAAGGTAGAAGCTGGTATATATATATATTTTTTTATTAAATATATAGATCTGCCACGAGGGAGCGCTGATTTACACTACCAAGCGCTCCCTCGCGGCATCTATGTGACCCAGGCTCTGTAGTAACATAGAGTGCTGGGAGATGACATCATCTCCCAGCACTCTGTATTACTGAGGCAGTGCGCGGGAGCTTCAGCTCTGTGCCGAAGGAGGCACAGAGCTCTAAGTTATGGAACGCCGCTAGACCATCAGGAACTGAAGGTAGGGGATGACAGGGCATCGTGGAGATAAGGGGAGCATCGTGGAGATAAGGGGAGCATCGTGGAGATGAAGGGAGCATCATGGAAGGGGCAATGTGGAGATGAAGGGAGCATTGTGGAAGGGAGCATCGTGTAGTTGAAGGGAGCATCGTGGAGATGAAGGGAGCATTGTGGAAGGGGCAATGTGGAGATGAAGGGGCAATATGGAAGGGTCAATGTAGAGCTGAAGTGGCATTGTGGAGATAAGGGGGCATTGTGGAAGGGGCAATGTGGAGATGAAGGGAGCATTGTGGAAGGGAGCATCGTGTAGTTGAAGGGAGCATCGTGGAGATGAAGGGAGCATTGTGGAAGGGGCAATGTGGAGAGGAAGGGGCATTATAGAAGGGTCAATGTAGAGCTGAAGTGGCATTGTGGAGATAAGGGGGCATTGTGGAAGGGGGATGAAGGGGAAAGGTGGAGATGAAGGGGCAATGTGGAAAGGGTGTTACGGTTTTCAGACACTTCAGACAGAGGGTATGATAAAACACAGTTTTATTAATAGAAGTAATGAACAATATCGCCCTCTACAGGCACACAGTGAAAACAAGGAATAAGTGTCTAGACCCTTACAGGCCAGTAGACTGGATACAGACAGAGTAGAATATATGTAAAAAATATATACTAGGGCTGGTAACCCAGAGAGGAGCACACAATAGTTAACACAGTCCTCATCAGTCTCTGTTGTGGTGTAGGCAAGCCCAAGGTGTAGCTGAAGCTTGTATAAGTATGAGGAATCAATACAGAGTCTGCAGGAGAGCAATCGACTTGCACGGCAGAACTGACCCAGAACGCTAGAGCAATAATGGATAGCCCCCACGGGCGTAACAAATACTACCAGTACTAGGGAAGCGTGAGTCATTAGCCCCCATGGGCGTAAACCGGAGACTACAAGCTGCAAGAGCAAGGAACGTTAGCCCCCACGGGCGTATAACGGAGACTGCAAGCTGCAAGAATCAAGCCCCCTCGGGCGTAAACGGAAGCCAATAGCTAGTGCCAGGTAGCCCCCACGGGCGTATAACGACTCCACCAGTGCAAGTGCGTGGGCGAGGAGACCACCGGTATGGTACCGGAACAACTACCCTGCATAGATGAAATATGAGCCGCCGTCTCTCAGGCCCAAGCGGCCGGCTCAGCAGTACTAGCGTAGCACTGCAAGGGTTAACCAAGGCACCTGGTAGGAGGTGAGGCACAGCAAGGAATCGGCTCAGCAATCGGTATCGCCCTAATGGTATAGCTCTGCAAGCTTAAGGAGACTCAGCTAGTAGTATAGCTCAGAAGCGTTAACAGTAACACAGTGACCCAAGGGTTAAGGTCAGTCTCGAGCACAAGCGCGACTACAGGAGTAAGAATGTCACCCAGTAGACAGCAGCAGGAACGTAGATAGACTGGAGCCGGTAACTGTGGAAAATCGTAGACAAGCCGGATCAGCAACAAGCAGGAACGTCAGCCAGGCCGGGTTGGATACCAGAGCGGGTTCGTAGACAAGCCGGATCAGCAACAAGCAGGAACACAGGATAGTATCAAGCAGGCCAAGTCGGTACACCATAAATCAGGAACGCAGAGAACAGCAGCAAGGCTCAGGAACACCACGAAAGGGCACCTGACAGGTGCCAGCTGCCAGTTTAAAACGGGTAACCAGGGGCGGACCAACACAGCTCAGCCAATCAGGGAGCAGCAAAGCAAAGACTGACACACAGGATCACGGGGACCGTGATAAAGGGGCATTGTGGAGATGAAGGGAGCATTGTGGAGATGAAGGGAGCATTGTGGAGATGGAGATGAAGGGAGCATTGTGGAAGGGGCAATGTGGAGGTGAAGGGAGCATTGTGGAGATGAAGGGAGCATTGTGGAAGGGGCAATGTGGAGATGAAGGGAGCATTGTGGAAGGGGGCATTGTGGAGATGAAGAGAGCATTGTGGAAGGGAGCATTGTGGAGATCAAGGGAGCATTGTGGAGATCAAGGGAGCATTGTGGAAGGGAGCATTGTGGAGATGAAGGGGGCATTGTGGAGATGAAGGGAGCATTGTGGAAGGGGGCATTGTGGAGATGAAGGGAGCATTGTGGAGGTGAAGGGAGCATTGTGGAAGGGGCATTGTGGAGGTGAAGGGAGCATTGTGGAAGGGGGCATTGTGGAGATGAAGGGAGCATGGTGGAGGTGAAGGGAGCATTGTGGAAGGGACATTGTGGAGGTGAAGGGAGCATTGTGGAAGGGGCAATGTGGAGGTGAAGGGAGCATTGTGGAAGGGAGCAATGTGGAGGTGAAGGGAGCATTGTGAAAGGGAGCAATGTGGAGGTGAAGGGAGCATTGTGGAAGGGAGCATTGTGGAGATGAAGGGAGCATTGTGGAAGGGAGCATTGTGGAGGTGAAGGGAGCATTGTGGAAGGGTCATTGTGGAGGTGAAGGGGGCAATGTGGTGGTGAAGGGAGCATTGTGGAAGGGGCAATGTGGAGGTGAAGGGAGCAATGTGGAGGTGAAGGGAGCATTGTGGGAGGGGCAATGTGGAGGTGGGGAGAGTGTGGAGGTGAATATGTGGGCGGGGGCAGGGGATTGTGGCAAGGTCATGGGGAGGGGGTTTGTGTCCGGGGGGGGCATCAAAATGTATCTTCGCCTGTGTATACAAAAATCCTTGCACCGGCCCTGATTGGGGAAGTGATAGCACTGGATAAGGTTATATCTGCGTTATCACCTCCTTATCTTGCATGTTATAGTGCATAACCCCCAGGGTGTTTCTTTAACAGAGAGGTCAGGTATTTCCTTTGTTTTAAAGATATATATGTAGACATGGAGATTTTTGCAAGATGTTTTAAAATAGCCTTTTAAATACTTCTCTGGCACTCAAAGGGTTAAAGTTACAGTTCCACTTAAAACAGACGATTTGCAATGGGCTAAAACAGAGATCACAAACACATAAATTAGTATGTAGCCGTAACTGTTGTTTTAAGGACATCAATCTAAGTAAGTCTTTCAGTTAAACAAATCAAGAGCCAATTGTTTCTGGAGGAAAATTCCCCTTCAATATTCTTCACTTAAACAATGTGTTGGAAGTATCTCTAGCACTCAAAGGGTTTGTCTTTCCAGTGCAAGGAATTGCTGTTTCACTGGGCGTCAACAATTATGTAGGCATTTCCTTCTTTAGAAATGAAAGTGAAAGAAAGTTAAAGCTATAAAAACTGAGAAGCTCAAAGGACTGAGACAGTTACAGACAGGAATCAAGAAGAAAAAGGTAAGATATTTGCATTTGATCTGTTGACCTGTTTTGTTTTGTCTTTCATTATGATCACTCTTTGAAAGTGCCATGCAAGACTAAAGGTTTTCTATTTGTCCACAAACACCCATTGCATGTTATTTCCCCTATAACATTATCAAAATTACAGCATTTTGAACATATTTATCAAAGCAAATGTGGCGCTTTGTTGGAGCAAAACAACTGCACCATATTTATCAAAGAAAAGGTCCTCTGATTACTTTCAATAGCTCCACTTTTGCTCTGATAAATGTGAAAACCTCCATGAATGACAGAGATGTCAGGAAACCACTCTGGCATCTGAAAGAACAATGGTGACTGGCAAACTTTGTTGGAGGAGCACATGTTTTTTGGAATAATGTTGCAAAATTCAATAACACCCTTCAGAGCCCTGTAATAAATCATATAATTCCACTTCACCACACAGGCCCCTGTAATAAAGCATATATTTTCATATTACCTTTCAGAACACTGTAATAAAGTATATAATTCCACTGCACCCAACGTTCTATTTATTAATGCATGTATAGACCCTTGTAATAAAGCATATTCCACAGCTTGCTACAGACCCATGTCTATTATTCTACAGAAACCTATTGAGCCCTGTAATAAAACATATCTTTTCACAACAACCCAGAGACCACTATTAAAAAGCACATCAATCCACAACACCCCATTAGACCCTTGTAAAAAAAAAAAAAAAGTTTATTATTCCACTGCATCCCATAGACCATAGTTATAAATCATATTATTTCACAGCACCCCCTAGGGAGATGTACTACAGCATATAATTTCACAGCACCCTAAGGACCCTTGTAATAAATAATATGACTTTATAGTACCCCACAGACCACAGTAGTGAACCATGGCATTCCACAGTACTCCACAGACCCATGTAACATGCCTCACAACTTTTCAAATAAAGGAACTATTACCACCTCTTTGTGTAACTAAATAAGTAATTTAGAGTAAGACCAAGTTATTTTATTTACACAGACTAATTTAAAAGCATAAAAACATATATATACTGAAGATTAAACAGACAATAATGTGAGCTTTAGTGCTGTGGATATATTTATATACACACCACACAGTCTGATCTCCTAAACGTGATATACTTAAATACACACCACAGTATGATCTCCTGAAAAGAGGGACACCAGGGTGAGAAAGAGGGACAGATGGATTTTGGTCTCAAAGAGGGACACTTGGGAGATATGATGTTATAAAGCACTCTACAAACCTCTGTAATAATATATATAATTCAACAGCACACTATAAAGCTCTGTAATAAAGCATATAATTTCTCTGCACCCTATAGACCCATGTAATAAAGCATATCTTCCCCCTGCATTCTACAAACCCATGTAATAAAGTATATCTTTCCACAGCATCCTGCAGACCCTTATAATAAAGCATACACTTCCAAAAGACCCCACCGGCCTCCATAATAATTCATATCATTGTATAACTCTTAGGGAATCCTTTCACTAATGCATTTTATTCCAAAGTGCCCCACAGATCCTCACATTAATGCACATCATTCCACAGTACCCCACAGACCCCTGCAAAAATGCTTATCATTCCATAGTATGCCAAAGGTTCCAGGAATAATACATATCATTCCACAGTACCACACATACCCCCTTTAATATCTTATATCATTCCTCACTACTATATGTACCTATGGAATACTGCAGTTTTCTTCTGTGTACCATTGAAGGCATTGAAAATGGAATTGTCTCTGCCCTCCAGCTGGGTAGGACCAACTGGAAGAGTTTAAAAGGTAGTCTGAATGTAATAGCTCACAGCTTCTTTGGTCCTACCCAGCTGGCTGGAAACGATCACCATTACTCTGCTCCACGGGAAGATGATTGGTCTCCATGAGCGCTGTTGCTTGCCGTTTTCCCCCTTTACCTTCTCCTCCCCCACTGTCCTGCTTGCAGATGGAAGGCTCAGTCCAGTCCACCTGTCTGGCTGTCAGCTGGCTTCATCTGCGCCACACGTGTATCGAGTCTTTATATGGACCTTAATGCATGTCCTCTTTTGATGACGCATTTCTGGGGAAGCTTACTGATGCATTCTAGCATGCAATGCAGAATCTCCCCTTACACGTGCTCCTTGGTCAGAACGCTGTGAATATCCAGTCACACAGGAAACTCTTCTTTAGCGTCCTATTTAAACATCAGCAGGGTAAGTCCTTTCTTTCTTTATTATATGTTTAGAGCTCTTAATGTTCTAGGGTCCCTGGCTTAGATTCCATCATGTCTACTCCGGCTAAGGCCTCTTCTAAAGATAAATCTGCCTCAGATACCCCCAAAGAGGATAAATCTGTACCAAAGCAGAAACAGTGTGCAAGTTGCGATAATAAAATACCAGCCTCTGACACTTCCAAACTATGTTGTGAATGCCTCAAGAAAGCAGCATGTAATGAAATCCCATCTCAGTTCCAGGACTTTTTGTCCTGGATGAAGCCATCTATGCATGAAACATTTAAAACTATTCAACAAGGAGAACCTGCCTCTAAAAGACAACGCAGGGATCCAGGAGAAGGTACCTCCTCCATGCAACTGGGAGAGGAGTATGATGTAGAATCACCCCTAGATGGCCAAGGTTCAGATCTAGGTTCAGAAGAAGGAGAGCTGGTGGAAGAGTCTGGAGTCTTTAACTTAGATCGTATAGACTCCTTTGTTAAGCTTATTAGAAAATCCTTAGGACTGTCAGAAACACAGCAAGACATGAATGTTATGGACACAGCAGTTTTGGTAAAGAAAAAGTTTACTCCAATATTTCCGGTTCATCAATCCATATTAGACCTAGTTACAGCAGAATGGAAGCTGGGAGATAGAAGATCCTCTGTTCCTAGGAGATTTAAGAAAATGTTTCCTTTTAGTGAACAGGATGTACAGAAATGGTCAACCTCTCCCAAGACTGATGCCCCCATAGCACATCTGGCAAAACACACTATCCTTCCTCTAGAAGATGGTACGACCCTACGTGATCCCATTGAAAGAAAGCTGGATGGCGCACTTAAGAAACAATATTCAGTTATAGGCAAAAATTTGACAGCAGTGACTGCCATGGCCTGTGTGTCCAGGGTCATGCGTATTTGGCTTACTGAGCTTGAAGACAAAATTGAATCTAATGTTTCTAGATCAAAGTTACTTAAGGATGTCTCCATTATTAAAGAAGCAACTAACTACTCATGTGACACTTCTCTGAATATAATTCGGCTCCTGGCTAGATCCTCGGCCCTATCCATCTCAGCCTTTAGATCTTTATGGTTAAAGATAGAGATGCACCGATACCGATTTTTTTAAGACCGAGTGCGAGTACTGATACTCTTTTCAAGTACTCACCGATACCAATTACCGATACCTTTTTTTTGTGGTCATTTGCCAGTTTTCTAAGTACCTATATGCTTTAGGTACTTGGAAAACTGGCAAATGACCGCAAAAAAAAGTATTGGTAATTGGTATTGGTGAGTACTTGAAATATATATATATATATATATATATATATATATATATATATATATACACACACACACATACATACATACACACACCACCTCTTGACTCTTGATTCTCCCCTTTTGACTCTTTCTCCCCCTCTTGATTCCCACCTTTTGCTTCATTCTACCCCTCTTGAGCCCCCTTCTTTTGCCTTGGCTTTTTCTTTCCCTTTTGATCCCCCTTTCTCCCCCTCCTCTTCCTTGACTCACCCTTTTGCCTCTCTCTCCCTCCTGATCCCCCCTCCTTTTGCCTCTTCTTGCCCCCCTCCTTTTGCCTCTTCTTGCCCCCCCTCCTTTTGTCTCCTGATCCTTCCTCCTTTTGCCTCTTTTTCTCCCCCTTGACCCCACTCTCTGCCTCTTTCACCACCCGCTGCCCCATCTTGCCTCCCTTACTCTCCTCTGCCGGGTGCTTGCTGTTCTCTCGCGAGCCCCGGCAGAGGTCAGCGTCGAAGCGTTGCCATGGTAACCCTCGGCAATGCTCCAACGCTGCAGGAGTGAGAGAGGTGACCGTGGAGCATTGTGAGCAGCTCCCTGGGCTCCCTCTCTGCAGCACCGACCCTGACACAGGGTATCGGTGCTGGCATCGGCCGCATTTGCGCGAGTACAAGTACTCACGCAAATGCTGGTATTGGCACCGATACCAGTATCGGTATCGGCGCAACCCTAGTTAAAACCATGGAATGCAGATACCTTTCCAAAAGTAAGTTAATCTCCCTGCCATTCACAGGATCATCCCTGAAGCATAAAAATTCTCCTCCCTTTCAGTCATCAAGATATAGGAACCAGTCATTTTGAGACAACAGGAGACGTGATTCTAGTCGCCAGGGAGAATATAAAGGAATATTCTCCAAGGGCGGCTTCAAGAGAGATTACAAAAAGCCCTAGTTTAAAAAAGAGAGCGAATGAGTCCCGGCTGACCCCAGTTCTGATCCCAGTAGGGTGCAGACTGGGATCATTCCTTTCAATATGGAAGGCCCAGGTTCATCCAGATGCCTGGGTCTCTCAGATTCAAGAACTGGGGTTCCTGCTGGAACTCCTTTCTGTCCCACATTCCTGAATATTCACCAGATCCAGAAACCCAACCAATCACACCAAGAGAGAAGCTTTCTGGTCTTCAACCAATCATCTGTTACAACAGAAGGTTATTGAAGAAGTCCCTATACAGGAGAGAGGTTCAGGGATTTGTTCAGCCTTCTTTCTAGTCCCAAAACCCTCAGGGCAATTCAGGACAATTTTAGATTTAAAGCATGTCAACTATATGATCATGCAGTTCCACTTGAAGATAGAGACAGTGGAATCAGTAGTTCAATCCCTGTCCAACTGGATGTTCCTGACCTCCATCGATCTCAGGGACGCCTACTACCACATCCCTGTTTATCCAGCTCACAGGAAATTCCTGAGGTTTGCAGTACAGCAATATCACTTCCAGTATGCAGCCCTTCCTTTCGGCCTCTCTTCAGCACCCAGGGTTTTCACCAAGGTTCTAGCGCCAGCATTAGGAATCCTACGACAGAAAGGTATAAATGCCCTGGCTTATCTAGATGATCTCCTGATAATGTCTCCATCTCAAGAATTATCTCAATCTTAGACTCAACCAGTGCTTCAGTTCCTACAACAAATTGGTTGGATCATCAACCTGGAGAAAAGTCAACTCTCCCCATCTCAAGAGATGATATTCTTAGGTCTCCAGATAAACACGAAAACCTCATTGATCAGGTTCTCAGAGGAAAGGATATTCAGGCTTCGACACAAGGCATCATGCTTCCTGAAACAGAAGTGTCATTTTGCGCAGGACTTACAGGAACTGTTGGGACTAATGTCCTCAACCACCCAAATAGTTCCCTGGGCAAAATTACACCTACGATCTCTTTAGTCCAGTTTTTTTGAAATACTACAGGTCAGATCCTGGAAACCCTCTCTTAAAGATTCCACTATCCCCCTTCACCAGAAAGGACCTTCAATGGTGGTTAAATCAACAGAGCCTTTATCAAGGAAGATCATTACATCTACAAGACTTTGAACTCCTCTACACAGACTCCAGTCTCAATGGATGGGGGGGGGGGGTCTGGAATCACATATAAGTTCAAGGAAAATGTAAGACACCAGAAAGTTCAGTTCATAAGAACAGCCAACATGCCGACAGTAATGTACATAAAGAATCAAGGGGGTATCAGGAGCCAGGATCTAAACAAGGAAGTCAGAAACCTTCTTATATGGGCAGAAAGAAATATGATAAGACTTACAGCTTCTCACATATCTGGGAAAAGCAATCTGGAAGCAGATTTTCTCATCCGCCACAGACTGGACCAGGGCAAGTGGTCCCTGAACAGGGAAGTATTCTTACAGTTAACACAGAAATGGGGTCAGCCAGATGTGGATCTGATGGCATCACAGAAGAACAAACAGCACAATCGTTACTTTTCCAGGTGAAAGGATCCACAATCTTTAGGCCAGGACGCCCTGACTTTTCCATGGAACTTTCATCTGGTCTACATCTTTCCTCCCACTCCTCTCCTCATATAAGTGGTAAAGAAGATCCAGAGGGACAGTGTGGAGGCTATACTAATTGCCCCCAAATGGCCAAGGAGAATATGGTTCTCACATCTAATTCAGATGTCAGTAGTGGAACCATGGGAGTTACCCCTGAGGAAGGATCTTCTGCATCAAGGGCTCATTCTACACGACAACCTCAAAATGTTCTGCTTGACAGCCTGGAGGCTGAACGGGAATCATTTATAAACAGGGGTCTGTCTGAACCTGTCATAGACACCATACTTCAAGGAAAGAAGCAATCCACATCAAAGGTACATTTTCTTACTGACATTTAGTTTTCTTCTGTGTACCTCCAAGGCACATCCTCTCTACTAATAACTGTTCCATAGTATTTTACAGCTTGGTCAAAAGAAAACTGTGGGCTATTACATACAGACTGCCTTTTAAACTCTTCCAATTGGTCCTTCCCAGCTGGAGGGTGGAGACGATCCCATTTTCAATGCCTTGGAGGTATACAGAACAAAACTAAATGTCGGTAAGAAAATGTATTTGTATTCCACAGCACCCCCACAAACCACTGTAATAAAGTATATAATTCTCCATCACTCCAAAGGCAGATGGAATAATACATGGTGCACAACATACCACTTTAACAATGTTCAACTGCATATCAATACACAATACCCCACAGATCCACACAATAAAAGACATGAGTCTATCAAGTTCAGTTTTGCCATATCACCCTTGTTACCATAAAATATTGAAGCTGTTTCCATTTAAACCACAGATGGGTAAAGAAATACATTCCTGATTCTAAATAGCTGTCAGGTATCACCCTGGATCAACATCCTATCTGCACTGAAGTTAGCTGTCATACTTCTTAATATTGTTCTGAGCTAGGAAGGTATCCAGTATGTTTTTGAAAGCATCTACATTAGCTATAAATAAAGCCTCTTGAGACAAAGAATTCCACAAGCTTTCTGCCCTTATTGTAAAACAACCTGCCTTTGTTTTAGTTGAAAGTGACTTTCCTCATGCAGTGCACATAGTGCCACATGTTTGAACACTTGGAGCAATTGTTCCAAGGAGCATACTGCTATAGCACCTGTGAGAATATATCTTTGTAAAATCTAAGATACTGGATCTAGAAAGAAATATTGTAACAATGCATGATATTGAAAACCTGGAAAGGAGCTTGGTTCTCACTGAGCAAGTAGTATGCGGAGTTAGTATTGTCATTCTGGAGTTGTAGATGAGGAGCTGCAGGTAGGCAACTGAGTAACATTAAGTAGGGAAGAAAGTGGGCAGAGGAAGACAAAAGCCAAATCTCAGCTGATTATAAACAATAAATTTGCAAGATTATGTGAAGATGTTGGTGTGGATAATTCAGAATTGGCAATACTGGCGAGGATGATTCCTCTAGCAGCCAGGGGGACACTCATGCTTCCAGCTAAAATGCGAGACATAGTAGGCAGAAAGCAAGGCAGGTGGTGGTAATATGGTATGCTGAGCATTATATTATCTCCCTGGTACTTGGGTTTGTCATGTTGCCAATACGAAAGACAGGTTATTGGGAGGGTGTATATTAATGTGTAATCCTGCAGCCCGACGACAGTTATAGTTTTAATCCTTAGAAAAATGGAGGTGCTGTGATGTAGAGATTAATGCTTTGTGATATAGAGAAAAGCCATCATATAGGCACTCAAAATCAAATATAGTGATTAGTGAGGATAAGGCTATGGCTGACACCCTAAGTACATTATTTGCTTTTGTACAGAGGAAGCAACAATCACCGGCTATGGGCAAGTAGACAAAACCATAGAATTTCCTCCATCAAGTACATGGATTACTAAGGACAAAGTCCTAAAGAGGCTGGACAAAATTATGGTGAATAAAGCACCTGGACCTGATTGTAAACACCCAAAGGTACTTAAGGAACTTAGTTTAACAATAGCAAGATCATTAAACTTAATTTCAGTTCCCTGTAATTGAAAGAAGACTGATGTAATTCCATTATTCAAAAAGGGGGCAAGATCCAAACAAGAAAATAGACATGTGAGCTTGACTTTCATAGTGGGTAAGATAGTAGAAGGGTTACAAACTGACAGTATTCAGAACTACAGTAATGTGCAAATGTTTTAGGCAGGTGTGAAAAAAATTTTGTAAAGTAAGAATGATTTCAAAAATAGATATGTTAATAATTTATTTTTATCAATTAGCAAAATGAGTGAACAGAAGAAATATCTAAATCAAATCAATATTTGGTGTGACCACCCTTTGCCTTCAAAACAGCTTCAGTTCTTCTAGGTAGACTTGAACAAAGTCAGGGATTTTGTAGGTGTATGTACACTTAAACAAAGTCAGGTGTATGATTAAGCAATTGTATCAATCTAATATGTAGGTTGAAACGCAATCATTAACTGAAACAGAAACAGCTGTGTCGGAGGAATAAACCTGAGTGAAGTACAGCCAAAGTCAGCTAACAATGTGAGGTTGCTGAAGACAGTTTAATGTCAAAAACGTTGGGGACCATAGACGCAGTGGTCGGCCAAGGGAACTTAGTGCATCAGATGAAAGACACATCATGCTTACTTCCCTAATCAATAGGGAGATGTCCAGCAGTGCCATCAGCTCAGAACTGGAAGAAAATAGTGGGACCCTGGTGCACCCACCTACTGTCTAAAGAAGTCTGGTCAGAAGTGGTCTTCATGGAAGACTTTCGGCCAAAAAGTCATACCTCCAATGTGGAAACAAAGCCAAGCATCTTGTGACCAGACGGAGTAATTCAGAACTATAACATTTGAAATATTGATCACCATTTGTAACATTGTGTGACATTTGATAATAGTGTGTGGTGTTATACTGCAAGTCCTGTAAAGGGATATGGCAGTGGGGAACCAGAGTGCAGAGTGGGCTGTTAAGCCCAGGACTCTGGCTTGTTTAAAGTACACTCCATGTCTGTGTAACTTGTGCTAAGGAATGTTTGGAATGTGGATTGACTCATGCTGTGCTTCATTGACCAGTCAGGGGAGGTTATTATGGACCAGTTAAAATGTCCCTTTTTCAAGCACTAATTTGTATTCTTCTCTTGATAAGAGTGTCTGGAAGTCTATATAAGCAGTGTGTTTTATCATCTACTCTCCTTAATACAAGTTTCGGCTGTATTTCTGGAGGGGGGCTTGGGCTGGGGATTCTCACCTTAGCCACTGCAGAAGCGAATTCACTTGCCTCGCCGGTCTACTGGCATAGGGCCTCTGGAAAACCCACCTAGGGTTCTGCAGATAAATTCACTAGCTCTGCCAGTCTGCCAGGGGGCTGCATCCAATTTTTCCTGCCTGAGTATCCAGGACCTCCAGGAAGCAGCAGGGCTCCAGCCGACCGTGGAAGAGGAGCAGAAGCAGCGGCGGTTCAGGAACCAACGACCCCATGCATGAAAACACAGGACCTGGGGTACATAAAAATGGCAGCAGGTGCTCAGGGCTGATGAGTAAAAATGTTAAATATTTGGCTGTAGCAGAAGGCAGTTTGTTCACAGAAGGGCTGGGGAGCGGTACAAGAATGAGTGTCTACTGGCAACAGTAAAGCATGGTGGAGGTTCCTTGCAAGTTTGGGGGTGCATTTCTGCAAATGGAGTTGGGGATTTGGTCAGAATTAATAGTCTCCTCAATGCCGAGAAGTACAGACAGATACTTATCCATCATGCAGTATCAGGGAGGCATCTGATTGGCCCCAAATGTGTTCTGCAGGATGATAATGACCCCAAACATACAGCCAAAGTCATTAAGAAGTATCTTCAGAGTAAAGAAGAACAAGGAGTTCTGGAAGTGATGGTATAGTCCCCACAGAGCCCTGATCATTGAGTCTGTTTCGGATTACAAGAAGAGAGAGAAGCAACTGAGGCTGCCTAAATCCACAAAAGTTAGTTAGTTCTCCAAGATGCTTGGAACAAACTACCAGCTATCACAGTCTCTCAGCCCGAGTCAGGGTTAGCTGTTGTGTAGAGGATGTCAGAAGGCAGAGACACACTAGCACCAACAAGAGGTCAGAACCCTAATGCAGAGTATGGAAGTTGAACCACGGGCCTAGGGTAGAAAGTCTGTTGGTCATACATAGAAGAGGTGCGGGTAGTCATATGACAAGCCAGGAGTCGGTACACTGATAGTCGAACAACCAGAGGAATACAGTTAGTCAATACCTTAGAGTTGGTGGAGTGGAGAGGCACAGATAGTGCAAGCCGGAGTTCGGTGCACAAAAGGCTGAATATCAGAGACAAGCGGAAGGTCGTAGGCTAGAGCCGATGTCGGTACACAGTAGGTTGGAACACATTCCAGTGTATGGATAAGTGTTTGGCTGTGCAAACGTTAACCCTTTCAGCGGTGAGAACGTAGCCATATCATTGTCAATTAATGCACTGAATACCCTTCAAGCACAAGGGCAACGCTGTGGCCCTTTTCCTACTATAGTATAGAAGAGTTGTAGAAGGTTTGAAAGATGTGTGCACTACACTGTACACACGTCATGTACTGAAAGTTAAGCATTTCACACATTGCTTCCCGATCCATTGGATACTCTTGTAGCAGTGAAAGGGTTATTGGACACACAGAAGACACAGCAGCAATGAGCTTACTTGAAGTACTGTTGATTCACCACACATAAATTTACTCATTCTCTCCTTGTCCTCCTTTGCGAAGGTACTCCACTTTCCTATGTATTCTTTTTCTTAGTCCTGTGTCCCCGGCCTCCCACTTGCCTGAAAAGGGCTGGCACTCCCTGTACATTGGTGTCTTTGGTGAAGGCGTTTCAACTCGACACAGCTCCATTCTGTGATGTGAAGATGAGAGCAAGGACAGTGTATCTGGAGTAAGGAGAGGGATACAGAGGCAGGGGAGTATGATCAGAGAGGAGACACTGAGTGTATGTACTTGCATTGCATTGATACTGGTTTGAAGTAAGAGCAGAAGCATTTTGTGGGCCATTACCGAAGAGCTTCTCACCTGGCACTGTTCCTCCTTCTGCTTTTCTGAAGGACGAACCTATACTATGGTAACAGTGAGGCACTACGAAATCTGTGTGGAAGGTGTGATTTACATGGTGGAAAATGCTCTTTGGACATTCATACAGCAACTTAGCAGAGTGAAAGGTGTATTGTGTCTAAGTTGCTGTCTGAGTGGCCGGACAACATTTGGCAGCAGGCAAATGAGGGCTTGGATGCAAATAAAGGAAGACAATATAAATGGCATATTTAGCCGTATGAGTGGCAGGGGCCCACTGTGTGTATGTTGGACCCATGCTCCCCTGCTATCACCTTCATGTAGACCTTTGAGTGGTTTGTTTAATTTCACTTTGAATTGGCCATCAGCTGTTTTGCATGCAGGATTGCGCTCTACAATGCGAACCCTTCCTCCTCACAGGACTCCACCGGCCTCTTGCTGCTCCTGATCCCTGCTCGGACACCACAGTCTGGACAGCGGATCATCGTTCTCCCCCATGGTATTGTTGTCCTCCTCCTCACAGTCCTGGGGATGAAAAGCAGCTGCGGGTGGGGGGCTGAAGGCCAGGCTGAGGCGGATAGTGGGACAGGCCGGATACTGGGGGTTGGCTAACTCCCTGCCTTCAGCCCGTGCTACTCCTGTGAAAATCATACCCCTTGTATACGCCCAGAGGTGTGTGTGGCCGGAGATGGAGAATCTGGCACCCTGCCAGACTTCTCCTTTTAGTAATATAGATAGATTATGGATTTTCCATCTTACATCAACAGTGCATGGTAAACAGCTAGAAAACTGCAATACAATAATGTTTCTCCATTTAGATCATTGATTTGCAACTCTAGTCCTCAAGCACACCAACGTGTTAGGTTTTTAGCATATCCCTAATTAAGCACAGGTAAATCACAAAAGACTGAGCTACTGATTAATCACAAGAAGAGTTGTAGTGAAAATCTGACTTGTTAGTGTGCCCTGAGGACTAACATTGAGAATCTATATATATATATATATATATATTTATATTTTGTATATAAAAGGTTATTCTTAAGATTACAATCTACTACTGAAAGAGCACCCAAATAAAAAAAGTTGACCAGCTAAATATTTGCTTCATTTTTTCATGTTCATCATTCTCTGTCCAACTACTGAAATATTTCCAATGTCCTGCTTTAGCACATAAACTATTTTTTGAAGGACTGTAGTAGAATGTACAAATTATAATACAAATTAAGCATTAGTGAAATATACAAAGGGGTATGAAAACAGCCACTATACACCAGGAGAGTGTGCAGAAGTTTGTGAATCAGTTTGCCATGCCCACAATTCTTCTATTCACTGTATATTCTCACTGAGTAATACAATATTTCCCATTCATGTAATCTACTTCATTCATTTGTTATTACTGGACAAACATGAATATTTTCCTTTTGTTCTGAGAATGAGTTTACTGTTTTGTGTTGCCAGGCAACTGCTTTTGGAGATCTTGGGGGTTATGCACTAAGGTGTAATAAAGAGGTGATAAAGCATAGATGATTTCTCCTGTGATATCACTTCTCCAGTTTCTATATTATTCTATGGAGCCTATCCAGTGACATCTCCAAAGCTGAAGAGATCCTATTGCTTTGGTTCAAGTGGGAGAGATGTTAGTGGATAGACTCCAGAGAATAAGATAGAAATTGGGGAAGTGCACTAAATTGTGATAAAGAGGGGATAAAGTAGAGATGACTTCTCCAGTGATATCACTTTCTTTAATTTCTGTTTTAATCTATGGAGCCTATGCACAAACATATCTCCCGATTTGAGAAATCCTTGTACATTAGGTCCATAGAATAACAAAAGAACTGGAGAAGTCATATCACTGGACAAATCCTCTCCATTTTATCTCCTCTTTATCACACCTTATTGCATGTCCCCCCAACCCCCCTTGTTTCCATAATGTATTTACTACACTTTCAACAGAAATTTGTTACAAAAAAAGCAGACAAGAGAGTGCAGCTGATAATATTGCTAAAATAAATAGGAGCAGGTTTTGTTGTGTTCATGAGAAAAGAGATTTGTTCAAATTGTGTTTTGCTAAGTAATAAAAATGCACTTTTCCTTTTACTCTAGAGAGAGCTTGGTGGCAGCATTTACAAAAAAATGACAGATGAAGAATTTCTTCAAAATGAGATACAGAAGTATAAGGTATTAGCTCTGCTCCTCTTTCCAAACAGTAAATGGCATATAAATTGCCCTTGAATTATCATTTAAACATCTAGACCGAATATTAGATACACCACCAAGTGTGGTAGATGAAAACTGGTGACAACAAAACAAATCATTTGTGCATAATATACTTTTCAGTACAATCATATCCTAAATTTCTTTAAAAACCTGTTTTCTCATTCATCCATTGTGGAACACAGGAACTATGTGGTATAGTATCCTCCAGCAAGGAGGGCAGGCCATTTGCTTAAAAGGCCCTCTGGAGACAAAGATTCCTCTCTATTCCACTTTACCCCAACAGACGTTTAGGGCAAAGATTCTCTTAGTTAGCCTTATTTTTCATTGTTTTATAAATGAAAGGCTATTGGTATGGTAGCCTTATGTTGTGGGAGGGCCGGCTGGAGGCTATTATACAGCCTTGGCTGCATTACTGAGTTGCTGGAGCTCTCCTTTAGAGCTCTGTTTGGGAGAACATCTGAGGTGAGGAAGTTGCGATTACATCATCATGACTAGATCATGTGGGTTCCAACACTTCCTGCTCACTGTGCAGCAAGCGAACGCTGCAGCGATCCAGCTCAGGTTGAGTCAAGGCAGGTAGGGTAGGTAGCTTCACGGGGCAGCGCCAAAACTTCCTACCAATGGGGTTTCTGATTTTCCATGATTAGGAATTTTGAGGGTTAAAACTTTTGTCATCCAGAACAGAAGAAGTAATGTCATGTGCAATATAGATTTTGTGCCATCAACAAGATGTACCTGTTGAAGCATACTGCCATTCTTTCTATGCATTTATTTTGGTTGATGCTATCTAAGGGGTATGGGATATTTGGAAGCATATTATATATTTCTTTGTAGGGGTGGATTTCTGTTAATGAATGCATCCACAGCAGTTTACTCATTGATAAGCCTATGATTTAATATTAGTATATCATATTTTACAGTTGAGGTGCCGTTATATTCAGAGAACATAGTGATCTTCTTTTCATTTATCTATGAAGCATGGTTATTTTATTTTTCCTTGTTACAGCTAAATTGCCTCCAGAATATTTTCAAATTATTTGCATTAGGCCCTTTATGGGTCACTACAGGTAGGAACTAATAATACATATTTTGTGATACATTGTACTCTAGATTTTCATAAGCTTTTGAACCTATGCATAGAACCTATTCAATATAGAGGTTTCTGCAGTATGTTAATTAACCAGAGTATAACGGGAACCTAAGTCCACGGATGGACCTAGGCCATAGTTCCAGTTTTCTACCTCCTGAGGTCGTTTACGAAGGGGTAGCCATGCCGGTACTGCTCCAGAGCTTCCTCCTAGAATGGGGGTCAAAAGAAGCCCCTTTAGACCATTCTATACAAAATGACAGGACACCTTCTTGTTCCAAAAAGAAATCAGCTTGTTTGTGACAGAACGACTCTTTTTATACACAGTTAACAGTATTAAGTCATAGCAAGCAGACAAAGAACACAATAGTGCTAGACACATGGTGATTAAATCACAATACATGGTACAATGGTGCAGACATGATCAAATTAGTGTTACAATGGCAAGTGTGAGATGTAAACAGTCTGACAAAGGGCTGGGGTCCCAGGTACAATGATCAGAGGGGCTGGAATACATATCTTTCCACAATGCACTTTGGGCTGGGGCATCTTTTATGCTCTCTGAATTCTCCACCTCAGGTTTTGACCAATCCAAGACTGAGAATAGCGTGTCCAATCCTAACCGCCAGTGTCATGTTGGCTTTTGGCCTATCAGTGGCTATGGCAAGGCCGTCTGTCGACATCCTAGAACCACTGACATTTTCCCATGTTATTGGGAGCTCTTTAAACCTGTCAAGTGATCCCTTGTCCACCAATGCTTGAGTCGCCTACTTTTCCCCATGTTATACCTATGGCGGACCTTTAAACCTGGCCCAGATGGTTTGATCAATCAGCTAGATCCGCTGACTCCGACATTCTGTGTTCGACAATTCCATTCGACTTTACGACATGAGTTCAACGCTACGACCCCCAAGTAGGCAAATACCTGCAGGTTGCCTGTAACGGTAACCCCAGGACGCTGCGCTGTCCAGGGCCATCGTGCTGGGTTTCTCCCTCCTGAGTTCGGCTACAAGTGGGTAGCCTGGTAAATCCACCACAAAGAGCTGGAATCCCTCCTGTTAGAATGTAGGCTGGAAAGCTGGCTTGAATTCTGTAGCTGGATAATAGGCTGGAAGCAGTCAATGGAAACAAGGCTGGAACACAGGGAATCTACCCACTGGAACCCTGGAACATCAGAGGCCTGAATGGGGGAGAGAGGGTTCCCTTTAAACCATTCAGAGTAAGGACAAGACACAGCTTCAAGTCCAAAACGACTTCTGCTTTACTGAGTCAAAAATCTTTTATACAGTTGTTCATACAATACCCAATGGGGGTAGTACAAAGACATACTGGGGGGAATCAATAGTGTCTGGCTGCAATACACATCTAAACAATGAAACATAAACAGCAGAACAAAAGGCACAAAGGGCTGTACACAAAGACAGGCATTCTACATAATTTAATCTTGCCGCTCTGAATCCTGCCCAATAGGATTCAGAGTGACAAAATACAAAGACCAGTCCTGGCCGAGTGAGTCACCAGATGCCTGGATAGGGAGGACCAATCCCCAGGCCGCCTACCTGTTCCCTGCAAAACCTATGGCAACCCCTTGCATACATTACACAGGTGGTGGCCAATCAGCAGCCTGCCTACTTTCACAGGCAAAGTCGATGGGCTTTGTAACCATGAAGTTTAGTCTCTGTTATCTTTGCGAAACCCAGTTTTTTTCACGTGAAAGTCAGTTCTTCAGGGAGTTTCTTGGGAGGCCTGACAAGGCCTCCATGTAACGGCCTAGGGGTCCATTACATCGCCGAATGTAACATGAGTTGGTGGTATAGCTTCTGGTCGAACGCGTGTCGAGCACTGAAGTTCCACAATCCTGTCAGACCTGGTCCATTGCTAATACTATGTTTACGTTCCTGCAACCTCATGTATTTCAGTCTTTCGGCCCAAAAGGTTAACAGGTCTTGGTACAACCTCCCGGTAACAGGGCCTACTACCGTTACACAGATATTTCTGTTTGATTGGGGATTATGATGCTTTGCAGTGCACTGGAGACTACATTAGCTAAACAGAGCATTGCAGGGTTCATTATTTCCCTTCCCATACCTTGCACCAAAAGGCTAATGGGGGTCATGATCAGCTGCTTTTGCAGCCAGGGAGGCACCGCTACACAGGGGCAAACATGCTTCGCAACATGCCACTGTACATGCACATAATCCGGGAGCTACACGTGGGTCTTGCTTCATTCATTAGGTGATAGGACCTCTATCTGCTATAGGTAGGACTCACCGCAAGGCCAACGTTCCTAGCTTACTGCTTAGGCTCTACACCCCTCAGCCCAAATCATAGGTATTGCCTAGCACAAGCCACTTGGTATTTGGTAAGGACTCACCTGTCACATCCGTTTATAAGTTTAATATAATTTATCTACTTTCTTTAAGTAAGGAAGGTTACGGGCCAGCAGCATTACATATTAACCTCTGGTATTCATGGTTCAGTTTTGTTTTTTAGGGCCACACAGACTGCAGGCAGGATGTCTATCAGATCGTATCCAGAGGAGTTGCCTAACAGTCAAAGATCACAGGCTAGTCCACCAACATATAAGGCGTGGACTATTCCAAAAATAGTGATCAAAGTTCATAGAAGAGGCATCCCCTTTTTAACTTCAGCTAGGAAGGCAAAATTATTTAAAGTACTGTTTACCCCTCCCCCCCCAGACTCCTAGGTGCAGTCTTAGTCCCTGTTCATCTATCGGGCACACTAAATTAACTGACATTAAAACAGCTTTAGCCAGTTTATCGGTATCAGTAGCTTTCCTCCAGACACAGATGGATGTCATTGAAGTTTCCCAGCCAAGACTGCTGGTTCAGCAGGTATCACACATAGTAGATTTACAAGGTTTTGCAGGGACAAATCCCCTGTTGAGTGGCTAACCAGTCATTTCTTCGGCTCACTTCCTTCTAGCACACGTAAAGAAAGATATCTTAGAGGGTAACAACATCAACCTTGTGTCTTTATTGGTCTCCTCGCAGGATGGCATTGAGGCTAGGGCATTCACATGAGAACAGGTCTCAGTGGTCCTTAGAACCAGAAACCCAAGGCTGAGTAAGAAACTGACCATAGCAGAGTTTGCCATAGTCATTAGCATTTATAGGGATGTAATATGCTCTGTACACCATTATCGTAGTGAAGAACTGGACTTACACTTGTTTAGGGTGGTAGAGCTGGGCCATAAGTATAGGGGCCATGTGTTCTGTGACTTCTTTTTCTGCTAAGGCAGTGGCAGCTCAGGCACAACTAAATTATGCTACAGACTGGAGCAAATTGGACACTGAGCTGTTTTTCCGCCACTTTGCTGGACTACGAACCCCAGCCTGCACTGTGTGTCAGTTAGCAGAGCACATGACCAGCTTGTTCACCACAGCAGCCAGACCTTCTTGTTCCACTTGCATATAATGCTACCTAACCCTTATCTAATTCATAAGACAGATTAGGAAGGCCTGTAGCATACCTGGGCAAATCTCAGAATTGCAACAATTATAATTCTTCAGTTTGCATTTTTATTGGATGCCATTTCTTGCATGTCTGTTTGGCATGCAGTAGGGCTCATCCTAAAACTATGTGCCCACAGAGATTATTCCCAAAATCATGACTAGGCGGGGTGCATGTCCCCAGTCTGGCATCCTGTCTTCAGACCCACCCCTAATTTAGTGGAGTTTTTGGTTCAGGGTTCCACAGTGGCCTAATGGCACTTCCCTCAGGTACCCTGGAATGTGGAAACTTACAGTTTGCCAAACTAGATCCGCAAGCCGTAAATTTATTGTTATCCAAGGAATTAGGCAAGGGGTTCATCATGGGCCCTTTTGACACTTAATAGGATTAGAGATAGGGAAATTTACTAATAAAAAGTGTTTAATTTACAATTTGTCTGACCTGCATTCCTCATTCATACCAAGTTTAAAGACTTTAAATGCTACACTGACTCACCACTTAGAAGGAGCCTGGACATTGATGGATATTGCACTTTCCGGCAATACACGTAGAACTTATGACCGAGCTCGGGTTTTATTTGAGCAATTCATTATGGTTTACAGTCTCTTTCAACCTTTGGCCATTGACACCATAGTAGCATTTATATCTCACTACCATTATTCACTACATTTATCATATGCTACCATAAACTCTTACATAGTTAATATTCAACATTATTGCCAGATCATAGTAACATAGTAAATTAGGTTGAATAAAGATGCAAGTCCATCAAGTTCAACCTTTGCCTCATAACCTAGTGACATGAGAACTATATAGCTTTCCTGCTACCAAATAAGCTAGTCTTTATCAGACCTTCTTTATTTGCCTACTAATATACAGTATAACCCTGAATGTTCCATTTTGAAAGATATGTATCTAATCTTCTCTTAAATGTATCCATTGCATCTGCCATAACCATCTCCTTGGGCAAGGAATTCCACAATTTAACAGACCTTACTGTAAAAAACCCTCCTCTGCTGAAGTCCAAACCTGCTTTCCTCTGATCTCAAGGGGTGTCCCCTGGTCACCTGATCAGGCCTTGGAATGAATAGCTCACCACAGAGATCCTTGTTTTGACCTTGCATATAGTTGTACAATGTGATAAGGTCTCCTCTTAGTCGTCTTTTCTCTAAAGTAAATAAACCAAGGTTATTTAATAGTTCCTCATACGTCAAGTCCTCCATTCCCTTATTTAATTTTGTTGCTCTTCGCTGTACCCTCTCTAGTTCTAGTGTATCCTTTTTCAGAACTGGTGCCCAAAACTGTACTGCATATTCGAGGTGAGGTCTTAACAATGATTTGTATAATGGCAAAATGATGTTATCCAATCTTGCATCAGTACCCCTTTTTATGCAAGACAGGATTTTGTTTGCTTTTGCTACTGCTATTTGAAACTGGTCACTGTTTCCAAGTTTGTAGTTGACAAGGATACCCAGTTCTTTCTCTAGCAATGAATCCCCTAAAATGATTCCAGTTCATAAGTAGACTTGGGATTATATCCTCCCAAATGCATGACTTTACAATTTCCCACATTAAACTTCATATTCCATTTGTTTGCCCAATCTGCCATTTTATGTAAATCCCTATGTAGAGAGCATAGTAACATAGTAACATAGTAGATAAGGCTGAAAAAAGACATGCGTCCATCAAGTCCAGCCCATGCCAGTAACACCCCTGTTGATCCAGAGGAAGGCAACAAAAAAGCCCTCTGGAGCAATTTCCAATGTTGTCCCAAGTGTGTGTGTGTGTGTGTGGGGGGGGGGACTATTCCTTTCTGACTCCAACTGGTAGTCAAATAGTTCTCCGGATCAATATCCTATTTGCTTTTAAGCCATCTGTCATAATTGTCAATATTGTTCTGTGCTAGATAGGCATCCATTGCTTTTTTGAATGCAGTTGCATTATCTGCAAGCACAACATCCCAAGGCAAAGAATTCCATAGCCTTACCGCCCTTACTCTAAAGAATCCCTGCCTATGTTTTAGTCTAAAGCGCCTTTCCTCAAGTCTTAATGGATGACCTCTTGTTCGTAGCTCAGCTCTTTTCATAAATAATTCATTGGATAGTTTTTTGTATTGACCTTGAATGTATTTGTAAATGGTAATCATATCACCCCTTAGACGTCTCTAATGTAAACAAACCCAGTTTGGCTAGTCTCTCTTTGTAACTCAGATCCTCCAATCCCTCTGTCAGTTTTGATGCATGTCTCTGCACCTTTTCCAGTTCAGTAATATCTTTTTTTAGAACAGGCGCCCAAAATTGTACTCCATATTCTAGATGAGGCCTAACCATGGATTTATATAGAGGTAGGATAATATTAGCATCCCTTGCTTCTACACCTCTTTTTATGCAGGCTAGTACTCTATTTGCTCTTGCAGCAGCTGAGTGACTCTGCACACTGCTGTGAAGTCTATTGTCTATCAGTACTCCTAAATCTTTCTCTAATGAGGATTTGCCAAGTTGTTTCCCATTTAGAGTATATGTAGCAAGTTTGTTTCTACAACCCAAATGCATAACCTTACATTTATCTACATTAAATGTCATCTGCCACTTTTCTGCCCATTCACTTAGTTTATCTAAATCCTTCTATAGGGAAAAAAACATCCAGCTCTGTATGTATTTCCTTACATAGCTTAGTGTCATCAGCAAAGATTGAGATGCTACTTTCAATTCCCACTTCTAGATCATTAATAAACAAATTAAAAAGCATTGGGCCCAGAACTGAACCCTGCGGCACCCCACTTATAACCCAAGACCAATTTGAAAAAGTTCCATTTACAACAACTCTCTGCCATCTATCATTTAACCAGTTCTCAATCCATGTACAGATAACACCACCCAAACCGAAGCCTTTTAATGTATGCAGTAACCTGTTGTGAGGCACTGTGTCAAAGGCTTTTGCAAAATCCAAGTATACTACATCAACAGCAATTCCCCTGTCCAAATTACTACTCACTCTTTCATATAATGCAAGTAAATTAGTCTGACATGATCTGTTCTTCATGAAACCATGCTGATTCCTACTAATGATATTGTTTGTCTTCACATAGTTCTGAATACTGTCAGTTAATAACCCTTCTAGTATCTTACCCACTATGGAAGTCAAGCTCACAGGTCTATAATTTCCTGGTTTGGATTTTGCTCCCTTTTTAAGCAATGGAACTGTATCAGCTTTCCTCCAATCACAGGGCACTATGCCTGATAAAAGAGAATCAATAAATATTAAGTATAATGGTTTTGCTATTACTGAACTAAGTTCCTTAAGTACCCTTGGGTGTATACCGTCCGGTCCAGGCGCTTCATTCACTATAACCTTTTCCAGTCTCTTTTGGACCTTATCCTCAGTAAGCCATGTAGATGTTGGAGGAAATTCCATGGTTTTGTCTGTTTGCCCACAGCTTGTCATTGCTGCTTCCTTTGTATATACTGAAGCAAAGAACGTATTTAGGGTGTCAGCCATAGCTTTATCCTCACTAATCAATTCACCTGTTTCAGTCCTAAGAGGACCAATATCAACCTTAACTTTTTTGTTGTTAATATACTTGTAGAATTGTTTAGGGTTTTTCTTGCTCTCTTTTGCAGTGTTTCTTTCATTTTCTATTTTAGCTAGCTTAATTGCTTGTTTGCAGATTTTATTACATTCTTTATATTTTTTAAGTGCTGCATCTGACCCGTTTGACTTAAACACCTTAAAAGCCTGCTTTTTATTTCTCATTTCTTTGCTAACCACATTATTAATCCACATTGGTTTCACATTACTTCTCTTGTGCTTATTCCCCAGTGGTATATATTGACGTGTATATTTGCCCAAGAGCATTTTAAATACATTCCATGATTCTTGTGCATTTTTATCTTTGAAAATTACATCCCACTGGATATCATTTAAAGCTTCTTTTAACTTTGTAAAATTAGCCTTTTTGAAATTGAATGTTTTGGTTAAACTCTTGCTATTGGGTTTCTCATAACAAACTTCAAAGGATACAATATTGTGGTCACTGCTGCCCAAATGTTCCCTTACCTGCACATTGTTTACCATGTCAGAATCGTTTGAGAGCACTAGGTCAAGCAAGGCCTCTTTTCTAGTTGGCTCCTCTACTAGTTGGGACATAAAATTATCATTTATCATACTTAGAAAAATATTTCCCTTTGTTGTGCCTGAAGTCATATTGCTCCAGTCAATTTCAGGGTAGTTGAAATCTCCCATTATAATTACCTTGGCTGAGCTAGCAGCCTTTTCCATTTGCAGTAAAAGTTGGGCTTCCTCCAACTCCCCAACATTAGATGGCTTGTAGCAAATCCCCACCAATATCTTTTTATTATGTGTGCCCCCAGTGTGTATTTCAACCCACAAGGCCTCTACCGTTTCATTTGACCCTTCATTTATATCTTCCCTTAAACTAGGTTTTAAGGCCTGCTTTACATATAGGCATACCCCTCCTCCCCTTTTATTAACATTGTCCCTCCTAAAAAGTGAATAACCCTCTAGATTGACTGTCAAATCATATGTATCATCTAACCAGGTTTCAGACACTCCAATCAGATCATACTGCTCATGTACTGCAATCATTTCTAGTTCCCCCATCTTACCAGCCAGACAGCGAGCATTTGCATGCACACATTTTATCTTTTTGCCATTCCTAAAGATTTTGTCTATTCGGATGTATTTGTCTTTTATCAGGCTGTAACAATGGCAACTCCCTATTAGATGAACTAGCCCATTCCCCCTCTCCACCCCCATGACCCTTCTCTAATCCCATTTCCTCAATTATACTACCTTCCCCAGCCTGTGTTGCAGCTCCCCCCCCCTTTCTAGATTAAAGTCTCCTCCAGCCTACTAACCATCCTATCGCCCAGCACCGTGGCCCCTCTTCCACAAAGGTGCAATCCATCACTACTATAAAGATTGCTCCCAAGGGAAAAGACTGCCCAGTGCTCTAGGAACCCAAATACCCTGTTCTGAATTAATTACCCTGCATAATTTAGTGTCATCTGTAAATGTTGATATTTTGCTTTCTATATTTCCGTGTAATTTATAAACATGTTAAAAAGCAGCGGACCCAATACTGAACTCTGAGGTGCTCCACGCTCCACTTAACTGTATTGGAGAATTGTCCATTTAGAACAACATACTGTTCCCTATATTTCAACCAGTTTTGTATCCAAGGTTATCCCCTAGCCCCAATTTCCTTATTTTATACCCCAGCCTTCTGTGTGGCACTGTATCAAATGCCTTTGCAAAATCTAGATATACTACATCAACTGCCTTACCATTATCTAAGTTGCTACTTACTTCCTCATAGAAGCTGAAAATATTAGTTTGGCATGATCTATTCATCATAAAACCATGTTGATTTCTACTACTGATCTTATTTTTTGTGTTGTAATCCTGAATATAGTCCCTTATTATCCCTTCTAGCAGTTTTCCCACTACAGAGGTCAAACTCACAGGTCTATAATTCCCAGGTTCTAGTTCCCTTCTTAAATAGAGGCACTACATTGGCTCTTCCTCAATCTTTTGGAACTGAGTTCCTGAAGAACCCTTGGATGTATACCATCAGTACCCGGTGCTTTGTCAGTCTTAACCCCTTAGTGACAGACGACTTACCTGGTAAGTCCAGGAAGTCATTCGCTATAATGGAAAAAACAAAACAAAACCCTGTCATTAAGTTAATTTTGTGTTCAGTCTTCCCATGACATCTTTTGAATTAACCCAATATCTGATAACTGTATTATTTGTTATTTGATGAGACTTCTACCATTCCATATTCCCTTGTATATACTGATGCAAAGAAAGTGTTTAGAACAACGGCCTTTTCTGAATCCTCTATAATCATCTTACCCATCTCATTTTTGAAAGGTCCAATGCACTCCCTCTTAAGTTTTTTGCCATTTATATATTTGAAAAACTTTTTTGGATTAGTCTTGCTCTCCCTTGCAATTCGAGTTTCATTATCTATTTTAGCCTCCCAAATTGCTTTTTTGCAATCTTTGTTGCACTCTGTATTTTAAGAAAGAATGTTCAGTTCCTTCAGACTTAAATAGTTTAAATGCTTTTTTCTTCCTTGTCATTTCCTTCTGTACATGTGCAGTTAACCACATTGGCTGTGATTTACTTCTTTTGCATTTGTTCCCCATTGGTATATACTGTTGGCTACATTTCTGAAACCTAAATTTGAATTCTGACCATTTTTCCTCAGTATTTTTGCCTTTCCTCTCCTATGACTCTATAAAATTAATACTGAGAGGAATAGAGAAAACTTCTTCGGTCAGAATCCCAACCCATCTCCCCATTGAGGAAGTTATGTTCCAACAGTTAGTCCAGTTACTGACATCAAGGCCATTTGAACCACAATTGAGATTTACATTAACTCTGGCAATATATCTGGCTTTTTTTGGGTTTCTCAGACCAGGAGAGTTCACAGTGGTATCTAATCCTAATAAGTATTTACAGGTTGCTGATCTTATTAAAAAATCTGACTATTGGTGTGGCCTGAGGCTTGGAGAGTATGGACGTGCCTTGCTAAAGCTCCTGCTCTCTGGTCACCCAAAATAGCTATTACTAGCATTTTACCAGCTCATTATCGATCTTTCTCTGGACATTACCCTCCATACACCAGGGAATGGCTACCAGATCCAATAAATCAGCCAAACCGACTGACTTCTTCCAGAAGCGAGATTCTGGAGCTGCCACATCAAGTTCCAACGCTTAGCCGATACCCTTGTGCATAAAGCAGGATATGGACTCCTTGAAGGACCTCCTTCTCTCAGTCAAGCAGGACCTGACTGCAGAGATTCAGTCCATCGTCACTCAGGTCAAGATTGCTGGTCGCACTGAATTTGCTGGAGACACGCAGCACGGAGTTGGCGCAGACACATTCAGCCCTTGGGACGAAGTTTACCATCTACAATTTAAAAATCAGCGTCTCCATGATGCGCTGGAGGACTTGGAGAATCGATCTAGGAGATCCAATCTCCGAATTCGTGATGTCTGTGAGTCGGTTGTGGATTTGCAGGATTTCCTCTTGCGTTATTTTGGGGCATTGCTGCCTGACCTCCCCGCTTCCCTGCTAGCTCTGGATCATGCTCATAGAGCCCTGAGACCCAAACCCTCTCCTAGGGAGCCTCCGTGGGACATAGTAGTCTGCTTCACCTACTACACCACAAAAGAGGCAGTACTCAAGGTTGCTCCGAAGGGTGCTGTGGATGGAATCACCCCACATATTTTTAAGGATCATGCCCCCTCAACGCTCCAGAAGAGGAGAACCCTGTGCCCCCTCACCTTTTTCCTCTGTAGTAAGGATATTACTTACCGTTGGGGCTCTCCCTTTCAGCTGGTGGTCTCCAGGAATGGGGTAAATGCTGCACTTCGTGACCCATCGGAGTGTAAAGCTTTTCTTCTGATGGTGACAATCCGGTCTGAATACGCTGATTTTCCTGCCCTTCTCCATCCAGGTGTTCACTTCCCTCTCAGTTCCGCACTTCTGCTGAGATCTCTGTGACCCTTGGTCTTGGTTCCAGTGGACTGTTGGGTTCTTTGCCCCGTGGGTGCTGCTGGACCCTTTGGTGTTCCGGTTGTATCTGCTGTGCAGTGACTTTTTCGCTTTAGGTGACCTGGTTGGCTGCTGTTGGGACTACTTCGGTTGATGGACACTTTCCTCTTCAGACGTAAAAGTTGTGGTACATGTTTAATTTGTGTTTACTATGTTTTTACATTGGGTCTGCTAGGTTGGGATGCCCCATCTTTCTCTCCCTCCTCGCGTGGAGTCCCTTCCCCTCACCTTTAGTCATGGGCTGATACGCTGATGCACTTTTTCCCTGTCCCCCATCTTCCCTGCGGGTGAGGCCCTGTTTCCTTTTCCTTATCCGGTCCCCACTGGGATTGTCCTATTTTCACATTGGGGCTTGGGTGGAGAGGCTTACTGTTACCTTTGGGGGGGTTCCCGGGTATAGCATCCTCTTTGTCCTGGGCTGGGTACTACCTCTTGCTCTGGGGACTCTCTAGTTAGGGATTCTCATTTAGTTCCAGTCTATCTACGTTCCTGCTGCTGACTACTGGGCGACATTCTTACTCCTGGAGTTGCGCTCGTGCTCGAGACTGACCTTAACCCTTGAGTCACTGTTCACTGTCAAACGCTACTGAGCTATACTACTGCTGAGTCTCCTTAAGCTTGCAGAGCGATTATCAGGGCGATTCCGATTGCTGAGCAGATTCCTTGCTGTGCCTCACCTCCTACCAAGTGCCTTGTTAACCCGTTCAGTGCTACGCTACTACTGCTGAGCCGTCCGCTTGGCCCTGAGAGACGGCGGCTCATAGTCCATCTATGCAGAGTAGTTGTTCCGGTACCGTACCGGTGGTCATCTTGCCCACGCACTTGCACTGGTGGAGTAGTTATACGCCCGTGGGGGCTACCTGGCACTAGCTATTGGCTTCCGTTTACGCCCGAGGGGGCTAGATCCTTGCTCTTGCAGCTTGTAGTCTCCGGTTTACGCCCATGGGGGCTAACGACTCACAGTTCCCAAATACTGGTGGCACTTGTTACGCCCGTGAGGGCTATCCATTATTGCTCTAGCGTTCTGGGTCAGTTCTGTCGTGCAAGTCGAGTGCTCCTACAGACTTGGTTTTGACTCCTCATACTTATACAAGCTTCAGCTACACCTTGGGCGTGCCTACACCACAACAAAGACTGATGAGGACTGAGTTAACTATTATGTGTCCCTGTTTGGGTTACCAGTCCTAGTATTTATTTCTTGTACATATATTCTACTCTGTCTGTTCTCAGTATACTGGCCTGTATGGGTCTAGACATTTGTTCTTGTTTACCCTGTGTACCTGTAGAGGGCGATATTGTTCATTAATTTATTTAATAAAACTGCGTTTTACCATACCCTCTGTCTGAAGTGTCTGAAAACCGTAACACCCTATTCTGAAAGAATGTCCAGAAAAAGCCATGGGGTTCAAGCCTAATCTAGAAATAAGGATTTTGACAAAGAACATAAATTTGGCAGAGGTTAGTGGCTTATTATTGCAAACAAAGAGTGGGTTGTTTTTTGCTTTATCCTGAAAGGATAGTAGATATGAGTCACACATACTCACTGGGCACCATTGATTGTAAAATGGATAAAGTTCTACTTCAGTGGCTGGTCCCACCTGATCTCTCTTTGTCCTGGCTAATAGAAAAATAGATTTTTTTTTTTTAACTCAAAGTTTATTAGGATTTGCAATAATTATGTGGGATACAGAAAAGAAGAGGGGAAGGGGGTACATAAGGAAGACACACAAGCAACCCAACATAAGATGAGGACTAGGAACAGAACAGTAAGAGAAGAAAAAAAAAAAGGGTGGGGCGAGGAAGGAATTCAGCACAGCAAGAGACCATCATGAAAATCGGGGGGCAGCACCAAATCCACCAAAGGAGACCGAATACGCAGAAAATAAGCACAAGAAGCATGAAGATAAGCTGTTATCTTCTTCATTTTAAGCAGCTGCCAAATCCTGGCATCCATCGGAGCATGACAAGGTGGCACCGTTTTCCAATGATACGCAATATGGCACCTAGTCACAGCACAAATCCGAAATACCAATTGGTTAGCTGATAGTGACAGAGAAGGTTATCGAGAAGACCTGTTGAGCAATGCAGTCCAAGGGTCCGGAGATATGGCAACCCCCAGAGCTTTACCCAAGAGATCGAACACATGGGCCCACAAGGCTGCCACAGATGGGCAAAACCACCACATGTGGAGGAAGGTGCCATACCTCGAACGTCAGGCGATTGATGGATCACACAAGCCAGAGGCTCTATGCAAAGGGCAAACAATAGCGGAGAGAGAGGACAACCCTGTCGAGTACCATTCCGGATCAAGCAGCTTGCAGACGCATGGCCCAAGACAGCCACCACCGCGGTGGGGGTGGAATACAAAGCCCGAATTCCAGCAAGCATGGGACCCTGAAAACCGAAAGCCTCCAGTGCCGCCCATGGGTAGTCCCAATCCACGCGATCAAAGGCCTTCTCGATGTCAAGGGATAGGAGCATCATAGGGACAAAGCCAACTTGGTCCGGGTGAAGAGGTATCAAATATCGTGACAACCTAGCGGCCAGAACTTTCACAAATAACTTAACGTCTACATTGATCAGAGAAATCGGACGATAATTGGCACAAGAGGTGAGATCCTTACCCTCTTTTGGTATTACGACTATCTTAGCTGCCAACATCTCAGGGGGTGGAGGAGTACCCTGAAGAAACCCATTAAAAAGAACCACTAAGTGTGGCAAAAGAGACTCTTGAAAGGATTTATAGTAGGAGGCCGTAAAAGCATCAGGATCAGGGGCTTTTGAAGGCTTCAAAGGCTGCAGAGCAGCCGCCACTTCAGGCATAGTGATACTCCCATTCAAAGAGGATAACATCTCCGAGGACAATGTGGGCAAGTGACAATCAGTCAAAAAAGAATGAAGACGAGATTGCAGCGAGACAGAAGAAGAAACTTTATGACCATCATAAAGGGAGGCATAAAAGGAAGCAAAAGACGAAGATATCAGCGACATCTGATGCGTCAAGGAACCGGAGTGCTGCCTGATGGAGCGTATTTTGAGAAACTTGATCTGCTGTCTCAACTTAGCTGCTAGCATCGCGTCTGGTTTGTCGCATTTTTCGAAAAAAAGTTGGCGAGTCCACTGAAGAACTCGAAGCGCATGTTGGGACAGAAGAAGATTCAGTTCACCACACAGGTTAGTAAGTTTAAGTAAATTGGAGGCCGTAGGGGCCCTTTTATGCTACACCTCAGCATCATGCAGCAAAGAGGAAAGGCAAACTTGTTCCGCTTTCCTGGAACACTTCAGACGTGACGCTGTTGCTATGAGCCTACCACGCATGACAGCTTTATGCGCTGTCCACAAGGTTCCTGCCGATATCTTTGGGGTACTGTTAAGAGCAAAGTATTCATCCAGAGAGTGGAGTAAGTCAGACTTAATAGCAGGATCAAGCAGCAGGGAAACGTTGAACTGGCAGGAAGAGGAAGAAGGTGAGCGAAAAAGGCCAGCAAAAGAGCACTCTACAATCGCATGGTCCGACCAGGTAAGATCATGAATCTTGGCACAGCGGAGACCATCAACAAGGAGCTGAGTAGAGAAGATATAATCCAACCTAGAATAATGCCCATGAGGATGGGAGTAAAAAGTGTAATCGCAAACCCCCGGATGTAAAAGGCACCAACAATCAAGCAACTTATGATCTGAGACCAGATCTGAGAGGCAATTATCCGCACAGTACTCCGACCAGGACAGTATTTCACACTTCTGCCAGTCAAACTGGGGGTTGTGTAATGATAGCCATGGAAACCCCAGGATGACTGCATGGTGAGGAGAATGAATTATTTGAAAACGCACCTCCTAATTGTGGAGAGCCCCAATCGCCATGGCAATAGGAATTGTTTCCATAGTGATAAATGCCGGTTCTAACGGCCTGCCATCGATGGCCTCAATAGCTAGAGGGGACTCCCTTTTGACTACCGGTATCCTGTGTAACTCAGCAAAGGAGCGATCCATGAAATATCCAGCTGCCCCGGAGTCTACCAGAGCCAAAACTGATACAGAAGAGTCTGCCCATGTAACAACCACCTGAATGGTGGGTCTCAGTGTATTGGTATCCGGGGACTGTTGTATACCACCTAGGGCCTGTCCCCCAAGGTACCCTAGGTGCGTTCATTTCCCGGCCGTACCGGGCAATTGCGTAATTGGTGCCCAGCTTTACCACAGTATAGGCATAGGCCCATTCTTTTACGGTGCGCCCTCTCCTCCTTTGTGGTGAACCCGAGCTGCATTGGTTCACCAGTTTCAGCTGTAAGTTCAGGAGGACAGGGTGGCGAGGGTGGGTTCAAAAGACTGCCGTGCCCACATCTCCTAGATTTCGCCCTCTTAGACATCCGTCTCTCGCGAATGCGGGAGTCAATGAGCATAACATAATCGATGTACTCATCCAGATCACTAGGCACGTCTCTGGCAGCAATTTCATCCTTTATGGAGTCTGATAGGCCCTGTGCAAACGCTGCAACTAGCGCCTCGCTATTCCAGCCCACCTCTACTGCCAAGGTTCGAAATTCAATAGCGTAATCACCCAGGGTACGGTCGCCCTGTTGCATCTCCAGCAACCTCTTGGCAGCAGAGGCGGTTCTGCCAGGTATCTCGAACACTCTGCGGAACTGTCTTATGAACTCTTTAAAGTTCAGGGTACAGGGTTTGGCATTCTCCCACAACGGATTCGCCCAAGATAATGCCTTGCCAGTTAATAGGGAAATCATGAAGCCAACTTTACATCTGTCGTTGGGAAATGCCTGAGGCGTGAGTTCAAAGAATATCTCCAGCTGGTTGACAAAGCCTCAGCATTGGTTAGGCTCGCCATCATATCTTAACGGTAACGGTGCCGCCGCCGTGAACCCTCTGGTCTGCGTAGTAGGAACTACAGGCAGGTTCTCCGGTGTCGAGACTGGGGTGACCACCGGATTCTGATTAGGTTTGTCTAGGTGTACCGTACGCTCAAGTAAGGTCTGCTCGTGAACATCCATTCGCCAATGGATATTCTGTGTGCCAGTATCTCCCTTACTGTCTGAGGTCATGGCCCTTTCGTACTGTTACGGTTTTCAGACACTTCAGACAGAGGGTATGGTAAAACACAGTTTTATTAAATAAATTAATCAACAATATCGCCCTCTACAGGTACACAGGGTAAACAAGAACAAATGTCTAGACCCATACAGGCCAGTATACTGAGAACAGACAGAGTAGAATATATGTACAAGAAATAAATACTAGGACTGGTAACCCAAACAGGGACACATAATAGTTAACTCAGTCCTCATCAGTCTTTGTTGTGGTGTAGGCACGCCCAAGGTGTAGCTGAAGCTTGTATAAGTATGAGGAGTCAAAACCAAGTCTGTAGGAGCACTCGACTTGCACGACAGAACTGACCCAGAACGCTAGAGCAATAATGGATAGCCCCCACGGGTGTAACAAGTGCCACCAGTATTTGGGAACTGTGAGTCGTTAGCCCCCATGGGCGTAAACCGGAGACTACAAGCTGCAAGAGCAAGGATCTAGCCCCCTCGGGCGTAAACGGAAGCCAATAGCTAGTGCCAGGTAGCCCCCACGGGCGTATAACTACTCCACCAGTGCAAGTGCGTGGGCAAGATGACCACCGGTACGGTACCGGAACAACTACTCTGCATAGATGGACTATGAGCCGCCGTCTCTCAGGGCCAAGCGGCCGGCTCAGCAGTAGTAGCGTAGCACTGAACGGGTTAACAAGGCACTTGGTAGGAGGTGAGGCACAGCAAGGAATCTGCTCAGCAATCGGAATCGCCCTGATAATCGCTCTGCAAGCTTAAGGAGACTCAGCAGTAGTATAGCTCAGTAGCGTTTGACAGTGAACAGTGGCTCAAGGGTTAAGGTCAGTCTCGAGCACCAGCGCGACTCCAGGAGTAAGAATGTCGCCCAGTAGTCAGCAGCAGGAACGTAGATAGACTGGAACCGGGAACTTTGGAGAGTCGTAGAAGCCGGATCAGCATCAAGCAGGAACGTCAACCAGGCCGGGTCGGATACCAGAGCGGGTTCGTAGACAAGCCGGATCAGCAACAAGCAGGAACGTCAGCCAGGCTGGGTCAGATACCAGAGCGGGTTCGCAGACAAGCCGGATCAGCAACGAGCAGGAACCCAGGAGAGTCTCAAGCAGGCCTAGTCGGTACACAGAAATCAGGAATGCAGAGAACAGCAGCAAGGCTCAGGAACACCACGAAAGGGCACCAGACTGGTGCCAGCGGCCAGTATAAAAAAGGTAACCAGGGGCGGGCCAACACAGCTCAGCCAATCAGGGAGCAGCACAGCAAAGAGTGACACACAGGATCATGGGGACCGTGATATAGGTGTAGCCTCAGCTGCTTCTAAAAACCCTGTTCCTGTCCACATAAAAACAAATCTAGGGGCCCTATATAAGTTGTGGTCGAGCTTAGTGAGGATATGTAAGAGAGAGTGTACATCGGCATTATATTGCCTTGTCTTACCTGAAGAAGTAGGCCTAGAAAGAGGGTCTACCATGATAGAAAAGAAAGGAGAGATAGGAAATGAGGATAGAAAATATAAGAAACAGAGGGTTAGAGTTGGGTGGGCAATCACATCTCTAACAGAGAGCTCCAGCAACCCAGTAATGCAGCCAATGCTGGTATAATCCCCCATTAGGTGAGCTCCTATCAATGGCCTCCATTGTTGGAAAGGTTCTCTCTTAAAGGTGAACTCTGTAGCTTCTGGTGTGCTTTATGTACCACCTTTATGGTTGCTAGGGTGACTAAGGCAATTGCAGTTTCGGGTGGCCAATTCTTGGAGGATGTGCATGAGGATGTGCCAAAAGAGGAAATGGTTCTGGCTATTTGTAGGATTTTTGAGGCTATTTATTATCTTACTGAAATAGCCTTTGATGCTGCCAGATTTACTGGGAAGGTCTCAGCATTTGTCTGTTGTACTCAGTGGATGAAGATCTAGTCAGCTGACAAGTCTTCAACGAAGTCTGTGGTGTTCCTCTCATTCGTGGGCAAGCATATGTTTGGCCGAGAATTTGAGAAGGTTATTAGCCATGCTACTGGAGGTTAAAGAGCTTTATTATCTCAGGTTACCCTCAAACTTTCTTGGTTCCATGGAAGAAGCATAGTTTTCATTTCCCTACCATAATGGGCATGTGCCCAGGATGTCTACTCCTACAGCAGTCATGGAGCATCCTGCCACAAAACCCAAACAGGCTTGAACAGGCAAGAATCCTACCCAAAAGCCCCCAACTGACAAGTCCATCTTTGCACTCTCAGAAGTCTGATCCGCATCAGGCAGTCGGAGGTTGTCTGCATCTCTTTCACAATATGTGATCTTCTTCTGTGGTGGAAACAAAAAAGACAGCACACAGAAAAAAAAAAGAAAAATACAAAATACTGGAATGGGTGACTGGTGTCTATACATTATCTATACTGACGGGGGCGGAACCAACTGGCGTCCAAGATGGCCGCATTTTAGTCTTGCTCAGTGTTCAAGCCAAGACTTCGTACTCTATAGGAATCCACTCCAACTTTTCTTGGTCATTAACTAGCTGATGGCAGCTGCCTAACTTGATGTCACCTTAGCACCGACGCAAAACCCATCTGATGCCATTAAAGACTCGCCCGCACCACCCACTCCAACCTCACGTGCTTCTGACCTCCAGAGACTGCCACTTACGTCTAATCCTGCTTCGGTAGATTCCTTCGCTGGTGTCTCCAATAAAGGTACGATGACTGACGGTGAAAGCTCTAGAGATATGAGTGAGCTCCCTACCAAGGCAGACTTGAAGGAGATGTTTGCTGACATGAAGGCCTCCTTCAAGCGCAACATGGCAGGCCTGAGAACTGAAGTGATGCAATTAGGCCAACGGGTCCATATGCTGGAGGAAAATGGGGACTCTTGTTCCAATAGAGTCCATGAGCTCGAACAAGTCGTACAAGAGCAACAAGACACCATCAAAACTTTTACATAGCTTAGATGACCTCGATAACAGAGGTAGGCGAACAATTTACGCATTAGAAACCTACCTGAATCAGTAGAGGGTAAATCATTAGAGTCTACTTTAAAATCTATATTCTGACGCTTATTGCAGAAACCAGACTCGTATGACATCCAGTTGGATAGAGCTCACAGAGCTCTAAGGGCCAGGCCAGAGCCCAACCAAAGGCCGAGAGATGTAATATGCTGCGTCCATAAATATCGGGAGAAAGAGCTTATTCTCCGCAAGAGTAGAGAGCTGGAATCAGTGCTCTTTGAGGGGACTGAACTGTAATTGTTCATACAGTTGGGAGCTCGCCGGAATAGAGAGCGAACGAAAAAATTGAATGATATGTTGGCCAGGCTTGCGCAGTTGGAGAGTGGACACAAGCGCCATCTAGATGCCTCTATTGGTAAGGAGATTTTTGCCTTATGGGGGGATATAGCTTCCCACTTGCGGGCAGCCTCTTTTAAGTCTTTCCAGTGGCTCCAATATAATTCATACTTGCAGGGTAACAAATCAGGCAAACTGCTAGCCCGTCTAATTCGCAGACGGAGGCTTACCAGACATGTGGGTAGCGTGGTGGGGGAGGATGGTCATCCTTGAGTAATGTTTCCTGATGTTACAAACACTTTCTGTGCCTTTTATATAGATCTCTATAACACTCGTGACTCGTCCCCGGACCTGGTAGGACCACTTTTTTAGGAACGTTTCGCCTCCTTCTTAACTAAATACAAACTGACGACTTTGTCAGCCCCAGTCCTATCTGCTCTAGCGATAGATATCACTGCTGAAGAGATTGAAGAGGCCCTCCGCACTATGCCTAGACACAAATGTCCAGGCCCCGATGGCTTCTCAGTGTCCTACTACTCTAAATTCCAGCCTTCTCTGTTGCCTTGGTTGGCGTTATCTTTCAATGCAATAACTGAAACCGTTACCTTCCCCCCTCAGAGTCTGGAAGCCCACATTGCAGTTATTCATAAAACGGGTTAGGACCCGACTCAATGTAGTAGCTACAGGCCCATTTCTCTTCTGAATGTCGACCTGAAGCTCTACACTAAGGTACTGGCATTGCGTTTGGGTCCGCTTCTCCCATCTCTGATACACAAAGACCAAGTGGGCTTTGTCAAGGGTCACCAGGCTAAAGGAAACACTACTAAATTAGTGTCCCTCCTGTATAGGGCTTCATGTCTCCATCTTCCCACCATCCTGGTCTCTAGTGATTCCGAAAAGCCTTTGACCGTGTTATTGGGGCTTCGTTTTCGGAGTTCTAAGCTCCCTTCGAATCGGACAAAAAATGTTCCACCGTATTAAAGCTATGTATTCAGCTCCCACGGCACGGGTTGCAGTGAACTGAACCCTCTCGAATTCCTTCCCCATCTCTAATGGACCCCGCCAGTGGTGCCCCCTCTCCCCGCTCTTATACGTTCTTGCACTTGAACCCTTACTGGTTGCGATTCGATCGAATTTTGCAGGCGACATATTGCTGACCCTATCTAGTCCGGAGTCCTCTCTTCCTGCTGCTCTGGATTTACTAGCGACTTACTCCTCATTATCGGGTTCCCGGATCAATGTTTCCAAGCCTGAAATCCTAAACATTAATTTAGCAGAGACTAGATGTCAACAGCTTAAAAACCGTCACGACTTCCGCTGGCCTCAGAAGTCCATCACTTACCTAGGTGTGAAATTCACACCACATACTTAAGGACCTGTTTAGAGCTAACTATCCCCCGCTTGTGACCACGATAACTGCTGACCTACAGTCATGGAACATTCCACAGATCTCGTGGTTTGGCCGAGTAAACCTTATCAAAATGGTTATCCTACCAAAATTACTTTACCTATTTCCACGTTCTTTTTTAAGATCACTCCAATCTCTGATAGGGCGATTTGAATGGAGAGATAGGGCCCCAAGATGCTCCAGGGAACAGCTGATGGCCCCCAGACTCAGGGGAGGACTGGGTCTCCCCAGTTTTGAAACCTTTTATGAAGCTGCTTTGTTGACATTAGCTATCGACCTGGCTCAGACTCCGGATTCAGCTGGTTGGACTAGTGTCTCGACTGCTGCCACATCCCTGATTTCCCCCAGACAACTTCTTTTCATACCGAAGGGAGATCCCCTGGAGAACTTACTTCATGATCCTTAACTACAGGCTGTATTGGATTGGTGGTATATGAAACGGGAGGTCAAAAATTGGTCCGCTTATCCTTCACCGCTCCTCTCCATTAGGGGTAACCCAGCCTTCCCTCCTGGGTGGTTCGAAATTCATTTGCTTCCTGGTTTGATTTGAACTTAACTACCCTCCAACGGCTGATTAGAGATGGACGCTCGATCCCGTTCAGAGAATGGGTGGCAGAGTCTTCTCTGCCCCCATCTGAATGGTGGAGTCCCCTCCAGGTTCGTCACTATGTCTCTAAGGTTCTTCGTGCGGGATCCCCACTGCGACCTCCTTCAGCAATGGAAACCTTTCTAACTAACCCGAGGAGTCTAAACAGGCTGTTGTCCAGAGCCAGACGTGCTCTACTTACTAGCGAACCCAACTCCCTTTCGACATTTGCAACTGCATGGTACTCTGACCTGGGGATTCCCACATTAGCCAAGGATGGGACTTGGTCAACCATTTTTCTGAATTCTAGATTTCTTTCCAGAGATACTCCCTCTCAAGAAAACTATTACAAGTTGATGTCCCGGTGGTATCTGACCCCTAACCGCCTATCAAAATTTGACCCATCTGTCCCAGACGTCTGCTGGAGATGTGGCGCTCGAGGTGGCACACTGGTCCACATGTGGTGGCAGTGCCCTATTATTGCAGAGTACTGGTCGCAGATCACCGCTAACATAGAACTTATTTTGGGATTTCCGGTCCCGGAGGACCCTTCTCTTCTCCTACTCTCTACTCACACCCATTTCCCACCTAAAAAGTTCCCACTTTTACACTTCCTCTTGACCGCAGCTAGACTGACAGTTGCTTCTCACTGGAGGCTAGCCACCAGTCCGCCTTTGGCATCCTGGTTCGCACGTATTGAAAGATTTTGTACGATGGAGAGACTACATGCTTATAGTACCCATAATATAAAGGTCTACAGGGAGACGTGGTCTCACTGGGAGCGGTGCAGTCTGAGGTGGGAGTATCGGATGTCATGCGGTCTGGAGATGGGTGGTGGGCCTCCCACATCTTAACATCTTAACTGATGCTGCGTCTTAACTGATACTGCTTTCTTGGCTACTTTAAGCACACTTCCAGGCAGCCTTGAACTTGAACGGGGATTTTACTTTAGATAGTCCAGATTTAGATTTAGGCTTGCACCCTGGCCTTACACCGCCCTGTATGAGCCATGTTACGTATTATAGTGACACTTTGAACGTCACTCTAGACTTCTCTGGGAACTGTTTTCTCTTCATATGTTTTACTATTGGACTGCACAAGTGCACCTTATGATGCTTCCTACTTTGTCTTTCATTTCCTACTTTGTTTATGTATCGCTTACAATTATTAAACAAAAAATAAATATCTATAATGACAATGTACTATTGATGCTGATATGGATCCGTGGATCTATAGGCAGAACATCAAAAGGTGTCAGGTGCACGTGAAGGAGTGGAGAAGAGAGGGTGTTAACTGAACAGATGAGGGAAAGAGGAGATCGCTGTGATGGTGTACAGCTAAATCAAGTGGGTCAGTCTGCCATGCATAAATATAAGCATCCCACTAGTACATGATATGAAGCGCCAATTGTCTGCACGACAATATGAATGAATTGCACGCTTACTGGACCACTTGTTGTTGAAGTACGCTGTACTAGTGTGGCTTGAAGCAGTCTCTTGATGCCCCATCTGATTGATGCCTTGTCCCTCTTGGATGCCACGCTCTTAAACCTCCACGACGTGTCCTGATTTCCACCTCCGTTCTCGCTGGTCCCATCATCCTCCTTTTTCTGTCTATTGATTGTTTCCTGTCAATTGCCATCAAATGTTTTAAATATATACTGATACAGTGTATCAGATAAAAAAATGTGAACCGAGTCTGCATATGTAAAAAATTATGTAAGTGATTTATTGATCCTTCAAAACTCAAATATAAAACAAAGTATGTTAGTTAAACTTGGAGATATATAAAAAAATCTTTCAAAATGTATCTACGGTTTCGGATAAAAATCCCTTCATCAGGATAAAAAAATGACAAACAATCTGTTTTGTTATACTTGATAGTTCATAATTAGAATGAAGCCACAATGGCGGGTGCTGCTTATTTAAATGTTTAAGAGTCAATCTGTTTTCTGGCTTAAGGGTCAAACAGGGTCAGCCAGGACAAATGTATAGCGTTCACAAAGAACTTTATGATAAATGATGATCGTGAAATGTATACAATAAAACTATAAAAGCAATTTTTTAAGATACAATCCTTATAAATATAAAAACCTTTTTTTGTACTGTAGAGTAACATTTTGAAACATCATTGTAACCTTTTCCATTGTTAATTATATAGGTCATCTCTTAGGATGATGATATCCTTAATAGCTTCATAATGTAAAATTTACCATATGATGGATAGAACAAGGCCTTTATTTATTATTACAGTGCAGATAAAAATCAACATGGTCAATCACTTCACATAACTGGTCTAATATTTCCAAGTGAATGTGTTACACAATATTGTGGCATCCCATTTTGGATTCCGCTTGAGATTATGCCTTCTTCAAGTATAAGCTATTAGTAGTGGATTTGTAGTTTGTCCATTGAATTATTCTCTCAAAGATGTATAAGGCAGTATATTAATTAGAAATTATAGAATATTTGATATTTATCACTTCTGTACTCTACATATGAATATGATAAGAATTCTTATTGGAGTACCTTAATATTGTTGCAAATGATAAGTATACTTAGTGCTTACACTTAATCAATGTAAGTTTATTTATTACTTATATATAGCTGATGTTTCTGGAGGTGCTACACATGTCATAATGACAAGTAGTCAGCGTTAGAGCAAGATCTAGATATATAATTTCTATGTTGACAAATATCTATACAGCATGACTGTTAGTTCCCTCTGGTGCCTTGAGCCCTCTCTGTACTTGCATCGAGCAGGATTAATGGAGAGGCCTGGCTAACATGTTCAAACTGCATGGTTCCATTATTTCGCTTGGGCTCTTAAACTGAAAACTCAGATGAGAGGTTGATTTACAACTCTAGAGGTACTTGGTCCAATTTAATTAAGCACATTCCAAAAGATCAAATATTTGAATGACAGACTGTATATCTGTTTTAAGATGTTGCTACAAGGGAAATGTGAGAATCTCTTCTTTTTTGTTTTTTTTTATACTGAATAATATGTGTATCTCAATTATTTATAGAAGCGATCCCAGTCACAAAACAATTACTTATAAACATCATAAGTCAAGTTCTTTGTTCATTCCCCATGGATTGATGGTATTTAATTTGAAAATCCAAAAACGTTCCCAGTTACATAATCTCTAGAACCTGTTACCTCTTTTCATGGCTGGTACAATGTATTCTTTCTTCTGTGTCCAATCCCCGGCTAAGTATGGGTATTGTTTCCGCCCACTGGCCAGGATAGGACCAATCCAAATAATCATAAAAGCGTGTACCTCCTCTCTGAACAAATCTTATCGGAACGGAGCAAAAGAATTTCGGACGACATACTAGAAGGCCACAAGTCCGTGCTGCCAGAAATGGGGATATGGAAAAAGATCTCCGTAAGCACTCTGTCCACCGCCACTGAACCTAGGGCAAGTGGAGTGTGTCCTGATCATCATGCAGGCCGTGACCGGAAGGACCTGCCAAACTGGAAGTTCGGCTACCAGCTAGTGCAATATACAATGCTGCATGCCGTGCGGTTCAAAGATGAAGTGCAGAATGTTTGGGACGAAAGGAATCGTCAGCAGGAAGGCAGGTAAGTACTGGGGTTATTTATGCCTTTTTTCAACAGGAAATGTTCTTGGTTGCTACCTATTTAATCCTGTAGGTTCTGTCACACTCTGACTTAGTCAGGATAGGGGTAGTATCTTAGGTCCTGTATGAGGTTTTAAGTAATTTAATAAAGGAATTGTTTTAAATTAGCATGTCTACCCCAGCCAAAACCATTCCTAGCAAAGACAAAAATCTTTCTGAGGGGACTGGCAAAGAGGAAAAGGCTGTTTCTAAACCTAGAACATATTTGTGATGGAATGGTTGTCACCCAGAGAATGAAATGTGTCTGTTTTCAGTGATCGCCATTGTCTTAACGTGTGTTCCCATTCTTGAAACATTAATGTCCCCTGTGTGTGCATGCATTAGAGTGTTGGCCTTTACCAGCATTGAATGGGTTGGTTAGCGTATATGATGTACAGAGGGATGGTGCCATCCAGTCTAGCTGACCACAGAGATTGTGTTATGAGATAGCCAGTGTTGGTCAGATAGAGGAGGGTAGGGCAAATCTGTGTGTGGAATGTGTGTATCGTTCCGCTCACATCAGGCTAAGCAGAAAGAGTCCTGGTAGATGGTACCTGTGACATCAGATACTGTAGGGGGTGGGTAGAAAAAAGCCTAAGATGAGACAGAGAGAAGAGAGAGAGCGAGAGAGTTGAAAAATGTAGGACCATGGGAAAAGGCCTCTTCAGACTGATGGGAGGCCTAGGGTCCATGTGCTTACTAAAGGAGTACTGGGGAAACAGACGCGTTAGAGTGAGCGGGTACTGTAGTGGCCAGGTGCCCTTTTCAGTTGTGGGCTGTAAGTCAAGGTGGCTTCAGCCACAGAGTGTACCCTGATGTAGCCACCACAAGGAACGTAGGATGTCTTCCTCAACTCCTCTGTCAGGACTAAAAGATACAGGGAAATGTCATGCAATCCAGAACCAGGTGCAGTGGGAGGGGCACCCACTCTTGCCTCTAGTGGGGCTATGAGTAAACTTCAGCTTAAAGCTATAATGGACTGTATTATTTGTAACCCCTGGAAACCTGTGCATCTTTGCTGACACATCAAGAAGAGAACAACAGAAGTGATAAGCTTTTATGCTTTACCCCTGTTTTGTTTGCCTGTAATTGTTGTCCTATGTTTGTGTGCCGTGACCTCTCTAACAGATGCAATTTATTATCTTTTTGTCTGGCTGGATAAATCGCTTAACCCTTGGTCTACCAAGCAGTAACCCCTGTACCGCAGTCACAATGTTTAACCTGTGATAAAAAATTATCCCCCTCTGATTCCTCCAAACACTGCCAGGAGTGTAGTAAGAAATCAGCAGAACAGCAAATGCCCATGCAATTTAAGGATTTCTTACTCCATTCAGGACACTTTTACTGCTATGCAGGAAGCAGCAGCCCCCAGAAAGCATCCTCGCATAGAAGACCCTGGAGAAGGTCTATCAACATGAATGGGAGTTGAAGACACAGACAGTGTTCATGACCTGGTGTCAAAATATTCATCTAATGAGGAGGGAGAAATTTCGGATGATCCAGGGGTTTTTAACTTGGACCATATAGATAATTTTTTAAAAACCATGCGCAAAACATTAGGTCTCACAGAAACCCAACAAGAAATAGTGGTACTAGATGCTGCCTTCATGGGTAGTCACAAGACTCCTCCAGTTTTTCCAGTATACCATTCTGTTTCAAATCTTATCAACTCTGAATGGGAGAAAGGGGATAAAAGAGTTTACCTTACCAAACGTTTTAATAAAATGTATCCTTTTAAGGAATAGGATATCAATGCTTGGTACTCTCCTCCTAAGATCGATCCTGCCTTTGCTCATATAGCTAGGAAAACTATTATTCCCATGGAGGATGGCTCAGCACTAAAGGATGCAATGGACAGGAAGATTGAATCTGCCTTAAAGAAACAGTTTTCTATTTTGGGCCAAGATTTAAACGCTGCCACTGTGCTAGCCTGTGTTACTTGTACTATCAGAATCTGGTTAAATGAGTTAGAGGAGAAAATTGACTCCAATGTTTCTCGATCAAAACTTATCAAGGAGTTGGCATCTGTTAAAGAGGAACTCAGTTTTTCTTGCAATGCCTCCATGGATATTATTAGGCTATCGGCTAGGGCATCTGCATTATCTGTTACTGCAAGAGGCGCACTCTGGCTGTATTCCTGGGGTGCTGATACCCCCTCTAAAAACAAGTCAGTGGCTCTTCCTTTTACAGGTGGTATGTTGTTTAGCCAACATCTTGAGGAACTAATAAAAAAGATCACTGGGGGGAAAAGTTCCTTCCTCCCACAAGAGAGAAAAATTAAATCCCCTCCATCTAGGTCCATGGGATTCAGGAATAAACAGTATAATTTTCGGAATTCCAGAAGATACCAAAGTGGAAGATACGAACAACGAAGACAATCTTCACAGCCTTTCAGAGGAGGGTTTAAGAAAGAAAATTCCCAGAGATACTCTTTTAAGAAAGATCCACAATGAAGAGGAGCGGGCCCGGCCTCTTATTTCAGTGTGGGGGTGGAAGATTGGGATATTTTCTTCCATCTTGGACATCAGATCGCATTCCAGACCAGTGGGTTCTTCAAATTATAGAGACAGGGTACCCGCTAGAACTAGAATCTATTCCCCACATAAATCAGTTGATAAAATCAAGCTTTCCCTGGGACATTCAGAAGAAATGAGAACTCAAGCTAATAGTCCAGACAATGTTGAGGAAGAAGGTCATAGAACCTGTTCCTCGGTCCCAAAGGAATTTGGGGATATATTCAAATCTGTTTTTGGCACCAAGAACCTCAGGGGGTTTCAGAGCTATTCTGGACCTAAAACATCTGAATTCTTTCTTAAAAGTACGCCATTTCAAGATGGATTCAGTATCATCGGTACTGAAGACTATTCAAAACAACGCATTCGTGACTACGGTGGATCTTATGGATGCTTACCACCATATCCTAGTAGTCCAATCCCACAGGAAGTTCTTAAGATTCGAACTGGGAAATCACATTTCCAGTTCAGTGTCCTACCCTTTGGGCTGGCATCAGCCCCAAGGGTATTGTAATGGTTTGTACGACACTTAGACACAGTAGGTTAGAATAAAACACAGTTTTATTAAAAGACACAATGAGAATACCCACAGCGAGCTATAGTATCACAGTGGAATAGACAGGAAAATATAAATCATGGACATATGCCCACACAGGCCCAGTATACAATGGGAAGAAGGTAGATACTGTCACAGGTCAGGCATAACAAGGCAACTTCAGCACAGCATGGGTTAAAGTTCATAGATAGTAATCAGTCTCTGATGTAGTGTGTTTGGCAATGCCCAGTATGATGGTAATGGTATCAAGAGACTGTGGTGTGAAATGTGGAAGCACTTAAGTCTGCAAAGCAGGACTGAGACTTATACCCTCTGCTGTAGCAGTAATGGAGGCCACAATACTCTGCTAGAGCTTGAACAGACTTGAGCCACGGGCACCCGACCGGTGCTGTAACGGAAGCACAGTACTCTGCAAGAGCTGGTAGACTTGAGCCAATGGCACCCGACCTGTGCTGTAACGGAGACACTGTACTCTGCAAGAGCTGGTGGACTTGAGCCAATAGCACCCGACCGGTGCAGTAACGGAGGCACGATACTCTGCAAGAGCTGGAATATTGAGCTAATGGCACCCTGCCGGTGCTGTAGCGTAGGCAACCATACACAGCAAGAGCTAACGGAACGCAACCACGGCTTACTGCCGGAGCGGTAATCGGAGGCAACAATAGCTCTGCGGAAATAACAGAAGTCTCAGTGGTAATCAGAGGCAACAGTGCTCTGCAAGAGTTAACAGAAGGCTGTGTTAAACGGAGGCAACAGTGCTCTGCAAGAGTTAACGGAAGGCTCAGTGGTAATCGGAGGCAACAGTGCTCTGCAAGAGTTAATGGAAGGCTCAGTGTAACGGAGACAACAGTGCTCTGCAAGAGTTAACGGAAGGCTCAGCAGTAACGGAGGCAACAGTGCTCTGCAAGAGTTAACGGAAGGCTCAGCAGTAACGGAGGCCACAGGGATACTCAGTCTGCTAGGCCAACAAAGCGGAAGTAAGAATGTTGCCCAAGCGACACGGAGAACAGGAGCAGAATCTCTGGGCCAGATCTCAGCGCAGGAACATCAGACAAGCCGGGTCAGGTCACAGAGCAGGAACTTCAGCCAGGCTGGGTCGAATCACGGAGCAGGATCGTCAAACAAGTCGGGTCAGGTCACGGAGCGGGAACGTCAGCCAGGCCGGGTCGAATCACGGAGCAGGAACCAGAAGGAGTAGTCAGACGGGCCAAGTCGGTACACAGGAACGCAGGAACACAGTAACACAGTAGCACTGATACAGGAACACCACGAAAGGGCACGTGACAAGTGCCAGAGGCCCGGTATAAGAAGGCCATACTGGGCGGGCCAAACTAAGCTCAGCCAATGGGAGCGCAACACACAGAGAGTGACAGAAAAAGCACGGGCACCGTGATAGGTATTCACCAAAGTGTTAGTAGTCTCTCTTCAGACCCTGAAATTACAGGGGATATTGTAATGGTTTTGTAAGACACTCAGACAAGGAGGTTAGAATAAAACACAGTTTTATTGAAAAAAACAAGGAACACTGCCCACTACAGGCTTAGTTTGCAATGACAGGTAAATGGATAAGGAAATATGAATGCCCTCTCAGGCCCAGCAAGAACATATACTGTCACAGGACAGGCATAAATATGAAACAACGGCAGCAAAAGGGTTAACATCCTAGGTAGGTAATCAGTCTCTGTTGTGGTGTGTTTAGACAACGCCCAGTAGATGGTAAAAGCAGCAAGAGACTGTGGTGCAAGGTATGGAAGCACCTTAGCAGTGAGGCAGAACTGATACACTCACAAGACAGGCAATGAGAGGAGATACGTTGGGTGTTGGACTCTGCAAGAGCTGAATGGAACTAGAGCCAATAGCACCCTTCCGGTGCGGTTATGGAGTCACAAACACTGCAAGAGCTAAATGGAACCAGAGTCAATAGCACCCTTCCGGTGCGGTAACGGAGTCTCAGACACTGCCTGAGCTGAATAGTACCAGAGCCAATAGCACCCTTCCTGTGCGGTAACGGAGTTTCATACACTGCAAGAGGTAAATGGAACCAGAGCCAATAGCACCCTTCTGGTGCAGTCACGGAACCCTGTACACTGCGAGAGCAGATGGAATCGCCCAATAGCACCACCCGGCGCGGTGACTGATACACTGTGCAAATAAGGTGTTAAGCGGAAGCACAGGTTAACGGAGGCCACAATGCTCTGCAAGTGTAACCAGGAGGCTCGGTATAGCGGAAGCTGCAATGCTCTGCAAGTGTAACGGAAGGCTCAGTATAACGGAGGCCACAGTGCTCAGCAAGTGTAAATGGACAGGCTCGGTATAACGGAGGCAACAAAGCTCAGCAAGTGTTAACAGACAGGCTCAGTATAACGGAGGCAACAGTGCTCTGCAAATGTAACGGAAGGCCCAGTGTATGGAGGCAACAGGCTCTGCAAGAGTTAACTGAATGTTCAGTCTGCACTACACAGCACACAAAAGTCCAAAATGTCGCCAGGCGTCATAGAGTCAGGATCTTCAATGGGTACGCTCTCAGGATGACAGGATAGCCGGAATCAGGTCACAGAGCAGGAACGTCAGCCAGGCTGGGTCAATCACGGAGCAGGAACGTCAGACAAGCCGGGTCAATCATGGAACAGGAACGTCAGCCAAGCCAGGTCAATCACGGAGCAGGAACCAATAAGAATAGTCAGACGGGCCAAGTCGGTACACAGGAAAGCAGGAACACAGCAATGGTAGCACTGGTACAGGAACACCACAAAAGGGCACCTGACAGGTGCCAGAGGCCCGATGTATGAAGGTCATACTAGGCGGGCCAAACAAGCTCAGCCAATGGGAGCACACCACAGCAGAGAGTGACAGAGAGGTCACGGGAACCGTGATAGATATCTATAGTCCACTATCTGGACGACCTTTTTTGTATTAAAGAGTTTTATTGAAAGATCTCCACAGAAATGAACATCAGATAACAGGAAATCGGTACATACAGTTCAAATAGACATATCATCCATGGGTGCGAAACACAATCAAGTAGTATCAAATAGAGCACTTGAGAGAAAACCATGCGACAATAATACTGAACTATAACCGCAGATCTGTGACAGATCCAATTTTACAATAAAAGAAGAGGAAGAAAAAGGAAAAATGAAAAAAGAGAAAGAAAGACGAGATAGAGGTGGAGAGAAAGAAAGAAAGAAGAAGAAGAAGAAGAAGGACATGAGCTGGGCCTGAAAAAGTAGCTAAGGAGTGAGCGGAGGGGAAAACGGTCCCCATTGAGAAAGGGTTACGTAATATTGAGGGCTAGAAAGGCTGACAGCCATCTGTTAACTTGGTCACATTCTTGTTTGGTACGGCTCCATGCTATTTTAATAAACAAGACTTACTCCTCTACTTTCCTGGACCAAGCGCTCACTGATGGAGGGACATCTGACTTCCAACCAAGAGGGATGAGAGCTTTGGCTGCATTCAACATAGAGTATAAAAATAATTTATTCACCTTGGGAATCATTGGCAGTTCTCTATATAACAATATCTTCCAAGGGTCATGTAGGAGAGAAATCTCCAAACAGTTATTAACATACTGTAAGCAAGACGACCAAAAGGTAGAAATAGTTGGGCATGACCACCATATGTGCAGCAGAGTCCCTGGGTGTGACTTACATCTCCAACATACATTAGAAACCTTAGGGTTAAAACTATGTAACCTATGAGGAGTGTAATACCATCGGAATAGCAATTTGTAGTTCATTTCAACCATCTGCGCAGAGATAGAGGATTTCTGAGTACGCCTCCAAATCTTCCTCCACTCTTCCAGTGGAAGGGTCTGGCCCAAATCTGTTTCCCAAGCCAGAGTGTAAGCAGGTTTAGAGGGTTGGTCGGATCCCAAGAGAACACGGTAGATTGTGCCTAAAAATTTTTTATTTGTGGTGTCAGCCTTCAAGAGCTCCTCGAAAGGAGTCAAGGGCCTATCTAGCCCTTGACGCATCCCCCTCGAGTTCAGCAGGCCTTTAATTCTAATGTAATTCCAGATCTCTCTGGAAGGGAGACTCAAAGTCTCCTGCAATACGGAGAAGTCTGCAATCGCCCCCTCAGAACACACGTCTTTCAAACGAAGATCCCTGGATTTCGTCCAGTTAGGGAATTGGGATGCCGGAAGGGTGAAGGATGTCTTGCGAGGGAAGAAAAGAGGAGAACAGGGAGAAGGAAAGGAGATCAAGCGGGTCACAGAAGAGACCAATGACCAGCACGAGAGAATGTTCTTCACAATTGGGTTAAGAGGAAGAGAGGTGAGCCTCAACTCTCTAGGTACCAAAGATTCCCACAAAGGGTCAAAGGAAGGGTCTCGTCCCCGTTCCATAGAGACCCATAATTTATTTGGTCGGTTTATATTCCAATCTGGTATAGAAGCCAAGATAGAAGAAAGATAATAACGACGTAAGTCTGGAAGTCCCACCCCAGCTTTCTCATACCGTCTGTGGAGAGTGCGGAGACTGATCCTAGGGCGTCTGTCACCCCAAAGATATCTAGAAAGCAGTTTATTTGTTTCAGACCAAAAAGAAGAGGGGATCCGGACTGGTAGGATCTGGAAAAGGTACAAAAATCTTGAGAGAACACTCATTTTAATCACATTATTTTCCCCACCCAGGATATAAATAAAGATCTCCATTTAGTAAAATCCGATCTGATGGTCTTAAGAAGCTTCAGATAATTAGAGGGGAATACCTGGTCGATAGTAGGAGTCAACACTATCCCCAAATATTCAATCTATTTCTTAGACCATTGGAGAGGGTAAGTAGATTGCAAGTTAGAGAAGAGAGAGTCTGAGAGGTTCAAGGCCAATGCACTGGACTTTGAGACATTGATTTTAAAACCTAATACTGTAGAGAATCGTTGGAGCTCAGCCAAGAAGGCAGGGAGGGCAGTTACCGGGTCTGTAGTGGATAGAAGTACGTCGTCCGCAAACATGCGGATAGGAAGGTATGAAGATTCCCGCGATCTTAGGATTATGGCGAATATGTTGAGCTAGCACCTCCATTGTGAGAATAAAAAGAAGAGGTGACAATGGGCATCCTTGTCTAGTGCCATTTAAAATAGAGAAAGATTGGGAAAGGAGGCCATTAACCTTGACCTTAGCTGTTGGGTTCGGATATAAGGCCATAACATATTTTATAAAAAGAGGGCCAAAGCCAAAGTGTTGCAGTGTTTTAGTCATAAAAAGCCAATTCACACGGTCAAAAGCTTTTTCTGCGTCAATTGTAAGTAAAAGAGCCGGAAGTTTGCAGGAATCAATGTAATGTATAATAATCAAAAGTTTATGGGTATTGTCCCTTGCCTCCCTTTTCGGGGTAAACCCAGCTTGATCGAGATGTATAATATCCGTCAAGAAAATTTTCAACCTATTTGCCAAGATTTTTGCAGAAATCTTCAAGTCCATGTTCAAAAGGGAAATAGGACGGTAGCTTTGACATAGAAGTGGATCTTTACCCGACTTCAGGAGGACTGTAATATGCGCCTTGGCCATCCGCGGACATGAGGTTATGGTATCCGGCAGAGAAGAAAGGGCTCTCATCAATAGAGGGGCAAGAATCGTATCAAAGGATTTGTAGTACGCCTGGGAGAAGCCATCCTGTCCGGGACTCTTGTCTGCTGGCAAATGTCGAATAGTCGCTAAAACCTCCTGTTCTGTAAAAGGTGATTCCAGTGAGTCAGAAGCCACTTTGATGAGTGGGGGAAGACATGCCTCTTTAAGATAACGGTCAACCAACTGTGAGTGATCTAGGGCATGGAGGGAAGAGGCAGAAATGTTATATAAGGAAGAGTAGAATGAGCGAAAGGAGGCTGCTATTTCTGGAGAAGAGTGGACTTATGATCCAGTAGAAGTTCTGATAGAGGGAATATAGTGGGTCTGCATGTGTGCCCTTAGATGTCTCGCCAGTAGCCGACCTAGTTTGTTGCCATGCTCAAAATGGGCCTGGCGGACCTTAAAAAAAGGTGCGCTCAACTTTAGCTTGCAAGATTGAGGTCAATTTGGAGCGTAGTGAGTGCAAAGTGGATAGAGAAGCCGCCGCCTGGGAGGCCTTATGGGCGGCTTCTAGAGATTGTATTTCAAGTATCAAAGATTCAATCTCTTGAGTAGCTGCTTTTTTCCTAATAGAAGCAAGTTTCATAATTTCCCCCCGCATAACACATTTATGAGCTTCCCAGGCGGTTAGGGAGGAGACTTCTTCAATGCAATTTTCAGCCATGTAATGATGCAAGGCCGTGGCTAGGCGAGATATAGAGTCTGGATGTTGCAATAGGGATTCATCTAGCTTCCAAAGATGAGAGGGCCTAGAGGTGGAGTGTCTACGAAAAACTACAATCACCGGTGCGTGATTAGACCATGTAATGTTGCCTATTTTAGCTTCTAACAGAGATGGGATAGAAGAATGGCAGGTAAATATGTAATCAATTCTAGAGTATTGGCCATAAGAATGTGAATAATACAGTAGTCTTTAGTCGTAGGATTGAGGAGGCGCCAAGTATCTATAAGTTGGAAAGAGTGCAGAGATTTAGCAAACCGTCGAATCACCGATTGGGCGTAGGAAGAGGTGCCAGTGGAACAGTCTATCGCTGGAATCATGGGGAGGTTGAAATCACCGCCTAGCACCAATACACCTTCCTGAAAGGAAGATAAGGTCTCTAGAGTTTCAAGAATAAAAGGAGCTTGGTGAGTATTGGGGGAGTATAAAGAAGCGAAAGTTTATAAACACCCATCCACGGTACCTTTAACAAATAGAAACCTACCCTCTCGATCAGTAAGAGTGGACCGAAGCTGAAATGCAAGATTTTTGTGGAACAAAATTGCCACCCCATTTTTCTTGGTTAGAGTGTGAACTGAAAAATGATGTAGGGAAATATCTACTATGCAAATGAGGGGTGTCAGATCTCTTAAAATGAGTTTCCTGCAGCATAACTACATCCCCACTCATCCGATTCATTTCCCTCAAAACCAGTGAGTGCTTACAGGGTGAGTTCAACCCTTTGACATTCTGTGAGATAATTTTTAAAGGTAGATCAACAGAATGGGTCATGGTGGACATATAAAGGAGGATAGCGAATAATCTGCCACAGAGCTTTACTAGACAGAAGTCTACCTATTGCCCAAAAAATCTCAGCAGGAGTGAAGACCCAGGCTTGTGTCCAAGAGTAAGAGATCAGAGAGGGAGTACAGAGGGCAAGGGAAGGGCAGGAATAAGAAGGTAAAAAGGGGAAGACGTAGAGAAGAAGAAAAGGAAAGACGAAAAGCAGAGAAAGCTCATGTCAGGAGGCGAGATGGGCAGTTGCCCACCCCCTAAATACCAATTTACACAAGAGCGGGGGAGAAGTTTCTGCCTGGGAATCCTCCCCCTGGACACCACGGAGAGCGACGTCTCAGAAGAAGGGACCAGTCAGAAAAAAAAAAAATCCTCCTGATCCCAAAGAGGAAGCAACATGTTTCACAAAACAATGATAATAAACATAAACATACAAATGAAACCAGTGGTATGATTACAGGTGTCATAAATGTTTCAAAGACATGACCTAACTAGGACACAGAACCATGTAGATAGAAACTTAAACAGAAGCATCTAAACAAATATATTTTACTTTTTTTTTTTATTATACATTTATCTGTTTCCTTGTCCCTTTTCCCACTTCCTTTCCCTACCTTCCCTTCTCTTTCCCTCCTTCTCTCCTACTCTCCGTCCTCTTTCATCTGCAAGAGGTACTAAATAGGAACTGATACACCAGCAGACAGGCGGACAAGAATACTGCAAGAAAAATTTTGTAAGGACACCTAATGCCCCAACAGGCAATATGCAATGAAGATCCTGCGAACACCCCGACCCCACAAAAGAATCCCCCAAACAACTCCCGAGGAAGGCCCCCATACAGGATCGTGGAACCCGCCGGATCCCAACCACCCCAACTAACAAACATGCACAGACACAAGGAAACAAAATGAAACAAAGGTAGTCTTCACTCATATGTCCGTAAAGCCCTAATCCAACCAAGAGCGCCAAGGCTTGGGGAAAAACATTCACCTGAGCTGGGCCCAGAGGGGTGAATAATACTAAAAATAAACTAACCCTCTCGACACCCATGAGGCTCAGGGCGCTCCTGGTAAAGGTTAATGGAAGTGGATAAGTCCACAAACAACAGTATGGAGAAGCAGTTATAATAGGGTCCAGGTCTGTCCCCAAAGGTGTCCGCAGACCGTTAAAGTATGCGGGAGATCAGACAGGTACGCACTAGGGCAGTAGATCCCAATAGCAGGCACGGGACCCCACCCGACCACGGGAGGGACCCCACACCTATGAGGATGTGATCTGCTGAGGTAACATTACAACCTAGTGTGTCTCAAAATACTAGCAAGAGTATTAAGTAACAGTGGGTGAGTAGGGAAAATCTACAAACATAAGAAGACCTGGAACAAAGATTACATAGCATAGGCCCAACAATGGCAATAGAACATCAATAGCTCTATGAGGTTGAGTGTTGGCCTTAAACAGTACAATACAATGAGATGAAATAATAATAGTGCAGTATGCATAGAGGTGAGCAGAGAATGAAGTATGTTCAATAAATTCAAACCTGATCAACCTTGAGGTTGATCAGGGAACAAAAACAAACCGAGATACTAAGTAGAGAAGAGTAGGTTAAACACTGTCCATAAGCCTGGGGTTTGCCGGGCATGTTTCGCCACTACCGACCGCAGTGGAGGGGATCCAGGGACTCTCCATTTCTTTGTGGCTGGGATCCAGGGAGAGGATATCTCCATTTGTTCTCCCCAAGACAGCTGGGCCTGATGGCTTGGCGTGGACAGTTCATCCTCCATAATCGTGATGTTCAAGGAGGTCAGGAAAGCTCTGTAGTCATCGTAATAACATAGGGTATACGTGGTTCCATCTTTGGTCACCTATAGTGACAAAGGATACCCCCATTGGTATTTGAGTTGTTGTTGACGTAAAGCCGATGTAACGGACCTCAGCTCTCTCCTACAACGCAGAGTCATGAGAGAGAGGTCACTGTATACAGAAATTTGGTGATTATTATAGGAGAGAGGAGACTTGTTCCTCGATGCATGATAAATTGCTTCTTTATCTTTATAGGTCTGGAACTGGACTGTCACGTCCCTCGGAGCTTCTTTCGGCACTCCCTTAGCCTTCAAGGATCTATGTGCTCTTTCCAAGGGGAAGGCCCGAGGGGCATCGGAAGGCAGTAGAGAGGCAAAGAATCCCTGTAGAAAGGGTGAAAGTTCCTCCCGACCTATGTTTTCAGGAATACCTCTGAAGCGTAAGTTCTGTCTCCGGTTTCTATTCTCTATGTCGTCCAATTTGACCAAAGTTTCCTGATGGGCACGATGTAATGCGGTTATGTGGTTCATAGTTTGATCTTTGAATTTGGCCCATGCGGCCTGGTCATTTTCTAGGACACTCACTCTGTCCCCAATCTGGGTCAGGTCGCGCTGAACCTCCGACAGTTCATCTTTAATGAAAAGTTTTAAGTCGGCAAGCATATTTTGCAGATCTCTTCGAGTAGACGGAGAGTCTTGTAGGTCATTAGGGGAATCGTCCTCGGAGTCACTTCCCGAGCTATCCTCTGAACGCGGTTCTGGAACCTCACAGGGCGGGAAAGGAGAAGCCTCTGCCGTTTTAGCTGAGCGTTTCTCAGTTGGCGGATCCTGAGATTTCTGAAAAAAGGATTGCATATCCTGTACTTTTTTCTGTTTTCTATCGTTAGGCATGTCTACATGTAGGAAATGGCTGTACTTCGTCAGTAAAAAAAGAAAAAAACCCACTGGTTTAGAGTGATTTGTTCCTCCTCGAGGCAGGAGCTGAAGACCTAAGCAGCCATCTCGTTCGGCATCCAAACCACTCCCCTGGACCACATTTTGATCGTAGCGGGGTCAGAGCGACAGTCCCTAATACATACTAACCAGACAATTCATCACTTACAAGAGCAAGGTTGGGTCATCAAATTCCAAAAGAGTCAATTAGTAGCATCACAGAATATAATATTTCAGGACATGGTAATAGACTCCGTAAAACAGATGGTGTTCCTCACGCAGGACAGGAGAAACAGGTTACGAACAACAGTGAAGATTTTCCAGAAGGAAAGGTTTTTGACTGCTCAAAACTATATGAGATTGTTAGGAATTTTAAATTCCACCATTCAGATCATTCCTTGGGCAAGATTTCATCTGAGGACTCTGAGTTTTTACCTAAACAATTGGAACAAGGAGTTAAGAAACAAAACACAGATAATTCCTTTATCCAAGGAAGCCAGAAAGAGTCTGTCATGGTGGAAGGACACTCGCAACTTGAAGAAAGGATGTTCTGTACAAGAACTATCAAAAGAAGTAGTCACAGCAGATGCCAGCAAAATAGGCTGGGGGGGTACCTGCAGGACCCTGGCAGTTCAAGGACGATGGTCCAGGAAGGAGGCAAGAAATCATATAAACGTGTTAGAGACAAGGGCAGTACTGAAGTGTCTCAGAAAATTCAAAATCCTGCTAAAAGACAAGGCAGTATTAGTCAAGTCAGACAACATAGCGACTGTATTATACATAAAAACCACGGAGGAACCAGGAGCAGAACATTATTAAAAAAGTTGAGAAACTACTGCACTGGGTGGGAAACAATCTGTTATCCATTACAGCCCAGGACATCTCAGGGAAAAATAATATACAAGCAGATTTCCTAAGCAGGAATTATCTGGACCAAGGAGAGTGGTCCCTAAATCAGGAAGTCTTCGTAAACATCATAGCAAAGTGGGGTACTCGAGAGATAGATCTGATGGCAAAAAGCAAGAAAGGAAGTGCAAGAAATTATTTTCCAGATAGCACGATCCAGTAGCACTAGGTCAAGACACTCTAGTCTGGAAATGAAAGTTCAATCTGGCATATGTATACCCTCCCCTACCGTTAATTCATCAGGTAGTGAAGAAAATAATAGCGGAAGTCATCGTGATTGCCCCATTTTGGCCAAGAAGAATATTTTATACCAGGGACCTCTGGTACATTCCCAACCCAGCCTTCTACAAAATAAAGGGTTGGAGGTTGAGCGGAAAATTCTTTTACAACAAGGATTATCACCTTCAGTAGCAAAAACCATTGCGGCTGGCAGGAAATCCTCTACTACTACAAACTTAGAAACAGTGACCAGTGTCAAACAGCAGTAGCAAAGGCAAATAAAATCCTGTCTTGCATAAAAAGAGGTATCGAAGCAAGAGTGGATAACATTATTTTGCCTTTATACAAATCATTGGTAAGACTTCACCTTGAGTATGCAGTGCAATTTTGGGCACCGGTTCTGAAAAAGGATATACTAGAACTAGAGGGGGTACAGCAAAGAAAAACAAAATTAATTAAGGGAGTGGAGGACTTAACATATGAGGAACGACTAAACAAACTTGGTTTATTTACTCCAGGGAAAAGAGACTAAGAGGAGACCTTATCACATTGTACAAATATATGAGAGGTCAATACAAGGATCTCTACGGTGAGCTATTAATTCCAAGGCCTGATCAGATGACCAGGGGACACCCCTTGAGATTAGAGTTAAGGAGGTTTAGACTTCAGCAGAGGAAGGGGTTTTTTTACAGTAAGGTCTGTTAAATTGTGATATTCATTGAAGAAGGAGTTGGTTATGGCAGATACAATGGATACATTTAAGAGAAGATTAGATACATTTCTTTCAAAAGGGAACATACAGAGTTATACTGTTTATCCGTAGGCGGATCAGGAAGGTCTGATAAAGACTAACTTGATTGGTAGCAGGAAAGCTATACAATTCTCAGTTACTGGGGTATGAGGAGAAGGTTGAACTTGATGGGCTTGTGTCTTTGTTCAACCTAATTTACTATGTTCATTTACTATGTACTTCAAAGATATATTGCAGAGTCTGGCAAACTTTTCAGAATTGGTGTAAACAAAGGAATATTAAAATTGCTGATATCAATGTATCCAAAATTTTAGATTTTCTTCTTTAAAACCATCCTCAATTAAAGTGCAGCTTTCAGCCCTGTCTACCTTGTTGTGCAAGCCATTCGCGGAAGATCTGCTAGTAAGGAAATTTATTTGGGCTATTGAGAAAGCTAGGCCTCATATTAGGCCCATTTTCTCGCCCCTGGGACCTTAATATTGTGCTAGAACAACTAATCAGTTCTCCAGTTTTTGAGCCTCTAGAATGTATATTTGTATTAAAGCTTTGACATATAAAACAGCTTTCCTCACTGCCATTACCTCAGCCAGGAGGGTATCTGAAATTCAGGCTTTGTCTTGCTCTTCACCATACCTAGTCTTTCATCAAGACAAGGTAGTTCTCAGATTTAAACCTACCTTTAGGTCTAAAGTGATATCTGAGTTTCACTTGAACCAGGAGATCATTGTTCCCTCATTTTGCCATAATCCTCAGAATGAGAAAGAAATGAAAATCCATAAAGATCTGGTTTGCTGTATCTCATGTTACATCGACAGGACTAAGGATTTAAGGAAATCTGATTCACTTTTTGTCCATTTTGTCCATTTTTTTTGAGATTTAAGGGAAGCTCTGCTTCAAAATCATCTTTGGCTAGATGGATGTAACGGATACCCAAGTCCTTGGGTTGGACTCAGGCCGTCGTTCCAGGTTTCTCCCTCCAGGGGTCAGCTACAAGTAGGCAGCTCCACAGGTTCTTCCAGCAGCAGTTCTTCCTAGGATGGGGGACAACAGAAGTCCCTTGATACCATCCAGCAACAGAGAGACAGGAGCCAGTTCAAGTTCAAACTGCACACACTTTATTGAACAAACTTCCAGTCTTATATACATGGTGAACCACATCAAGATACAATACTAGACAATGGACAGTGACAGATGGTGTAAACATAACACAAAGGGCCAGACATGATTACATTATTCATACAAAGGGACTGATGAGGGGTAAATACTGTGACAAAAGGATGAGGGACTCGAATACACATCTTTACACAATGGCCAGGGGGTTGAAGCATCTTTGAATATTCCGATTCAACCCCTGGCCAATCAGGAGCCTGGAATCCGATGGCCAATCCTGGCCAAGATCATCAATGCTGTCTCAGCCAATCGGAACCAGTGGGTGGGCAGCTAACTGGCCAATCCAAGGGGCGCCTACTTTTCCCCATGCAAAGTCAATGGAGTCCCTTTAACTCAGACTGGCCAATCAGGGAGCCGCCTACTTTCCCATGTAAAGTCTATGGGGTTTTTCTGTACAGGTTGCCCCGCATAGCAGCCAGCCTACAGCTCCGTTCTACCCGTGAATTCAGTCTTTTGGAGGAGCTGTTCTCCACGTAACCCCAACCAAACAGTCAGACTCTGATCCACGGGCCGCCAAAATGACCCTTAGGCAGCGGGCTGCCGTAGTTTTATAAATCAGGGCCAAGTAACGGCCTAGGGTCCGTTACAGTTACATTTGGAGTGAACCAGAGTCCTGGAGTCTGTCTGTTCCTGTGGTAAAAGTGGCCACTCTGCCGCCCATTCGAACCAGGTTCCTATACGTTTGTCCGTCTGCTGCCAGGATCCCGCTACCGACCTTTGTATCCTGTCAGGCGGCAACGTGGACTCTGCCCTTTGGTTTCCTGCCTAAGCTTCAACCTTCGAGTCGAGCACTGGAGTGCTCGAACGGCTGGGGATATAGCCACTTTGGTTCCTGCTACATTTTGCCTGATTCGGTTCTGGGTTTGTTTTACGGTGTTTGAGTGCCGTGACCCCTCCGGTAGCCGCATCCTCCGGAGCAGAATCGGTCTTCCCGAGGTTCGACGCCGCTTTGAGTCGACCTCCGGAACGCTGATTTGCTCGACCGGTGCACTCGACGGCGCCAGTCCGGCGTCGAGAAGGAGAGACCCGCGGACTACAACGGAAGGCGACCCGGTCCTCGCACCTCCTTCCGTTACATTGGTGGCATAGCGGTGGGATTTCTCCTTCTTTCATCGAGTGTATCGAATGAGGAATGGCGGCACGCGGATCCGGCGGAGCAGTATTGCCCGAATGGGGTTTTCTGGACTTCCTGGATCTTATCGAATCAGTTGGACCCGCATGGGGTCTCAGTGACTTCCACAAGCGCCTCGGAGCTGTAGAGCCCGACTGGAAGTACATTGACTTTTTAGTGAAGGAAAAGTGGACCATTTTTGAGATCGGACCAAGTGATGACCCCGTGTACCGGAGGATGGTGAACCTTATGCCGCTCCTGGGATACAAGCCATCGGTGGCCAAGATTGATAGGCTGATGGATATGGTGCATGACCGGTACATGCGTGAACTTTGTACAGGAAGAGAGGAAGAATATTGGGGGGGCCACTCATCTGAGGAGGACCTCAGTGAAGCTGAGGACTTGGATGGAGCTGCCCCTGTTCACTCCACAGTGGTGAGGGGGGATGCGTGCCTCACCAGTGCCCCTGTTGCCCTGCCTGATACTCTTTTTTCCCTGGACTATGTTTTCCCTGAGCTGGGGGGTGGGAATTCGTTCCCCCTCAGTGAAGAAGATGCCTCGGCATCAGGGGATGGGACGGACGTCTCCCCTGAGAGGCCAGTTGCCCCTTTCCCTGTTTTCCCAGCTGCGGTGGACGAGACGCAGGTCCCCACCAGCAGCAATTGTGTGCCCCAACTGATGGGTGGGAGTGAGCCCATCAGTTCCCCTGAGACCCCTGCTGTAATGGGTGGGAGAGAACCCAGCAGCGGCCCCAAGATGTTGCCCCTGGTGGGGGTGGAAGATGCCCTGGGAGCGGAGCCGTGCGTGCTCCCCAGGATTATGAGTGATGCCGCCTGGAGGGATGGGACTGCGGTCTCCCTCCAGGGAGAAGAAAGGCCGGTGTGTGATGGCCTGCAAGGTGAGGACCTCAGCGGGCTGGAAGGAAGCAGTGCTGCTGGACCTCCTGAGGATGTGTTATGTGAGCTGATGGGTGGGAGCCAGCCTGTCAGCCCCCCTGAAACTCCTGCTGTAATGGGCATGAGAGAACCCAGCAGCAGCCCCAAAATGTTGCCCCTGGTGGGGGTGGAAGATGCCCTGGGAGCGGAGCCGTGCGGGCTCCCCAGGATTACAAATAATGCCGCCTTGAAGGATGGGACTGCGGTCTCCCTCAAGGCAGAAGAAAGGCCTGTGTGTGATGGCCTACCAGGGGAGGACCCCAGCGGACTGGAAGAGAGTAGTGCTGCTGGACCCCCTGTGGATGTTTTGCATGACCTGATGGGTGGGGAAGAGTGCCCCATCAGTCCCCCTGTAACCCCGGATCTGGTGCATGGGAGCAAGCGAACCAGGTCATGTGAAGTCCTGGCTGGGATGAGTGGGACCGCCATCCTCATCCCCAGCCCAGCATTTGTTCTGCCTCCCCCTGAGACCCCTGGCCTAGTGAGAGGGGCCCCTCAGTTGAAACTGGCCTAGGACCAAGGCCTTCAGACTAGTGCACTGTCCAGACAAGTGCCTCACCACCTCCATGCCCTCCTACAGCTCCAAGCCAGCGTTTACTACCGCACCCGCTGGTTTGGAACCAAAAGGGGGAGAAGTGTAACGGATGTTATCTGTTACTTAGGCCCTTGTCTGGACCACGAACAATTTATTTAAAGACTATGGCCCTGTGGCCTTATTTGAACTCTGATAGGGGTTCCCCTAACATTATGTTAAAAGGTTTTTATGTTGAATGTTGTACGTTTGTATATTGTAGAATGTCGAAAGTCTAATGTATTGTATGGTATAATGTACGGGGGATACACGAACACCGAAGCCGGTGGTTCCCCGGTTCCTTTGTTCGAGGTATCCGCGCCATCTCGAATGCGGGAAACCGGAGGCAGTGAGTCGACGCCGGATTGGCCGACGTACGACTCACTGCGCACACTGATTGGCCAGGGTTGAAGCCGCATATTCAAACTAGTGTGTTACATTTGGAGTGAACCAGAGTCCTGGAGTCTGTCTGTTCCTGTGGTAAAAGTGGCCACTCTGCCGCCCATTCGAACCAGGTTCCTATACGTTTGTCCGTCTGCTGCCAGGATCCCGCTACCGACCTTTGTATCCTGTCAGGCGGCAACGTGGACTCTGCCCTTTGGTTTCCTGCCTAAGCTTCAACCTTCGAGTCGAGCACTGGAGTGCTCGAACGGCTGGGGATATAGCCACTTTGGTTCCTGCTACATTTTGCCTGATTCGGTTCTGGGTTTGTTCTACGGTGTTCGAGTGCCGTGACCCCTCCGGTAGCCGCATCCTCCGGAGCAGAATCGGTCTTCCCGAGGTTCGACGCCGCTTTGAGTCGACCTCCGGAACGCTGATTTGCTCGACCGGTGCACTCAACGGCGCCAGTCCGGCGTCGAGAAGGAGAGACCCGCGGACTACAACGGAAGGCGACCCGGTCCTCGCACCTCCTTCCGTTACAATGGATAACTCAGTGTGTAAGACTAGCTTATTTGGAGGCCAAAATATCTCCTCCTGTTTCTCTTAAAGCCCACTCCACCAGGTCCCTTTCTACTTCATGGGCTTGTAAGGCCTTAGCTTCTCCAGAGGAGATTTGCAAGGTGGCAACTTGGTCCTCTCTGAATACATTTATGAAGCATTATAAGACTGATGGTCAGGCCTCAGCAGACTCCAAATTTGGAATATAAGTACTGCAGGCTATCATCCCTGATTAAGTGGTAAGACATTTTAACTTAAGCTATATTTATTAACCCACCCTATATGTATTCTCCATGCTTGGGTACATCCCATACATAGCCGGGGATAGGACACAGAAAAAAGATAGAAATTTACTTACCGATATTTCCTTTTCTTCTGTGTCCTTCCATGGTTCCCCTACCCTTAACCAATTTGTGTTATATATTTTCAGCTTCATCAAAAGGAGACTGGTGTTCAGAGAGGAGGTACACGCTTTTATGATTATTTGGATTGGTCCTACCCCGGCTGGTGGGCGGAGACAATACCCATTCTTAGCCGTGGAAGGACACAGAAGAAAAAGAAATATCGGTAAGTAAATTTCTATCTATTCCTATGATAGAAATGTCAGAAATGGACTGGAGCAGTGTCTTGATATACCATGTTTCTGGTTCTTCTTAAGAATATTATTACGATGTTCCAAGAATCTTTCCTTTAAAGGCCTAGACGTTATGCCTACATATTGAGTTCCGCGTGCACACTCTAATAGGTATATCACATATTCAGTGGAACAACTAATATATTCTTTCATCTGAAATGTATTTCCTGTTGACTTGGACACATTCTCGTTCTTTATTTCTTGTGACGTGGCATGTGGTACAATGCGTATGGCCAAATTTGGAACTTCCTGTTAAGATGACCTCATTAATTGTTCTCTGTATACTTTTGCTTTCCTTCTATATTACTGATGGAGCTAGGTTAGATTTCAGGTCTTGTGCCTTTCTAAATACAAACTGTGGTTTATGTGGAATTAAAATTATATTAAGAAAGCAATGGTCAATATTACTACAAGACCCAATACTTGGTAATAACATTTCTAATGGTAATGAGGTGATATTCACTAAAAGTAAAAATTTAAAAGAAATATTGTCGAGGAAAAAAACAGCAGTAACTAAAACATTTATAAAAAAGAGGATGCAACACTTCTGAATATTAAAAAATGTATGTGGAGTGTTTAAATATGGAATGAGTCGGTGTATAACCTGTAAACACATTGAACATAAATCTACAAATTTTATAGATCGTTCTAAAAATATTGGTCAGTTAAAACAACACATAACATGCAACAGCACATAAGCTGTATATAAAATGACATGTCCATATAACTTAAGTTGCATAGGACAAACAAAAAAAAAAAATCAAAGAAAGATTTCTTGAGCACAGAAGACCAATCTTGAATTCAGATTTAAAGTATCCACTAACTAAACATTATCAGAAATGTTATGATAAATCAATGGAAAATACCACTATTATGGCTCTGGAGCAAATACCCAGTTCCATGAAAGAGGGGAAAAGAGATAGTTTATTATGTAAAAGGGAGACATACTGGTATTTAGATGTAATATTTTGGAAAAAAATGATATCCATACATTTTTAGGGATCAATAATGTTAAATTATTGTCTGCAAACTAAATACCCAGTGTGTCTCTATTTTTTATTTTTTTTATTAATTATATTCATCTTTATTTTAGGTGAATGTAGTTTTTATATATTTTTTTAACTAAAAAAATTTTTTTAGTATTTGATTTTATTTGATAGTTTTATTTTTTATTTTTGTTGTTTATATATTTTTCTTATAGTTTGTTTAATCTTGGATGTGGGGGGCCTGTTCACCTTATGGTGATGCTGTATGTGGAGAAGTTTCAGAGGGTTTTAATCTTTAATATTATGGTTAAGTTATGGGATTATAAGATATAGGCTAATTATAGATGTTTTTTACATTGTTGTAGCCGATCTCTGTGATGATAGTTATTTAGGGTTAGTAGAAGGTATCTAAGGTATATCTCTAAGGAGTAAGTGGAAATGTAACCTACTGATTTGATGATGATGTCATAATGGCTTTGAAAGGCGCTAAATAAAAGTAGGACGCTGACAATCTTTTCTCATAATACTCCCTGATGAAGTACCTGTAATAGGTACGAAACGCGTTGGAGATCCTTCTCATTCTGCTTCGTTATTGATAATCCCATTTCTAGAGGTTCCTGAACACAGGGCCGGATTTACATCTCAGGAGCCTGTAGGCACAGAAATCTGAGGCGCCCCCCCCAATGGCCACTTCCACAATGTTCCTATTCTCCACATTGCCCCCCCATCATCTCCATATTGCCCTCACATTGCCCCATTATCTCCATATTGCTCCCATCAGCTCCACATTGCCCCATCATCTCCATATTGGCCCCCATCAGCTCCACATTGCCATCGCACTGCCCCATCATCTCCATATTGCCCTCACATTACCCCATCATCTCCATAATGCCCCCATCTCCTCCATATTGCCCTCACATTACCCCATCATTTCCATATTGCCCCCCATCAGCTCCATATTACCCTTGCATTGCCCCATCAGCTCCATATTGCCCCCCGCGTCCATTTCCTACCTCCTATGGACTCCTCTGATCCCTGGTGATCCAGCGGCATGGCAGCTGGCAGGTCTGTGCCGCCTTCTGCACAGACCTGTAGCTGCTGTTGCTCCCGCGCAGTCTTCTGTTCAGTAATGCAGAGTGCTGGGAGATGACAGCGCTCTGCATTACTAAAGAGCTGACAAGGGAGATCAGCAGCTACAGGTCTGTGGCACAGACCTCACCGGGTGGTGATGGGGTTAGTGAGCGCAGCGAGGCTAATTTGAACCCTTTGAGTGCCAGAGGGGAATTCACTCAAAGGGTTAAAACAAAAAAACGGTCCCAATGACAGGAGCCCCTCTGTGGGGTGCGCCTGTGGGCAGATGCCTACTCTGCCTTATGATAAATCCGTCCCTGCCTGAACAGTGATTAAAAAGTGCAATATTGGAGATATTATTATAAGGCAGTGATACCCTTGAAAGACTAGAGGTCCGGATTGAAGAGGCATACTCCAAAGAGGTGTGGTGAGAATGTCCGCAACGAGTGATGAGATCCTTAGGCCTCCTTCACAACAGCAAAAAGAGGACACAAAGTAACAAATGGGAAACTATTGATTCGATGCTACTGTTTGTGATCACCGCATAAGACAACAAAGTGGGATAACAGTAAAGATACAAGGTAACAAAGAACGTTTGCCGCTATAAGGTTCATATTGCCCACACACAAAAGAGGAGATTACCTGAAAAAAAGCATCAGTAAGACCTTCTCAGTATACACTATAATAACAGCAGTGGAAGGGTTAAAAATTGCCATTAAAACCATCGCCTTTAAGAACACCGGGCAACATTGCTGTAGCAATAAAAGGTGCAGCTGCGTGGGGAGCCTGGAACTCCATGATGGTCCAGGACCATCATAGGTCCTTAAGGGTATAACAACCCATGATGGTCCTGGACTGTCATGGGTCCTTAAGGGGTTAAGGAACTTAGGACATTGTAGGGCATTTGTTTGGTATAGAGAAGTGCAAATGTATTAACCTCCAGAGCTTGTAATTGTTTTATATAACTATAATTATTTATGGTATTGTTGTGTCGAGACAGTGATGTGTTTATGTTTTATGTTATTTTATTTTAATAAATATTTGCAATGTTTATATGGTGAATTGTAGTGCTCTTTGTTTAGTGTTTTTTGGATTTCTATTTTTGGGCTGTATCCATTGAAGGGTCCATGGATAGAAGCGAAACGTGTCACCGTGTTTAATAGCTGGACATAGTATGCACAGGGCACCATGATCACATTTTGTTTGCAGTAGTAATATATATATATATACATATATATCAATGTAACGGATCCTACCCGTTACTGAGCCCTTGTCTGGACCTCAAACTATTTATTCAAAGACTATGGACATTTATTACTGTTTGGACTCTGTGCTGTGCCTTGGCGTACAAACTGGCCAGCTATTCCCTAAGAGAAAGACTTAAATTCATAGACTTTGGATCACATAGTATGTTTAATGTATGGCGAACGTTTTAGTTATTGTATGTAGTATGTTGAGGGTTTACTCCAAGGGAATAGGCAGTGATGGGTTAATTATTTCATTATGTATTGCAGACTTCCAAGCCTTTTGCTTAATTATTCAACCCCTGGCCATTGATAAGGAAATGAATATTCTGGCCACTCAAGTCCTTGGAGTGAGAACTGTCCTGAGACCCCCCTGCTGTGTGTGTTAATCCATTCACACCCCTCAGTCTGTGAGTCACCTATTGTATAGCCTGAAACTCTGTGTCAGCCCTTGCCTTTTGTCTGATGTGTTTAATTTAATCAAGTTCCCTATTGTATCAGGTTCCCCATGTGATCCAATGTACTGTACTGTATATAAATATCTGTGGTTTGTGACAATAAAAAAGAGCTCTGTTTTGGAGTGAACAAGGAGTCCTGGAGTCTTGTATTGCTTATGGTCTAAAGTATCCACTCTGATACCCATCTGCTCCAAGTATCCTGAATCGCCGACCGCCTGCTGCCAGTTTCTGCGACCTAACTTCGTGGACTGTCAGGCGGCGACGTGGACTCTTCCCTGCTTCCAGCGATCCTGTGGCTGTTTCCAGTGACTGTTCATACTCCAAACGGTGCACCTGACGGCGCTTATCTGGCATTGAGAAGGAGAGACCCAGGAACGACGGCGGAAGGCGACGAGGTCCCTTCTCAGCTTCCGTTACATTGGTGGCATAGCGGTGGGATTTCTCCTTCTTTCATCGAGTGTATCGAATGAGCAATGGCGGCACGCGGATCCGGCGGAGCAGTATTACCCGAATGGGGTTTTCTGGACTTCTTGGATCTTATCGAATCAGTTGGACCCGCATGGGGTCTCAGTGACTTCCACAAGCGCCTCGGAGCTGTAGAGCCCGACTGGAAGTACATTGACTTTTTAGTGAAGGAAAAGTGGACCATTTTTTGGATCGGACCAAGTGATGACCCCGTGTACCGAAGGATGGTGAACCTTATGCCTCTCCTGGGATACAAGCCATCGGTGGCCAAGATTGATAGGCTGATGAATATGGTGCATGACCGGTACATGCGTGAACTTTGTACAGGAAGAGAGGAAGAATATTGGGGGGCCACTCATCTGAGGAGGACCTCAGTGAAGCTGTGGACTTGGATGGAGCTGCCCCTGTTCACTCCACACTGGTGGGTGGGAATACGTTACTCACCAGTGCCCCTGTTGCCCTGCCTGATACCCCTATTTCCCTAGACTGTCTGTTGCCTGAGCTGAGGGGTGGGAATTCGTTCCCCCTCAGTGCAGAAGATGTCTCAGCATCAGGGGATGGGACGGACGTCTCCCCTGAGAGGCCAGTTGCCCCTTTCCCTGTTTTCCCAGCTGTGGTGGACGAGACGCAGGTCCCCACCAGCAGCAATTGTTTGCCCCAACTGATGGGTAGGAGAGAGCCCATCAGTCCCCTTGAGCCCCCTGCTGTAGTGGGTGTGAGAGAGCCCAGCAGCAGCCCCAAGATGTTGCCCCTGGTGGGGGTAGAAGATGCCCTGGGAGCGGAGCCGTGCGTGCTCCCCAGGATTATGAGTGATGCCGCCTGGAGGGATGGGACTGCGGTCTCCCTCCAGGGAGAAGAAAGGCCGGTGTGTGATGGCCTGCAAGGGGAGGACCCCAGTGGGCTGGGAGAAAAAAGTGCCGCTGGCCCTCCTAAAGACATGGACTGTAAACTGCTGGGTGGGAGCAAGCCCATCAGTCCCCCTGAGACCCCTGCTGTACTGGGTGGGAGAGAACCCAGCAGCAGCCACAAAATGTTGACCCTGGTGGGGGCGGAAGATGCCCTGGGAGCGGAGCCGTGCGTGCTCCCCAGGAGTACAAGTAATGCCGCCTTGAGGGATGGGACTGCGGTCTCCCTCAAGGCAAAAGAAAGGCCTGTGCGTGATGGCCTACCAGAGGAGGACACCAGCGGACTGGGAGAAAGTAGGGCTGCTGGAACTCCCCTGGATATATTGTTTGACCTGATGGGTGGGGAAGAGTGCCCCATCAGTCCCCCTGTAACCCCTGACTTGGTGCGGGAGAGCAAGAGCACCAGGTCATGTGAAGTCCTGGCTGGGATGAGTGGGACAGCCGTCCTCATCCCCAGCCCAGCATCTGTTCTGCCTTCCCCTGAGACCCCTGGCCTAGTGCGTGGGGCTACGGTCATCATTAAAGAGCCTGCTATTCTCCCTGCACTGGAGATTCCCACCTTGGTGAGTGGGACCAGGATCCTCACCAAGGACATTTGTGTTGCCCTGTCCCCTGCTGACCCCAGCTTGGTGGGTGGGAATGTATTCCCCATCAGGCCCATACCTGATTTGACCCAGGAGCGTGGGAGCTGCATCCGCTCCTGTCCCTCTGGGGCCCTGGCCCAACTAAAAGGGGGAGATGGGTCTCTCTCCCCAAACTCTGGTGCCCAGAAGCCAGAGGCACAATTGCCCCAGGGAGATCCCCCTTATAGACTGGCTCTTGACCCTGAGCCACTGGCCCCAGACCCAGAAGGATTTGACTTCAGCACTGCCTGGAGAAGGGCCAAGGAGAGGCCACCTGTTTTGATGTTTGTCAGGACAAACAGGCATCAGTTCCTCTGGCCCAGGATTAAGGACAAAGGGACTTGCAATTGTTTCCCTGGCCCAGGACCAGGGCCTTGTTTCCCCCTACCTGGCCCAGACAAAGGGCTCATGTTTTCCCCTGGCCCAGAACAGAAAGACTACTTTAACCACTGGCCCAGGACAAGGGGCCCCTCAGTAGAAACTGGCCTAGGACCAAGGCCTTCAGACTAGTGCACTGTCCAGACAAGTGCCTCACCACCTCCATGCCCTCCTACAGCTCCAAGCCAGCGTTTACTACCGCACCCGCTGGCTTGGAACCAAAAGGGGGAGAAATGTAACGGATCCTACCCGTTACTGAGCCCTTGTCTGGACCTCAAACTATTTATTCAAAGACTATGGACATTTATTACTGTTTGGACTCTGTGCTGTGCCTTGGCGTACAAACTGGCCAGCTATTCCCTAAGAGAAAGACTTAAATTCATAGACTTTGGATCACATAGTATGTTTAATGTATGGCGAACGTTTTAGTTATTGTATGTAGTATGTTGAGGGTTTACTCCAAGGGAATAGGCAGTGATGGGTTAATTATTTCATTATGTATTGCAGACTTCCAAGCCTTTTGCTTAATTATTCAACCCCTGGCCATTGATAAGGAAATGAATATTCTGGCCACTCAAGTCCTTGGAGTGAGAACTGTCCTGAGACCCCCCTGCTGTGTGTGTTAATCTATTCACACCCCTCAGTCTGTGAGTCACCTATTGTATAGCCTGAAACTCTGTGTCAGCCCTTGCCTTTTGTCTGATGTGTTTGATTTAATCAAGTTCCCTATTGTATCAGGTTCCCCATGTGATCCAATGTACTGTACTGTATATAAATATCTGTGGTTTGTGACAATAAAAAAGAGTTCTGTTTTGGAGTGAACAAGGAGTCCTGGAGTCTTGTATTGCTTATGGTCTAAAGTATCCACTCTGATACCCATCTGCTCCAAGTATCCTGAATCGCCGACCGCCTGCTGCCAGTTTCTGCGACCTAACTTCGTGGACTGTCAGGCGGCGACGTGGACTCTTCCCTGCTTCCAGCGATCCTGTGGCTGTTTCCAGTGACTGTTCATACTCCAAACGGTGCACCTGACGGCGCTTATCTGGCGTTGAGAAGGAGAGACCCAGGAACGACAGCGGAAGGCGACGCGGTCCCTTCTCAGCTTCCGTTACAATCAATATATATATAATATGCTAGAATGCGTCGCTCCCTGTGTGTGTAACATGCACATGTGCAGTAGAGACTGCCCGAACAATGCAGTCTTGCGCAGTAGAGACTGGCCAAATGAGCTGGTCTCCATCCAGAGCGGGGCACTTTGAATGGCCCACCACCTGTCTCCACTCCCGGCTCCGGAGCAAGAAGGGCAGTTGTTCTCAAACTATGTTCATCACATTGTTCCCAAAATAAATATAGGTAGGTATGGGGAAAAAAGGCAATTATTTCTGCACTGAAGTTGCAACACGAAGAAAAAAGTAGGCAGGTTCATATATCAGACGGTAAAGCCCAAATGGACTTCCCCTTCTGGTACTGACACACACATTGAATGCATGTCATCAGGTACTCATCACCACACAAGCATTCATGTGGACAGCCGAGGTCGCTGGGTGGCACTTTGGCCCATGTACACGGGCATTTATACTAGTGTGTGTATATCTATCTATCTATATCTATCTTATCTTATCTTATATATATAAAAGAATAAGCCTCATTGCATAATTTATGGTACCTCACACACACAACATAATTTATGTCTATTCAGAAAACACACACACACACATTGAACAGAATGCCTCATTACATAATTTGTCTCATTAGGAGACACAACTCCTATTGGTTGATTCAGTGGGGACATTACTGCTCCCAATGGGTGATTCAATGGGGGCATGCTTATCATACAGGGAGTTGGCCCACCCCTCCAGCCCGCCCACCACTATCCAACTGACAAAAAAAAAATATAGCTGCCACTGGCTCCTGAAGTAGGGGATATCAGTAACTTCTCCTGGTCCACACACACGCTCATTCAGGATCATGACCCCACAAACACAATGTTTCATCTCCCACAGATAACTGTAACCCTCCATACACTCTGTTTCAGTACGAGGGTGTAATGTTTCCATAAAATACAAACTCAGGCATAAACTTAATAGCAACTCTTTTATTTAACTCTTTTCATCTCTTCAGTCAACCTCACTAACTGTCTGTTTTCAACTGTCACTCCTCCACTTCCTGATTCCCACCCTTTCTCCTTAAAGGGAGAGAGATGCTTTGCTGTATGTTACAGAGGGCAAGCCTCAAACACCACTTTCTATTTGTTCCCTCAGCATATTGCTACGTTGCCTCAACTGAAGAGCCACCATGTTTTATATTGTTATCATACCTGGGAACTTCCAATTGAGGTCTACCCAGAGGAATCAGCTTCTGCCCCAGAGACCCGGTAAAGCTGTGTCAAAACCAGAGTCTCCGGGGCAAATCCGGAGAGTTCCCAAGTATGATTGTTATGTTACCTCAGCTTAAGTAAGGAGGAGTTACTGCTCCCATTGGGTGATTCAATGGGGGAGTGATTTAAATCATGCAAGGAACTGGCCTGCCCCCACTATCCAGCCCGCCCACCACTATCCAAGTGACTGAAAAAACAAAATGGCTGCCACTCGCTCCTACACCACAGACACAAACACATCATACACAAACACACACTCAATCACACACACTCACACTCTCTCACTCACTCACTCACACACACTCACTCACACTCAATCACACACACTCACATACACTCAATCACATTCAATCACACACACACTCAATCAGTCACAGTCAATCTCACACACTCTCACTCACTCTCTCACTCACACTCTCACTCACACTCTCACACTCTCTCTCGCTCACACTCACTGAATCATACTCAATCACTCACACTCAATCACACATACTCACACACACTCACACTATCACACACACAATCACACACACACACTCAATCACACATACTCACTCAAAAACACACACACACACACTCAATTACACACACTCAAACACACTCACACACTCACTCACACTCTCACTCACACACACACAATCACACACACTGTCAGTCACACACACACACACACTCTCACTCACACACTCACTCAAACACACACACACACTCAAACACACACTCACGCAATCACTCACACGCAATTACTCACTCTCGCACTCACAAGCAGTCACTCACACTTACTCACACTCACTCACACCCCGGGAGCCAGCACGATCAACCTTCCACCATAGTATGTGGAATTACCATATGTATTTCAACTACATGAATGAATGCCACTCACTCACACACACTCACACCCCGGGAGCCAGCATGATCCACCTTCCACCATAGTATGTGCAATCACCACATGCATTTCAACTATATGAATGAATGCCACAGTGGAGTCATAAGTACAAACACAAACTAATTACAATGACACATAAGTCACCCCCTTATGACTCACTTCTGTGTGTGTGTCTCTGTGTGTGCCTCTGTGTTCCTCACTGTGTGTGTTACATGTCTGTATCACACACTATGTGTCTGCATGTTGTGCATTGGATGTATGTGTGTATGACTGTGTCGCTCTTTATGCATCTCAGTGCATGCGTGTGCATTTTCATGTATGTCTCTGTGTGTGTCTTGCATCCGTGTGTGTGCATTCATTTCCTATATAGCCAGACGGGCAGCGCCGTCCCATATTGTTAGTCTATATATATATATAAAAGAATAAGTATCATTGCATAAGTTATGGTACCTCACACACAGAACATAATTTATGTCTCCTCAGAAAACAAACACACATTGAACAGAATGTCTCATTACATAATTTATGTCTTATTAGGAGACACAACTCCTATTGGGTGATTCAATGGGGACTTTACTGTTCCCATTGGGTGATTCAACGGGGGCATGTTTATCATACAGGGAGTTAGCCCACCCCCTCCAGCCCACCCACCACTATCCAACTGACAAAAAAAATACAGCTACTACTTGCCCCTGAAGTAGGAGATATCAATAACTTCTCTCGGTCCACACGCACTCTCACTCAGGATCATGATCCCACAAACACTCTGTTTCACCTCCCACAGATAACTGTAACCCTCCATACACTCTGTTTCACCTCCCACAGATAAGTGTAACCCTCCATACACTCTGTTTCACTTCCCACAGATAAGTGTAACCCTCCATACACTCTGTTTCAGTACGAGGTTGTAATGTTTCCATAAAATACAAACTCAGGGATAAACTTAATAGCAACTCTTTTATTTAACGCTTTTCATCTATTCAGTCAACCTCACTAACTGTCTGTTTTCAACTGTCACTCCTCTGCTTCCTGATTCCCGCCCTTTCTCCTTAAAGGGAGAGAGATGCTTTGCTGTATGTTACAGAGGGCAAGCCTCAAACACCACTTTCTATATGTTCCCTCAGCATATTGCTACATTGCCTCAACTATGTTTCCTCAACTTAACACTTTGAGTGCCAGAGGGGTATGCAACACATTGCAAAGCAATGCGTTGCGTACCCCTCTGGCACTCAAAGGGGTTAAGAAAGGAGGAGTTACTGCTCCCATTGGGTCATTCAATGGGGGAGTGATTTAAATCATGCAGGGAGTTGGCCTGCCCCCACTATCCAGCCCGCCCACCACTATCCAAGTAACTGAAAAAACAAAATGACTGCTACTCGCTCCTACACCACAGACACAAACACATCAGACAAAAATCACACACTCACACTCTCTCTCACTCACACCCATTCGCAATTACTCACACGCAATCACACTCACTCACACCCCAGAAGCCAGCACGATCCACCTTCCACCATAGTCTCACTCACACCCCGGGAGCCAGAACGATCCACCTTCTACCATAGTATGTGCAATTAACACATGCATTTCAACTACATGAATGAATGCCACTCACTCACACCCCGGAAGCCAGCACGATCCACCTTCCACCATAGTATGTGCAATTACCACATGCATTTCAACTAAATGAATGAATGCCACAGTGGAGGCATAAGTACAAACACAAACTCATTACAGTGACACACAAGTCACCCCCTTATGACTCACTTCTGTGTGTGTGTCTCTGTGTGTGCCTGTGTGTTCCTCACTGTGTGTGTAGCATGTCTGTATCACACTCTATGTGTCTGCATGTTGTGCATTGCATGTATGTGTGTATGACTGTTCCGCTCTTTATGCATCTCAGTGCATGCGTGTGTGTCTCTGTGTGTGCATTAATTCCCTATATATCCTGACGGGCAGCGCCATCCCACATTGCTAATATATATATATATATATATATATATATATATATATATATATATATATATATATATGTATATATATAGTGCAACAACAAAGAATGAGACAAATTAAAAGGCCTTTGGTTACCATGCAGGATATTTTCTATAAACAAAGATAAGGCTCTAAACAGACCTAGACACCAGGGACTCAATACTATTACCACCGGTAAAAACGGTGGTTATAGAAAAAACACTAACTTAAAAAAATCAACCATGTACCCCAGCTATTCTATTACTGGAGAGGTACATGGCAAAAAGAGCATTGTTGGCCAAAACTCACATTTTGGCAAAACGCTCGTTATTGTTTTTTGTTCCCACTACTCATAATAAATAGCACGAATTGTGGGAACATCAGAGGAAAGAGTGCAAACTGCTCTAAAACTAGTCAGAAATGTAACACTTACCTGTCCCATTTGCTGTCTGGCATTTTCATTTATCTTTCCTTCTTTCTTCTCTTCTGTCTTCTTTTCTTCAATCTTCTTTTCTTTCTTCTGATCTTCTTTTCTTCTTTCTTAAATAAAAAATATCCATTAGTGTTTTTTTCTTTTGTAGAAAATAATCCCCCAATGATGCTACCGTTAACCCTTTGAGCGCTGGAAGGCTTACTATTGGTGGCATCTTAATGTTCTTATAGAATATAAATTTATTTTTTTCTTTTTAAGTGTCCATAAGCCATCTCCGCTGGTGGCGGAAGGCATTTGGACCAGCACAGGGTATCCTTGAGACCTCTCTGGCCGTTGCCAGTTAGACTGCCGGAATTTTGAACCAAAACTGGCTTTTATATGCCAGTCTCAGTTCAAAATAAATAAGTCTCTTATTGGCTGGGAATTGCTTGCTCACCTCCCAGCCAATCAGCTTCTAGCGGGGTGCATCATCACCATGGAGATGGCGGCAAAGGCAAGGTGATAAATGGATTTCAAATTTACATGCACATGGACATTAAAAAGAAAAAATAATATTTATATTCTATAATAACATTAAGATGCCACCAATAGTAACCTTTTCAGCACTGGAGGTCTACCCCTACGGAGCTCAAAGGGTTAATGGTAGCATCTTTGGGGGATAATTTTTTTACAGAAGAAAAAACATTAATGGATTTTCTTTTTATTTTAAAGCAAGAAAGAAGAAAAGAAGAAGAAAGATCAGAAGAAAGAAAAGAAGAAGCCAACCACAACCATGATGGGCATCAGGATTACCTGTAAAATTTTAATTGTTGGGACATGTGTGAAACTGTTTGTGGATTAACCTTATGAGTGCCAGTGGGATATGCAATGCTGTAGAATGCATTGCATGCCCCACTGGCATTCATAAGGTTAATCTTTTTCTTTCAACCACATGTCATGTCAACCACAAACATGTTGGAAACCAGTTTTCCAACACATACCAGAAGTTTTCACCCCCTGTTTTGGGCTCAGTGACTGCTTTCTCATGGCACAGGATTTGCACCATGAAAAGTGGTTTCTAAACATGCGGTGAAGCCACTGCATGGAAAAGGATAGCAAAGGTGACTATTTTTAGTTGAGGTTCAGTGGGGGAAAATTGTGCACCCACTGAACATTTTTGCGAGTTTTTTTGTGTTGACAGCACAGTTTATCGAATTGTAAAATGTACTGTCAAAACCATTAATGCTTGTTTTGAAAACAGCAGGGCTAATAGTATCGAGCAACACATTCTGCAAATGACCTTGTATACAAAGTGCTGTCAAAAGTAGTTGTTCAAAATGATTTAACCAATATATACCCAAAACGTAGTTTTATCAATCCCAATACTAGATTAATCATAATCAACGATTACCTAGGAAATCTCCTTCTTCAGTTGCAGAATGACATGATTAAGTGATCCATCCAAAGTAGTAATAATAGGAGACTGTATACTTACGTAATTGACAGCAACCAAATTGTCATAAGTACGGAATTCTGGGGAATCCTCAAAAGATTTATCTGCTGGAGTATTAAAGCAATGTCATAAAAAATACCATTAATAGCATACCAACGGATTATGTCTCTGACATAGTTTATAAAAGTCCAAGGCAGGCAAACAGGATAGAACAGTTCAAAGTTCCATGGCTCACAAGACTCATATAGCCAAAAGTCTTAGAAGAGGCCCATCCTTGGTCAGCCAAAAACTGCAAAGTATTTCCAGAGTCCTGGGCATCAACATCCTTTTTGGTGTCCACACTGAGTGGGGACCATCAGTCTGGATAGGAAACTGATACAGAAAGTCTTTTACTGTCAGGACTTTGTAGAATGTCACTGGAGGTGGTTGCATATGAATAATTACTTGGTGTGGGTAGGAAGTCATTACGATAAGAGATGCCTGGGGAAGTTTGCAAATAAACTGCTTGCTTTTTAAACGAATTGTGTCTTTTTCTGTTAAACAAAATAGGACAGTACGTCGTATGATAATAATACTTTCAAAACCTAAAAGTTTATGAAACAAATAAGGGTTATTGGGACTTCAAATATTTATTAACATTTCTTACATGTATATTAAAACTGATAAGTAATAAGCTGACTAATTTTACAAACAGTATTAGTCTTTAAAAAAAAACATTATTTACAGTGAATACTTAGTAATAAACATCTTCCTAATAGATGTAGGAATAATGCTAAGGACATAGCATGTTATAAGTAGGGATGGGCTAAAATTTTTGCTTCAAACTGAAATCGGCGAATAATGGCACTTTCCGCTTGGCGAATAATTTCCACTGAAAAGTACAGAATTTCCACTTGTTCCCGCTTTTTTCACCTAGCTCACTCCAATTAAATCAATGGGAACATTTAAGTTACACACAACACATAACAAATATGATTTTATTTCCCAAAAGCAGAGTATAAAAGGGGCATGAGGGTGTCTGCGTTGGTGGGGTGTGGTGAAAGAATCAGTTAAACAGGGAATGCTTTTTTGGGGGGGGATTGTTTACTATGATTGGGGGAGTAGTTAATAAAAAAATAAATCCTAAATACAATTTAAAAACCCCCATAAAACATGGTATAAAAGGGGTCTGAGGAGGATGCTTATGTTGGTGGGTGGAGTCTGGGGAATGAATCAGTTGAACAGTGAATTTCTTTTTAGGGGGGTTTCTTGACTGGTATTGGGGGGACAGTTAATAAAAAAAAAAAAATCAATAAAATAAGACATTTGTATGTAAAGTGATAGGACAGGAACCCCCTGATATAAGCTGCCACTTGGGTGGACTGATACTTGACTTGATAGAGTATTTTGTAGAGGATGATTTGTTAGATTTATTGTTAGAGGCTCAAGCCCTGAGGAAACATTGATTTGTAGGACTTAGGCTTGTTAGAAACAAAGCCCCCAAAATGTTTATTTTTATGTAGGACTATGATTTTATTTTTTTTTAAAGCATAAGCCCTGAGTAAAAAAATAAATTCCCTGCTGGCCTATTGGCAGGTGATGTCCTGTTGGCCAGAGGTCACTGGCCATTGTCAAATGCCCTGATGTAGATTTAGAATTATTAACATTTTAACATATGTTAAAATATTAGAAGTGTTATTGGTGTCCCAGATTGCCTCAGAATAAGTTAAATTATCAGTATTTTGTGTTAAACAATTTGCTTTCCCCAGGGAGACCATCTGGATTTATCATAACATTCAGTTGTTCCCGAATACCTTTGATTACAGAATCCATCCACCTAATGAGTTTCACTGTCTTTTTTCTGGAACAGGGACTGGATAGTATAATTTGTTTTACAAGTTTATGTTTCCACACACACACACCAGATCCCAGAAAGTCCTTTGGAATGTGAAAAACCTTTGTCTATTTGTTTTGGTTCCCACTTGAAAAGGTTATCTGGGGAGTCATAGGAAAATGAACACTGCAGGCACCGATAAACATTTGAAGAGATGTTAGGGTTACACACTCCTTTCTCTATCAATTTCTCTTGAGCTATCTTGCAGGTATTATTTTCACCTTTGCATGAATGGCTATAATAGGACGAGTACTGCAAAAAAACACAAAAATGGAGGCGCTCCTAGTGTAGTATGTAAAGATGTCTTATAAATGGAATTCACAATTGTTGTATACTCACAAAAGTGGTGCTTGGGGTAACACTTATATGTTCCCCAAGTATATATTCAGTAGGGATCTCAGGACCGTCCCAAAGGTCAACAGCAATGTTAGACAACTAACAGGGGCCGCACCTCACCATCATCTCAAAGAAGTACATAGAACAAAAAAGAAGAAAAAGAGGGCGCCCAATAGTGCCTGTAATCGTATAATACCACTCTGATATAAGATGTTAAGTGAAAATATACTCACAAAACTGTTGGCTGATAATTGAATTAAATCAAAATCAGCTGGAATCGCTTGAGGGGAATATAAACCTGTCCCCACTCAGGTACCTCCAAATATTCCTGAATCAATATTCAGTTAGGGAAATCCAATATAAAAGTGACGGCTGCTGAAGAACTTCCAAAATATAATTTTAATAATTAAAAATATATAAAATATATATATTTAAAAAGACCAATTGCATAAACAATAAGGTCACCTTATTGTTTATGCAATTGGTCTTTTTAAATATATATATTTTAGATATTTTTAATTATCAGATAGAATGTAGGGTATTCCTTATATTGTATCTTGTTTCAGGTAATACCTGGGTGAGGACAATGGTCAGCTTTAATTTCTTTTACAGGGCATTGACATGTAGCTTGAATACTACATAACACATCGTTTCACAGTAAGTTCTATGTTTCCAGTGCTCATGGAGTGGTAGATCACATTGTAGAGTAGTTGGTCTGATTTTGTTCAATGGGATGATTATTTATAATTGGCTTTGGCTGTGGTTTCCAGTAGAGTCCTTGCAGTAATCCTGTAGCTTGAATCAGGACAGACTGTATTTCATAATGTATGGCTCACTTAATTGAAGTTGACATATTGGGATGCTTTCCTTGGTGTGCTTGGGTCTCATTCCATCTTAGGAGTGGTCCAGTTTGCTGTGTAATTTAATGCCACTGTATCTGAAGAGAGCCATTCCTATGGGGGAGCAGATGATAATAATCAGTTACAAATACAAACTAAAAAGTCCAAGCATTCCTGGGCTTTTTTCCTTCATGTGGTGTAATAATACATGAGCCAGTGTTTCCACATCTCCTGTCTCAGTTGCTCAGAATAGGCATGAATGTTAATATAAGAATTATTTTCAAGTAGTGTGGAAAACCTTTCATCATTTGGAAACAGTTCAATTTCATTAGCAGCGAGATCTGTTGTAGGAAAATAGGATATAATAATTAGTATTTATATAGCACATTTCTCCCTGTGGAACTCAAAGCACTTTCAGTATACTTATCACAGTGCCCGTGATCTTCCTCTGTCACTCTTTGCTGTGGTGCGCTCCCATTGGCTGAGCTTGTTTGGCCCGCCCAGTATGGCCTATTTATACCCGGCCTTTGGCACCTGTCAGGTGCCCTTTCGTGGTGTTCCTGAGCCAGTTTTGCTGAGTAGCTGTGTTCCAGTGTTCCTGCTTCCTGTGTACCGACTTGGCCCGTCTGACTACACTCCTTAGTTCCTGCTCCGAGATTTGACCCGGCCTGGCTGACGTTCCTGCTTCGTGATTTGACCCGGCTTGTCTGACGATCCTGCTCCGTGATTTGACCCGGCCTGGCTGATGTTCCTGCTCCGTGACCTGACCCGGCTACGTTGCTGACCCTGACTGTGTTCCTGCTGTGTGCTGTTCCATTGTCGCCTGGGCGACATTCTGACTTCCGCTGTGCTTGTGGCAGGGCTGACTGTGTCGTTGCCTCCTGTATACTGAGCCTTTCCGTTTACTCTTGCTGAGCCTGCTGCCTCCGTTTACTCTTACAGAGCACTGTGCCTTCCGTTAACACTTGCAGAGCCGTGCCTCCGTTCACTGAGCCTCCGTTAACACTTGCAGAGCAGTTGTCGCCGTTCACTGAGCCTCCGTTAACACTTGCAGAGCAGTTGTCTCTGTTCACTGAGCCTCCGTTAACACTTGCAGAGCCATTGCTTCCACTACCCTGAGCCTTCTGCTACACTTGCTGAGCCTTGGATATCCGTGTAGAGCCCATGGGGGTGCCATTGGCTCTATCCAGTTAAGCACTTGCAGTGTAGTCAGTCTCCGTTACAGCGCCAGTGGGGGTGCCATTGGCTCCATACAGCTAAGCTCTTGCAGTGTAATTGGTTTCCGTTACAACACCCGTGGGGGCTATTGGCTCTATTATCCTCAGCTCTCGCAGTGTCCTTGGCCTCCGTTTAACACACCAGGTGGTTGCCATTGGCTCTATACAGCTAAGCTCTTGCAGTGTAATTGGTCTCCGTTACAACGCCCGTGGGGCTATTGGCTCTATTATCCTCAGCTCTTGCAGTGCACTTGCTCTCTGTTCACGCACCGGTTGGGGTGCTAGTGGCTCAAGCTCATTAAGCTCTTGCAGAGTATTTTGGCCTCAGTTCCCTGCCTCAGCATAAGCAGTAGTCTCTGTCCTGCTCTATTACTGGTGTTTTCTCATCTAGCACCACTTATCGCTCCTTTACCATCTTATGGGCGTGTCAAATACACCACAACAGAGACTGATTGGTACTTTAACCATTGAGTACCCTGTATGTTACGTATGCCTGTCCTGTGACAGTATATATTTATTTCTCTGTATACTGGGCCTGAGAGGGTATCTGTACTTTACTGTTCATTTCAGTTATTCTGTATTGCCTATAGAGGGCAGTCTTTCTTGTCTTTTAATAAAACTGTGTTTTATTCTAACCTGCTGGTCTGAGTGTCCTAGAAAACCATTACAGTACTCTCTTGAAATTAACCAAATCAGAAACTGAATAATAGATATCGTTATTACCCAATCAATGGTACTCATTTATCGATCTCAGAAGGAGGAAGAGCTGTGTTGACTCTGCCAGGAAATGAACCTGCAACCTTGCAGTTTGAGCAGGCTCTGCAGTCAGGGAAGTTACCCCTGAGCTATCTCACTGGCCTAGTACCACTGAGCTATCTCACTAGTAGTGAAGAAGTAATTTTCTTGTCCAGAAAAAGCTGGGCTTTATTCAGCATCTGCCACTGGGAGTAGGTCAGCAGATTTCTTGGCTCCATGCTTTGCTGTAGAAATAAAGTGAGAAGCTGGTTTTAAGTTATCAATGCTTATTCTACATTCATGGCCTTGTTTGTCCACTAGTATAAATGTTATTGGAGTAATAACAGTCTTTATACATACAGGTGGTTCCCATCTTGGCTGTAAAGGTTTGGTAGTTTGTACCACTTTCTGGACAAGCTGGGAAATCTACAGATGACATGTAGAGTGATGGGTAGTTGTGTGGGTGGGTCGAGAAAAAAAAAATCTAAAATTTCTTCTAAATAATTGTTCTAATATCCTTGGTGCAGAAAGAGATTCATTAGTGAAGGCAGTATTCATAGGGAGACCATATAACATTTCATAAGGAGTTTTACCATTAACAGCAGAAGAAATATTTTTAATACCCATTTATACTTGTTTTCTTAATGGTTAGCACTGCTTTAATACCTAGGGTATTTACCCACTCTTGGCATTCTTATAACATGAAAGCAGTACCTCCATCAGAGTGTAGGGCTCTGGATTTACCAAAACTTGATAGGGAGTTGAGACAATTGAGCATTGCATTGCTAGTAGCAATATGTATGGGGTAAAACCAAGTAAACCTAAACATATTTATACCCAGAAGATGATGGTAAAGGTCTTATATGATCTAAGTAAATAGGATCAACGGACTTTCTTTAACAAAGTTGGGGACACCTGGTGATTGGGGTTGATAACTGTTTAGCAAGGATTACAATTCCCAATAACATGTATCATTTGACTCTCCCTAAATGACGGTGTCCAATACTATTATGACGCTTTGAGTCCAACATGATTCTATAAACCTGTGTGGAAAGGACATAAGTGTTAGCATAAATAGTAAAAATACATTGCCTATCTTTTATCTCACACTAGTGTAAAAGCCTGTGTATACAGGCCAAGGTCCGGGTAATGTAAACCCTTTGAGTGCCAGAGGGGTACGCAACGCATTGCTTTGCAATGCATTGCGTGCTGTAATGGAAGCTAAGAAGGGACTGCGTCGCCTTCCACCGTTGTTCCCGGGTCTCTCCTTCTCGATGTCCGATTGGCACCATTGGATGCACCGGTTGAGCAGATAAACGGTCCGGTTGTTGACTCAAAGTGGCGTTGAATCCCGGTATAGTCGACTCTATGTCGAAGGATGCAGATCGAGGAGAGGGTCGACAGGGCTCCCGAGCCATCAAGCGTCGTAGGCTGGACTCCGGGCAGTCGAGAGTGAGGCCTCGACTCCCTGTCGGATGTAAACAGGGAATATGTTGCAGGAACCAGGTAGCTGTAGTCGAGCAGATTCAAGCACGCTGCAAGCTCGAATCGGATGATCTCCGGAACTCAGGAAGAAGGGGAAGACGGAGTTCATGTCACTGCCTGACAGCATACAAAGTCTGGTCACAGGAAGCTTGCAGCAGACGGTCGACGATACAGGATACTCAGCTCAGATGGGCATCAAAGTGGCTGCTTTAACCATGAGAACATAAGACACCAGAACTCTTGTTCACTCAGAAGACTGACACTTTATTGACACAAACCACACATATTTACACACGAATCTTACATTGGAATACATGGATCAGCCAGATACAATAGGGACATAATTCAATCACAACACAGGAGACAAAAGGCCAACGGCAGATGGCTTAACAAATACAATGACTCAGACATGATTACATTTCAGATACAAAAGGGCTTGATTAATTCTAGACAAAAGATACAAAGACTTGAGGGACAGGAATACACATTCGAGGAACAATGGCCAGGGTTTGAAGCACATACGCAACTGGTTTAAATATTTGGCTTCAACCCTGGCCAATCAAAGTGTACAGTGAGTCTGCTGGTTGACCAATCCCCAAACCACCTACTTTTCCCCATGTTAAGTCTATAGGAGACCATTAAACCTCCTGCTCAGGGATTCAACCAATCCGGTGTCGACTCACTGCCCTCGGCTCCCCGTGCTCGACTCGGTGTCGGCCCTCGAACCAGGAACCTCCAACCCGTAGTCAGTGAATGTGAAAACCCTTGAATACACCACATACAGTAAACTAGACCATTCGACATACATTAACCATAGTCTATGGACTTTCCCAGTCTCTTAAGCAAACATTCGACTTTAATGCCTGTTCCCATAAAGTAGAGTAGAAGTCTTTTATTTAGTTTACCGGCTAACGAGGTCGTACAACCGGGCCCCATAAAGGATAAATGTCCATAGTCTTAGGTGGTTTTAGGGTTAAACAGTCTTATGGCCAGACAAGGGCTCCAGTAATGGACTAAGCTCCATTACATTTCTCCCCCTTTTTGGTACCAAGCCAGCGGTTGCTGAAGTAATGGCTGGCTTGGGACTATGGGAGAGCCATGCTGCATTGAGCCCCTTGTCTGGAGCATTTGAGTCCCTTGTCCTGGGTCAAGAATAAACATCAGCCCCTTGTCCGGGCCAGGCGAAAACATCAGCCCCTTTTCCGGGCCAGGAAACAGTAGGTGTGCCCCTCATCCTGGGCCAAGAGTAAAACTAGGGCCCTTGGTCCTGGGCCATGGAAACTGGTGCCTCTTGGTCCTGACCAGCACCAAGTTGGGAGGCCGTTCCTGGGCCAGACTCCAGGCAGAGCTGGGGTCAGACCCTCCTGGGTCTGGGGCCAGTGGCTCAGGGTCCATAGCCAGTCTATATGGTGGATCTCCTTGGGGCAATTGTGTCTCTGGATCCTCAGTGGCCTGGGGGTCAACTTGGGGAATGCTGAGGTCATCTCCCCCTTTTGGTGGGGCAAGTATCCCCCAGTGACAGGAGAGGATGCTGCTCCCACTCTCCTGGGCTGAGGCAACATCCAGAGAACTGTTGGCAACGCTGGGGACTTATTTGACTAGGGTAGGGCCATCCAAAGGACCGGTGAGGAGCACGCTCCCACTCATCAATCCAGGGCAAACAGACTCTGGGCGGATAGAAAAACCTGGGCAAATCCCAACTTCCTTAGGGAGGACAGTGGTCCCACTCCCTGTGGCTGGGTCAACAGTTGGCCTGGTGGGGAACGAATTCCCACCCACCAGGCTGGGGTCAAGGAATCCAGGGGACACAACAACATCCCTGGAGAGGACCATGATCCCACTCACCAAGGCTGGGGATTCAGGGCAAAGGGCAACAAGTGGTGGACTGTTGATGAGGACTGCTGTCCCACTCATCACAGCCAGGGTTTCACAGGACCTGGTGGGCTCACTTCCATCCCCCAGGTCAGGGGTTACTTAGGGGCTGGTGGGCTCGCTCCCACCCACCAGTTCGCAGTCCATAGGGCCAGCACATCAGGGCCATTTCTTCTCTTGAGGAGGAAGGCACTCCCAATCCTGTTGGAAATCTTGTCCATACACCTGGAGAACACATTTTTCTCCTTCTCCAGGGCAACAACAATGGGGAACGGACTGGGGCTGCTGGTGGGGACCTGCATCTCATCCACCTCAGCAGGGGTTTCCCAGGCCCTGGTGAGCTCGCTCCTACTCATCAGGCCAGGTATCACAGTGCCTGTGATCCTCCTGTCACTCTCACTTGTGGTACACTCTGGTTTGCTGAGTTGGTTTGGCCTGCCCCTGGTGACCTTTTTATGCCTGGCCTGGACACCTGTCAGAGACCCTTTCGTGGTGTTTCTGAGCCAGTCTTGCTGTTGCTGTGTTCCTGCGTTCCAGATTCTTGTGTACGGACTTGGCCTGTCCTGACTACGCTCCAGTGTTCCTGATCGTGATTGACCCAGCTTGTCTGCGAACCACCTCCGTTTCCTGACCTGGCTTGGCTGACGTTCCTGCTTGTGTGTGACCCGGCTTGTATGAGAACCTCCTTCGTGCTATGACCCGGCCTGGCTGACTTCCTGCTTCGTGATCGACTACGGCCTGTTCCAGTGACTTGCCTGTTCCTGTTGTCGCCGCCGCGACATTCTTCTTCTGCCGTTGCTGTTTGCCCAGCTGCCATGTGACCACTTCACCCTTGTGTTGCCTTCGTTCAGTGCAGAGTTCAGTGCTGATTTGCAGAGCTGTGCTTCCTTCATTGAGCCTCCGTACGCTTGCAGAGCTCCGATACCATACTGAGCCTTCTGTTGTTAAACGTGCATTTTAACCCTTGCAGAGCTGCTTTACTCCCGCAAAGCCTTCATTGCCCGGTATAGAGCCTTACTCGCTGTGCTACGTCTGCCTAGTCGGCCACTTGTGGACGGTGACTCATTCGATACAACTGCAGAGTAGTCACGTTAAGCTGGTCCGGTAGGGCGCCATTGGCTCTTGGTCTCACGTTAAGTTTACCGGTGGACTCTGTTGTGGCTTCTTGGCTTGGTTGCAGCAAAGGGCAGGCTCTAAGCTCTAGCAGGTTCCCGTTGGTTTACGCCCGTGGGGGCTATTGGCTCAACTACTGCTAGCGTTGGCCTCCGGTTTACGCCCGTGGGGGCTAATTGCCAGCTCTTGCATTTCAGGCTAGATCTAGTCACTCCCGTGGGGGCTATCTGCTCTTGCACTTGCAGAATCAGTTGTCACATTGGGTACGCCCGCGGGGGCTATTTCGGGTGACTGTTCTGCTGAATCCGCTACTGGTTACAGATTGGCTACGGCATCCATATCTTTGGAACACTGTGTTGGCTACACCTACCCAGCACCTCCTATTACCAACTTGGGCGTACCAAACCTCCTCATCTGAGACTGACTGATTACTGCAGTTAACCCTTTTGTGACTGTATACCATTATCTGTTCCTAGATAATGTGTGTTGGATTATCCTATGTATTGAGCCTTTGGGTTATATCTGTCATTACAGTTTTATTATTTCCTGCTGCCTGTAGAGGGCGATCGTTTGCATTATTTTCTATTCAATTCAGACAGTAAAGGTGAAAGTAACACACAAAACATCCATTGGAGAATGGATGTTCATGAGCAGCGCCTGGACCGGTTGGCACTGGCTTTACAGATCTTACTTGAGCGTATGGTACACTTGGACAAGCCCAGTCCGAATCCGGTGGTCCCCCCAGTCTTGACACCGGACAATCTGCCTGTAGCCCCTCCTACTAATACCAGAGGCTTAACGGCAGCGGTGCCGTTACCATTGAGGTATGATGGCGAGCCTTCTCAATGCAGGGGCTTTATTAATCAGTTGGAGATATTCTTGGAATTGACACCCCAGGCATTTCCTAATGACCGTAGTAAGGTTGGATTTATGATATTACTATTGACGGGCAAAGCATTGGCTTGGGCGAATCCCTTGTGGGAAAATGCCAAACCTTGCACTCTGAACTTTAGTGGGTTTGTAAGAAAGTTCTGCCGAGTGTTTGAGGTCCCTGGCAGGGTGGCCTCTGCTGCCAAGAGGTTAATGGAGATTCAGCAGGGCGAACGCACTCTGGCGACTATGCTATCGAATTTCGGACCCTGGCAGCAGAGGTGGGCTGGAATAATGAGGCCTTAGTTGCAGCCTTTGCTCAGGGTCTTTCTGAACAAATTAAGGATGAAATAGCTGCTCGAGATGTACCTAGTGATCTGGATGAATACATTGACTACGTCATGCTAATTGATTCCCGCATCCGTGAGAGACGGTTGGCTAAAAGGGCGAAATCCAGAAGCTATGGCCATGGCAGTCTCTTTAACCCAACCTCACCACCCTTTCCTCCTGAACGACCAGCCGAGACGGTAGAACCAATGCAATTGGGGTTCACTAGACTCACTAAGGAGGAGAGGTCGTTTCGTAGGAAGCAAGGCCTATGCTTATATTGTGGCAAACCGGGGCACTTATTACGCACTTGTCCAATACAGCCGGGAAAGTGACGCATCTAGGGTACCTTGGGGGACAGGCCCTAGGTGGTGTACAACAGTCCCTAAATCCTAGTACTGTTAAACCCACCATCCAGGTGGTATTCTCGTGGGCAGACAAGGTTGTGGAGGTCCTGGCACTGGTGGATTCTGGTGCATCCGGGTACTTTATGGACCAATCTTTCGCTGACTTGCACAGTATTCCGTTATGCAAGAAAAAATCTCCCTTGGCAATTGAAGCCATCGATGGCAGACCTTTGGAACCTGCATTTATTACTATGGAAACAATGCCAATCACAATGTCGGTTGGGGCTCTTCACAAAGAGGAAGTACTGTTCCAAATTATTCGTTCTCCTCACCACTCAGTCATTTTGGGGTTCCCGTGGTTACTATTGCATAATCCTCAATTTGATTGGCAAAAATGTGAGGTTAATTCGTGGTCTGAATACTGTACTAAGAACTGTCTATCACTACCTGTCAAGATTATGTGTACCTCCCCTGCTGTGCCAGCAGAATATGCGGAATTCAGTGACATTTTCAGCAAAGGAGAGGCCAGCGCACTTCCTGAACATAGACCCTATGATTGCGCTATTGATCTGCCTCCAGGTGCAGTGCCTCCTAGGGGTTGCACTTATCCACTGTCATGTGAGGAGAACAGGGCAATGGAGGAGTACATTGAGGACGCCCTTAGGAGGGGAATCATTCGCAAATCTACCTCCCCGGCTGGCGCCGGATTCTTCTTTGTAAAGAAAAACAGTGGCAAACTCAGGCCATGTATTGATTTCCGGGGGCTGAATAAGCTGATGCCTAAGAATGCCTACCCTATTCCACTCATTACCGAATTGTTTGACAGATTAAAGGGTTCTTCGATCTTCACTAAACTTGACTTGCGAGCCGCCTACAATCTGATCAGAATTAAGGAGGGTGATGAATGGAAAACGGCGTTTAATACCAGAACAGGGCACTACGAATATCTGGTGATGCCGTTTGGCCTATGCAATGCACCGGCAGTATTCCAGGAATTTATTAATGATATTCTGCGTGACATGCTTCAGTCCTGTGTGGTGGTATATCTAAATGATATACTAATTCACTCTGCCAACCTCTCCCAACATACTAAAGGTGTCTTGGAAGTCTTGCTTCAACTTCGTAAAAATAAACTATTTTGTAAAATAGAAAAATGAGAATTCCATACATCTCAGGTACCATTCTTGGGGTTCATAATTTCCAAAGATGGCATTGCTATGGATCAAGATAAGTTGGCAGCAGTCTTGCAATGGCCTCGCCCTAAGGGGTTAAAAGCTATTCAGCGTTTTTTGGGCTTTGCCAACTATTATAGAAAGTTCATACAGAACTTCTCTACGATTGTAAAACCTTTGTCGGATTTGACACATAAGGGCGCTGCTCCCTCTCAGTGGTCTGAGGCATTTGAGAATGCGTTTGAGACTTTGAAATCTGCCTTCGTGTCTGCTCCAGTGCTGTCCCACCCCAGTCCTTCCCTGCAATTTACGTTGGAAGTTGAAGCCTCTGAGGTTGGGGTTGGGGCAGTACTCTCCCAACGTCCTGTGGGAGGTGGCACCTTGAGACCCTGTGGGTTTTTCTTGAAAAAAATTGTCCTGTGCTCAGAGCCACTATGAGATTGGCGACAGGGAGCTTTTGGCCATTATCCTGGCACTGAAAGAATGGCGCCACCTGTTGGAAGGCACTCAGACTCCAGTAATAATCCTCACCGATCACAAGAATTTGACATACCTCTCTGAAGTGAAAAGATTGTCCTCACGACAAGCTAGGTGGGCACTCTTTTTGTCCCGGTTTAATTTCATAGTGTCCTACCTTCCGGGCTCTAAGAATATTAGGGCAGACGCATTGTCTCAACAGTTTGCATCGGATACTGAGAGCGAGGAAGAACCAGTACCTACTATTCAGCCAGATCACATTCTGGCTACTATTCGTACTAGTATAACTTCGCCGCTGGGGGAAGAGATTTTGGCCTCACAATCTAGGGCACCACCTGAGACCCCAGTTGGCAAGTGTTTTGTGGATGAGCCATTCCGTACCCGTCTGTTGGAAACCTACCATTCTTCTAAAGCGGCTGGGCATATCGGTAGGGATCAACTGGTATGGTCTCTTTCGCAATTATTCTGGTGGCCCACGCTCAGAGCCGATTGTTCCGCTTTTACTGCCGCTTGTACCACCTGTGCTCGTGCCAAGACCCCTAGACACCTCCCAGTGGGCTTGCTCCAACCAGTGCCTAATGGAGAACATCCTTGATCTCATATAGCCATTGATTTCTTGGGAGAATTGCCAGTCTCTAGGGGGTATACGTTTATCCTTATGGTGGTAGATAGGTTCTCTAAGATGGCTCATTTTGTGCCCCTCAATGGCCTTCCATTGGCCCAGGAATTGGCTGTAGTCTTTGCTAGAGAGGTGTTTCGCTTACACGGGGTACCTAGAGTTATAGTCTCCGATCGTTGGAGCCAGTTCGTGTCCAGGTTTTGGAGGGCATTCTGTGGCCAGATGGACATACAATTGTCCTTTTTCTCCGCCTACCATCCCCAGACCAATGGAGCCGCTGCACGTGCCAGTCAGGTACTGGAGCAGTTCCTGCGCTGTTTTGTAACCGATCATCATGACAATTGGGCTGATTTGTTGCCATGGGCAGAGTTTGCGAGGAATTGTGCAGTCAACTCATCGTCCAGGAGCTCCCCATTCCTAATCAATTACGGGTTCCAACCGTGCCTGCTCCCGGACTCGTTTCAGTCACAACAGATTCCTGCTTTGGAAGAGCATATGGTGCAACTCTGCTCCACGTGGGCACAGGTTCAGAGGTCCCTCAGTCAGTCATTCCAGCGACAGCAACGAAATGCCAATCGTAGACGGCTGCCAGCGGTCTCATTTCAGGTTGGGGACAGAGTATGGCTCTCCTCCAGGAACCTCAATTTGCAGGTACCTTCAAACAAGTTGGCTCCCCGGTTTATTGGCCCCTTTAAAATCCTCTGCAGGATTAACCCGGTCACTTATGCATTGGAACTCCCAGCCTCTATGCATATTCATAATGTGTTCCATGTGTCTCTTTTGAAACCCTTGGTTTGCAACCGTTACACTACCACTCCAGTAATTCCTGGCCCGGTGGACGTTCAGGGCCAGGAGGAGTACGAGGTTCAGAGCATTATTGATTCTAGGAGCCTTAGAGGGAGGTTGCAATATTTGGTCCTCTTGAAGGGTTATGGCCCTGAGGAACGTTTTTGGGTTGATATGAAGGACCTCCATGCGCCCAGACTTTTATGCATCTTCCACTCTAAATATCCTCAGAAACCTAAACCTCCGGCAGGGAGAGGGGGTCTTTGAGAGGGGGGTACTATCACAGTGCCTGTGATCCTCCTGTCACTCTTGCTTGTGGTACACTCTGATTTGCTGAGTTGGTTTGGCCCGCCCCTGGTGACCTTTTTATGTCTGACCTGGACACCTGTCAGAGGTCCTTTCGTGGTGTTTCTGAGCCAGTCTTGCTGTTGCTGTGTTCCTGCGTTCCAGATTCTTGTGTACCGACTTGGCCTGTCCTGACTACGCTCCAGTGTTCCTGATCGTGATTGACCCAGCTTGTCTGCGAACCACCTCCGTTTCCTGACCTGGCTTGGCTGACGTTCCTGCTTGTGTGTGACCCGGCTTGTATGAGAACCTCCTTCGTGCTACGACCCGGCCTGGCTGACTTCCTGCTTCGTGATCGACTACGGTCTGTTCCAGTGACTTGCCTGTTCCTGTTGTCGCCGCCGCAACATTCTTCTTCTGCCGTTGCTGTTTGCCCAGCCGCCGTGTGACCACTTCACCCTTGTGTTGCCTTTGTTCAGTGCAGAGTTCAGTGCTGATTTGCAGAGCTGTGCTTCCTTCATTGAGCCTCCGTACGCTTGCAGAGCTCCGATACCATACTGAGTCTTCTGTTGTTAAACGTGCATTTTAACCCTTGCAGAGCTGCTTTACTCCCGCAAAGCCTTCATTCCCCGGTATAGAGCCTTACTCGCTGTGCTACGTCTGCCGAGTCGGCCGCTTGTGGACGGTGACTCATTCAATACAACTGCAGAGTAATCACGTTAAGCTGGTCCGGTAGGGCGCCATTGGCTCTTGGTCTCACGTTAACTTTACCGGTGGACTCTGTTGTGGCTTCTTGGCTCGGTTGCAGCAAAGGGCAGGCTCTAAGCTCTATCAGGTTCCCGTTGGTTTACGCCCGTGGGGGCTATTGGCTCAACTACCGCTAGCGTTGGTCTCCGGTTTACGCCCGTGGGGGCTAATTGCCAGCTCTTGCATTTCAGGCTAGATCTAGTCACGCCCGTGGGGGCTATCTGCTCTTGCACTTGCAGAATCAGTTGTCACATTGGGTACGCCCGCGGGGGCTATTTCGGGTGACTGTTCTGCTGAATCCACTACTGGTTACAGATTGGCTACGGCATCCATATCTTTGGAACACTGTGTTGGCTACACCTACCCAGCACCTCCTATTACCAACTTGGGCGTACCAAACCTCCACATCTGAGACTGACTGATTACTGCAGTTAACCCTTTTGTGACTGTATACCATTATCTGTTCCTAGATAGTGTGTGTTGCATTATCCTATGTATTGAGCCTTTGGGTTCTATCTGTCATTACAGTTTTATTATTTCCTGCTGCCTGTAGAGGGTGATCGTTTGCATTATTTTCTATTCAATAAAATTGTGTTTAATTTTACCAACTGGTCTGAGTGTCCTAAAAAACCGTTACACCAGGGTTCACAGGGGGGCTGGTGGGGAACGCATTCCCACCCACCAGTTCACAATGCATAGTGTCCACAAGGGGGCCAGCAGCACTGCTCTCCTGCAGTCCACTGAGTTCTTCTTCTTTCAGGCCACAAGCCATAGGGCCATTCTCTACCTTGAAGAAGACCGCAGTCCCATTCCTCAGGGCGGCATCATCCGTGGCCCTGGAGACCACACATTGCTCCTTCTCCAGGGCAGTTTCCCACAACAAAGTGGCCATCTTCTTGGGGCTGTTGTTGAGCTCTCTCCCACTCACGACAGTAGGTGGTTCACAAGGGCTGATGGGCTCTCTCCCACCCATCAGTTCAGGCAAAATATTGCTGCTGGTGGGGACCTGCATCTCCTCCACCACAGCAGGGAAAACAGGGGAAGGGACCACATGCCCACCAGGGGGATGGTTGTCCCACACCCTGGTACAGGGGCATTCTTGGGACTGAGAAGGAGCGAATTCCCACTCCTCAGATCAGGGCAAACAAACTCCAGGGGCAAAGGGGTATCAGGGAGGACCCTTGTCCCACTCCCTCATGTAGGGGCCAAACCAGGATCACTGGCGAGGAACTGATTCCCACTCACCACCCTGGGATTAACCTTGTCACTGGGGCAAACCTTATTCCTCGTTCCTCCCGCACAAAGCTCAAGCATGTACCAGTCACGTACAGTATCCATCAGTTGATCAATCTTGCGACCGATGGCTTGTATCCCAGGAGCTGCATGAGGTTCACCATCCTCTGGTACACCGAGTCAGCGCTCGGTCCTATCCCAATAATGCACCACTTTTCCTCCACTACGAAGTCAATGAACTCCCAGTCAGGCTGTACAGCTCCGAGGTGCTTCCGGAAGTCACTGAGACCCCATGCGGGTCCGACTGATTCGATAAGTTCCATGAAATCCAGGAAACCCCATTCAGGCACTACTGCTCTGCCGGGTCCTCGTGCCGCCATGCCTCATTCGATACACCCGATGAAAGAAGGAGAAATCTCACCTCTAGCCACCAGTGTAATGGAAGCTAAGAAGGGACCGTGTCGCCATCCGCCGTTGTTCCCGGTTCTCGCCTTCTCTACGCCGGACTGGCGCCGTCAGATGCATCGGTTGAGCAGATAAACAGTCCGGTTGACAATTCAAAGTGGCATCGAATCCCGGTATAGTCGACTCTATGTCGAAGGATGCGGCTCGAGGAGGGGTCGACAGGGCTCCCGAACCTTCGAGTGTCGCAGGTTGGACTCCGGGCAGTCGAGAGAGGTCTTGACTCCCGGTCAGACGGTAAACAGGGAAAATGTCGCAGGAACCAGGTAGCTGTAGTCGAGCAGATTCGAGCATGCTGCAAGCTCGAATCGGATGATCTCTGGAACTCAGGAAGAAGGGGAAGACGGAGTTCATATCGCCGCCTGACAGCATACAAAGTCCGGTCACAGGAAGCTGGCAGCAGATGGTCGACGATGCAGGATACTCAGCTCAGATGGGTGTCAAAGTGGCTGCTTTAACCATGAGAACATAAGACACCAGAACTCCGTTGTTCACTCAGAAGACACAAACCACACATATTTATACACGAATCCCTCATTGGAATACATGAATCAGCCAGATACAATAGGAGCATAATTCAATCACAACACAGGAGACAAAAGGCCAATGGCAGATGGCCTAACAAATACAATGACTCAGACATGATTACATTTCAGATACAAAAGGGCCTGTTTAATTCCAGACAATAGATACAAAGACTTGAGGGGCGGGAATACACGTTCAAGGAACAATGGCCAGGGGTTGAAGCACGTACGCAACTGGTTTGAATATTCAACTTCAACCCTGGCCAATCAAAGTGTACAGTGAGTCTGCTGGTCGACCAATCCCCAAGCCACCTACTTTTCCCCATGTTAAGTCTATAGAAGACCTTTAAACCTCCTGCTCAGGGATTCGACCAGTCCAGTGTCGAGTCACTGCCGTCGGCTTCCCGTGCTCGACTCAGTGTTGGCCCTCGAACCAGGAACCGCCGACCCGTAGTCGGTGAATGTGTAAACCCTTGAATACACCACGTACAGTAAACTAGACCGTTCGACATACATTAACCATAGTCTATGTACATAGATCCTTACCCAGTCTCTTAAGCAAACGTTCGACTCTACTGCCTGTTCCCATAAAGTACAGTGGAAGTCCTTTATTAGTTTACCGGCTGTTGAGGTCGTACAACTGGGCCCCGTAAAGGATAAATGTCCATAGTCTTAGGTGTTTTTAGGACTAAACAGTCTTATGGCCAGACAAGGGCTCCAGTAATGGACTAAGCTCCATTATAAGTACCCCTCTGGCACTCAAATGGTTAAGCGGCCACTACCTCACTGTTCCACGCAATGCAGTCTTGTGCAGTAGAGACTGCCCGAATGCTAGCAGTGTCTACTGCGCATGACGGCTTCTGACAAAACATCCTAGCAAATTATTATGTAGGATGAGTATTTAGTAGGATAACCAGGTGGATTAGGTCTGGTTTTATCAAAGCAAGCATTTAACTCTGCAGCAAGACTAATGGAACCTACCTAGAATAGAGTAGTTACTGTATGTGCAGCAAATTTGTGACAGCTTCTATAAGAGAAACAGCAAGCTGGTTATCCAAAGAATGAACAGAGGTAACTAGCCTCCTATGAGCAGGTTCATTTACAATCTCAATATCAGGCATCTGCATTAAATAAGGAGCTATAGCTTTCCATTTTACAATATGCATCAAAGGTTTTCTTTTTTGCCTTAAGGAAACCATTGGACTTCCATATGGAAGGTCCTCTACAGTAGAACGTGCTGAATAAGCAGAGTCTGTAATCATAAGAATTGACCCTCTATCACTCAAGACTTCTTTCGTAGCAAAGGTGAGTGCTTGAATTTCAGCATACAGGACAGTGTAGTCACCTACTGGTAGTTTTCATGTCTGTTATTGGAATATTTAACTATTCCTGAACTCTGATTTACTAATCCCTTATTTACTTAACTGATCTATCTGTGAAATATATATATGTTTATGAATAATAATAACTGGGATGACATTGAGATTCCCATTGAATAACAACAGGTGGTGAAGGTAGATTAATGATAATTTTGTCATGTACAAAATTAATTTATTGATCCTCTAAGATGGTTAACCATTTCAACCATCATCTTCTTAATGCCTTTTTATCTGGAGTGGTGTGTTTATTTGATGTAGCTAATGAGACTGCTTAGTTTAATCCCTTCAGTGCCAGAGGCTTGGGCCCTTTCCTGTACCCTGTAGGCCAGGTACTTTTTCAGCATTTTTTGCTATCCTTCTGTTTAGGCTTGATTTCCTCTGGGAATATATTGTTTTTTTTTCAGAACAAATTGAGCTTTTTCGTGGTACCTTACATGAAGAGAATTTTGCGTCGTGCAAAAAGCAATGATGTCATGACAAAAAAGTGAAAATTTACTTATCTTGCTAAAATCACAAACTATGTATCAAAAACATTTACCTTGATTGTGAAAGTTTGTTATTTGAAAAAGCCCTGAGTCCTCAGAGTAAAAAAAAATACCAAATTTGTATAGTTTAACCCCTTAACGACCCATGATGGTCCAGGATCATCATGGGTTGTTTTCCCTTAGGACCCATGACGGTCCTGAACCGTCATTGGTTAAACTCTCCCATCGCTGCCACAAGGAGCGATGGGAGAGCGCAGGATGGCTGTAACTAAGCGCTCCAGTACTGGGACACTTAGTTACAGCCAGTAGCAACATTGTTGCAACATGTAATTCACTTGATTAGCAAATCACATGTTGCAAAAGACGAATGACAGGGACAGTATTTGTAAATACTGTCCCTGTCGAATCTCTCTGCCTCCCTCCATCTTAGACACTTCTGAGGTGGAAAGAGACAGAGAGACAGCTTGTGAGATCATTCCAGAGCCGATCCAGTGTTCCTGAAAAAAAAAAAAAGTTTAAAATCAGAATTAACCCTTTGATCACTGTTTCTGCAGTGATCAATATAGTTCCCCCCATCTGATCACTCTGTTAGTGATCAGTTTGTTGATCTGTGGTACATCCCCCATCCACCTTGTATTTTTTTACATTTTTTTTTATTTCTTTTTTTTTTATTTTTTTTTTTAATAAAATCTGATTATTTAGTGAATTTTAGGTAGTTTAGGTAGGTAGTTGGGTAGGTTTAGTCGTCGTGCGTTACGGAAAGGTTTAGGGTTAGATTTAGGTTTAGGAATAGAGTAGGGAAAAAAACACCAAAAAACAAAACAAAAAAAAAAACACAAAAAATATAATAATTATAGTTTGGATAGGTAGTTAACTTGGGTTAGGTAGCTTCAGGGTATACGTGGGTTAGGGTAAGGAAGAAAAAAAAGTATCATATTTAAAAATTGATTTTTAGAATAAATAATTATACTTTAGATAGGTAATTGACTTGGGTTAGGTAGGTTCAGGGTATACATGGGTTAGGGTAAGGTTTAGGGTTAGATTTAGGTTAAGGGGTAGCATAGGAAAAAAATAATTTAAAAAAATCCCACAAAAAAGTTTATTTTATTAAAAATGTATTTTATATTATAAGCTAGTTTAGATAGGTAGTTGGGTTGGGTAGGTTCAGGGAATATGCGTGTTAAGGTAAGGCTTAGGGATAGATTTAAGTTTATCATAGGAATAGTGACTGTTTGGGGTGAGAGTTAGGTATAGTTAGGTATAGAAGATAGTAATTTATTTAGTTTAGAGTAGGTGTATACAATGCAGCGGAGGTACACTTTAGAAGAGTTGTATTCTTTTTTGGCGTCTGACTCAGAAGCCACACACACTGAGTCAGACTTTGACATCACTGAGTGTGAGAGCAGCTCTAGTGATGACGCAGGGCCTTCTGTCAATAAAAGACGCTCTGCTTCAAGAGCTGCCCCAGCAATTTCCCCAAGAGCTGCCCCAGCTACTGCCCCAAGAGCTGCCCAAAGACCTTCCCAAAGAGCTGCCCTAAGAAATGCCCCAAGAGCTGCCACAAGTACTGCCCCAAGACCTGCCACAAGTACTGCCACTCCTGCTGATGAATGGGTATCATCAGCCAATTTATGCCACAAATTCCTGAATTCACAGGCAGCCCAGGAATTCAAGTGGATGTGGCAAGATTTACCCGTGTTGAGTTTTTTAATTTAATTTTGGGGGAAATATGTCTCAAACCAATTTATATGCAACCCAATATATTGCCACCAACCCATCAGCGTTTGTTTCCAAGGAAGTAATATGGCAACCCACAGACCTTTTAGAATTCAAGAAATTCTGGGCCCTAACAATGACAATGGGAATAGTAAAAAAAAACAAGTATTAGATCGTACTGGCGTAAAAACCCTATATATGATACCCCTATATTCGCCAAAACAATGACCAGGACTAGATACAAAATGATTTTGTGCTGTATGCACTTTAGCGATAATTCCCTGTGCTTCCCAAAAGAACACCCCCAGTATGACAGACTGTTCAAAATTTGCCCCCTAATAAATCATTTACAGGGAAAGTGTGCCCAACTATATACCCCCCAAAAACACATAAGTATAGATGAATACCTTATGAAATATAAAGACAGGTTAGGTTTCAAGCAATACATCCCCTCCAAGCAGTCCAAATTCGGCATTAAATTTTATAAATTGTGCGAAAGTGGCACAAGCTATACCCAGGCTTTTCTAATTTACGAGGACAATAACAGCCTACTTGACCCTCCTGGTTGCCCAGAATCTCTGGGAACAAATGGGAAAATAGTTTGGGATCTAATATACCCCTTATTAAATAAAGGATATTATATATATGTTGATAACTACTACACCAGCCCCCTTTTATTTAAGTCACTTTTTTATTTTGACACAGTCGCCTGTGGCACTGTCAGTCGCAATTGCAGGGAGATGTCCAAAGAACTTATATCAAAAAAACTAAAAAACCTGGACGTCCTCAGGTTTGTGCCAACAAGAGCTGCTGGCAGTTAAGTTCAAGGAAAGAAAAGATGTCTAACTGTGGCAGTCTCTGTTCGTAGAAGGGGGGTGCTAAGAAAGCCAGTCTGCATCAGAGATTACAACAAGCACATGGGGGGGTTGATCTGTGTGATCAACTCATGCAGCCGTACCTCAGCATGAGAAAGTGTAGAGCATGGTACAAAAAGGTTTCCATTTACATGATGCACACTGCAGTATATAATTCTTTTTTGATTCCCAAATTGGCTAACCCCACTGTAAAACTTAGTTTTCTGCAGTATCAGCTCCATCCTATTTCCCAGTTTTTGTTTCAAGGGGCAACAGAAATAATTCCACCAAATCCCAGGGTAATACACTTTATTTATAAAATCCCCCCAGCCCCCGGAAAGAAAAACTCACAAAAGTGCTGCAGGGTTTGCTACAGCAAGGGAATACGGAGAGAAACCCCTACTTACTGTCCTGATTGCCCTTCCAAACCTGACCTCTACATGGGTAACTGCTTCAAGGAATACCATGCAGGCACAAGGCAGTAGTGCTCTAAAGTTTATTTTATTATTTGGCCACTTTTCCCCCCTGAAATATCCTGTTTTTTATTTTTCAAAACACATCCCTCCTTAGATCTAGCACTATCAAAATATAATGGGAAGCAAAGTACCCTAAGTTTTTTCCATCTCTGATAATGGAAACACACATATTCCATACTGGGCCCAGTAGCTCCCCCAAACCCTGACAAACCTATGCATATGGGGAATTGCCATACTTAGATGATGTAACTCACCACTAATGTAAAGCACTTAAAAAAATCTGCAAATATCATCTGATTGAAATCTAGAGCAACACTAAAATATAAGTGTGAAAAAGTGGTGTTTCTCTGCCTTACTGCAGGTTTTGGGAGGGATTGCTGATAGAGTGGCAGCGAAAACATTGAAAAAGTGCAAATAGAATGAAAGCCAGGGTTGTCTACTCTTCTACAACATATACTTTTGGGGGTAAAATTAATTAACGCATTGCCAAACAGTCCAAAATGAGACAAGGCACTTGCTGTAAAAATGGCATGTCTGTAAAAGGAAACTCACATGTTCCAACTGGGCCCAGTATCTCCCACAAACCCTGACAAACCTATTCATATGGGATATTACCATACTCAGAAGAAAGAGCCGAACACTAATCAATGCAGTTTATAAAATCTTTACCTATCCTGTGCTTGAAATTCACATCAACATTGAAGTCTTAATGTGAAAAATGCAGTTTTTTTTGCTTACGTCAAGTTTTATGAGGGATTGGTGGTAAAATGGCTGTATATAAAATTTGAAAACACACCTAAACTGAAAGCCTGGGGTGTCTACTTTACAAAAATATACACTTTTGGGGGGAAATCTTACAGTGGAGCACTGCTACACAGCCCCAAACATTAACCTGGAAACGTGCATGTTTGTAAGCGTTCACGCTTACCTTTACTAGGGAGCCGGCTGCCCCACTGCTCCGTCGCCTTGCCGTCCCAGATGATGTTCCTCTGGGTGCGCTCCTGCCGCATCGTTTTGGCTCCATCTGCTGGCCGGCTGAGTCAGGCGTGCGTCACTGGGATTCCAAAGTGACGTGTGCCGGCTCTTAAAGAGACAGTGCTCCACCTTCCAGTGGTGGAGCTAAGAGTATTTAAACTGCCTGGACCTGTAGTGCAGTAGACTTTCTCAGGAACCTTGTCTATACAGGTACTGACCTGTATTGTATTGTATATTTTTTTTTGTATTGTATATTTTGTTTATATAGCATCCAACCGGTGTACTTGGCACTTTACAGATTACATTTAATATAGCAGGGGTACAATAAGTGCGGTGATTAAGTGCTTATATAGGCAGTCATAAGGGGAACAACAGGTGAGTATACATTAGGATAAGAGGTCCCTGCCCCGTAGAGCTTACAATCTAAGTATAGGATGGGTGACATACAGATACAAGCTGGTAGAGGAGGAAGTGCAGTGTTTGGCTTATGATAATAATGATAATGTTTCCATATTATGCTGTTGCTAGAGATAAAAGGTGCTCTTTTAGTTTAGATTTAAAATTGTTGAGGGTTGAGGCTTGGTGAATATTGGGTGGTAGGGAGTTCCAGAGGTAGGGGGCAGCATGTGTGAAAGCTTTCAATCGTGAAACAGCGATAGTTGTTAAAGGGGCAGTGAGTCATCCAGCATGTGTGCTGCGTAGTGGACGTGCAGGAATATGGCGGGATATCAAAGATGAGATATAAGGCGGGGACAAGTGATGGAGAGCCTTGAAGGTAATGAGGAGGATTTTGAATGTGATACGCTGCTTTATGGGAAGCCATGACAGTGATTTTAAGAGTGGTGGGGTGAGTACTGTTCTGGAGGAGAGGAAGAGTATTCTGGTGGCTGAATTAAGAACTGATTGAAGAGGAGCAATATGGTTAGTAGGAAGACCAGTAAGTAAAGAGTTGCAGTAGTCCAGGCGAGAAAGGATAAGAGCATGTATGAGGTTTTCTGTTGTAGAGTGAGGGAGGAATGGCCGGACTTTTGCTATATTCCGAAGAAAGAAGCGACAGGTTTTGGTAACGTTGTTAATGTGGATGGAGAAGGAAAGAGAAGAGTCCAAAGTTACCCCGAGGCAGTGGGCCTTGTCTACAGGGTAAATTGTGGAGCCTTCGACAGTTATAGAGAATGGAGGTGTTGTGCAGGATTTAGGAGGGAAGATAAGGAGCTCAGTCTTGGATAAGTTAAGTTTTAAGCGACGACGAGCCATCCAGGAAGAGACAGCGTTAAGGCAATCTGAGACCCGCTGCTGTATTTCAGGTGATATTGAGGGTGCAGAGAGATATATATTTGTGTATCGTCTGCATAGAGATGGTAGCTAAAGCCAAAGGATTTTATCAGTTGCCCCAGGGAGAGTGTATACAGAGAAAAGAGAAGAGGTCCCAGAACAGAGCCTTGGGGTATGCCTACTGAGAGGGGGAACGGAGGTGAGCGCAGTAGCCTTTCTCAGGAACCTTGTCTGTACAGGTGCGGACCTGAGGTGGCTTATCTGCAGCCTGTCTTCTGGAGCTCAGCTCGGTACCTCCACAGCAGCACTATTCTTCCTGACGTCTGCTATATTGTATTGTGTTCTTGCTGTTGCTGTTCATTCTGTACGTGTATCTTAATAAAAATTGTGTTACCTACAGTACTGGTCCACTTCTCGTTCTTGAGTCCGTGACAATGTTCCAATTTGGTCCCCGTAGCTCCCTCAAATCCTGACAAACCTATGCATATGGGGCATTGTTGCATTCAGAAGAAGGAGCCGAACACTAATCAATGCAATTTATAAAATCTCCACCTACATCAACATTGAAGTCTAAGTGTGAAAAACACCGTTTTTTTTTACTTTTGTCAAGATTTATGAGGTTTTGGTGGTAAAATGTCTGTGTATAAAATTTGAAAACACACCTAAACTGAAAGCCTGGGGTGTCTGCTTTCCAAAAATATACACTTTTGGGGGGAAATCTTAAGGTGGAGCACATTACATAGCTGCAATTAAGACATTCCACCATTTAACCCCTTAAGTACCAGCGGTCCAGGGAAGTTACCTTCCCTTAAAGACCACTTTGATCTTTGCCGATGCGGCAGTACACGTGACCTGTTACGTGTACCGGCACGCCGCTTGGAGGCCTAAGAGAGATCGCTCTGGTCTTGGAGCGATCAATTTTAGGCCCCGTTTTTACTTACAGCGCTCCCGGTAGAGCGCTGTAAGTAAAAAGTACGTGACGTGCTATGACCGTCACTGGTCCTTAAGGGTATAAGGACCGTGACGGTCATACCACGTCACGTAGTCCTTAAGGGGTTAAGCAATATGTGAAAATTCAATATTTGTTTAAATTGGGTCCCGTAGCTCCCCCAAACCATGAGAAACTTATGCATATGGAGCATTGCCGTACTCAGAAGAAGGAGCCGAACACTAATCAATGAAGCTTATAAAATCTTCACCTATCCTTTGCTTGAAATTTACATCAATATTGAAGTCAAAGTGTGAAAAACACTGATTTTTTTTTACTTACGTCAAGCTTTACGAGGGATTAGTGGTAAAATGGCTGCGTAAAATGTGAAAACATACATGAAATGAAAGCATGGGGTGTCTACTTTCCAAAAATATACACTTTTGGGGGGAAATTTTAAGGTGGAGCACCAATCCCTCGTACACAACCCCAAATGAGACATGACACGAGTGACGCAAGCTGTGAAAATTCAAAGTGTGAAACTGGAAACGCTTATGTTCAAATTTGGGCCCCATATCTCCCCCAAACCTTGAGAAACCTATGCATATGTGGTATTGCTGTACTCAGAAGAAGGAGCTGAACACTAAACAAAGCATTTTTAAAAATCTTTACATCAACATTGAAGTCAAAGTGTGAAAAACGCAGATTTTTTCTTACTTACGTCAAGATTTACGAGGGATTGGTGGTAAAATGGCCATGTAAAAATGTGAAAACATACATAAAATGAAAGCCTAGGGTGTCTACTTTCCAAAAATATACACTTTTGGGGGGAAATTTTAAGGTGGAGCGCTGGTGCACAGCCCCAAATGAGAAATGGCACCAGTGACGCAAGCTGTGAAAATTCAAAGTGTGAAACTGGAAACGCACATTTTCCAATCTGGGCCCCGTAGCTCCCCCAAACCTTGAGAAATCTATGCATGTGGGGTATTGCCGTAGTCAGAAGAAGGAGCTGAATACTAATTAATGCATTTTTTAAAATTTTCAACTTGCCCATGCTTGATATCAACAGTATTATTGAAATGTAAGTGTGAAAACAGCAAAAAAAACAAAATATTACCACAATTTTGAAAAATATTTCTGGAAAAATAGCTGCATAAAAAACTCCAAAATTCCCCTGATTATTTACTTTATGTTGTCTAGTTTTCAGAAACATATACCTTTTTGGGACATTTTTGGTTCTGGCACAGCCAACTAAGCTATGATGCTCACATGCCAATTGTTGAAAAACTACAGGTTGGAAATAATGGCGTCCATCTTGTAATATTTACCTTGTAAATGTGAGAAAGGGATTGAAATACTAGGCATATGGGGTACTGTTATATTCAGGAGAAGCAAATGAATATATTTAGGGGTATTTTTTTGTAATGAACTAATGGTATGAAAATCCTGTCAGGAAAATGTAAGCAAAATGTTGTTTTTTTCCTCTTTTTTTCTATTTTAATCAAATTAAACGATGAGGTATTCATATAATTGTGGTATCAAAAGAAAGCCCTACTTGTGCTTATAAAAACAGTATATAATTTGTGTGGGTGTACAAAAGTCAAAATTGCTCCGGTCCTTAAGTGAAAACGATGTTAGATTTTCCCGGTCCTTAAGGGGTTAACATACGCCCATGGCTAGCGCAGAGCCCTAATCACCAGGAGAGCAAAATGGCATTTTCAACTTTATGAACTAATATGCACGTTCTAGGGTTTTTGTCATAAAGCTGCCCTAAAACAGTGGAATAACTATATAAAACTATATATTTCTGGAAAGTAGACAGCTTACTGCATCGAATGAGTGGTGACTGGCCTTCTTATCCCAAGCCTGTTGTGCCCAAATGTTTCCAGAAGGTAGCACTATAAGCATTTTCTTACATTTCTGCTCCTTCAAATGTACTGAAATTTGTGAAAACCATGAAATTTCCAACTGTATTCATTAGCTAGTGCTCTTTGGATAAAACTGACACCTCATAAGTATGAGTTCACATACCTTAGGGGGTGCTACAAAAGTACAAAACTACACCAAATGCAACCTTAATTTTTCTAACGTTTTCTCAACATTACTTGTCTGTACAAAAATGGTTATAACAACTACAGAAGTGAAGAAAGGGTACACAAACCATACAATTTTGGAAAGAAGACAACCTGCCGCATCTAAAGAGAGGTGAATTGCCTTCTTATCCCAAGCCTGGTGTGCCCAAATGTTTCCAGAAGGTGGCACTAAGGGAGTGCTAGAAGTGCAAGCCGACACCTACTGCAACCTCTAATTTTTCTAACATTTTCTCAAACATTACTTGTCTGTCCAAAAATGGTTATATACAACTACAGAAGTGAAGAAAGGGTCACAATCCATTCAATTTTGGAATGAAGACAACCTGCCGCATCTAATGAGGGGTGAATTGCCTTCTTACCCCAAGACTGGTGTGCCCAAATGTTTCCAGAAGGTTGCACTAATGGAAACAAATGGCATTTTCATACATTTCTGCCCCTTCAAATTTACTGAAATCTTTGAAAACCATAGATTAGCTAGTGCTCTTAGGAGAAAAATAACACCTCATTGGTATGAGTTCACCTACCTTAGTGGTCGCTACAAGTACAAAACTACACCTATTGCAACCTCTAATTTTTTGAACATCTTCTCAAACATTACTTATCTGTACAAAAATGGTTATAACAACTACAGAAGTGAAGAAAGGGTACACAAACCATACGATTTTGGAAATAAGACAACCTGCAACATCTAATGAGGGGTGAACTGCCTTCTTACCCCAAGCCTGGTGTGTCCAAATGTTTCCAAAACGTGACACTATAGGAAACAAATGGCATTTTCTACATTTCTGCCCCTTCAGATCTACTGAAATCTCTGAAAACTATGACATTTCTAACTGTATTCATTAGTTAGTGCTCTTAGGAGACAAATGACACCCCATTGCAATGAGTTGACCTACCTTAGGGGGTGCCAGAAGCACATAGCTACACCTACCTCTTTCTTCTTTGAAAATTGCTGCTTGTACTAAAATGTTCATAACTGTTAGAAACATGAAGGAATGGTATAAAAGGTATACCATTTTAGAAATTAGACATTCTCCTGCATCAAATGAGGGGTCACTTGCCTTTCTATCCCTGGGCTGAAGTGCACAAATATTTCCAAAATCTGGCACTATAGGAATAAATACATGTTTTTTACATTTCTACCACTCCAAAAATACTACACTCTTTGAAAACCATAACATTTCCTGCTGTATTCAGTATCTGCTGCCAACATGAGAAAAATGGTAGCCCAAACCTTACCTAAACCTGACACTTCTGTTTTTGAAATATCTTCCTGCACTAAAATGGTTATAACCATGATAGATATGCAGGAAAGATAGAGAAACCATGCCAATTTGAAAGAAGACAACTTGACGCATCTAATGACAGGTCACTTGCCTGGTTTGCACAAATGCTTCCAGAAGGTGGCATTAATGAAAAAAAAGCTTTTTCTTACATTTCTGCCCCTTCAGATGCACTGAAATCTGTGAAAACCATGGAATTTCCAACTGTATTCATTAGCTAGTGCTCTTAGAAGAAAAATGACACCCCATTTGTATAAATTGACCTACCTTAGGGGGTGCTAGAAGTACAAAACTACACCTACTACAACCTCTGATTTTTCCAACATTTTCTCAAACCTGACTTGCCTGTACGAAAATGGCTATAACACCTTCAGAAGTGAAGAAAAGATAGATAAACCATAACATTTTGAAAGAAGATAACCTGCCGCATCTAATGAGTGGCCACTTGCATTCTTACCCCAACCCTGGTGTGCATAAATGTTTCCTGAATAGGTGATATAGGAAAAAAATTTAATTTTTTTACATTTCCGTCCCTTCAGATGTAGTCAAATCTGTGAAAACTATGGGATTTCCAACTGTATTTGTTAGCTAGTGCCCTTAGTAGAAGAATAGAACCTCAATGGTGTGAGCTGACATACCGCAGGGGTTGCTAGAAGTACAAAACTACTCCTGCTACAACCTCTGATTTTTTTCAACATTTTCTCAACCCTGACTTGCCTATACGAAAATGGTTATAAGACCTACAGAAGAAAAGGTAGATAAACCATACCATTTTGGAAACGAGATAACCTGCCGCATCTAATGATGGGTCAGTTGCTTTCTTACCCAAAACCTTCCAGAAGGTGGCGCTAATGGGGAAAAAAAGTCATTTTACACTTACACTTCTGCCCCTTCAAATTTACTGAAATCTGTGAAAACCACGGCATTTCCATATATATTCATTATCTAGTGCTCTTAGGAGAAAAATGGTATTGCACTGGTATGAGTTGACCTACCTCAGGGGGTGCTAGAAGTGCAAAACGACACCTACCACAACCTCTGATTTTTTTTTTACATTCTCTCAACCATTACTTGTAGAAAAATGGTTAAAACTATTACAAAAGTGAAGAAATGGTACACAAACCATGCCATTTTGGAAAGAAGATAACCTGCTTCATCTAATGAGGGGTAATTTGCCTTTCTACCCCTAAGTTAGTGTGTGCAACTATTTCCAGAATGTGGTGCTACAGAAAAAAATACATTTGTTTTTCTTACAAATCAGTCACTTCAAAGATACGAAAATGATTCAACACCATGGAATTTCCTAGGAGGACCTCACTGCTGTGGGTTGACATACTATATTGGGTGCGAGGAGCATGGCTACCAGTGGAACAAGGGTGGGGAAGCAAACAGTGTATGTGTGATTCTATTGCTACCAGTGGCCAGTCAGTATATGTGAGAACTTGTGACTCACAGTGAAACCAGGTGGGAGGAGGGACGAGGGGTCAGGTCATGTATGTGGGTATATCTACCAGTGAGCAGTGAGCAAGTATGGCTATGGTGGTGGTGGAGGTAAGTGCATATGGGGGATCTGTGATTACCAGTGTGCATTGTAAGCCTCCCACATACACTGTTTGATTCCTAGCCTGAATCCAATGCATACTGGCACTTGGGATCTACCAGTAAGCAGTGGAATCAGGCTGGGTGGTCAGACTGTGGGAATGGGACTGCCAGTGGGCTGTGGATCTAGGCTGGAGGGTAGGATAAATGGGGGGGGGGATTGGAGGCATTTTGTGTGCATGCCACAGGGGTGTCAAATGCATTGCAATACATTGGACACCCTGTTGCACACAAATAGTTAATGGGAAACAACTGTGTGTACCACAGGGGGGGCCAGTGCATTGCAAAGCACGTATGTTGGACCCACCTGTGACACATGCAGGTTTTTTGGTGTTTTTTCCCCAAAATATTTTTGTGTAGACCTCGTTGGGGGGGCATCAGAACTGATGCCCCACAATGAGATCTGAATAAAAAATAATATGGGGAAAAAAAAAGAAAAATCCTTTGTCTTCCAGATGGAGTATACAATGCATTGTAAAGCAATGCATTGGACCCCCTGTAGCACACAGAGGGTTCATTTTTTTTTTTTTTATTCATACCTTGTTGGGGCACATCAGGACCACTCCTGATGACCCCTCCAACAAGGGCAGAATTAAAAAAAAAAAATGTTATGTGCCACAGAGGGGTCCAATGCATTGCAAAGCACTGCGTTGGACCCCCCGTGGTGCACGCATGTTTTTCTTTTTTCATTTTTTTGACACCTTGTTGGACCCCTGATGTCCCCCAATGAGGTCTTAGTAAAAAAAAAATATGGCCCAAAAGAACTGACCCTGTGAGTGCGGCAGGGGTCTCTAGCACATTGCACAACTTCACTATTTAAGACATTTTCCAATATACAATACTAGTTTTAAAGCCCATGTACATGGGCAAACACTGGTGGCGCTGCAGTCATGAGCAGTACTGACTGCCTGAATGCACTGTGGCTGATACGGAGCGGGGAGCTCTGAATTCAGACCGTAGTCCTTTCTGCTTATCTTCCTGGGACCGCTTCCAGGATGGTGTGCAGAGAGGACTCCGGTCTGAATTCGGAGTGCCCCGCTCCGTATCAGCAGCAGCACAGGCAGTCTGTACTGCACATGACTGCAGCACGCGCACCCATCTCTACTGCGCATGATGGCTTCTGACAGACATCCATAGCAAATTATAATATAGGATATGCAGCTTTAAACAGAGTAGCTAGGATTTTATTTGGTGTATCTATGTGTTCTTGTTCATCATCCTGGAAAAAGTATTTGTCATCTACATAAACTTCAATATTGGGGAAATCTGCTAACAGAGATACCACATAAGCAGTAAACAAAGGTATCCTTTTGAAAGGTCGCACACGAAAGAGTGTGCAACCTTATAACACATTAAACATGTCACCTGCATAAAAATGGCAACCTAAGAATCTCATGCTGCATGACAGTGCGAGACTGTAATGTTGCCAAATGAAAGGTCGCATCCCAGTCTGTGCATAGCCTCGATCATGATCTTCCCCGTTATTGGTGTCGTCCTCAGCTCTGCCCATATTTACTACACCCATATACAATAGTGCACCTCTTTTTAATACATATCTGCTCTCCCACACTCTTTCCTCATCCCCTCTCAATTTGTTTGTGCATTTTATAAAGCAATAAAGTAAATGATTACAGACGTAGCTTAAGTTCATCCGTAAGCTTTAAAACAATGTGGATTGAGCTGAGTTGCTAGTTAATGTCTATACCATAAATTACCTCTCACACTGGTGGTGAGGGTGCTCCAGGTAGGTCAAAGTCGAGGTCAGTTACTTATCCTGTGGTATCATCTATTGTGGATTCCCATTGCTGATGATTTCAGTCTGACTTTGCTTCGGGCTGCCTTCTGGCTGTCATCATCTCTGCTGTTGCTGAGCACCTCGTTTCCCTGTAGCCTGTATATACTTCTCCCGGCTATTGGTGCTGCTCTGATTATCCTCTGCCTCCTCTAAGTTATAAGGGAAGTTGTTGCTCTCTATATATATATATTATATGCAGATTATTCAGAAATGTCCTCATAGAGTTTTTCTTTAAAGCTTAGGCATCACTTTAATCAATCTAGATTTATTGTACTACCTATACCTGTTTTCTATGGCATGGAGCCAATAGACCAGAACATAGTGCTGAAGATAGGATCGCAAAAGTATTTCTGACTTTTGCCTTAGTAATATATTTTCTTGAATATCACAAAATTGGTTAAGTTCAAGCTCCAGCACATCTCAGCTGAGTGGGGAGACAGACAGGGCAGCACAGACTGGGATGTGTCCTTTCAGTTGGCGACATGACAATCTCGCACTGTCATGCCGCGCGAGATACTGTGGTCGCCATTTTTATTCAGGCAACATGCTTAATGTGTGATAAGGTTGCACTCTCTTTCGTGTGCAACCTTTTAAAAGTAAACCGTAAACAAAGCAGGTGAATTTACAAAGCTTTGTAAACATATTATTTTCCCTGCAAGGTAAAGGATGTAAGCCAATAACTATCCTGGCAGATAAAGTGATTTCAGTTTTTATTTACTGTCCATGCAGAATGGAAGGAGAATATGTGTTTTGGACTACAGCAGAGGGAGTTAATTTATTAACTTCCCTATAACCTAATGCCATTCTCTAATGTTCATCTGGGTTAGGAACAGTGTAATCATCAGTATTCGGTTAACTACATCGTTTTTTAACACACTTTTTTTTTTTGGAAATGGCAGCGTTATTAATATTAGATTGCTTTTACTTTTTAGGCATAATAGTGCACATAGCTATATGGTGGCAGAGGTCTTTTCTATGACCAGCCTGATTTTCCCCTTATTTGAAAACATATGTTTCATATAGGCACTCCAGTAAGGAAGCTTTACAGTTAACAGATGATAACGCTATTTTTTGTTCCGGCAAAGCTAAATAGTAATAGTTTAATATTAAATAAATTAAATAGTTAAAAAATGTAATAGGTACATTTGCAACTATGGTGTCAGGAATTTTGATCAATCATAATAAAATATGAGACATAAGGAATAGCATCCCTAAGTTACAATGTTCAACTAATTCTAAAGAGACTTTTTTTTAATCAGTGTTAAAAAAAAAAAAAAAAATAACAGATGAGAGTTGGTACCGTGTTAGCCATAGAAATACAGGAGGCAAATATAGTTTTTGATACCTTTTATTGGCTAACTAAGCAGATTTAAATGCAAGCTTTCAAGACCTTAGGTCTCTTCCTCAGGCATGTTATACAGATAAATATGAAAACATCTCTCTTAAATACAAGTACACATTACATTGTTTAGCATGGAAATCAGATAACAGAATGCAGTCCAGATCCAGATATCTTTGATCAGTCAATGGTAAATTGCACTCTTCCTCTGAGGCTTTAGAGGTATTTATGATTATCTTGGGTCTGTTGGAAAGGTATCAAAAACTATATTTGCCTCCAAAAAAAAAAAATGTGTGCCTGTCCGTATGTTTACAGTGTGTAAGAATTCTTCCTGTAAAATATCTTGTGAGACTAGAGAAATGTAAGTTTCTAAATTTTCTTAGCTATTGCCTACTAACATTCAGTATAACCCTGTGTGTTATCGTTTAGATATATTTCTTTCAAAAGGGAACATACAGGGTTATACTGAATGTTAGATAGATAGCAAATTGCTCTTAGCTAATTAACTAATTTATTTGGTAGCAGGATAGCTATACAATTCTCATGTCACTAGGGTATGAGGCAAAGATTGAACTTGATGGACTTTTGTCTTTATTCAACCAAATTTACTATGTTACTATGTAATGTAAGTTAACATAATAAGAGATATTCTTGGGGTGCATGCTTCACATCTATGAAGGATTTTCAGGGCTTTTCTTAATATATCCTTTTTAGTGGATGCAGGGGTTGTCAAAGTGACAGTTTTATCATTTGAACGGGATTCCCTGTGTTTCTGTCTGCACTGATTTCCTGAAGTCCTATCCTTGGACCTTATATCCCCTACCTTGACTAAATTTATCAAGTACTTATTAAATGGTCTCAGACTGTAATGATGAGGACAGTCCTTAATTCTAGTATGTCACTCTGGGATCTATAATCTTTAGGGGTTTTAAATCCTCCTTTACATGAAGGAGAGGGTCCTTTAAGGGACTGTTTAATGTTAGGAGTATTTGGGGGCTGTGGGAACTATGGAATAGTTACATTGGGTTCCTCCTTTGTCTCCCTTTCTATCTTCCTTCCTAGATCTGGAGGTTCCTATAACTCTGTGAGTTCCATAACTACCTACAACAGTATAAGCTGGTGTAATGGTTTATTAACTTTCCCATGGGGTTATTTCATACAGGGATCTTATTACAGAATCCCAGCTTGCTGCTTCTTTTACGAGGGTAATAGATAACCCAGGAGTTTATAAAGCATTCACTAGGGCTCTTTTCTGTTAAGTAAAGCAGAAGGAGTAGGATACACTCCATCTAAAGAATGTATTCTGTCATTCAGCCAAAGGGTTACATTTTATGGCTTATTGGGAGCATGTCTTATGGGACTTTAATGTTGGTAGGTATCCCTTTTTAAATATGGTTGACCACCTGCAGTTACAATACTTGATTTAAAATACAGACATTACATTAAAAAAATTGATTTCAGTGTGACACTGAACTTGCTTGAGCTGCAGCAGGTATTTCATCTTATCTCACAGCACTGTAAAAATAAAAATTGGGGGAGCACTAGGCTCCAGAATGGTTTAAAGGGCTATGCTGCCTTATGGGATATAATATATGTAGTGGCTGCCCCAACATGTTAACAGTATTGTAATATTGATATTAACAATATAGTGTCAGACAGCATTATAATCTATTTCTTGAAATGTATAGATAGGGGTTACAGCTAGAAAGAAAACCTATATTAAACAATACCTGGCATATTGTCCCCATAGAGTAAAGTATTTTCAAATGCAAGCATTTCATCATTAATGATATTTCTACCATGCTTTGTTTGCATAATATCATTCAGCCTCTGATATTGTTTACTGAAATACCCATGATATGAGTGTACCTTCCCTTACTTATAAGGGGTCTGAGGAATAAAATATATGTATTGGTAACATGAAAATTACTTAAAATAACTCTCAAGCTCCAATTGTAATGGGTTGTACCTTTTTTCCCCATATAAAGTCTCAGGGGGCAGTTATTCCCTGCTCTAAGTATATGTTCACATACCCCTGATTTTGTATATGTAGAATGGCCTTACAATTCCTTAGAATATAGTGAGTACAATAAAGAAAGGGTGTGAGTTTTAAATATACTTTTACAGGTATATATATTTATTATGCATATACAATAAGTTATACAGAAATATAAAAAGTATGATTAGTAAATATCGTTAGTAAATCCAGTATACATAGCAGAGTATAAGTAATAATATATGCTTGCAATAAGAAACGTATTACATACCATTAGTCTTGCAAAGAAATAATCTCTCTTTGTCTCTGTTCTGAAAATTATCACTGTATCATAAATATATATATGTAAGCTCCTTGGGGCAGGGACCTCTCTCCTAATGTTTCTATGAATGTGGCACTTATTTTATCCCCTTTTATTTAATGTAACTTACTTCTATTGTAAGGCGCTGTGTACACTGTGTGGCGCCATATAAATAAAGATATATATATATACTAGTTGAACAGCCCGTTACACGGGCCACAGTGCCACTGCCACCCGGTCGCCCAGCTCTATATCAGCCGCGGCGTGGGCAGTCTCTACTGCGCATGACTGCAGCACACGCAGCAGTGTCTACTGCGCATGTCGCGGCATTACACACAATTTAGCGAATTATTATATAGGATATATATATATATATATATATGTATAATATATATATATATACATCTATAAGCTTTGCCGCACCTTTTTCTCTAGTTCTAAACATTTTATATTTCTGTTCAAAATTATCTATTCTGATCTAAATTCAATCACTCTGGTACAAAATGAATGTCTGTTCTAAATTCAATAACCTTGGTACAAATTCTGTTGGCCTATCAGCATAATGTTACTAAAGGTTAGTGCCCAGCATGCAACAACAAAAGAATGAAAACAACTAAAAGGCCTTGGTTACCATGCAGAGGATTCTCTATAAACAAATATAAGGCTTTAAACAGACCTAGGGGTAGATTTAAAGGCAGGCGTTAGAAAGAAAAAAAAAACGACCGCCTCATGTTTTAATGTGCAGTAAGCCATTTAAAGGTGCGTCTTAAGATCAGCTAATGGCAGTTTGATAATCCTTATGACCGATAGACTGCATTGAGACTCATGGAACAAGATTCCTCAGAGCCATTTAAAGGAGTGCGGTACTGCTAATGGCTGAAAAAAAGATACAGTTAATGGGCAGAAGTTAAGACCCAGTTTTCTTAACCGTTAGACACATAACGGTCAGAAAAAAAACCCCGTTAGATAGTAAAACAGACAAACCACATACTGCGCTAGCATGCAAATGGAAAAATTAACCCACACAATGCCAAAATAATACAGAAAACATGCCTATGCAACATAAATCACTCTCACACACAACACAACAACCGAGCAACACCACAGGGACAATTCCTTCCAAAAAAACACCAACACAACATGGCACAGAACAATGGGAGTTATCACACAACACGGACACCTGCCAACACCAGACGATTCAGACACAACCTGCACCCCACAACTTCACAGCCACAACTGACAGAGACACAGCAATCAGAACATTTTAACCCCTTAACTACCCTTGACGATCATAGTACTTCATGGGTCGATCAGAGTTAATGACCCATGATGTACTATGACCGTCATGGAATTCTGGGAATTCAACAAACACCTTCCTATTGGTCATCACTCACCTCATCACCACACCTACAAAACGCCCTACCACGTACTTAAAGGGAAGCTCACCACACTCACTTGTGGCTTGTTTTCCACTCAGGGAGAAATATATATATATATATATATATATATATATATATAGAGAGAGAGAGAGAGAGAGAGAGAGAGAAAACAAAAACAATCAGTATGTTGGCTTACATATTGATGCGAAGACTGCGGAGAAAGCATGCAAGGGAGAGAACTAGGGGACACCAGCAACCCCCAGACACACCTGATCAACAGCCTTCACCTGTTGCAAGTGAGGAGGCTCTGGCTCAAGAGGCACACAGGAGCCCATCCCCACCTGGAGGACAGCACCTGCCTGCAGATGCACAGCTGCAGCAACAGGATGCTCCCCAGCTGCCACAGGGACCCCTGGAGCAGCATAGGATGTGTAGACGACCTCCAAGGTCCAGGTTATACCGCCCAAAGGTCACTCTCTTTGGAATGACCGATGACAAGGTGATTGATTGCTACAGGTTGAGGCCGCCCAGCATCATTGCCCTGTATGAAGTCATCAAGGATGAGGTGGATCCGATATACACCCACATCCATACCCTATCTGGCTTGCAAAAACGCCTGTGTGCCATACACTTCATGGCAAGTGATGCCTTCTATTCGACTGAAGGTTACGCATCTGGCATGTCACAGGCCACATTCTCCCGGGTGCTGGCCCAGGTCTTGCCAGCACTCAAAAGCAAGGCCATTAGGTATATACATTTTCCCATCACTGACATGGAGTTAACACATCTGAAGCAGGGCTTTTATGCAAGGGGAGGAATGCCGAGGGTCATGGGTGCAAAGCTCCAGCATGTGACGGACATATATTCATCAACAGAAAGACCTTCCACTCCATGAACGTGCAGATGGTGTGTGACAGCAACATGAGGATTATGAATGTCTGTGCAAGGTATTCTGGGAGCTGTCATGATTGCTACATTCTCCAAAACTCCTCAGTACACAGAGACTTTGAGAATGGAATTTATACAGGGGGATGACTTCTGGGTGAGTTAACAATACTAAATCACACCACATCCACAGGTGTTCACACAACACTGCTCAGCATGCTCCTGACTCACAGCTAGTATGTCCACCTCATAAAACATCATTCACACAGCATGTGCTCCCTGTCTCACCATGTCACCCACTTTCCATGGGTGATGCTGGCTATGACTGCAAATCATGGAGCCTCACCCCGGTCGCCAATCCCCAAACAGATACCCAGGAGCGATACAACCAGGCTCATGGCAGAACAAGAAATGCCATCGAGTGGACCTTCGGGCTCCTCAAGTCCGATTCTGATGTCTGGACCACTCAGGGAGCACTTCAGTATGCCCCAGGAAAAGTGTGTGACATCATAATGGCGTATGCAATACTGCACAACATCGCAGTGGACACTAGGCTGGTGGATGATATCAAGGCCCCCCCATACCTGAAGTGCCCGTGGACATTGGCCATGGTGAGGAGGCCCTGAGAGGGGTGCAGATGAGAGACAGGCTCATCAGGGACCACATCAGATGTGAGTATGAGACAGGCATTCACACAATACATGTAGTTGGCTGACTGCCTGTTCACCCTTTGTACCCTTAGTGTACCTTCAGCGGTCACACTGGAGGGAGTGGTGGGTGCAGTGGACCCCTCTATCGACCGCTGCTCCCTCTCCTCATGTAGGTTCTCCCTGCTGTTGTGGTCTCGGAACTCCACCAGCAGCTGCCCCATCATGTCCATCATCCCTGTATGGTACTGACGGAGTTGTGTGGTCTGTACAGTGTGCTCTATCTCCAGGGCATGTATCCATGCTTCAGTTCTTGAGGTGTTCCTCTGGGATTCCGTCTGAGCCTTGTGAGGTTCCTGTTGGCCCTCTGGAATTCCTGGATTAGCCTCCTCTGGAGAACCATGCTCTCCGTCTCCATCCCCCTCATGTGTGTACTGCTGGTGGTGGATGTGCCTGGTGAGTTTGCTGGTGTGGTTGCTGCTGGTGGAGTGTCTGCTGCTGAGTCCGTTGGAGAGGCTGCTGCAGATGATGGGCATGTTCCCACCACATCTAGGGACTCATAGCTGCCAAATGATGTCTGTGGTTGTGGGGTAAAGTGTTCCCTCAGTACAAGGCGCTGGGGCTCCCCAATCAGGCCCAGGTTTTGGTAATACAGTGGCCAAGAGTCATACCTTGGCCACTGGAAGGTGCTTGGCCCCCACCTGGGATCATACCTGGGGCGATGCTGGGGAGCCATCCATGACAGTAGGTCCAAGTTATGGGAATAAGAGCCATATTGAGGGGTGGCCACTGTCCCTGGCAGCCATTGCCTCCCTGGTGGTGGTGGTGCTGCTGCTGGAGGGTAGTACCTTGTGGAGGTTGTGGGATGCATCCACCTTTCCTCCTGTGTCATCCAGGCACTGTATTGGGTTGGAGCAGGTGTTGGTGCAGGTGGAGCACCTGGTGGAGCATCAAGTGTGTGTGCATGTGGAGCAGCTGGTGGAGCAGCAGGTGTCAGTGCAGGTGGAGCAGCAAGTTGAGTAGCTGGTGGAACAGCAGGTGTTGGAGCAGGTATTTATGGTGGGTATGGTGACCACCGGCTTATCCCCTCCTCTGTGTACTCCTCACTGGGTGGTGATTTAGCTTCTTCCATGGGCTCCTGTTGTGCTGGAGGCCTGTAATCTGTGTGGGTAAATGAGATGGTATGATTAGTAAACATAGCAATGACAGGATTAACGGGATAGTAATGGTTAATTTCACCTTGATGTAATATTTTAGGCATTCTAAAAAGCTGTAGATTACAGTCATTTGACCAGACGGAGGCTCTTCACAGAGGCAAAAGTGGGCTATTTAGAGATAAATACCTAACCAAGCACAATTTTCCCTCTGCTGAAGAGCCTCCGTCTGGTGGTTACAATTACCCACCATTAACACCTGCTGCTCCACCAGCTGCTCAGCTTGCTGCTCCACCTGCACTGACACCTGCTGCTCCACCACATAAAGAAAAATAGTCTAATATATATGTGGATATGTTCCTTTCATATGTGTACAGATATATCCTACCAAGATATGAACCAAGAGATCAGTTCAGTAAGTTTGCTTGCCTTACTGGCTATATATGTGTAACCATCAAAATTTAAGTTCTATTGATATCATAGATCAAAACATACCTAGTATATCCCACCTTACTTAGATGGGATATACTAGGTATGTTTTTACTTATGATATATTTGTACACATATAAATGGTACATATCCACATAGATGTCATACCATTTTTCTTTCTGTGTACATATATACTTTTAAAAGATCTGCAGTGCGATTCAAATGTTATTCATCCCTATCTTTTTAGTTTTATCCCGTACAATGCAAGATTTCTAAGTAGTTGACAAGTAACTCTCTGTCATGATGGTAATCCTTTGCATTGCATTGCAATGCATGGGATACCACCATGGCAATCACAGATTGATGAACTTGACAGGATCCTGTCCATGAGGTCTGTTCCAGTTCAATCCTGAAAGCCAACAATCAAGCCAGAAGTGAAGGATATCATTGATTGAGGCCTGTTATTTTTCTGGATAAGCCCATCCATCCTTCTGAGTGAGGCAGCCATACTCAATCAGAGATATCCATCATTCATGGCCTGTTGGTGAACAAACTACAATGATTCATATATGGTTCCCATGTGTATCCTGCAAATAGTGGCTGGTGTAACATCCATCCATGGCATCACCACTCCCGAGGATCCATGTGGGAATCAAATGTGAGATTTGTCATTTCAAGCTAGAGTCAATGATTGTATAGACAACACATGGCCTACCTTTTTCTCCTTTAATTCCTGGGAATTATTTTATACCTGTGTGTTGCACATGCAACCAGTTATTCTCAGTGGCACTGTGACCTGATCCATCCTTTTTGTGATTCAGTTAGCGATGATGAAGACCCGATGAACTGAACATGATGCTGACTTCATTTCCCCATTTCCAATGTTTTCTATGGAGTCTATACAATGGGACCTTAGCAACTTGATTCATGTTATTGAATAGTCTCCATAGACTAACATTGGGATTGGTGAAGTGAGGGTATGTAAGGGTTAATTTCTCTCCATCACCTCTTTTTCACAGCTCAGTGAATGTACCCTGTATAGCATGTGATCGTTAGCCTATAAACTTGTGTTTGTTTTCTGGTTAACCCTTTAAGTACCAGAGGGGTTGCCAAAGCATTGTTGAGCGATGCATTGATAATCCCTCTAGCACTCAAGGGGTTATGTGCTGGTTTCTCTGTGGGTACATGGGTGTCATTGTGTAGGAGCAGTTATGATGTTTAACATACAACACTTTTATGAGCATGGTTTGTGTGGATTGTGTGTGATCAGCACTCTGTCCTGTTTTAACCCTCAGGGTGCTTTGTTGGTGCAGTTGTGTGGATGAATGATGGGCATATGTTGGGATGTGACTGTGTTTGTGTGTAATGGTTGTGTGGGGTGATGTGGTGTGTGGTTATGTAACATAGTAGATAAGGCTGAAAAAAGACATGCGTCAATCAAGTCCAGCCCATGCCAAAAACACCCCTGTTGATCCAGAGGAAGGCAAAAAAGCCCTCTGGAGCCATTTCCAATGTAGCCCCAAGTGTGTGTGTGTGGGGGGGAATTATTCCTTCCTGACTCCAATTGGATCCCCGGATCAATATCCTATTTGCTTTGAAGCCATCTGTCATAATTGTCAATATCGTTCTGTGCTAGATAGGCATCCATTGCTTTTTTGAATGCAGTTGCACAACATCCCGAGGCAAAGAATTCCATAGCCTTACCGCCCTTACTGTAAAGAATCCCTGCCTTTGTTTTAGTCGAAAGCGCCTTTCCTCTAATCTTAATGGATGACCTTTTGTTCTTAGCTAAGCTCTTGTTCTTAGCTCTGCTCAGTGATGATGCACTTACCGGTAGTGTGGAGGCTCCTCTCTTCCCCAGTGTCCGATCCTCCAGGGACCCCATCAATAAGTGTGGAGGACATGGTCTGCCGCAGCATCTCCTCCCAGCAGTTGTAGGTGATGTCTACCGGTGGACTGCCTACGGTGCCTCAGGTGTACAGGGCAGCATCCCCCATCTTCTTTTACACCTGCCTCTTGCAGTTGCCCCATCTCTTTTTGACGGAGTCCACGTCCCATCTGCAGCTGGCCACCGCATTCACCCGGTTGCAGATCTGGTTCCAGACGGCCTTCCTCCTTGCAGCAAGGCCAGGGACCCTCTCCCACAGAAAGAGGACACTCTCCCTCTCCAAAACAGCCTCCACGAGAGCCCTGTTCTCTTCCTCTGTATAGCGAGGATGCCTGATCCTGTCCTCCTCAGCTCCAGCCTGCGAGGAGTCAGAGCCAGAGTGTCCTGCCTGTGCTGCCTCTGCCTGTGTGTGGTGGTCCCCTGCAGGTACCCCTCATCCCACTGCAGGTTCTGTGCCTGCCTTCTGTGTGCCTGCTCTTCTGGGCCAGGTCCCCCTCCGCCCTGCGGATCTCCCTTTCCCACCCCTACTCTGCTCAGGGATGCCCTCCTGACCTGTGCTATGTGCAAATGTGTGCTATGTGTCTATGTAAAATGTAAATCTCGCCTCTCCAAAATCCTTCTACCTTACTCCTCTGTATGCTTCTCTCGCTCCCCCTCTCTAAACGCTATCTTCCACTCCTGGGTCCTGTGATCTAGCTCGCCAAAACTCGAAACACAGACAAGGTGTGACTGTTAGTTTTGGGTATATATAGGTGTATTTGAACATTTTTGATACTTTGGGGCCTTGGGATTGGCTGTAGGTTTGAATTTTGTTTGTACATCTATCAAGGTTGCTAGACAACACCAGCCGTTATGTTACATTTGACTTAAGTTGTGTTTTAATGGGTGATTGGGATGCACGTTGATGCAAAAAAAGGTGCAACACAGGTTTTTGGGTTACGTGTTTTTGTTGTGCTTACGCTCGTTAGCTATTCTGGTAGACTACCTGTCGAATCCGCTGTAAAACATGTATTATTTGTGGCCTTCTTACTTAGCGGCTGTTTTAACGTGAACCTTTAAATCTAGCCCCTACACACTAGGGGCTGGATTCAAATTCAGGTGCTAATGTTACCTCTGCTTTTATCTCCAGGTTTCCCCATAGACTTCAATAGGAACCTTTTTGATAAAATGGGAGGTAACATTTATCTCCTGCATTTGAATCCCACCCTAGAAGCATAAACAAGGTTTCTAACACATTCTATTCTGTAAATGATTTTGTATACACAGTGCTGTAAAAAGTAGCTACTCAAAATAATTTAAACATTATATACCCAAAACTTAGTTTTCTCTGTCGTCCAATATAGGTTACAGGTAACTTAGGGAAGGTAACCACCCCTTTAAGTAGGCAGGAACAATTTTTGAAAAGAAGTGCAGGGTGGAGCCTTCCTTTTCTCCTTAGCTGGTGACCAGCCAATCCCCATCCAGTAAGATTTGGTCCTTGAACACGCAAGGCAAGAGAACAGTTCTGCTATAATTTTTAGTTATGTTTATTGTTTTCTGTTAGATAGGGAATACCAACCAATATGCGGATTACCATTAATGACGTGACAATGGTGGAGTGCTCAGTTTACAGGTGTTGTTGTGGACCTTCCAGCCCTGAAGAGGAAAATTTTGCATAGCATGTTTTTTCCCTAGGAGAAGCCCAACGAGGCTTCTTCTATAATAATGTTAGTCTGAAGACAGAAGACGTGCTAAAAAGGTGAGCAACCCTTTCAGTTCTGAGGTCCACTTGTCCCACACTTCTCCTCCACACAGGGGTCTCCTTTGGAGTTCCTATTACATACTCCTGCACTCATTGGGTTTATATGTATGTCCGTTGGGGTTTGGAGCACTTGGGTTTCTGTGGTAAATTTACCCTTCGTTTGCCATGTTGACCATTTTTATGGGGTATCTACCACGGTGCCCATGATCTTTTCTGTCACACTCACTTGTGCTGCTCCCTGATTGGTTGAGCTGTGTTGGCCCGCCCCTGGTGACCTTTTTTATTCTGGCCATTGGCCCCTGTCAGGTGCCCTTTCGTGGTGTTTCAGAGCCAGTATTGCTGTTGCTGTGTTCCAGTGTTCCTTATCTCCTGTGTACCGACTTGGCCTGTACCGACTCGCTCCTGTGTTCCTGTTCCGTGATCCGACCCGGCCTGGCTGACTTTCAGAGCCAGTGTTGCTTGTTGCTGATCTGGCTTGTCTGCAAATCTCCTCCGTGATCTGACCCGGCCTGGCTGACGTTCCTGCTCGTTGCTGATCTGGCTTGTCTGCAAATCTCCTCCGTGTCCTGACCTGGCCTGGCCGACTACCTGCTCCTGGACTTGTTCTGGATTTCTGCCGCTCCAGTCTACAGCTCCTGTTGTCACCTCGGCGACATTCTGATCCCTGCAGTGTGTGGATCTGAGCCTCTCGAGATTGCTGTGTTAACCATTGCTGAGCCGCGTCTCCTGAGCTGAGCCTTCCGTTCTCCTTGTATTGTGAAGTATAGCTGAGTCTCATTGGCACTTGCTGTGCTGTATCGCTACTAGTGAGCCTCCGATCACTTGTGTTGCTTCCTTCTACGTCGCTGCCACTTTAACCCTTGCTAAGCCATTGCCATATACTCTGCTTCTGCCGAGCCGACCGCGTTGTGGGCCTCGGTAGTCGGTGGCTCATAGTCATCTGCAGAGCAGTAGTTCTCCGTTACGCCCATGGCTATTGGCACAAGCAGTGCAGCAACTGGTGGTCTCTGTTACGCCTGTGGGTCTATTGGCTCAAGCGATTCCTATACTGTTGGTCTCCGGTATACGCCCGTGGGGGCTATTAACTCAAGCTATCACGATACTGTTGGTCTCCGTTACGCACGTGGGAGCTATTGACTCAAGCTATCACGATACTGTTGGTCTCCGTTACGCCCATGGGGGCTATTGGCTCAAGCAATTCCAATACTGTTGGTCTCCGTTACGCCCGTGGGGCTGTTGGCTCAAGCAATTCCAATACTGTTGGTTCCGTTACGCCCGTGGGGCTGTTGGCTCAAGCAATTCCAATACTGTTGGTTCCGTTACGCCCGTGGGGGCTATTAACTCAAGCTATCATGATACTGTTGGTCTCCGTTACGTACGTGGGGGCTATTGACTCAAGCTATCACGATACTGTTGGTCTCCGTTACGCCCATGGGGGCTATTGGCTCAAGCAATTCCAATACTGTTGGTCTCCGTTACGCCCGTGGGGCTGTTGGCTCAAGCAATTCCAATACTTTTAGTTCTGTTACGCCCGTGGGGGCTATTGGCTCAAGCGATCCCAATACTGTTGGTCTCCGTTATACGCCAGTGGGGGCTACCAAACAACTACCCTGCAGCTTCAGTCTCAATCGCAGCTCTTATCAACAGCGTTACACATTTAATGGACTTAAGGTGTTGTATGATCTAGCACCTACTGCAGTCTTGTTCACCAAGGGTGTGCCTAACACCACATTTGAGACTGATTACCCTTGTAATTAACCATTTGTCTCCAGTCGCTGTTTTGCCTGCTCTGTACCTGTACTAAGATATATATTCCTTGTTCTGTATCCTGGTTCTGTGAAGGCATATGTAGCCTATATTCTGCTATTCACAGTACTGCCCCTAGGGGGCAAGCTTGTTATTATTTTTTGCTTTAATAAAATTGTGTTTTATCCTAACCCTCTGTCTGAGTGTCTGAAAAACCGTTACAGTATATTACACTTTCCCTACTGGGTTCAGTGTTATTTACCTTTACGCTGGTGTTTATTATGTGTCTTCTACTTTTAAGACACACTTTACTTATTTTGCATTATTTGAGCTCCGGTACGCTTTACTGTATATACACCATGCTCCATTCACTTCTATGGGACTTTAGACTTCTGGACATATCTCTGTCAGAGATAGCTCATTCTGTTTGTCTACCCTTGTACTCAGGGCTTAGGCAGAAGGATTCTTGGATTACGTACATATATTTGGTGTCCCCCCAGAGGGACCCAGCCCCCTGGGGATAAGTCAAGTCAAGGTTAGCCTGATTTAGAGGGCCACCTCGGAACTTGATTGAGTTAAAGGGACGGGTTTAAGGGGGGAGGCCTATGATAACAGATGCCCAGTGGTAGAGGCTGCTACCCTTAAATATGGCTGGCAGCCCCTCCCACAAATCCAGGCCCAGCCTCAGACTTGTACTCAGGGCTTAGGCAGAAGGATTCTTGGATTTCGTACATATATTTGGTGTCCCCTCAGAGGGACCCAGCCCCCTGGGGATAGGTCGAGTCGAGGTTAGCCTGATTTAGAGGCCAAAAATAACCAGAGAATCAATTAAGTGAAAACTTTATTGATATAACAACCAATTAATACATTAGACCTCTTTGGGCTTCCCTCATTTCAGATACTGGGTCGAAGATGTATGAAGCAAAACAGTTAGATCTCCACCTACCTAATCTTTGTATAATGTGCGCTGGGACTTTGTTTTTGGATGCTGATGAAGCAGCGCCTATATGGAATGAATGCCCTGAGAAAGAATATGGATTTAAGCCTAAGTGGGACAGAAGGATTCTGACATATTTAGTAAATACAGAAGTAGAAAGTGGTTGTTATTAATGGGTAGGAGTGGGCTGTTCATTGATTGGTTATCTTTTGAGGATACCAGATTTTTTAAAAACTTTACTGGACACTGTAAGTCCCCCATTGGGTAGTAGGAAATTGTGGCACCCTTGCCCATCTGGTCAGTTTTAGATTTTAGTAAAGCAAGTTTAAAATGGTTATCGTGAAAGGTTAGTTGGAATGTTTTGATGAAAGATTCTTTTGAAGATTTAACTGTAAACTCCTCAGGTCTCAGAAAAAGGAAAAAAGCTAAACAAATTGCTGCTGCGATCACTGAGCTGATGTGAATGCCAAATGGTTTTTTTGCTACTAAATCCAACATTTGACGTATGATTTTACCTGTAACTGGGAGTCTTTGACATGGAAACTGGTGGTAAAGGCCTTTCATGAATAATTTAATATGGTAATTATTAAATAATGAAGGTAAATTCGGATTGAGCATGGCCAGGTGATGCTGGACACCTGCTAGATATGTTTTAATTGTATTGGGAGATAGAAAGAGGGCTGAATGACAGTATGCTGCAAAGGCTAGAACTGAGATTGGTGAGAACAGTGATTGCTGAGTTAGGAGAATGAATTTGTTGAAAGATTTCCATGCTGTGGAGTATGATTTCATTGTGTTAGGAGCCATGGCTGCCCCCATAATACTGCTTGCTTGATTGATAAAATGATTTAAGGCATTATTAGATCCTTGAAAAGTGGGATCATGGCTGAATGAGGTTTTATGTCTGGTCTTATTCTGAAATTTAAAACGAGAGAGAGCATCAGTGGCTTTGTTTTCGTGACCTGGAATATGCATGCTGTGAATGAAAAACTTATAATATAATGACAGCCATGTTAATTTACACATAAACAACATGACTGATTGATTATTTGATCTGCCTTTGTTGATAATGTGGGCTGTAGCTAAATTGTCTCTGTGAAACATTACTGAATTGCCAGACCATTCGCTTCCCCAGACTGCTGCCGCTGCCACTACTGGGTAGATCTCAAAGAGAGGTGAGATCTCAAGGAAATCCGGGATAGAAGAAACATCCGCAGGCCACTGATCTGCTAACCATTCACTACCCCAGATAGCTGAAAAACCGTGGGCTGGGGAAGCATCTGAGAAAATGATTGGTGAGGATTCTGAGATTGGTGGGGGGAACATAGCCCTGCCATTCCAATGAACCAAGAAGTGATCCCACATTTTAATATCAGCTGCGGCGGAGTTATCTAACTGATAATTGTTAGAGATAAATTGACTCGACAGCAGGGATAGAATGGAAATAAATGACCTCCCTTGTGGTATAATACGCAGTGCGTAGCTAAGATGGACAAGAAGTGTTTGAACCTCAGTTTTTGAAGGGTGCTTGAGTTCTAAGAATTGATGTGCCATTTTTTGAATTCTAGAGACTTTGATTTCTGGTAGGCTGGCTTCAAATGCCAAGGAGTCTAGTTTAATTCCCAAAAACTCAATGGTTTTGGCCAGACCAACTGTTTTTTGATGTGACAGAGGAACGTTTATTTTATTAAATAGTTGGATTAGAGTATTTAAACTGTGTGGGGGTTCTGACTCGGGTTCTATCAAAAGAAAGTCATCCAGGTAGTGGATTATAGATGTACAATAGCCTTTGTTAAGGAGAATCCAGCAAAGGATTTCCGCAAATGAGACAAAGATTTTGGGACTACTTTTGGACCCGAATGTTAACCTAGATGCAAAATAGAACTGCCCTTCCCACTTTATTCCCTGTAGGTTCCATAAGGATGGGTGGATGGGCAGGAGTTTAAAGGCATCCTGAATGTCGGTTTTGTATAACCAGCATCCTGGGACTGCCTGTCTTATTAAGGTGATTGCATTATCTATTGTGGAATAATGTAGAGAGTATTCATCTGAAGGTATGAGTGAATTTAAACTAGGGATACTGGAAGAATGTGGTGCCGAGAAGTCGATTATGAGCCTTGGTTTATTTGAGAATTTGTGAGTTGCCAGACCGATTGGATTGATTCTCCAAGTTGGAAATAGCGGTGATGGGAATGGGCCTAGTAAAAAACCTTTTTCATATCCCTTAGCTAGCAGCTCTGAGACTGCTTGTGGGTTTGATTTGGCTGAAAGCAAGTTAGGGCAACTGACAGATGACCCTGGGGTTGCTGTGATCCCTGTATGAAAACCTTCTCTAAGACCTGATATTATGTAGTTTACAAGGTTAAAGTTAGGATGATGTCACAGGAACCACTGGGCCTAAGAATGTTAAACAAGGAACACAAGCAACTGTGGACATTTCTGTCATGCCTAAAACAACCCTTGTCTAGGCGAATGGATTGTAAGCCCAGTGACGCAAGCTATGTAGAGCTTTCGGATATTGTATTGGCGGACAGCGGTGCCAAAAGGGACTGGGGATCATGGCCTGCTTTCGGGGGATGGGGCCATTGGGGGTTGGTTATTTGAGTTTACCTAGAGTTGCTTGCAATGTGTATTGTAGTCTCTCAAGGCAATGTATTGTGATCTGTACTGAGACCCCCTGCCATGTGTTAATTCATTCAAGCCCCTCAAGTCTTTGTGTCCATTGTCTGAGTTCAGCAACCCTTTTGTGTGTGAAATATAATCATGTCTAAGTCATTGTACTTGTTAGACCATCTGTTTACTGTATGGTGATTGGATTATATCCCTATTTTGTCTGCTTTGTCCAGGTATTTGAATGCAAGGTTTGAGTATACATATGTGTGGTTTGTTTCAATAAAGAATTCTTGTCTTACCTGCACTGGTGTTGTCTGGTGGGGTAAGCTTGCTGTATCCAGAGTGTGGTTCTGGTTACTCTGACACTGTTTCTGCCTGGTGATTCAGAGTACATTGCGGTATGCTGCGGGAGCCTTTGCTGGTGGATTCTGGAACGAAGTGATCCTTGACGGTGACACCAACGCTGGGTGTCTGCTGGTACTGTCACACCCACCGCTGCCACCAGATGTGACGGTACCAGCAGACACCCAGCGTTGGTGGTAGAGGCTGCTGCCCTTAAATACATCCGGCAGCCCCTCCTGTCATCCGGTTTATGTTCTGAGTCTTTTGGGGGCTCGGGGGGCTTCGGGCACTTTTTTGGGGTACTTGAAGGGAAACTACAATTCCTATGAGCTCCCGTTTGAAGCACTTGTTTCTGATTGGCTGTCATCGCAGATGCCATTTTCTCCTTTCCCTTCATGAGTATCCTACACAGGGCTTGGACTCTCCTTCTCTCCTCAACAGATTAACCCTTCACCTGCCAGTTAACTGTATTTTTGCTGTTTCTGTGGTGAAAATTTCATCTAAGACACTGTATTTGGGTTTTACCTAATACTTTCAGACATTTATATCATGTTAGGATGTCAGACCCGTTGGGACTTGGGGCTAGACCTAAGACTAAGGATACTGGGGTGTCTGTTACCCCCACTGCACATTGCTCCTCATGTCAGTTAGGGCTTCCTAGAGAGTACTCAGGTCATTTGTGGCCTTCATGTGCTTCTGCCCCTGCCTCTCGGCCTGGGACCTCCAGCCATGTGCTAGAGCCACTGGGAAAAAAAATTTGTTCTTACTAAGTAACCCGATGTAGAATTTGTCTTCAGTCAGTCAAACTGATACTGCCGCTATCGGAGGTTTCTACTACCGTAAGTAGCGCACCGGAAATTACTTCCTTCGTCAGCAACGCTTTTGCTCTTCTGATTAGCACGTAGGGATGATTGCCTATGATGACAGGCGCCCAGTGGTAGAGGCTGCTGCCCTTAAATACGGCCGGCAGCCCCTCCCACAAATCCAGGCCCAGCCTCAGACTTGTCCTGTCATCCGGTTTATGTTCTGAGTCTTTTGGGGGCTCAGGGGGCTTCGGGCACTGTCTTTGGGGTACTTGAAGGGAAACTACAATTCCTATGAGCTCCCGCTTCAAGCACTTGTTTCTGATTGGCTGTCATCGCAGATGCCATTTTCTCCTTTCCCTTCATGAGTATCCTACACAGGGCTTGGACTCTCCTTCTCTCCTCAACAGATTAACCCTTCACCTGCCAGTTAACTGTATTTTTGCTGTTTCTGTGGTGAAAATTTCATCTAAGACACTGTATTTGGGTTTTACCTAATACTTTCAGACATTTATATCATGTTAGGATGTCAGACCCGTTGGGACTTGGGGCTAGACCTAAGACTAAGGATACTGGGGTGTCTGTTACCCCCACTGCACATTGCTCCTCATGTCAGTCAGGGCTTCCTAGAGAGTACTCAGGTCATTTGTGGCCTTCATGTGCTTCTGCCCCTGCCTCTCGGCCTGGGACCTCCAGCCATGTGCTAGAGCCACTGGGAAAAAAAATTTGTTCTTACTAAGTAACCCGATGTAGAATTTGTCTTCAGTCAGTCAAACTGATACTGCCGCTATCGGAGGTTTCTACTACCGTAAGTAGCGCACCGGAAATTACTTCCTTCGTCAGCAACGCTTTTGCTCTTCTGATTAGCACGTAGGGATGATTGCCTATGATGACAGGCGCCCAGTGGTAGAGGCTGCTGCCCTTAAATACGGCCGGCAGCCCCTCCCACAAATCCAGGCCCAGCCTCAGACTTGTCCTGTCATCCGGTTTATGTTCTGAGTCTTTTGGGGGCTCAGGGGGCTTCGGGCACTGTTTTTGGGGTACTTAAAGGGAAACTACAATTCCTATGAGCTCCCGCTTCAAGCACTTGTTTCTGATTGGCTGTCATCGCAGATGCCATTTTCTCCTTTCCCTTCATGAGTATCCTACACAGGGCTTGGACTCTCCTTCTCTCCTCAACAGATTAACCCTTCAGCTGCCAGTTAACTGTATTTTTGCTGTTTCTGGGGTGAAAATTTCATCTATAACAGTGTATTTGGGTTTTACCTAATACTTTCAGACGTTTATATCATGTTAGGATGTCAGACCCGTTGGGATTTGGGGCTAGACCTAAGACTAAGGATACTGGGGTGTCTATTACCCCCACTGCACATTGCTCCTCATGTCAGTCAGGGCTTCCTAGAGAGTACTCAGGTCATTTGTGCCCTTCATGTGCTGCTGCCTCTGCCTCTCCGCCTGGGACCTCCAGCCATGTACTAGAGCCACTGGGGATGCAGGAGTTTAAGGCTACTACTTAAGAGTTAAGGTCTACTTTGCAACTCCTTCCCACACAATTGCAGGGGGCCTTCCAGACTTGGCAGCCCCCTACTTCATTCAGGTCTTCAGTTCCCAAACCACAGGGTGTACCTGATGTGTCAGATTCCTCTGAGGAGGAATTGTTTGTGGACTCAGATGAGGGTGAATTTTCTGAGGAAGTTTCCCCCCAATTCTTTGGGGACCCATTTGAGGCTGACCCTGAACCCTCAGCTGAGGACCTAATCAGGGTGGTCCTCAATACTCTGAACATTCATCTCATTTCTGAAGTTCCTAAGGACCCTTCTGTGGTGTTTCACATACCTAAGAAGCAGTGTACCTTTTTTCCACCTAATCCCACTCTTGATCAGCTTGTGTTAGTTGAGTAGAAAAAGCCTGACAAGAAGTCTACTTTGTCTAGAAAGTTTGCTAAGTTATATCCCTTCTCAGAATCGGCCCTAGCTCAGTGGGCTCAACCCCCTAAGGTGGATGCCCCAATTTATAGACTTTCAAAATCCACAGCTCTGCCTATGGCACATGCTTCTGTGCTTAAAGATTGGACTCATAGAAAGCTTGAGGCTTTTCTAAAGCCATCTTTGCTACTTCAGGCACATCCTTATGTCCCTCATTTGCTGCTGCTTGGGTGAACAGGGCCATTGCTGTCTGGACACAACGGCTTACTGTAGTTGTACATCAGGGTGCTCCCACTGATGACTTGTTGCGGCTTATAGCCAACATTTCTGAAGCTCAGCATTATGTTTCTGCAGCTATCTTTGATGCTATTCGTTTGGTAGCTAGGGTTTCTACCATGTCCGCAGTTGCCAGACGCGCTCTCTGGCTTAAGATCTTGTCTGCAGGTATCATCTCTAAGAACATCCTTATTTGGACCGGAGCTTAAGGGCTTCATCAGTGGGGCCACTGGGGACAAGAGCACCCTCTTTCCCTTAGTTTCCAAGAGGTGCCTCAGGTCAGACGGAATCAGCTTTTTTGTCCCTTTCAGGCTGAGGCGCGTGCCACGACCCAGGCAGTACCCCAGGCTCTGTGTTCCTTCTCCAAGCCCAAACAACAATGGAGGCCCAAGCAGTCCTCTGCCAAGCCCAAGACCTCCAAACCTCCTTCGGCATGTCTCGCTGAACCCCAGACCGGAAGTGGGTGGCCGACTGTGCCACTTCCTCAGTGTTTGGACAAACACAGAGGCAGATCCGTGGGTTTTGCAGGTAGTTTCATAGGGGTACAGGATTCCTTTCACCTGTCTCCTCAGTGAGTGGAAAAGCACCGTCTTTTCAATGTCGCCATCCGGACACTTTTGGACACGGAGGTCCTGGAACCAGTTCCTGAGCTGGAAAAGGGTTCGAGTTTCTATTCCTCTTTGTGGTTTCCAAGAAGGACGGCAGCTGCCGTCTGATCTTTGACCTCAAGGATCTCAATTCCTTCGTGGTCAAAACTCATTATCACTAGGAGTCTCTAAGGATGGTGATTGCGTCCATGTGTCCGGGGTATTTCTCGCTTTTCTGGATCTTCAGGATGCCTATCTGCATATAGCCATCCATCCAGAGAGCCGGCAGTACCTCTGGTTTGCTTACAACCAAGGAAACTTCCAGTTTTCTGCTCTCCCCTTTGGTCTGACTACAGCCCCCCAGGTCTTCAATTGTACCCTGGGTGCTTTAGTTTCTGTCCTGCGTAGGGACGGCATCAGGGTTACTCCATACATGGACGACTTTCTCTTGAAAGGCCCCTCTCCAGAACTCCTTCATCAGCAGGTCCAAGACTGTATTCACGCTCTCAACCATCATGGGTGGATTCTGAACATGGACAACTCAGATTTGATTCCATCTCAAAGACTGGTCTTCCTGGGTCTTCTATTCAACACCCTGAAGGGCATGGTGTTTCTTGTGGAAGAGGTGGTTCATCAGATCTCCCACAATGTGTCTGCAGTCCTGGTTTGCAATCCAGTCCCTGCTATGACGTTGATGTTTCTGGTGGGGAAGTTTATATCCACCGTGGAGACGGTTCCGTTTGCAATGGCTCACATGAGAGAACATCAGAGGTTCATGATCCAGGTCTGCAAGGGCAAGATGGATCTCCTGACGATGACCGTTTCTCTACCTCTTCACGTGGACCTGAGTCTGTCGTGGTGGCTAAACCTCTCCAATCTGCTGAAGGGCAGGCCCTTCCTCGTATACTTCTGGACAATGGAGACAACGGATGCCAGCCTCTCCGGCTGGGGAGCGGTCCTGGGTCACCTGAATTCCCAGAATCACTGGTCTGCGGAGGAGTCTCTTCTTCCATTAACATTCTGGAGCTTCGAGCGATATTTCATGCTCTCAGGTATTGCACATTCAATCTGGAGGGGTGCCTGGTTTGGTTCCAGTCTGACAACGCCACTGCCGTTACTTACATCAACAAGAAAGGTGGAACAAGAAGTCTTGCGGCTTGGTTAGTGGTCAAGCCTATCTGTCAGCCCTGTCGTACTCAGATAGAGAGAGGAGAGTGGAACCTAAGGAGCAGGACAAGGAAACCCTAACACTAGCGCTAAACTAGACTGAGAGGGGAACCCTAACACTAGCTCACAGGAACTACTACTAGATGAGGGAAAACAGGCCTAGCAGAAGTGCACAGATACATATATATAAAGAAGAACACTATATATATATAAAGGTGAGACACACAAAAAATCTTATACATGTACATGTAAAAAATATAGAGAAGAGGGAAAACGATACCAGACGTCTGGAAGCTGGGTGCACCGGACTGGAAACTCAGTAGCTTGCTAGAAGATCAGGCAGCCACAGAAGCTAGGGAGCGTAGCAGGACAAAGGTCCCGACAGCAGGAAGCCGAAGGTCTGGACAGGCTGAAGAGGCACAGTGGTCAGGAGGTAGCCGAGGTCAGGGCAACCGGAGAGGCACAGTGGTCAGGAGGTAGCCAAGGTCAGGGCAACTGGAGAGGCACAGTGGTCAGGAGGTAGCCAAGGTCAGGGCAACTGGAAAGGCACAGTGGTCAGGAGGTAGCCAAGGTCAGGGCAACTGGAGAGGCACAGTGGTCAGGAGGTAGCCAAGGTCAAGATCAGGAAAATCAAACCAGAACCGGAGGGAGCACAAAACTAAACTAACGGGAGAGAACTCTATAACTGAGCGCTGAATCCTGGACGCGCGCTCCTTAAATAGCAGAGCCGGCATTGGAAGCGAGGCTGGGAGGACGTTGTGCACGCCGAGATGCTGGGCGTGCGTCGGGACGCCTGTGCCTGCGCAGAAGCGCCGACGAAGCCAGAAGTGGATGTCGCGTCCTCCCCGTCGGCCGACGGGACCCAGCGAGGTACCGACAGAGCCCCCCCCTCACGGACGTCCTCCGGACGGAAGCAGGCCCCGGACGAGTCGGGTGCCGATGATGATAGGAACGAAGACATGCAGGGGCATGGACATGACGTGCAGGCTCCCATGACCGCTCTTCTGGGCCATAACCCTTCCAGTGGATCAAGTACTCCAACCTCCCCCGTCTCAGCCGAGAGTCCAGCACCTCTTCGACCTCATACTCCTCAGAGTCATCAACCAGCAACGGAGGAGGACGAACAGGATCACGATGAGGGAAGGGTGAAGCAGTCCACGGTCTGAGCTGAGAGACATGGAACGTAGGATGGATCTTATATGAACGTGGCAACATCAGCCGGTAGGCCACTGCATTGATCCGTTTTGTTACCTTAAAAGGACCCAGAAAGCGTGGACCTAATTTTTTGGTAGGACAAGCCAGTTTAATGTGTGCGGTAGACAGCCAGACCTTGTCACCTACTGCATAGTCGGGTTCAGGTGAACGATGCTTTTCGGCTTGTGTTTTGTAGCCGTGCTGGGTTCTGGCCAATGTAAGGCGGAGGAGACGGTGGCACTGGTGTAGCTGTTTGAGACGCTGAGAGACTTGTGGTACGCCCTCCTGACTTGGCATACCTGGGAGCATCAAAGGATGGTATCCATAAGTGAGGAAGAACGGAGTGGAGTGAGAGGAGCGTTGGAGATGATTATTGTACGTGAACTCTGCGATCGGGAGAAGAGCAGACCAATTATCTTATAGATAAGTGGAGTAGCAGCGCAGGTACTGTTCCAAGGTCTGGTTGACTCTTTCAGTCTGCCCATTTGTGTGTGGATGATAACCAGATGACAGATTGCGTTGAATGTGCAAAGCTTGGCATAGAGATTTCCAGAATCTTGAGGTGAACTGTGAACCTCGGTCTGTGGTTATGGAGGATGGGAGACCATGAAGTCGAAAGACGCCTTGGATGAACAGGTCGGCAGTTTGGGCTGCCGAAGGAAGCCCGGAAGTGGCGATAAAATGAGACATCTTAGAGAACCGATCCACTACAACAAGGATTGTGGTATTGGAGTTAGATGATGGTAGGTCAGTGATGAAGTCCATTGTTATCTCTCTCCAGGGTATGGAAGGAATGGCCAGTGGGCGTAAAAGGCCTGTTGGTTTGGCATGCCTGGCTTTAGACTGGATGCAAGTGTTACAGGTGGCTACGTAGGCCTGAACATCCTGAACCATCTTGGGCCGCCAGAAGTGTCGTTTGACCAGTTCTATGGTTTGAGGTACTCCTCCGTGACCAGCTGCTGGAACGTCATGAGAAAGGTGCAATACTTCTTGACGGAAGGGTAGAGGCACATATATACTACTCTGATGATACAGAAGTCCGTCTTTGATCTGAAGAGAATGACGGTGTGTGAAGGCCGGGTTAGGGGCTGGATAGTGCTGGATCCTGTCCAATAGAGGCCTAGCAAGGAGCAAGAACTGGCTTGGTTGAAGGATGGTGTCAACTGAATCTCGGGGTTGTTGTGCAGGTGGATGTATACGAGATAGAGCATCTGCCTTTGTGTTCTGTGACCCGGCCCTATAGGTGATGTGCAGATGAAACCGAGAAAAGTACAAAGCCCACCTAGCCTGACGGGAGCACAATCGTCGAGCCCCCCTGAGGTATTCCAGATTCTGATGATCCGTAAACACCATAACTGTGACGACATTCTTCCAGGGCCTTCTTTATGGCTAGGAGTTCCTTATCCCCCACTGTATAGTTCCGTTCTGACGGAGACAAGGATTTCGAGAAGAATGCCACAGGATGGAGTAGATCTCGTGGCCCCGAGCGCTGAGAAAGAACAGCCCCGGTGGCCGTGTCGGAAGCGTCGGTCTCAAGGATGAAGGGCCTACGGATGTCTGGTTGAATCAAAATGGGTGCCTGAGTGAATAGGGTTTTCAGACGTGTAAAAGCCTGTTGAGCGGCTGGTGACCACAAAAAAGACACATTGAGTTTGGTTAGATGCGTCAGAGGTGCAATGACCTTGGAGAAGTCCCGAATAAATCTTCTATAAAAATTTGCAAACCCTATGAACCTCTGGATATCCTTCCTTGAGGTAGGAGTAGGCCAGTTTAAAACAGAGGTGACTTTTCGAGGATCCATCCGGATGCTGTTAGAGGAGATGAGGAACCCTAAAAACTCCACTTCCTTGACCTCGAACAGGCATTTTTCAAGTTTGGCATATAGGCTGTGCAGGCGCAGGCGGCTTAGGACCTCTCGAACATGGATACGATGTTCAGCCAAAGAGGGTGAGTAAATGAGTATGTCATCCAGGTATACCACCACATACTGGTCAAGTAAGTCAGAGAATATATTATTAACAAATCGTTGAAAGACTGCGGGGGCATTGCATAGCCCAAATGGCATGACCAGATACTCGTAGTGACCGTAACGAGTCCGGAACGCGGTCTTCCACTCATCTCCTGGCTTGATGCGTATCAAATGGTAAGCCTCCCTTAAATCAAGTTTGGTAAATACAGAGGCTGTAGAAAGATGTTCTAAGAGCTCTGGTATAAGAGGAAGGGGATAGCGGTCTTTTATGGTTATATTATTTAATTCCCTGTAGTCAACACATGGTCTTAAACCCCCATCTTTCTTCTCAATAAAGAATATACCAGCCCCAGCTGGAGATGTGGATGGCCGAATGAAACCCTTTCTTTGGTATTCCTCCAGATAGGCCTTCATATGTTGCAACTCAGGTCCAGAGAGAGGGAAGAGACGGCCGTATGGAATGGGAGCGCCTGCGTGCAGTTCAATGGAGCAATCAGAGAGGCGATGAGGAGGTAAGTGGTCCACTCCTTTCTTGTCAAAGACGTCCGAGTATTCCTGGTAAGCCTCAGGGAGCACGACAGCAGGCGTGGACGGGGATGACAACAATATTAAATGATCTGGAGGTGTGGATTCGGGGAAGGACACTACGTTATGTGCCCAGTCTATACAGGGGTTGTTCCTCCTGAGCCAAGGAAGACCCAGTATTAGCGGGTACAAAGGTGAGGAGATGACGTCAAACTTGATCGTTTCACGATGGGCCGGTTCAATCACCATACGAAGAGGTAAGGTTTCTGAGGAAACAGGACCACACTGATGATTCCTACCGTTGGCCATTTGTAGTTGTAAAGGAGTGGTCTTGGGTTGGATGGGTACTCCTAGCTTAGTAGCTGTTGCTAGATCTATAAAACAGCCACTAGCCCCGGAGTCGATGATGGCAGGAACAGAGTGAGTGACATCAGCCCACTGTAAATTAAGCAGAAGAGAAAGGTGAGTAGAGACAAACGAGGAGGAACCCAATATGCCTACCGCTGACTTATCCTCACCTCTGGGTTTCTGAGGTCTTCTAGGGCAGGCCCGAAGGAGGTGGCCACTGTCCCCACAGTACAGGCAAAGATTCAGGCATCTTCTCCGGTCCTTTTCAGTTGCAGACAAGGGTCCGCGTACCGCTCCTAACTGCATGGGTTCTTCTGAAGAGGATAACCGAGGGGTCACAGACTCAAAAGGGATGGTGGTGTGTGAAGATGGTAAGGCGTGGGTGGTGGCACGCTCTCTGCGTCTTTCCTGTAATCTACGGTCGATCTGAATGACCAAGAGGATAAGATCCTCCAATGAGGATGGAACACCAGTTCTGGCCAGTTCATCTTTCAGTGTTTCTGACAAACCCAATCGGAATTGATCCAGGAGAGCCGGTTCGTTCCACTGTGTTTCAATGGTCAGGCGACGAAACTCTGATACGTATTCTTCAACGGGACGTCGCCCTTGGGACAAGGCACTGATGGCCGATTGAGCGGACGCCGAACTCAGAGGGTCTTCATACAAGGTGTCCATGGCATGATGAAAAGCAGGCCAAGACATCAGGACAGGGTTGTTTTCCTGTAGAAGGTGGTGGGCCCAGGCCTGGGGCTCACCTGACAAAAGCGTGATGGCCGTTCGTACCTTCACGAAGTCTGATGCATATGTTCTGGGATTGACTGCGAACAGTAACTCACAGGCTGTCATGAAGGTTTTATACGATCTTCTGTCGCCACTGAATTTGTCTGGAAGTGGTACTCTAGGTTCTGGGGCTGTGGCACCCCTAGAGTCAGGGACCGCTGGTAGAGCTGCTTGGTCTGGAGGGGGTTGCATTTCCTGTATCTGATGCTGCAGGACCACTTGATTTTTCTGTAGTTCCTGTACAGATTTAGCCAGGGATGAAATTTGACTGCTCAGGGCGGATAGGGCGTCCATGAGCCCTGCAGGCTCCATCACTGGCTCAGTTATACTGTCAGCCCTGTCGTACTCAGATAGAGAGAGGAGAGTGGAACCTAAGGAGCAGGACAAGGAAACCCTAACCCTAGCGCTAAACTAGACTGAGAGGGGAACCCTAACACTAGCTCACAGGAACTACTACTAGATGAGGGAAAACAGGCCTAGCAGAAGTGCACAGATACATATATATAAAGAAGAACACTATATATATATAAAGGTAAGACACACAAAAAATCTTATACATGTACATGTAAAAAATATAGAGAAGAGGGAAAACGATACCAGACGTCTGGAAGCTGGGTGCACCGGACTGGAAACTCAGTAGCTTGCTAGAAGTTCAGGCAGCCACAGAAGCTAGGGAGCGTATCAGGACAAAGGTCCCGACAGCAGGAAGCCGAAGGTCTGGACAGGCTGAAGAGGCACAGTGGTCAGGAGGTAGCCGAGGTCAGGGCAACCGGAGAGGCACAGTGGTCAGAAGGTAGCCAAGGTCAGGGCAACTGGAGAGGCACAGTGGTCAGGACGTAGCCAAGGTCAAGATCAGGAAAATCAAACCAGAACCGGAGGGAGCACAAAACTAAACTAACGGGAGAGAACTCTAAATAGCAGAGCCGGCATTGGAAGCGAGGCTGGGAGGACGTTGTGCACGCCGAGATGCTGGGCGTGCGTCGGGACGCCTGCGCCTGCGAAGAAGCTCCGACGAAGCCAGAAGTGGATGTTGCGTCCTCCCCGTCGGCCGACGGGACCCAGCGAGGTACTGACACTATATTATCTTGGGCAGAAGACAATGTTCCTGCCATATCTGCCGTTCATATTCCTGGCGTAGACAACGTTCTAGCAGACTTTCTAAATCGAGACACTGTGGACAGCGGAGAATGGGAACTGCATCAAGATGTGTTCAAACTCATTGTCCAGAAATGGGGACTTCCTTGCGTCGACCTGATGGCAACCAGGTTCCATTGTTGTGGTCCAGCTGGAGGGACCCTCTAGTGCTGGCAGTGGATGCCATGTCGATTTCATGGCACTTTCCTCTAGCGTACATCTTTCCTCCCATTCCCATGCTTCGCAGGGTTTTGAGGAAATTGCATCTGGAGGGATCTCCAGTTTTTCTGATTGCACTGTACTGGCCTCATCAGGCATGGTTTCCGGAGCTCCTGGCTCTCTCGTGGCGGAGCCCTTTTGGCTTTCCCACAGGCTGGATCTTCTTCTACAGGGTTATCTGTGGAAGGAGGATGTGGACCGTCATGGCCTGACGCCATGGCAATTGAATCCTCAATATTGATAAGGAAGGGTTTCTCCTCAGGCATAGTGGCTACTATACTTAGTGCTGGGAAACCTGTTTCCGCTAAAGTATACCTCAGAGTCTGGTCTACCTTTCTCTCTTGGTGCACTGATAAGGTTCTTCCCTCCCAAGACTTCGACCTTCCTATGGTCCTGTCCTTTTTGCAGGACAGGGTAGACAAGGGTCTCAGCCTGAGTTCCTTAAAGGTTCAAACTTCTGCGCTCTCTGTTTTCTTTCAGAGGTACATTGCTATACTTCCAGACGTTAAGGTTTTCTTTCAGGGCATTGCTCATGCTTGTCCTGCCTTTAAGAACCCTGCTCCTCAGCAGGATCTTAACTTGGTTTTGGGCATCCTTCAGCACCCTCCCTTTGAGTCCTTGGCGACTATTCCTCTCCATAGAAAAAAGAAAAAGAGTGGCGCTCAAACCCGTGCTGATACTTCCCCACCAAGGGATGGACTATTACCCTCCAAATATATAAATACCAAGACACCAAATACAAAAGTAATGATACAAACAAAATCTCTAAATAAATAAATAATATAAGAAAAAAGCAATATATATAAAATATGAAATAAAATATATAAAAATAATAAAAGAAAAAAATAATAAAATGAAATGAAAATCACAAAAAATAAAATAAAATAAATACTATATAATAAACAAACCAAAACAAACCTCTGAGCTTAAAACTATCATTCTAAAATTGAGGTATCACAATTAGGAAGGTCTGGTTGCAGGGGTTAATTTGTTGCAAGAGTTAACATGTTTGTGGAGGTTTACTGCCCCAATCGGATGTGACCTTAATTAGTTAATGTATATATTCCAGTTGTGCCAGTGATGTCTGTAACCCCTGAGGAAGTGGAAAGCAGTATCCATGATACTTGTTGGGCTAATCTGAATGATTTTAAACACTAAGGTCTCTCCCGGCCAGATCCTCCTTGGAACAAAAGAGACACCACAAAACAGTGTTCTCAGTCGAACATCGGATTCCGGTGCTGCCATAGCCCATAGAAGGGCCCATGAGTAACCCCAGAGAGGGGTACTTATGAAATTTATATCATGCAGTATATTGAGGATAAAGAGCAGTATCAATTACTGTTATAGATTATATCCTGTTTGTGGCAGTCTATAAATCAGACAGGGAAGAACAAGTTATACTGGGAGAGAGTAAAGTGCTGTTTTTTATTCAATTTTGTAAGTGTGTTTTGTACTGAGAGCATGTCAAAATAAAGCATACTCTACTTTTAGATGGTATCCTTTTTCGCTTCTTTTCAGATTATGACTATTCCTCTCCTTCTGCTGACTTGGAAGATGGCCTTTCTCTGTGCAATAGTGTCTGTTCACAGAGTCGCTGAGTTGCACGCCTTGTCTTGCAAAGCACCATTTTTATTTTTCACAAAGACAAAGTGGTTCTTCTCACTTCTCAGGAGTTTCTTCCGAAGGTGGTTTTGGAGTTCCACATCAATCAGGAAATCGTAGTGTCCACTTTCTGTCCTGACCCTACTTCTGACAAGGAAAGGGATCTTCACTTGTTGGATGTGGTATGCTGCCTTAAGATCTATGTGCATTGCACTGAGCCCATTTGTCAGTCTGATGCGATCTTTGTAATTCCTGAGGGTTCCAGGGAGGGTAAACCGGCGTCCAAGGTTACTATAGCCTTCTGGATTAAGTCTCCTATTCGTAAGGCCTACAAACTTAGGAAGAAGCCTGTTCCATTTTGTGTCACTGCTCATTCCACCAGGTCTACTGGGGCCTCTTGGGCCTATAAGAATTAGGCCTCAGCTGATCAGTTGTGCAAGGCGGCCACTTGGTCGTCTATGCACACCTTCTCTAAACACTGTGGTGTTGATGTCCTGGCATCGGCCAATGCCAGCCTTAGTAGGAAGATCCTAGAGGCAGTCTTGCCTGTCTATGGTTTTCCTCGTTACTTTTTAGTACTGCTTAACTGTTGAGCCCAGCTGGCTCTAGTTCTGTGTGCTGTGTCAGTTCCTAGTGTGTTATACTCCAGTTTTGTGTCCGTTGTCCCTTTATTCCTTATAAGGCCTGTTTTCTGATCTGATTGGTTCATATATTCTCTGGAGTCTTTGAGGACCGGCTCCTGGTCCTTGCCTTCATTTCCACCTCTGGGAAACTCAATGTTTGGACATCCCAAAGTTACCTGTGACCTATACTGGGTGACAGAGAAAAGAGGATTTTAGTCTTACCTGTTAAATCCTTTTCTCTTAGTCCATATAGGTTACAGGTCTCCCGCCCTATCAAGGGACCATGCTTGGTTCTCTTGTGACTGAACGTGGGAGTCCTTCGGGTTCATGCTCACAGGAGTCTTCTTTTCCCTTCTTGCTACCTAGTCAATAGTTAGCGTTTCAAATCTTACTGTATGGGGATTGGCTGGTGACTAGCTAAGGAGAGAAGGAAGGCTCCACCCTGCACTTCTTTTCAAGAATTGTTCTTGCCTACTTAAATGGGAGATCGCCTTCCCAAAGTTGCCTGTAACCTATATGGACTAAGAGAAAAAGATTTAACAGGTAACACTAAAATCCTCTTTTATCTATCCCAATACCAGACTAATAATAATCATTGTTTACCGAAGACATCCTGGTCGGAGTATACTTTACCCTATGGTTCCTGTGTTCCAAATGTTACTAGGCGAATAGAAGAATTATTTGACACATCAGTCTAGTAAGCAAAATTAACCCACTGAGTTTCAGATGTGGTTTATAGAGCATTGCAAAGCAATGTGTTGCATGCCAATCTGGTCCTCAAGGGATGAATTTATTTAAAACTAGAGTTAACATTTCAGTGCTTGCTTCCACACATTCATCACAATAGACAAAAAAGGTTATCAATACACATAAATAAACCTGTTCAAATGGTATTTACTCTGAACAGTCAGCGATGAAAGCCATTAAAGGGTTGTATTTCCAGTTAGTTACCTTTGTATGTCTGTCTGATGAAGTAATGGATGTAAAAAGCTGAAAGGTTCACCCTTCTTTGTTGTTATTAGACAGGTGTGCCATGGGATTCTTTTTAGGTTTCTTACCATAGTCACACAGCATACAGTACATCAAGGAATGTTATTCATACATTTAAGCTAATTGTCTTCTTATTTACATTTTTAAAGGGACAGTAATGTTTCATAATAAAAGCAGCTCTAATTAGTCTTCCTAGTATTTGGGCCTTGGAGAGTGTTTCAGTTCAGTCAGAGTTGTAGTGCAAGAATAATTGAATGATAAAGTATCCCCCTCCTGCCCTTTTTACTGATGTAACACTGCTCAGCTCAGAGCAGCAGGGAGGTGCCCAGGTAGATTGCAGAGAGGGACCATCTTCAATTAAGATAAGGGAAAAAGCTGAAAAACCTGTCAAGGGGGTAGGGTTTTAATTGTTCTCACAGTAAGAAGATTGTCCCTTGCTGTTATCTGTCTGGTCAAGCAAACAGATTCTACATCTGAGGTGAGCAGTGTTACACTAGGTAGAAGGGGCGGGAGGGGGATAGTTTATTATTCAATTACTATTGAAATACAACTCTGACAGTATTGAAATAACACTCTCTATGGCGCAAATACTATGAAGATTAATTGGAGCTGCTGTTTTTGTGAACTATTTCTATCCCTTTAACATATATTCACAGGCCATATTGGTTGGTATCTTGGTAAGCTGATGACCACCTGTATACTGTACAAAGAGCAGGCATGTTAACTAGACTATTGATTTCCAAGGTTCTTTGTATCATGCAAAATGTTTCAGACCTGGGATGGCATTCTTTAACAAAGACCGTAATGTCATTAGTATAAATACCAATACTTTCTAAACATGTATATTTGAGAAATGCTCTAAAACAGGAAGGCCAACTGTAATCACTTTAACAACCGCAAATGTTCTCTCTATGCTGTCCTTGGTCCTAAAGTTATACAATTCACTTCTTGGATCCCAGACTGATGCATTCTCTCTCTAAGAGATAAGTAGCACTACAGAAAACAACAAAATCATATACAATATAGTATATACAGTGTAGCATTCTCAGTGACAATTCATTGGAGATATAATCGACCAAATCTAAAAAATGCATAGAATATAAATAAACAAACATTACATTTAGCGTGGTATATGACTGAGGGAAGAAATCCCTATTGTTATTTTTAAGATGGTGATTATACAATTATATGTAAGAAATATGAATAATTTGTTTAACAGACTGTCCCCCTTAATCTTTTATGTCTGGCTCTTACTCACCCCTTAATATTTGAGGAAAGGAGGTTTTCATTTCAGCAGAGGAGTTTTTTTTTTTTTCGTTTTCAAAGAAGCTTTATTGAATTCCAAGACATCAAACATAATTGGAAACAATGACATCAAATTCGGTAAAATATAACAAACATCAGCAATGAAAGAATACACAAATATTGTAGCTAACCTCTGTGGAAAACTCAATAGGAACAAGTCAGTATAGACAAGAAACACCTCAGATGGTATCCAACTCAAAATACTAGGTGATATCTAATGTGGATAGCATTCACAAATTAGGCAAACTAAGCATGAAACTAGAAAAACAGGGAGTATCAGACCAGAAGAAAAAAGGCAAGAAACGAAAAGCTAGGGCCAAGAGGAGAGGGCCCGAAAAAGAAGAAGAGGGTCTGTAGAAGGACACGAGGGGGGGGGTGGAGGGGGGGAGAACACAGTAGGAAAGGGAGACAAAGAACACCACAGGAGACGCAAGCCAGGGCCACCCCGAGACCCAGTCAGGGACAAGGCATCAGAAAACAGGCATCCGAGGACAGGCCGGATGTATCAGGTCATCAGGTGTTAGCCACCGAAACCTCCCAATGAGTCCAGATCTCTCGAAAGGCGCTACGCCGTCCCATACGCCATGCATGTATCTTTTCTAGGGAACAATAATTACTCACTCTGGCTCTCCAACGGTCCAAACAGGGAGGACCCTGTGATCTCCAGTGCGCAGCGACATTCATCCTTGCGGCCGAGAGCATAAAGTGAAGCAGCGCATATTTCCGGGGTGTCCAGGAGGGGCTGTAGGAGAACAAAAATAGTAAAGGGTCCAAAGGCATGCTGTACCCCAACACCGCCTGTATGGCATCACCAACTTTCAGCCAATACATCTTTATATCAGGACAGGTCCACCAAATATGAGCCATAGTGCCCCTTCCAGACCCACATCTCCAACAGGTATCCGAGGACCCTGGGAACGCCCTCGCAAGACGGTCCGGTGTCAAGTACCATCTAGAAATCAGCTTGTAGAAGCCTTCCTGAGAGGGGGTGTCCCTTGGAAGGAAGCGAAAGTTTGCAAAAGTAGAACTCCATACTGAAGGATCACTGTCGCGGTTTATTATGACTCTCAGACACAAGTTTTAGGTAAAAATCAATTTTATTGAAATAATAAATTGATAACTTAGGATGGCAATAACATACATATATATATATATACAGAATATGGCACAGACAGAAGGCAGACTCTACCGGTCCTGTCAATATACCGGACAGGACAGTCTTTAGGCTCTACCGGCCTTGCCAAAACCGGGTAAGGCAACCTGCAGATGGAATAGCATAACGGTTTTACCGGCCTTACCAAATTACCGGGCAAGGCAGCCTCAATAGATACACAATGTAGGCTCTACCGGCCCTGCCAATACCGGGTAAGGCAGCCTCAGATGGAATGTGGCAAAAGGTTCTACCGGCCTTACCAATACCGGGCAGGGCAGCCCAGAGATAATAGCAGCAGTCAGATGGAACTGGCAAATTAGCAGAATCGTTAAGCAGCAAGGCTTTGGAGCAAACCAGCGTCCGCACGCTGGAAACAACACTGAATAGTATAGCCGTTAGGCTTAGCGAGCAAACCAGTGACCGCACACTGGAGTAACAAGCGAGTAGTATAGCCGCAAGGCTTAGGAGCAAACCAGCGTCCGCACGCTGGGACCAACACAGATTTGTATAGCTGATAGGCTTTGGAGCAAACCAGTGACCGCACACTGGTGTAACAAGCGAGTTTGTATAGCCGCAAGGCTTAGGAGCAAACCAGCGTCCGCACGCTGGGACCAACACAGATTTGTATAGCTGAAAGGCTTTGGAGCAAACCAGTGACCGCACACTGGTGTAACAAGTGAGTTTGTATAGCCGCAAGGCTAGGAGCAAACCAGCGTCCGCACGCTGGGACCAACACAGATTTGTATAGCGATAGGCTTTGGAGCAAACCAGTGACCGCACACTGGTGTAACAAGCGAGTTTGTATAGCCGCAAGGCTTAGGAGCAAACCAGCGTCCGCACGCTGGGACCAACACAGATTTGTATAGCTGAAAGGCTTTGGAGCAAACCAGTGACCGCACACTGGTGTAACAAGTGAGTTTGTATAGCCGCAAGGCTTAGGAGCAAACCAGCGTCCGCACGCTGGGACCAACACAGAATTGTATAGCTGATAGGCTTTGGAGCAAACCAGTGACCGCACACTGGTGTAACAAGCGAGTTTGTATAGCCGCAAGGCTTGGGAGCAAACCAGCGTCCGCACGCTGGGACCAACACGGAATTGTAGCAATGTCACCAACGCGACCAGGCAGAAGGTCGCCAGGATACTGAAGACAGGTGATGAGATGACAGGAACCAGCAACGATCAGTCAGGTCAGAAAACAGCAGAGAAGTTCAGCAGGAACTGCAACACCAGAGACTAGGCCGGAACCAGGACTGGAAGTACTTCAGCATGCAGGAAACACTGGAACAGTAGAGATCAGGAACTCAGGAACACATGAGATCAGGAACTCAGGAACACTGGAACAGAGGCCCAGCTATCACTAGCATAGTGATAGCAAGAAGGTCAGAAACAACACGAAAGGGCACTCAAAGGGTGCCCAATCCAGGTTTAAATAGTCAATAAGAGGCGGGCTATCTGCAGACAGCCAATAGAAGCCCCCTACTGGTGACAGACAAGTAACTGCAGCAAATCACGGGCACCGTGATAGTACCCCCCTTTCAAAGACCCCCTCTCCTAGAATAGGGTTTAGGTTTCTGCGGGTAATTGGCATGAAAGGCCCTAGTTAACCTAGGTGCATGAAGGTCCGTACTATCCACCCATGATCGATCCTCAGGACCATACCCTTTCCAATGTACCAGGTACTGTACCCTTCCTCTAAGCCTACGGGAATCAATAATGCTCTGAACCTCGTACTCCTCCTGGCCTTCGACCTCAACAGGTCCTGGCACCACAGGTGTGGTAGTATAGCGATTGCAAACCAGAGGCTTAAGAAGGGACACATGGAACACATTATGGATACGCATGGATGCAGGTAGGTCTAGTGCATAGGAGACAGGGTTAATTTTGCGAATAACTCTGTATGGACCAATAAACCGAGGAGCCAACTTATTAGACGGAACCTGCAGCTTGAGATTTCTGGAGGAAAGCCATACTCTATCCCCAACCTGAAAGGAAACCGCTGGAAGCCTTCTGCGATTAGCATGGCGCTGATGACGCTGAAATGACTGACCAAGTGCCCTCTGAACTTGTGCCCATGTGGAACGGAGTTGCTCGATATGCTCATCCAGAGCTGGAATCTGTTGCGTCTGAAATGAGTCTGGAAGCAAACAGGGCTGGAACCCATAATTAATCAGAAACGGAGAGCTCCCAGATGAAGAATTGACCGCACAGTTCCTGGCGCACTCTGCCCAGGGTAACAAGTCGGACCAATTATCATGATGGTCAGTAACGAAACAACGGAGAAATTGTTCCAAGCCCTGATTAGCTCGTTCAGCGGCTCCATTGGTCTGGGGATGGTAGGCAGAGGAGAAGGACAGCTGTATGCCCATCTGTTGGCAAAATGCCCTCCAAAATCTAGACACAAACTGGCTCCCCCTGTCAGACACCAGTACCCTAGGCACTCCATGCAACCGGAATACTTCTCTGGCGAACACCATTGCCAATTCCTTCGCTGAAGGAAGACCACGGAGGGGCACGAAATGAGCCATTTTAGAAAACCTGTCCACCACCATGAATATAAAGGAGTACCCCTTCGACATAGGCAACTCTCCCATAAAATCAATGGAAACATGAGACCAGGGGCGTTCGCCATTGGGCACCGGTTGAAGCAAGCCCACAGGGAGATGTCTCGGGGTCTTAGCGCGGGCGCAGGTGGCACAGGCATTCGTAAATTCGGCACAATCGTTTCTCATGGAAGGCCACCAAAATAACTGAGAAAGGGACCATAACAATTGGTCTCTACCAATATGTCCCGCAGCCTTAGAGGAATGGTAGGTTTCGAGCAGCCTAGTACGAAATGATTCAGCGACAAAACATTTGCCCACTGGGGTTTCATGGGGAGCGGACCCCTGAGAGGCCAGGATCTCCTCCCCTAGAGGAGAAGTGATACTCGTGCGTATAGTAGCCAGTATTCTATCAGGTTGGATGATAGGAGCTGGTGCTTCCACTCTGTCACTGTCGGCCTCAAATTGTCTTGACAGTGCATCAGCCCTGATATTTTTTGACCCTGGTAAATATGATACAATAAAATTAAATCGAGACAGGAACAGTGCCCACCTGGCCTGACGAGAGGACAATCTCTTGGCCTCCGAGAGATAGGTCAGATTCTTATGATCTGTTAGGATTAAGACAGGATTCTTAGTACCTTCAAGCAAATGACGCCATTCCTTAAGAGCAAGGATAATGGCCAATAATTCTCTGTCACCTATCTCATAGTGGCTTTGAGTGACAGTCAACTTTTTAGAGAAAAACCCACAAGGTCTGAGAGTTCCACCTTTCTCGTGTCGCTGCGAAAGTACTGCCCCAACCCCAATATCTGAGGCATCAACCTCTAACGTAAATGGAAGTAAAGGATTGGGGTGGGATAACACAGGAGCCGCAGCAAATGCCAGCTTCAAATTCTCAAAGGCTTTCTCAGCAGATACCGGCCAACAAGAAGGATTAGCACCCTTGTGCGTAAGATCGGACAGAGGTTTGACAATGGAAGAAAAGTTCTTAATAAACCTCCTATAATAATTAGCGAAACCCAGGAAACGCTGTATGGCTTTAAGACCCTTGGGTTTTGGCCATTGTAGGACAGCTGACAACTTTTCTTTGTCCATGGCAATGCCATCATTGCCAATTATGAACCCCAAGAATGGCACACTGGTTCTATGAAACTCACATTTTTCCATTTTACAAAATAATTTGTTCTCACGGAGTCGTAGCAATACTGCGGATACATCTTTGATGTGCTGTGCCATGTTTTGGGAGTAAATCAGTATATCGTCGAGGTACACCACAACACATGTCTGTAACATATCTCTCAGAACATCATTTATCAGTTCCTGGAAAACTGCGGGTGCATTACACAGCCCAAAAGGCATTACTAGATACTCGTAGTGCCCAGCTCGAGTATTAAAGGCAGTTTTCCACTCATCACCTGCTCGAATGCGAACCAGATTGTAAGCGGCCCGTAGGTCCAACTTGGTAAATATCGAAGCGCCCTTAAGCCTGTCAAAAAGCTCGGTGATGAGTGGTATTGGGTATGCGTTTTTTGCCATTAGTTTATTCAAGCCCCGGTAGTCAATGCATGGTCTTAATTCGCCATTTTTCTTTTTTACAAAAAAGAACCCAGCCCCAGCTGGAGAGGTAGATTTACGTATGATCCCTCTAGCAAGGGCATCAGAAATGTAATCCTCCATAGCCTTATTTTCATCACAAGATAATGGATAAGTGCGTCCTTTCGGAGGTACTGCACCAGGCTGCAATTCAATGCAACAATCATAAGGTCTATGCTGGGGTAGCATACTAGCCTCTCCTTTGCTAAAAACATCGCCAAACTGTTGGTACACATCCGGCATAGCAGAGGAGGTGCACATGACCTTAATAGGCTGGATGACGCACTTGTCCATACAAAACTGGGACCAAGCAGCAATTTCACACTTTTTCCAATCGAATTGTGGGTTATGTAACTGTAACCACGGAAATCCCAATATCACCGCATGGTGCGGGGAATTAATCAGTTGAAACTGCTGCTCTTCTCTGTGAAGTGCCCCAATAGTCATAGACAATGGCATAGTTTCAAATATAACCTGAGGCGGTTCTAAGGGTCTACCATCAATCGCTTCAATAGTCAAGGGGTTTTCTCTTTCAATGCGTGGAACTCCGTGCAATTCAGCAAAGGTATTATCCATAAAATACCCTGCTGCACCGGAGTCAACCAAGGCCAAAACCTCCACAGAGCGTTGTGCCCAAGACAATACCACCTGTATGGTGGGTTTCATTATGCCCGACACTGGGGACGATTGTACACCACCTAGGGCCTGTCCCCCAAGATACCCTAGGTGTGTGCGTTTCCCGGACGTACCGGACAGGAATTTAGCAAGTGCCCTTTTTTACCGCAGTATAAACATAACCCTTGTTTTTTGCGATATAGTCTCTCTGCCTTGGATAGTCTAGTGAAGCCTATTTCCATAGGTTCACTTGTTTCCCGTACTGGTTCACTAGACTTCAATGCCAAGGGAGGGATGGGTGGGCAAAACATGCTACTAGGCTCATTATTTTTTGACCGTAACTTACGATCTCTGGCAATTGATCTCTCACGTATTCTGGAGTCAATTATCATAACATACTCAATGTAATCATCTAGATCAATAGGTAGATCTTTAGCAGCGATTTCGTCTTTAATGTGGTCATTCAGGCCTTGAGAGAAGGCTGCCAATAATGCCTCGTTATTCCAACCTACCTCTGCTGCCAATGTGCGGAATTCTATGGCATAGTCGCCCACTGTACGCCTGCCCTGTTGTATCTCCATAAGGCGTTTGGCAGCAGAGGTGGTTCTACCAGGAGGCTCAAACACTCTTCGAAAGGAACGCACAAATTCACTAAAGTTCTTAGTACAAGGTTTAGCATTCTCCCACAAGGGGTTAGCCCAAGCCAATGCTCTGCCAGTGAGCAGTGATATCGTGAACCCCACTTTACTACGATCATTGGGAAATGCGTGTGCCGTCAATTCCATAAAGATTTCGAGTTGATTGATGAACCCTCTGCAGAGACTAGGGTCACCATCATATCTTAGCGGCAAGGGTGCAGAAGCCGTTAACCCTTTAACAGTACCCCCTAGGGGTCTGGTATCACTTTCCGGTGTCTGACTTGGCGAGACCACCGGGCTAGAGCTAGATTGGTCAGCAGGTACCGTGCATTCAAGGATCGTTTGAATTGCAACTGCCAACTGATCCAAACGTTGCTCGAGCACATCCATCCTCCAATGGATATTCTGTGCGTTACCTTCACCCTTGCTGTCTGAGGTCATGGCCCTTTCGTACTGTCGCGGTTTATTATGACTCTCAGACACAAGTTTTAGGTAAAAATCAATTTTATTGAAATAATAAATTGATAACTTAGGATGGCAATAACATACATATATATATATATACAGAATATGGCACAGACAGAAGGCAGACTCTACCGGTCCTGTCAATATACCGGACAGGACAGTCTTTAGGCTCTACCGGCCTTGCCAAAACCGGGTAAGGCAACCTGCAGATGGAATAGCATAACGGTTTTACCGGCCTTACCAAATTACCGGGCAAGGCAGCCTCAATAGATACACAATGTAGGCTCTACCGGCCCTGCCAATACCGGGTAAGGCAACCTCAGATGGAATGTGGCAAAAGGTTCTACCGGCCTTACCAATACCGGGCAGGGCAGCCCAGAGATAATAGCAGCAGTCAGATGGAACTGGCAAATTAGCAGAATCGTTAAGCAGCAAGGCTTTGGAGCAAACCAGCGTCCGCACGCTGGAAACAACACTGAATAGTATAGCCGTTAGGCTTAGCGAGCAAACCAGTGACCGCACACTGGAGTAACAAGCGAGTAGTATAGCCGCAAGGCTTAGGAGCAAACCAGCGTCCGCACGCTGGGACCAACACAGATTTGTATAGCTGAAAGGCTTTGGAGCAAACCAGTGACCGCACACTGGTGTAACAAGTGAGTTTGTATAGCCGCAAGGCTTAGGAGCAAACCAGCGTCCGCACGCTGGGACCAACACAGAATTGTATAGCTGATAGGCTTTGGAGCAAACCAGTGACCGCACACTGGTGTAACAAGCGAGTTTGTATAGCCGCAAGGCTTGGGAGCAAACCAGCGTCCGCACGCTGGGACCAACACGGAATTGTAGCAATGTCACCAACGCGACCAGGCAGAAGGTCGCCAGGATACTGAAGACAGGTGATGAGATGACAGGAACCAGCAACGATCAGTCAGGTCAGAAAACAGCAGAGAAGTTCAGCAGGAACTGCAACACCAGAGACTAGGCCGGAACCAGGACTGGAAGTACTTCAGCATGCAGGAAACACTGGAACAGTAGAGATCAGGAACTCAGGAACACATGAGATCAGGAACTCAGGAACACTGGAACAGAGGCCCAGCTATCACTAGCATAGTGATAGCAAGAAGGTCAGAAACAACACGAAAGGGCACTCAAAGGGTGCCCAATCCAGGTTTAAATAGTCAATAAGAGGCGGGCTATCTGCAGACAGCCAATAGAAGCCCCCTACTGGTGACAGACAAGTAACTGCAGCAAATCACGGGCACCGTGATAATCAGCAAGCAGAGTAATCTGTAGGTCCATTTGCCACTGTGAAGCTAATGTAGGGAGAACCGCATCCACCCTAGCTGTCAGTAGATGGTAGAGTTTGGACAAGGTTTTTTGTCCCACCCCGGAGGAGGTCAGAAAGGACTCTATAGGTGTCAAGTTTCGCAGCGGGTTACCTAGTCGCAATACTCCAAGGATGTAATGGTGAATCTGGACATAAGTCCAAAATTCCTGCTGCGGGATACTACCCTGCGAAAGAAGGGTGGCAAAACCCACTAGCTTCCCTCCATCCACCAAAGATCTCACCTCATCCAGACCTGTGTCAGTCCAAAGGCGCATCACCTTCTGGGACAAACCCGGAGGGAAGTCCGGTTGCCCAGGAGGGAAAGTAGTGGAGAAGGGCTAGGAGCAAAGCTCCCACTCAGGCAGCACCTAAACCAAATTGTAAGCACTCTACCCACAACAGGTAAACGAAACAGGGGTGCAGGAACTCGATTCTTTTGAAGAAGGAGCAACTGTAGGGGTCTAAGGTTTAAGTGATCTTGGAGCTCTATAAGAAGCCATGTAGCCCTCGGAGTAGGAGGTGCAAAATCAGCAAGCTGGGTAAGTATCGCAGCATCGTAATAGGCTGATAGATCGGGAAGGCCAAATCCACCTGATTTCCTCGGTGTCATCATAAGAGACCTACTACACCTCGGTTTCTTCCCATTCCAAACATAGGCGATCATCAAAGCCTGAAGCCTTTTCAAAAAAGCTCTAGGAATCAAAATCGGTAAGGCCTGAAGTAAGTAAAGCACTTTACGCAAGAATAGCATTTTTAAAACATTCAGTCTACCGAACCAAGAAATCTTCAGGTCACCCCAAGTTGCCAAATCTGAAGAGAGCTGATCATAAAGTGGCGGAAAATTGAATTTAAATAGGTCAGTACAGCGATTTGGGAACTTTACGCCCAGGTAGGTGATCGTTGCCGGCGCCCAGGTAAATGGAAAAGAAGAGCGTAGTGACTGGCATTGGTCCAAGGGGATGTTGATATTCAACAGCTCCGATTTAGACTCATTGATGCGGGAACCCGACAAGGAACTATATTCCCTCAACACCCCCATTACAGCTGGTATTGAGTCCATTGGAGATGTGAGAGTCAAAAGAACATCGTCAGCAAAGCCGGACACCACATAATCTCAACCCCTCCCTGGGACACCTTTGATGTTAGCATCACCTCGTATTGCATTTAGTAGCGGTTCCAGCGTAAGTATATATAAGAGTGGGGAAAGGGGGGTACCCCTGTCTCATCCCATTGGAGATGGTGAACGAGATAGATAGTACTCCATTAACTCTGACTTTTGCTCTGGGGTTCTTATATAAAGCCATGATGCACCCCAAGCAACGCGGTCCCAGACCCAGGCATTCCAGTACACCCCGAAGAAAAGGCCAGTGAACTCTGCCAAAGGCCTTTTCGGAGTCCAGTGACAGTAGCACCGCTGGGAGGCCACTAGAGTGTATCCTATGAAGAAGGGCAATCAATTTGGTTGTATTACCCTTAGCCTGTCGTCCCTTGACAAATCCCACCTGATCCGAGTGGATCAAGGCTGGTAGGAGAGGCTGGATCTGACCAGCCAATGCCTTAGCAAAAATTTTGAGATCAACGTTCAGTAAGGAGATTGGTCTGTAGTTGGCACAGGCCTCCGGGTCCTTCCCCTCTTTGTGTATGACCGTGATATGAGCCTCTAAGGTTTGTGTCGAGAAAGGAGAGACCTCCAAGACCGAGTTGAAACAACTAAGCATCTCGGGTAGGAGTATGTCCCGAAATTTTTTATAATAACTGACTGTGTAGCCATCGGGTCCCGGGCTTTTACCAGGAGTCATGGACCTTAACGCCGCACTAATTACATCCAGTGTAAAATCCCTCTCAAGAGCAGTGGCATGGACTTCTAGTAGTCGGTTAGGGAAAGTGCGATCTAAAAATTTGGTTAACAGGGTTCCATAGTCCTCTGACCGCACACCCAGGGGGTTAGGCAAATTGTATAGACTCGAATAAAATGACTTGAAACGTTCAGCAATGAGATCTGACCTGAGGGCAGTCGATCCATCAGGACCACGCAGCATTCGAACATACGTCTGTCGCTGTCTACGTTTCGCCAAACCAGCCAATAACTTGCCAGATTTGTTAGCATGGACATAGGGCTTATATTTGAACCATTGGTATGACCTCACTGAAGCCGATTTGAGGAGGAGTGCAATGTCCTGACGCACCTGCTCCAGCTCTCGACCTTCCTCCTCTGAAAGGCGGGTTTTATGGATCCGATCTAAAGTCCAAAGGCGGCTAAGAAGGCCCGCAAGTTGTTTCTCACGGGTGCGCTTTCGCCTGGTCCCATGTTTAATAAGTACCCCACGTATGGTAGCCTTATGGGCTTCCCACACAATTGGCAGTGGCACACCACAGTCTTTGTTGAGAGAAAAATATGTAGCTAAGCTAGATTTGAGGTCCTGTCTTCTTTCTCCAGCAAGAGTTCATTAAGTCTCCAAGCAGAGACCCCGACCCCCACCATTTAATTTAAGAGTGACATAGATGGGGCTGTGGTCAGACCACGTAATGTGGCCAATTGAAGGAGAGTGTAAGTATTGCAGGGAATGTTGATCACATAAAAACATGTCTATGAGAGAATACTTAGTATGAACCGGAGAGTAGAAAGTGTAATCACGACCAGACGGGAATTCCAATCTCCAAGGGTCAAGCAGGTGGTGAGTCCAAGAGCTCCGAGATGCGGCGCAGCACCACTTGTGAATATGATCCACTAAGGGATTCAATGCAAAATTAAAATCCCCTCCCAGGAGAAGCAAGCCCTCACAGAACGTATCCACTCTGCAGAGCAGAGAAGACAGAAAAGAGACCTGACCCTCATTGGGGAGGTATACATTCACCAATGTCACCAAGACACCCGCCATTTTGCCCTTCACCATCAGATATCGACCATCTGGGTCGCTAAAAGTATCAACTAACTCCCACGGCAGGGTACGGTGAAGCAGGATAGCCACTCCTTTAGTTTTAGAAGGCGCAGAGGAATACCACTGCTGCGGAAAGTGCTTCTGACTGAGCACCGGGTGAGCCCCTCGCCTAAAATGCGTCTCCTGCAGGAACAGGACAAGAGCACGGTGTCAAAAACCAACACAAGAGTGAAAAACAGAATAACATGTTATTGTCTGCATACAGGGATGAATTCAGCAAAAAACTGGAGAACACCCACTCTATGATCCACCGCATACACCGCCTCGGCAAAAAATGACCAACCGCGGTATATGCAGCGGAGCAGGCCCAACAATCCACCGAAGCATCATCCAACGCCAGTGAAGGAAGGACCACTGCCCCAGAATGCCATAGAGAATAAATCTCCATAACTTCAGCCCGGAGACACAAAAGGGGAGGAGATCTCTGTCTATCCCCACCTAAACCCTAATGATACTAAGAGCTGCTCCACGGCAGGGTGTGGCCAAAGTGGGCATGAGCCAAAAATCTGACCCACCTATAACGCAGTAAGAGCTAACAGTCACACCCACGGGAGGAGCGCTAGGGCCAACAGTGCAGCAAGATAAACGACAAAGCCATAAGGGACATCAATTTTACGGGTAACGATACCCAGAAAGCTACACGGCCAGAGAGCACCCTCCCAAGGGGTAGTACAGACCACTGCAGTGGAGCAACCCACCCACCGCAGTAAGCCCTCCTCACTCCCTCTAAGAAAGTGGGCATGTCTCACATACCCCAGAGACCTCCCACCCAGACCCAGGCAGACCATCATGCCACGAGGAGCCCCACGGCCAAATACCCCCCTATAGGGAGGGCACAGCCCGGGGAGCCCCCCGCTGCAGACCCATCCCACGATCAAATGGGCATAGGTGCATGCGACAGGCGGAACCGCTAAAACCGTAAAACAACACAGTATTGCAAGCAATAAAAATACAGCAACAATACCAGGAACAGTATTTGAACATTCACGAGATCATCTACACAGAATTATCAAGTACCCCACCAGGGACACCGATCCCCAGGGCGCTCCCCATAAAAAGAAAGGCAAAGAAAAAACAGGGAGAGAAGAAGATATGAGGGAAACAGAAGGAAGAGCAGCAGAAAGAAGGGAGCACCATGGGGAGGGGACCCCAGTAAATAAAGGAATCCTGCAATCCCACATGTCACCTGCCCCAGACCCCCAGCCCAAACCCCGCGGGATGGGATCTGCACTAAGATCCGGCCCCCCTGCCACTCCCCTCTAAAAGCATAGAGGCAATCAGTTCCCCCTAATATGCGGCTCAGCAAGGCCTAAAGGTCACGCCGCTGAGATAGGTAGTTGGCAGCCAGGGCCCCTCCGGTAGGATGGGAACCCCAAAAGACAAGCACCATCTCACTCCCCACCCCTCATAGAAGAGAAAAATAAATAAATAAATAAATAAATAAAAAAATATAAATACAGGTAAAAGCATAGGTACAAAAAACACATTATATCTATGGGTAGAAGTCAACCACACATTGGGGGGGGGGTGTAAACGCCAGCAGTCCATCCAGGAAAGGTAACGGAGAGGGAGCAGGTCAATGAGACTGTATGAGGGCTGTTCACCACTCAGGGAGGCAATAAAGTCAGTGTCCCCTGCAAAATCGGTTATCCAGGAGCTGTCAAGCCGCTACAGCATCTTGCCTTGGGCGTTTCCCCGGATCCCCGTTAGGGCGTCGTTTTTGTTTCCCTCTCTGGGGTACAACGAAGCCGTCCTCTAACGGAGCAGTAGATGCATCCTCTTTAGGCTCTGGCAGGGAAGGCAACTGCAGGGCTGTACAGAAGGTATCCGCTTCATCCATGGAGCGAACATAGGCAGTCACATCCCCACTCCGTGCCTGCAGATGAAATGGGAACATGTATTTCACCCCATGTTTCATAAGGTGTTCAGTAAGGGGTTTCAAATTTCTTCTCTGTTGCAGAGTGGTGGGAGATAAGTCGTTATAAATCTGTATCTCCATCCCCTCATATAGGACCGGCTCCATCTCACGGCTGAGATGTAGGATCATCTTTATCTTTGAAGTGGTGGACACAGCACACTACGTCCCTAGGTCTTTGATTCTGGCCTCCACGAGGCCACAAGGCCCGATGCTCTCTATCTATACGGACAACGTAGGAATCCGGCTTGCGCAGCAGGGCACCAAAGATCTGTTGTAAAGTAGACTCCAGTTCGCCATTGGGAACCGACTCTGGCAAGTTCTTAATGCGCAGGTTACATCTTCTGCCACGATTATCTAAATCATCCACTTTGTATTGCAGGTTAGCGATGGCGTCTCTCTGATCAGACAAAAGTTGTTCCAAGTTGCGAATCTGGTTCGAGTAGGACTCTCCCTCAGATTCCAGCGAAGTAACACGATGGTCCAGCTGAGACACCTCTGATCTAATTTCTGAAAGGTCTTGTTTAAAAGTGGCCTTAAGATCCACAAAGAGCTCCAGAAGTTCCGATCGAGTCAGGAGGTCCTTAAGATCAACCGGATTGGCAGTGGTCATCGTGCTTTTAGACGCCATAAGCACCTTGCGATCACGGTCCCGCAAGGGACTCTGCGCAACAGGCGTTGCAAGGTCTCTTTGTAGAGTAGACCGCCACCTAGGCCTCGGCGTATCCACTCCGTCAGCTACACGTTCAGGGGCACTGGAGGTCATACTGGATTGCAAGATCCCTCAATATGGCATAAGGGAGACTCCGGTGAAAAAGCTCCCTAAGTGGAGCCAAACAAACAAGCTAGCAGAGCTCAAGACTGAGGAAAAGGCCCGGTCTGTTCACGGAGCAGAACTAAGAAGCGTCCATCTTGGCTGCTCGCCGGCTCCGCCCCCCAAGGAGTTTTTTACTGTAAGGTTAAATTGTGGAATGCCTTGCCCAAGTATGTGGTAATGGCAGATACTATAGATACATTTAAGAGAACCTTAGATGCATTTCTAGCAGAAGGGAACATACATATGGTGGATTAATAGGTAAAATACGAAAACAGACTAATACCCATTTTGGAGCCATGACTCAGGAAGGCTAATATAGTTCTCGTTTTCTTGGTTATGCTATTGCAAAGGTTGAACTTGATGGACTTGTGTCTTTTTTTTTCAATCTAATTTACTATGTAACTGAGATTAACACTGTGTTTCTTAAAAACTTAAAAGTACCCCAAGGAGTACTAGCTGTAAGAATTTCCTTGCTAGAACCCAAGTGTGTTAAGGGAAAACACTGCAGTTTAAAGCAGAACTTTCACCTAAGCACAAGTTTTCTTTAATCCATTTATTATAGCGATTGTAACTGTGCTAGGTTTTTTTAAAAAAAAAAAAACGCAATAGAAATGAAGTTTGAGGGTTTACCTTTTCTCTCTTGATGTCTTCTCATTCTGATCGGCACAATTGTGCCGATCAGAATACAGGAGAGATCCTCCTCCCCGCTGGTCTGTCAGTAAGCTGGAGAACTCTCATTGGCAGAGATCAATTTCTAGCCAATGTGAGTACTCCAGCTTACTGACAGACCAGCGGGGAGGAGGATCTCCTGTATTCTCATTGGCAAGATGGTGCCAATCAGAATGAGGAGAAGAGGGAAAAAGTTAACCCTCAAACTTCATTTCTATCGCGTTTGTTTTTTAAAAAACAAAACCCAGCACAGTTAGAATCGATATAATAAATGGATTAAAAGTAAGCTTGTGCTTAGGTGAAAGTTCCACTTTAAAAGGAGCAGTGATAACTAAAGTCATCAAATTTTTTTTAATACATGAGTGATTCTGGAGGAGTAGTCCATATGCAGTTGTTATCTCAAGTTAAAATATATATATCAGAGATTCCCTTTTGTATAGGAGGAGTGTTACAACCAGTTTTGGTCCCAAGATGAAAAGCTTGACAATAACTTTCATTCTTACACTATAGTCCTACTAGGAGCCCATTATGATGTTAATGTAATTTAGTGGACCGTTCTACCTTAAATGTGAAGTTTGGACTGTTGAGATGACCAACATTTAATTTTGGCAGGAACAATATAGAGTATTGTTAGAAGATGAAGCTAACCTGGAAAATGCAAAACAACAATCTGAGTCCCTGGCAAATCAGCTACATGAAAAAGGAGACAAACTGGAGAAAAGGATCTTACAACAGGAACAAGATCTGAATAACAAAGAGGAAATTTATCAGGTATGTGAGTGTGGGTGAACAGTAGGTGAACTCTGTTCATTGTCCATGACTGAACTTAATCTCAGTCATATACACGAATACCCCTGACCACAATTCTTAGGTGCATAAGGCTGTTCATAAGCACCCTCTTTGTTCCTTGGTTTGTGCTGTTCAAAATTACCACTTTCATTATGCCTGGAAAAGGGGAATTACGCACACTCATTAGCATGTTGCCACCTAATAATGGACCACAATAAGAATAGTGTGTAATTGTCCTTCTTCTTTGGCTTTAGTAAAGGCAGACATAACGGTAGTGTATGTGTTTTACAACTTTTCTGGTTCCTTGATTGAAACTAAAATGACCCTACTCTTTTCCAACCTTCACCGATTCTTCTCTGTCCTACATTAGTTTTATTTAACTACAATATAAGCTAGGAATGCAAAAGTGGTGTGTTTCTGTTATTCCTGAAGTGGAAAGTGTTAAAAACATTAAATCGGAACTTTCAGCATAGGTAAAGTCGCCCTGCAATAATTAGGCAGGTGGTGACTAGATTAATGATCATTATCTTACCTATTAGAATTACTCCTTTCTAAAGAAATCCTTACTCTTCCGAGACCGGAAGCCAGGCATCAGCGCAGACATCTTATCTGCGCGCCTGCTGTGTCAGCCCCGGTCTCCATTGAGAACTATTGCACTGTGCCACAGGGTAACCGGAAGGGACTGACGGCGCAGGCGAGCAGGCTGAGCTAACCTGGTCGTCAGTCTCTGAAGATTAAAGATTTCTTTAGAAAGGAGTAATTCTAAGAGGTAAGATGACGATCATTAAGCTAGTCGCCACCTGCCTAATTATTACAGGGCGACTTTAACTATGCTGAAAGTTCCGCTTTAAACAATACTATGGCTACCACAACTGAATCATGGGGAAGCAACCTAGGCACTTGCCTAGGGCCCAGTTAAGTTGGGTGCCCTGCCATGCAGAAATAAAGGGACAAATACCCCCAGAGCTGAACAGTGCACATTGCTTAACCTTTAAGGACCAGCACGCGCAACCGGCACTTGAGGATCATGTTTTTTTTTTTTTGTAAACTTCCACACTGGGAGCCCTGAACGCCATGCCGTGTCAGGACCGTCATTGGTCCTTAAACGCCAGACCGCCTTGATGGTCCTGACATGTCAATAGTCCTTAAGGGGTTAAGAGGGTTTGTGCCAGGGCTCTTGCTGTTGTCATAACCAATGCACACATGTGTGATGTGCATTGTGGGCAATAAACAAATCTTAGCTTCTGCTTCCCTTTTTTGTCTGTATTTGGCTTTGTTTTCCTGTTAATGTGCAAAGTACACCAGAGAAAACCACAAATCTATGGGCATATTATACAAGTAGGTTTGTGTACAGTGATCCAGACCAGATAGAGCTCCTTCCATACACTTCTTCACACATTTAGGGAGTCAAAACATGCTCCATTTTACAGACTCTGCCTTTGCCTGCCATTAATTAAGAGTGTGTGGGTATAAGAGCTAAAGGATGGAGCATCACTCACGGAACTCACTGAGGCTCCCCCGCCCACAAGTACACAATTTGGACTATTTGAATTTGACACTGAGGGGGAAGAGCTTATTGAGACTGGTGTTGGAGAAAGAGACTTTAAACATTTTCATTTGTTTTATGCTATGGGTTTAAATTTAGCAGGACACCTCTAGGGATGTTGCTCTTCAGTTTGAAGTATTGCATCATCACTGGAGCTGGCCAGCTAGATTTAACCATTTGAGTGCCAGGTGCATGTCCATTGCGAACATCTCTGGCACTCAAACAGTTAAACCCACAGTAAACTACTTGCTTTGATCACAGTATATACAGTAATCCATCAAGATCGAAATATGCTACGGAACACCAATAAAAAAAAAAGTAGAAAGTCTCTATGTGCTGTATTCTGTCAGTCATCCTCTGCCCTCAGTCATTGTATGTACAAGCAGTGCTTCTGTCCCTTGTAAGTATTTCTACAGTGGACAGCCTTCAGCTTGGTTGAAGGAGAAGGGCTGTCCTTGTGCTGTTGCCCATCCAGTCCCATTTAATAACCGCATTTTAAGAAGGAAGAAGCCAACTTCAATGTGTGAGGCAAGTGGCTAAGTTAGTTTATGTGCTTATACCCCTAACCAAATGAGACCTTCCAGAAATATATTTCGCCTCAGCTTTACTTTGTTTCTTTCATTCTTTTTACTTCTCCTTCTCATTATATCTCCCTTTCCCACATTATCCCCCTTCATTCTCTCACCCTCATGCTGTCTCCCAACTTTCCATTCATTCTCCCTTCCTCACTTCACATTCATTCCCTCCCCCAGTATTTCCTTATTCTTTTTATTTTTCATTCTCTCTTTTCTCTAATGTCCAATATGGAAAACAGGTATCATGAGACTGAATAACTTCTCCTGGAGGGCAGGGCACATAAAAAAGACAGGTCCTTTGCGGTGGAGATTCAATTCTCCTCCTCCTACTTACCCCCCTGCCTACAAACAATCAGAATTCATGTATCCTGCAAAGCAGTTGGAGGTACAGTGGCCATCCTGTTAGTTTTTATTAGGTTTTTATTATTTGTTTGTGTAGATATGAGACTGTATAGTACCCCATTAGGCAGGCTACCATCACTGGGATTACCTGGAGTTGGATTGCCCAGTTCACAGGTGCATTGTGGACCCTTCTTGTCCTGTGGAGGTTGACTTTATGACAAGTCAGTTCGTCATGGCTGAGTCTTTCTGCGATTCTGCCCTCTTTTATGATGGTAGCCTGTAGAAAGAAGATTGATAAGTAAACCCTTGAGTGCCTTGGTCCACTGTATGTCCCATTCAGAGCTGTCTCCTACATTCTGTGTACCTATGCTCTGCTTTGGCACTTACAGTTCTCTCTTTTCTCTAAGGTCTTTGGAAGTACATATCGTTGCTGTCCTTTTTATGTTAGTTAACCCTTTCACTAATGTTGTTACCATAGGAGTGTGTTGGGTGCTTTGAGGACTTATTTCTGCTCATCCCACTCTTACGTCTTTATTTTTTAACTTCCCCAAGTGTTCCCTGGGGGTTTTGGGTCATTTCCTTTATTTTCTTATTGGCATCATCAATTTTAGTGTAGCGGCTCCTTTAAGAACCGGAGTTCGCCCTAAGCCATTTTTGCTGCATTGAATTCTATGAGACAAACTTCTCTGAGACATATCTCTGCAACTGTTTGGACTTTGTCTGCTTGGCTACTCCTGCCCTATCATCCGGTCCACTTTCACAGTGTCCAGGAAGCATTCCACAGCCTGTGGCCAGAGTAACAAACATTGGTAGGCAACAAGCAAGAGAAAATACTAAAGTTTCCATTATTCCCAGGCTTTCTCCAAATTACATGTCACTCTGCTGGTGGCCATCCTACTTCTATTTGCTTATCCTACACAGAGGCTGACTCTCCTTGCTCTCCTTCTCCAGTTTAAATCTTTAAATACATGAAAAGTTATTTTTTTTGGTATTTCTGGCTTTTGGGGCTATTTCATCTAGGTTTGCTAGATTTTGATACACTCTCAGGGATATGTCTGATACAAATAAGCATATTTGGGAAGTCTGAGGCTATGGATTCAGGGTCTTCACTTCCCCCTCACCCACTTTCCATCAAGCTTTCCTTTACTGCAAGGAAAGCGTGTTGATTTTGTCCCCCCACCATTCAAGGGTGCAAACCCCTCAGATTTCTCAACAGCTTCCCCGCCCCCTCACAAATCCCAGATAGTCCTGGCAGCCCAGGCAATCAGCAGCAAGGTCTAAATCTGACAAACCAACCTCTTCATGATTTGGGGAATCCTGGTCAATTGTTGCCTGTAGGGGGCCATATCCACCTTTTTTATAGCGGACCAGTGGGTTTTGCGGGTGGTATCAGAAGGGCACTGGATAGATTTCAGATGCCTTCCTCCATATCTCTTCTTCTCCTCAGAGGTTCCAATGAACCCAGAAAAGCCAAAGCTGTTCCGTGAAGCCGTGGCCACTCTGCTGGAAAAATAGATACTGGTATTAATCTCAGTCCAAGAGCACTTTGCAGATTTCTTGTCCAACATTTTTGTGGTTCCCAAGAAGCTTTCTGGATCTGCAAGATGTGTACTTACACGTTCTGATCCACCTGGGCAGCCAAAGCTACCTGTGTTTTGCTTTCAGCTCCAATCACTACCTGTCAGGCCCTCGATGTCAGACTTCCAATAGTTCACCTGTCTCTTGGGCAGGCCATCTCTTTTTTTTCTGGCTCCTCCTCTGCTCGTTTGCTATTGGTTTTGCGGCCGTTATCTGCTAGTCAGTCCTGGGTCTCAGCGCTCGATAATTCGTGCTCCGTTCCTGGGTGCTGACGTTTGTCTCCTGTCCCGTGGATCTCCGTGGCACTCTCTGTGTTGCTGTTCCGGATGTTCCTGATGCTCCTGGCTATCGCGCTACTTCTGGCCGGAATGGATGTCCCAGACTCCCCCCGGTAAGACTTGGTATTTTGTCTGCTCTTACCTATTGTTTCCCCAGTGTGCTCTTGTCCCTCGGCCTGTATACTCCCTTAGTGCTCCGGTGCCTATTGCTCTTCTCCTGGCTGCTCTGTACCCCTACCCCTGCCGCTCTAAGGCTCTGCTCCCTATCGGGCTGTTTCCCGGTAGGACCCACCTCTGTGTAGGGTCTTTTCCCCACGGTCCCGCTGACCACCCCCTTGGTTGGAGGGTTGAGGGTGCTGGGGATTAGGCTGGGTGGTCCTTCTACCTGTCTTGGGGGGTATTGCTGCTTAGAGGGTCTTCGCTAGGTCTGGGTTTCCTGGCTAGGGGTTTTTTAGTGCCGGTGGGTTCCTTCTTCCGGAGTTTCGCTCCGGTTCCAGTCTCCGTTGGATCACCTTCTCCTGTCTGTTGGACTTTGCCTGTCCTGCTCTTCTTCTTTCCTCTGCATCTGGATCCATCTCGATTAAGGGATGTTCTGGTTTACAATGTGTACTTACCCCTATCCTGGTCTAGGTCCTTGCTCAACTGTGATCGGACATCTGGCTTCGTGGCCAGCATCTTTAATCTCGGCCTCGGCCGCAGCAAGGGGGTAGGTACAGCTGGCAACGCTCCCGAGCTCCGCACTCTAGCGTCGCACCCCAGCTCCACGCCGAACTTCTGAAGACTTTGTGACATCAGCACTCCCGAGCTCCGCACTCCAGTGTCCTAGCTCCACGCCGAACTTCAGAAGACTTCATGACATCAGCGCTCCCGAGCTCCGCACTCCAGCGCCGCACCCCAGCTCCACGCCATACTTCTGAAGACTTCACGATATCAACGCTTTCCAGCCCCACACTCTGATTAATTCCTTTATTACTGTGACAGAATAATCGAGCCTATCTATGGATCCAGCAGAGGTGGCCCTTATTATTGATAGACAAGACGATCAAGAAGAGATTTTGGTCTCCCATGACAATCATTTAAGAAGTCTAGAGCAGAAGATGGATGCTGTCTTGGATATGCTGAGGAATTTAACTCCCAAAACAGCCACTCCTGATCCAGTTTCCTTGGTTACGGCCTCTGTTCCAGGTGCATGTGCTGCTGAAGAGCCTAGGGTTTTAGCAGCTCCTAAACGTCCTCTTCCAGAATGTTATGCTGGCGACCCCATGGAATGCAGGGGATTCATCAATCAATGCCTGTTACAGTTTAATATACAACCTCAGTGCTTCAGTTCTCAATCTTCTCAAGTCTCCTTTATTTTATCCTTGTTGAAAGGAAAAGCATTAGCCTGGGTGTCACCATTGATTGAACAAAATTCCCCTTTGCTGCAGAATACTGATGAATTTCTTAAAGCCTTCCGGCTGGTATTCGATCTTCCAGGACACAGACAGAAGGCGGAAGCTTCTCTACTGGAATTACGACCAGGATCCCAACCAGTTAATTTATACGCCATTGAATTTCGGACATTGGCCTATGAAACTGATTGGGGACAAGGAGCATTAAAGGCAGCCTTTAGAAGAGGGCTTAACGAAAAAATCAAGGATGCCCTGACAAACCAGAGAGATTCCGGAGACGTTGGAAGAATTTATTTCATTATATTTAGAGATTGACAGACGCCTTACTGAAAGACTTCAGGAACGAGAAAACAGCAGACGTCCTCAATTCGGATCGAGGAGTACAATTTGTATCTAAGTTTTGGAAAGCATTTTGTTCTCGGTTGGGCATTACCCTGCAATTTTCTACGGCCTACCATCCACAGACTAATGGCCAGTGCGAACGCACCAACCAATCTCTGGAACTCTTTCTCCAGTTACATGACTGCTAATCTATCTAATTGGGTCGACTTATTGCCCTTTGCGGAGTTCGCTTTTAATAATCGTTTTCATGACTCCTTGCAGTGTTCCCCCTTTTTTGCGGCCTTGGGATATAACCCACTTATGATGCCTTGGGGTCCAGCTACTGATGTCCCAGCTGTGGACAGCCTGGTTGAGGATCTTCAATCCCTTTGATCTTCCATTCAGACCCAGCTGACTAAAGTCTCCAAAACTCAAAAAAAGGCAGCTGATAGTTCTAGGATCGCCGGTCCTAGATTCCAGCCTGGTGATTTGGTCTGGCTTTCCACGAAATATCTTCGACTCAAGATTACATCTTTGAAATTTGGTCCCAGATTTGTGGGTCCTTATAAGATTATTAAGTGCTGTTCACCAGTAACTGTTTCCTTAGCCCTGCCTTCAGCTTGGCGTATTCCTAACACCTTTCACGTCTCTTTGTTAAAGAAAGTGGTCACTAACCGTTATTCGACTCGTTCCCGTCCTCCTCCACCCATACGGGTTCGAGGGGAATTAGAATATGAAGTCCAGAGTATCCTCGATTCCAGTAGAGTCCGTCGATCTATTCAATATTTGGTCGATTGGAAGGGATATGGACCTGAGGATCGGTCCTGGGTTCCAGCACGGGACATCCACGCTCCTGATCTGATCCAAGCCTTCCATCAAGCTTTTCCACACAAACCTGGTCGCCCGGTGGGCTCCCCTTTAGGGGAGGGGTAGTGTCAGACCCTCGATGTCAGTCTTCCGATAGTTCACCAGTCTCTTGGGCAGGCCATCTGTATTTTTTTTCTGGCTCCTTCTCTGCTCGTTTGCTATTGGTTTTGCAGCCGTTATCTGCTAGTCAGTCCTGGGTCTCGGCTCTCCATTATTCGTGCTCCGTTCCTGGGTGCTGACATTTGTCTCCTGTCCCGTGGATCTCCGTGGCGCTCTCTGTGTTGCTGTTCCGGATATTCCTGGTGCTCCTGGCTATTGCGCTACTTCTGGCCGGATTGGATGTCCCAGACTCCCCCCGGTAAGACTTTGTATTTCGTCTGCTCTTGCTATTGTTTCCTCAGTGTGCTCTTGTGCCTCGGCCTGTGTACTCCCTTAGTGCTCCGGTGCCTATTGCTCTCTCTCCTGGCTGCTCTGTACCCCTACCCCTGCCGCTCTGAGGCTCCCTATCGGGCGGTTTCCCGGTAGGACCCGCCTCCGTGTAGGGTCTTTTCCCCATGGCCCCACCGACCCGCTCACTTCTGCCCTCCTTGTCTGTATTTCGGGTCCCGGTTTCCCGCGGGCCTGTCTTTTGCATAATTTCCAGCTGGTAGGCCCTGCGGCGGGACGGGTCCCTAGGTCTCGTGCTCCTGGGCTCAGATTTTTCCGGAGGTGCTTCCTTAGTGACAGGCTTCGGCGGAGAGTGTCGCGGGCCGGACTGGCCTTGGGTTCTTTATTCCCTACCTCCTCTGGAATTCGGCCTGCCTGGTGAGTGGGATTTTGTCCCCTGGTCTGGGGCTCTGGTGGTCCTGTGTAGCCTGCGCTTCAGGAGAGAAGAGGCCCCAGGCCTTGGCCTCCCGAAGCTCTGGTGGAATCCTTGCCTATTTGGCGTGGTGCAGCTACCTCACCCCCTTGGTTGGAGGGTTGAGGGTGCTGGGGATTAGGCTGGGTGGTCCTTCTACCTGTCTTGGGGGTATTGCTGCTTAGAGGGTCTTCGCTAGGTCTGGGTTTCCTGGCTAGGGGTTTTTCGCTGCCGGTGGGTTCCTTCTTCCGGAGTTTCACTCCTGTTCCGGTCTCCGTTGGATCACCTTCTCCTGTCTGTTGGACTTTGCCTGTCCTGCTCCTCTCCTTTCCTCTGCATCTGGATCCATCTCGATTAAGGGAAGTTCTGGTTTACAGTGTGTACTTACCCCTATCCTGGTCTAGGTCCTGGCTCAACTGTGATCGGACATCTGGCTTCGAGGCCAGCATCTTTAATCTCGGCCTCAGCTGCAGCAAGGGGTAGGTACAGCTGTCAATGCTCCAGAGCTCCACACTCCAGCGTCACGCCCCAGCTCCATGCCGAACTTCCGAAGACTTTGCGACATCAGCTCTCCCGAGCTCCGCACTCAAGCGCCGCACCCCAGCTCCACGCCATACTTCTGAAGACTTCACGATATCAACGCCTTCCAGCCCCACACTCTGATTACTTCCTATATTACTGTGACACTACCAGTTTATAACACTGCTGTTTGACCTGGCTTTGGCACCCAGAATCTTCACTAAGATCATGGCAGCCTTGGCCGTGTACATCCATACCCAGGGCATTTCTCTTGACTCTTTATTTGGACAATTTCCTACTCAAGGCTTCTTCAGAAGAACTCTTGGCTCACCATATATGAGTGTACCCACATTCTGATGCATCACGGCTGAATTCTCAGTCTCAAGAAGTCTTCTCCAATTCCATCTCGGATTTTGGTTTTCCTGGGAAGGAAGTTTGACACCCTTCTGTGGGGAGTCTCTAATGGAGGAGACAATTCAGATTATTTTCCAGGATGTGTCTCAGACACTGGAGTGGCAGTTAGCCATGATCAAGGACTACATGAGTGTCCTGGGTCGCTTGGTGTCAGCTCTGGAAGCGGTCCCTTATTCACAGTCTCGCATGAGGGAACTTCATAGGGGTGGTCCAGGATCCTGGAGCATCTCTCCCATCAGATGAACCCTGTCTCCAGAGCATAAAACCAAAAACAGAAAAACAAGGAAGCCCAATGGTATAATTATGTATGATAAGTGTTAGAGACAATTGATAGTACAAGATACTCACAAATCCTTGTGGTCAGATCAGTGTTTATACACAGTCTGACAATCCAGACTACAGAGAACACCAGCCCTTCTCCATTTGGCATCCTGGGTGTTGGTTCGTTTTCTTCGGTTCAACTGAACATCTGCTAATAGCTTGTCAGTATCCAAAAATAAATAAAAACAAACTAAATAAGCAAAACTGAAATAAAATAGATGTGAATAAATGTGATATCAAAATTTATTAAAACAAATACAAAATGCATATATGGTCTGGAGTATTTGCTACCTCATGGTAACCAGGGAGAACAGGAAGGTTCCAACATTCTGTGCGTTCACAAGGCATCGTCTGGCCTTCACAATAGATGCAATGTCCATTCCATGGAGTTTTCATCTGTCCTATGTATTTCTCCCGATTCCTCTCATCCCAAGGGTGATCCGGAAGAACAAAATGGACAGGGCACTGGTCCCATTTGCTCCATTGTTCATGAAATGTGCATTTTTTTGGACCAGGCCAGCATGTCCATTTGGGATCTGATTAGTCTGACGCCCAAACCAGTTCTTTTGCTCCAGGGACCCTTGTGGTATGAGTATGTGGAGAGATTGGCTTAGATGGCATGGCTCATGAGGTTATCATTCTGAAGTAGAAGAGATTCTCTGCTGATGTTATCCCCACAATGATACAGGCAAAAGCATACTATAGGGTTGGGTCTATTTTCCACTGGTGGTGTGCAGACAAGAATATGTCCCCACAGGTCTTCCTATGGTGCTATCCTTCTTTCAGGATGGAGTCAACAAGGGTATCAGCTTGTGTTCCCTCAAGGTACAGATCTCAGCCCTCTCTGTTCTTTTCCAGAGAATAATTGCTATCATCCCAGATATGAAGAATTTTCTTCAGGGGGTGGCTTATGCCTTTCTCTCATTTTGGGATCCTAGGCCTCTGTGGGATCTCAGTCTTGTCTTGGGAGTACTTCTGAGGCCCCCTTTTGAGCCTCTAGCTTCCATCTCTTTGTGTCATACAACACTGAAAATGGCTTTTCTTTTGGCAGTAGTCTCTTTTAGGAGGGCGACTGAGATGCAAGCTCTGTCTTGCAAACCTCCATTTCTGGATTTTCACCAGGATAAAGCAGTACTTCATACCGTTCAGGAGTTTCTTCCTAAGGTAGCATCCGAGTTTCTCATCAATCAGGAGATTGTCATGCCTTCTTTTTGTCCTGACCCTGTGTCTGTTCAGGAGAGAGAGATTCATCTTTTGGACATTGTTCACTGCCTTAAGTTTTATTTGCACCATACTAAGCCTTTTTGTAAGACTGACTCTCTGTTTGGCATCCCTGAAGGTCCCAGGGTGGGTCAGGCTTCTGCCAAGGCAAACATTACCTTTTGGATTAAGGCTACTATACTCCAAGCATACAAGATCGGAAGAAACCAGTTTCCTTTAAGATCACAACACTTCCCAAAAGGTCAGTGGGTACTTCTTGGGCCTGCAGGAAGTAGGCCTTGGCTGAACAGCTATGCAAGTCCTCCTTGCATCCTTTCAGAAAACACTATTTCTTCAACGTCTTGGCCTCGGCGGAGGCCAGTTGTAGCTGGAAGGTCCTTCAAGCACTCTTGACTGTTTAGTGGCCTGTCATTCCTTTTCTACTGCCAGTTGTTGTTCAGTAGTTTTTTTAGCCTGGTGGGCTCTTGTTTGGTGTGCTGTGCTAGTTCAGTGCCTGTTGATACCTTAAGGTTATTTAGTAGAGATGGGTGAAAAAAGTCACTTCCCACCTAGCAAGAAATTTCCATTTTTTATGATCTTTTGTTGCCTAACTTATTGCATTGAAATCAAAGGGAAGACTGAATGTACACCAAAACACATAGCACTTTTACTTTATTTCCCACAGGCATAGTATAAAAGGTATCTCAGGGTCCCACAGCATGCCCTTTTGTGTTTGTGTGAGAAAGAGAGAGCAGCACATTTGTCAGCTAGTGAAGACAGGCTAATACAAAGAAGTTGAAACTTAGTTTAGGGCATCTTGTAGGCAGGACACTTGTTCTCTGCATTAGATGAGTCTGAGGACACTCTGGGGGACAGGAATTGAGAAAGGAGGTTGACTCCAAATACCCCAACATATTGTAAGACTGACTGACTGACAGGGAAGACACAGTCAGCCATGATCCAAGATCCTTTCTGATCTCGCTGTTATCTCTTTGTTGGTGGGGTCTGGTGAAAGAATCAGTTGAACACAGATTTTTTTTTTTTTTCTTTTTGTTGAGTGGGATGTTTTTTTTTTGTAGATGACCATGGAAAGATATCACACACAATCAGATCTATGGTGTACTTTACAGTAAAAGCACACACCGTAGTTGATTAATGTCCAGCAAACACATAAAGGGTGGGGGAGGATGAGAGGATTTAGGAGCAGTGCAGGGATGTATGAGTAGTAGTGTAAAAACTGACTGCAGCCATGGTTGCTGCAGCTTGTGCAATAAATTATGGTGATCCCTTGCCACCTCCTGAGGAGGATGCAGTTTGTCAAAGTCCCATCCAGAGTTCCACCACCACCTTACATACGTGCTTCATTTAATTTTGATTTTAGTAACCTTTTTTCAATGATTTATTTAATTCTCTTTATAAATAATGGCTAGTAGGCAGCATATCAGTAGGCTTAAAAAGATGTGAAAGATATTTGTGTGTGTGCTGTGCACTCTGCAGGACTCAGGTTAGCCAAACACAAGCCCTAAAAAGAAACTGATTTGTAGGACTTAGACTTGTTAGGTACAAGCCCTGAGGAAACACTGATTTGTAGGACTTTGACATGTTAGAGGCAAAAGCCCTGAGGAAAGTAATTTGTTTGACTCTGGCTTGTTAGAGGCAAAAGCCCTGAGGAGATGGTGATTTGTTGAACTTAGGCTTGTTAGAAACAAGCCCCCAATTTTTTTATAGGCCTCTGGTTTACTAACAACAAGCCCTGAGACAAAAAAAAGTCCTTTTGGCCTAGCGCTAGCAGGTCATTTTATGGTAGCCACTGTCAAATGTTGTGGTGCCTTTGCGGGCTTGCAGCATTTGCGACTGCTGTTCTTGCTGCTGAGTTGTAGAAGGACAATTAGGTAGATCAGTGGGGAGTTGACGCTCCGACAATCAGCTCAGTAAATGGGTCAGTGCGAGCTCTATATTTTTTGACATGCTGATACATTGTATATCAATGCCAAGCATATAGGTATTGCCTCGGGCTGTTACTACATGTATAATTGTTTTATCAGTCTCATAGGCTTAGCATCTACTAGAAATTAGAGACTTGCTATTCCCTGAATGATTTCATATGTACAATATATGCCTACACTTATATAGGCCTTTATTATATTGCTCAATGTCAGCTAGATCTATATATATCATTTTTTATTGTATTTAGACTATAATAAATTTACTTTGGTGTACTTTTTAGAGCCATTTATTTTAAGAGCTTCCTTTATCTCTCTTACATTAATTCACTACACTTAGATCTCTTGTTTGCTGTCTCCTACCCTCTTTGTCTGTATAGCATGTCTGTTATGAGGTCGGATGTGCTAAGGTGTGTCCCCTCCTTTCACCTTTTCAGTGACTTGTTAAGTAAAGCGCACAGTCCCCTCACTGATTACTGCACTGTACCTGCTCTAAGAGAAAAATATTCCCATACCCATGACCTCAGGGAGCAGGGGAAAGGTGGAGAAGAGTGGCCTCTTTCTTCTTCTCAAACCTTTCACTGGCTGGGGCAGAGGATGATGCTTCTGTTGCTGCTCCATCAGAATCTGGACTAGAACTAGGACTAAGATTATTGATTGCATTGGCAAGTGGAACCTATCCTACTACTGCTGGACCCCTTTCCCACTGAGGCCATGGTTGTTTGTGATACATTAGCCTGCTCGTCATCAGCCTGCTGCTGCAGAGACAAGTCAACATATGGCAGGAATTACAGCAGCAGCAGCAAACTATGTAGTAGTCGTGATGCCCATCCCCATTTGCATATCTGTCTCCCATACCATTTCTCTTTCTGGTAAATAGGCCCTCAATCTCCTGCTGTGTGGTAGTAGTGGGACTGCTTACAGATGACAAATGGGACTTTGTATCCACTGCTGTCACACTTGCCATCATCTCCTTCTCCTCATCATCCTGAGTAGCAGAAGGCACATTGGATGCAGTAGTACCAAGCACACTTCTTCCTGTGCCATTGCTTCTGATGACACAATTTTCCCCCAGATCCCAAGGGATGATGTAGGGGGACTGGGCATCATTGGGTCTGGGGAATCAGGGGAATCAGGACTCCCAGACCCTTCTGTGTCACTTCCTCCTCCTCTGACTCAGTGGACGCATCACGGTCCTTCCAGCTTTTTTTTTTTTTTAAATACAGCTTCTCATAGTGTTATCCCACACTATGAACCTCTGCTAGCCTTATTTTGCTACTTAGATCCCTAGAAAATTGCCTCTCTCCCTCCTTATCTCTCTAGCTTCTTAGTTTTCTGTTTCACTTTCTGGAAACATCAGGTTTTTGGCACGAAAATGTGAAGTATACATAATAAACAGGCGGGAAGTTTATGGCCATTGAAAAACATAGTGAAAACATTTTTGGTTTCATTGAAAAGGAGACATTTTTAAGGGGTTTGTTGAGGATGGATTTTGTAGTGAAAAGACAGACATTCACATGGTTTTCACTGCATTTCTCGTTGGGACACAATGAGACCTTTTGCCCATTCCTATTATTCAGATCCAGAATTGTCCTAGGGAACTCTGGTGTTATAGGGATGTGCGAGAGGTCTTTTTTCCTTACCATCCCCAGGAAGCTCATCTTTGTTATATGCCCATGATATCTGTGTTCCAAAGAGGATATAAGAAAAAATAGGATTTTAGTGTTCTTACCTGATAAATCATTTTCTCTTTAGTCCAGATGGAACATAGATTTCCCACATGTGTTGCCTTCCTGGGCAGTGGAGTCCTCTTAGGATCTTAGTCCTGGGAGATTTTCTTATTTCCTACCCACTTATTTTCCTTTACTGTGGCTTTTTTTTTCCGCATGAATTCTTGGAGTTTGTTGGGGGAGAGCTGGAGGGAATCTCCACCCCAAAGACCCTGTCTTTTGTAATATACTGTGCCCTCCAGGAGGAAGGAATCAACCTCATGATTCCTGTGTTCCTTATGGACTAAAGAGAAAGTGACTTAACAGGTACGGAAGCTAAAATCCTATTTTTTTAATTCACTTTATAATTCACTAACATTGACTAAGGCAGTGGTTCTCAACTCTGGTCCTCGGGACCCACTAACAGGCCAGGATTTGATGATTTCCTTGTTAGAGCACAGGTGAATTAATCAATCTGAATGAGCCTCTGATCACCACACCTGTGCTCTAGCAGAGAAATCTCTAAGTCCTGGTCTGTTAGTGGGTCCCGAGGACTAGAGCTGAGAACCATGGGACTAAGGGGAATGTAGAAAGGTGAAATAGTGGAGTCCTGTGGCAAAAAAATGAATATTTATTAAATTAATCACTTTCATGCTAGAGAGATTTCACATGTATTGTTTCACATTGTGTAGGAGAACTCTCTAGCATACAAGCGTACAAGCATACACTTTTCACTCATGTTCCAGGAATTAGAAGCATTTTAATTAAACTGGAATTGTCATTTTCCTGTCCATCTCCATGGCAGCATTCATAACAGATGGGCAAGCTTCACCCTTCACAGCTGATAGAAATAAAATAAAAAAAAACTCTCAGGTAGGAACTCCTTTTTTTTTCTTTCCTTAGAGGAGGTAAAACTGCTCTCCCATTTTGGATATTTTGTTTTATTTTTTTGACTTACCAAGTAATTCATACCACTTGTGCAGGAGTTCAGCCTATAGCCTTGTAACAAGTTGCTTTAGCAAGTATTCAACAGCGAGAGGTATGAAGTGCTCAAGAGAGAGATAGATAAAAAATGAGAAAAATAATACACATTAACTAAGTGTAGTATAGTAATGAATATGATGTAGTATACAAACAACTGCTTACAGAATAGCATAAAATATATGATCAAATTTATTGTAAAAGATGAAGTGTCTCCAAGAAGTATTAAAAACCCCTTTTGATATGAGGATAAAATGAAATTATTAAATTAATCAGTTTATGATAAATAAATGAGCTGGGCTCAAATATTATCTGCCCATAAATCTCCAAAAGGTGAATACAAGCAATAAATTTAAAAATTATATATCCCAGGCATTGAGATACTATAAGTGTATGGGGAAGTGCACATCAAGTGAGACAACAGTGAGGCTTGAATACTGGGTCACAGTAGTTCATATGAATAATAAGCTCCAATTACCAGAAAAAAAATGTGTTTAAAACAATCACATAAAACACTGAAATGTCAAATAAATACTGGCCCATTTTTTCACTGTCCCTTTTGGTAATATGCTTCTTGAGAAATTGTACATAGAACAAGCCTTTTTATGGCGTGTCGCCACAGAGTTCCTCCGTGATCCTGGATCCTTCTGCTCTCCAGACCAGATCAAGGCATCTCTCTAGTGGGCTTTCACTCCTCATGGTTTCTAACGTGTTTCGGAACTAGTGTACTTCCCTTCCTCAGGGAAATTGAGAATGGCCGTATAAAGAGTGTGCTGCTGGAAGTAGCTCTGTTTGAGGCTTTGTGCTGTCGCTCAAACTGTAGGGGCTGGACCTTAAAGAGTTCTAATGATTCCAAAGTCTTAATCATAATCAAAGTTCTTTCATACAGACTGTATCTTATACATATATTCACTTGACATCCATTATATAATAAAAATAAAAATAATATCCTTCATACCCATAAATGTCAATTACATATGTATGTATCTATATATTTCCTAGCTCTCTCGTATCTTTGATGCACAACACAGAACCTATCTTTTAAAGTGCAAATGGGTACATATGCATATTGTTTACCAGTCAATAAATCCTTGATATAAATTATATATATATATATATATATATATATATATATATATATATATATATGTTGCTTATTTTTATATATTACATAATTTTTAGAAGAGAGATATCCACATTGCCGCAAGTGATTCCAAAACATTCACATTATTCCTGATCATGGGTTCCTTATCATTTGATCATCCATCAACCTATGGTGGTGACTCGGGGAATTCTTATTAAAAATTAGAATTCATTTTCAGTTCTGAATATTTCCAAGGTATGAAAATACTGGACCATACGTTTCAAAGGCTAGGTCTTTTAATGGAAAGGAATCCATTATGGAGAAACATGATTGATATGATATATGGTACTTATACAAAGTATTGAGTTTGGTTTGGTTGTAACAGGCCATAAGCTGTTACTGGAAGTCCTCCTCAGGCCTGTACCATGGCTTCTTCTACAAAAGAACTGGGATTCTTGAACTAACTTGGCCACCGGGCAAAATACAGGAGAACTGGCACCTCTCTTTTCAAACGGAGGCTGACCGCTGATTGGTTGCCACCCTGGGATATATGTTTAAAGGTCTCCCATAGACTTTGAATGGGAAAATTAGGCACCCCAGGGATTGGTCGCCTACCTTCAACAGGGAATCGGGTCGACACAGCTGAGGCTGTGTCGACAAGTAATACCAGGGTCGACCAGTAGGTGTCACCCTGCACAGTAACATAGTGTCAAAGGGTTTTTCTGTGCATCGTCTTGCTAGGCAGGTAGGCCCTATTCCGACTGGTCGCCCCTGTCCAAGCTGCTGCCATCTTATAGGCATGGAGACAGGCATGACATATTGAGGCCTGATTGGCCACTGGATCTTGTCGCTCCAAACTCTATTGGCTAGGACTTAGAGCGGCAAGATTAAATTATGTAAAATATGCTTTTTACTGCATACCGTCCCTTTGTTCTCATGTTTATGCCACCATTGTATTTTATGTGTATTGAGCCCACCACTATTGTTTTCCTTTGTGACCTTTGTATTCAGCCCCATTGTGTTGTGTGACACTTTTGCTTAAAAGAGCTGCTCTTTCATTATAAAGTGTGTCACTTGTTTTGAACCTACAAGAAGTCCTGTATTGTTATTCTGAATAGTTTAAAGGGTCCTCGTTGATCCCCATTCAGGAGAAAGCTGCAATCCTGTTTTTCCGTATGTCCTACTGACTATTTACCTGGCTGGAGAGGAAACCCTGGAATGATGGCCCAAGTCAGCACGAGGACGGGTTCCCATTACAGATTTATTTAAAGGGATAGTAATACTTAAAATGTAAAAAAAAATATATTGTAGGGTTTATCCCCCTGAGTAAAACAAGAGTACTCCCACTGCTGAGAGGTGTTTTATTCAAAAGTTATTAATTTTCAAAGTTGAATTTTTTAGGTGCAATATCACAGTGGCCTGAAATTGTACAGTGGCGCTGTTGCTACACGATCCTATGGACAACTCTGGTCAGTTGACCATAAATCTCCATAGGATGGTGTAGCAACAGCGCCACTGTACAATTTCAGGCCACTGTGATATTGCACCTAAAAAATTCAACTTTGAAAATTAATAACTTTTGAATGAAAGACCTCTCAGCAGTGGGAGTACTCTTGTTTTACTCAGGGGGATAAACCCAACAACATATTTTTTTTTACATTTTAAGTATTACTATCCCTTTAAAGGGATAGTAATGTTTCATAATAAAAGCAGCTCTAATTAATCATCATAGTATTTGGACTTTGGAAAGTGTTATTTCAGTTCTGTCAGAGTTGTAGTTCAGGAGTAATTCAATGACAAAGTGTCCCCCTCCCGCCCCTTTTACTGATGTCACACTCTTCAGCTAGAGCAGAAGGGAGGTGCCCAGGTAGACTGCAGAGAGGGACAATCTTCAGTTAAGATAAGGGAAAAACCTGAAAAACTTGTCAAGGGGGGCAGGGATTTCATTGTTTTAATAGAAATAAGAGTGTCCCCTTCTGTTATCTGTCTGGTCTATGGACTGGATTCCAAATCTGAGAAGAGATTGCTTACACTAGGTGAAAGGGGCGGGAGGGGGACACTTTGCTTGTGAATATCTCATAAACCATAAAGGTTTGAGAGATAAGACTTATATCATTCTTCATGTTTTTTTAATGCCTACAAAATAAAATAAAGTTAAAACTAAGTATTACTATCCCTTTAACCCCTAGAGTGCCAGCTACTTACGCCGTACGAGTGGACACAGCTGTACCTGCTGTGCCACGCTCGTACGGCGTAAGAGTGAAATGCGGTCACTGCATGAGCCGGTATAACCAGCATGCAGTGGCCGCATTTAAAAAAAAAAAAAAGCGTGGCACTCGTGGGGAGGCATGAGGATCACTCCTCATGCCTCCCCAGTTATTGATCTCCCAGCCGATCGTGCTGGGAGATCAATAAACACAAAGGAGAAACGGAGTTTCTCCTTCCCCCTCTCTCCTACCCGAACTTCCGGGTAGGAGTGGGCGGGACCGGGGGAAGCCTCCCAACGTCATCGGTGACATGGTCGTTAGGGACGTTTCCCCAGTCCTGTTCACTCCTACCGGTGGTAGGAGAGAAGGGCAGGAGACACCAGGAGGAGTCCTGATGTCCCCCACGAGGTCTGAAGAGTTTAAAAAAATAATAATAATAAAAGTAACCCTGTGAGTGCCACAGGGTCCCCAGCACATTGCTTTGCAATGTGCTGGAGACCCCTATGGCACTCACAGGGTCACTTCCTTTGGGGGTATTTTTTTTTCTAAAGACCTCATTGGGGGGATCAGGGGGGGTCCTGATGCCCCTCAATGAGGTCTATAATTAAAAAAAAATATATAAAAAAAATTAACCCTGTGTGTGCCACAGGGGGGGGTCCAATGCACCCCCCTCCTGTGGCACACACAGGGCTTTTATCATTACTTTGTTACCACAGATTGTTGGGGGGCCATCAGGATTGGTCCTGTTGGCCCCCCAACAAGCTCTGATTACAAAGTAATGATAAAAAAAAAATAACCCTCTGAGTGCCACAAGGGTCCAATGCATTGCTTTGCAATGCGCTGGATACCCCTGTGGCACTCACAGGGACATTTATTTTGATTTTTTTTTTATTTGGTAAGACCTCATTGGGGGCATCATGGGGGTCCTGATACCCCTCAATGATGTCTATAATAAAAAAAAGTAAATTAAAAAAAAAATTAACCCTGTGTGTGCCACAGGGGGGCCAATGCAGCCCCCCTTCTGCGGCACACACAGGGCTTTTATCATTACTTTGTTATCAGAGATTGTTGGGGGGTCATCAGGATTGGTCCTAATGGCCCCCCAACAAGCTCTGATTACAAAGTAATGATAAAAAAAAATTAACCCTCTGAGTGCCACAAGGATCCAATGCATTGCTTTGCAATGCACTGGAGACCCCTGTGGCACTCACAGGGTCACTCTGTTTGTGGACATATTTTTTTTTTTACTAAGACTTCAATGGGGAGGGATCAGGGGGTCCTGATGTCCCTCAATGAGGTATATAATAAAAAAAATTAAATCAAAAATTAACCCTGTGTGTGCCACTGGGAGGGGGGTTCAATGCAGACCCCCTTCCTGTGGTACACACAGGACTTTTTATCATTACTTTGTGATCAGAGCTTGTTTGGTGGCCATCTGAATACAAAGTAACGATAAAAAAATTAACCCTTTGTGTGCTGGACACCCCTGTGGCACATACAGGATTTTTTCTCCCTTTTTTTTTTATTTAGACCTCATTGTATGGGTTCTATTGCCCCCAACGAGGTCTACACAAAAATATTGGGGGAAAAAGCCCCAAAAAATGCACGTGCAACAGGAAGGATGTCCAACGCAGTGCTTTGTATGAGGGGACATACAGTGCACAATGGTAGTCAGAGATCTCCCATACACACTATCAGACACTGCCTCACCATCACCACCATCCTTGCTCCTCTGCTCATACCCACACACACTGCCTAATCCCTCACCCTCTCACACATTTTGTTATACTTGTAGTCACAGGTCCGCACGTACACCAGCTGACGCCCTAGCTTCTTTCATCTGTTAGCCATAAAATCACACATACACTGTTTGCTTTCCCATTTCTGTTTCACTGGTAGCTACGCTCCTGTAGCGTAAATTGGTATGTCAACCCAGAGCAGTGGGGTAAGATTTTTTTTGGCTGGCAAGAAGTCCTCCTAGGAAATCCCACGCCATTGAACCATTTTAGTATCTTTGAAGTGACTGATATGTAAAACAAATGTTTGTTTTTCTTTCCTGTAGCACCACATTCTGGAAATAGTTGTGCCAACTAACTTAGGGGTAAAAAGGCAAGTGACCCCTCATTAGATGCGGCAGGTTGTCTTCTTTCCAAAATGGTATGGTTTATCTACATTTTCTTCAATTCTGAAGGTGTTATAGCCATTTTCGTACAGGCAAGTCAGGTTTGAGAAAATGTTTGAAACATCAGAGTTTGTAGTAGGTGTAGTTTTCTACTTCTAGCACCCCCTAAGGTAGTTCAACTCATACCAATGGGGTGTCGTTTGACTCCTAAGAGCACTAGCTAAGGAATGCAGTTGAAAATTCCAAGGTTTTTACAGAGCGCCATACATTTGAAGGGGCAGAAATGTAAGAAAATGACTTTTGTTCATTAGCGCCACCTCCTGGAAGCATTTGTGCATACCAGCCTTTGGGTAAGAAGGCAAGTCACCCATCATTAGATGCAGCAGGGTGTCTTCTTTTCAAAATGGTATGGTTTGTGTACCCTTTCTTCACTTCTGTAGTTGTTATAACCATTTGTGTACAGACAATTAATGTTTGAGAAAATGTTAGAAAAATTTGAGGTTGTAGTAGGTGTCGTTTTGCACTTCTAGCGCCCCCTGAGATAGTTAAACTCATACCAATGGAGTGTCATTTTTCTCCTAAGAGCACTAGCTAATGAATACAGTTGGAAATGCCATGTTTTTCACAAATTTCAGTACATTTGAAGGGGCAGAAATGTAAGAAAATGCCTTTTTTTTCCATTAGCGCCACCTTCTGGAGGCATTTGTGCACTCCAGGCTTTGGATAACAAGACAAGTCACCCATCATTAGATGCGGCAGGGTGTCTTCTTTTCAAAATGGTATGGTTTGTGTACCCTTTCTTCACTTCTGTAGTTGTTATAACCATTTGTGTACAGACAAGTAATGTTTGAGAAAATGTTAGAAAAATTTAAGGTTGTAGTAGGTGTCGTTTTGCACTTCTAGCGCCCCCTGAGGTAGTTAAACTCATACCAATGGGGTGTCATTTTTCTCCTAACAGCACTAGCTAATGAATACAGTTGGAAATGCCATGGTTTTCACAAATTTCAGTACATTTGAAGGGGCATAAATGTAAGAAAATACCTTTTTTTTTCATTAGTGCCACCTTCTGGAGGCATTTGTGCACTCCAGGCTTTGGGTAACAAGGCAAGTCACCCATCATTAGATGCGGCAGGGTGTCTTCTTTCCAAAATGGTATGGTTTGTGTAGCCTTTCTTCACTTCTGTAATTGTTATAACCATTTTTGTACAGACAAGTAATGTTTGAGAAAATGTTAGAAAAATAAGAGGTTGCAATAGGTGTAGTTTTGTACTTGTAGTGCCCCCTGAGGTAGGTGAACTCATAACAATGGGGTGTCATTTTTCTCCTAAGAACACTAGCTAATGAATACAGTTGGAAATGCCATGGCTTTCACAAATTTCAGTACATTTGAAGGGGCAGAAATGTAAGAAAATGCCTTTTCTTTTCATTAGCGCCACCTTCTGGAGGCATTTGTGCACTCCAGGCTTTGGGTAACAAGGCAAGTCACCCATCATTAGATGCGGCAGGGTGTCTTCTTTTCAAAATGGTATGGTTTGTGTAGCCTTTCTTCACTTCTGTAATTGTTATAACCATTTTTGTACAGACAAGTAATGTTTGAGAAAATGTTAGAAAAATTAGAGGTTGCAATAGGTGTAGTTTTGTACTTGTAGCTTCCCCTGAGGTAGGTGAACTCATACCAATGGGGTGTCATTTTTCTCCTAAGAGCACTAGCTAATGAATACAGTTGGAAATGCCATGGCTTTCACAAATTTCAGTACATTTGAAGGGGCAGAAATGTAAGAAAATGCTTTTTTTTTCATTAGCGCCATTTTCTGGAGGTATTTGTGCACTCCAGGCTTGGGGTAACAAGGCAAATCACCCATCATTAGATGCGGCAGGGTGTCTTCTTTTCAAAATGGTATGGTTTGTGTAGCCTTTCTTCACTTCTGTAATTGTTATAACCATTTTTGTACAGACAAGTAATGTTTGAGAAAATGTTAGAAAAATTAGAGGTTGCAATAGGTGTAGTTTTGAACTTGTAGCTCCCCCTGAGGTAGGTGAACTCATACCAATGGGGTGTCATTTTTCTCCTAAGAGCACTAGCTAATGAATCCAGTTGGAAATGCCATGGCTTTCACAAATTTCAGTACATTTGAAGGGGCAGAAATGTAAGAAAATGCCTTTTTTTTTCATTAGCGCCACTTTCTGGAGGCATTTGTGCGCTCCAGGCTTGGGGTAACAAGACAAATCACCCATCATTAGATGCGGCAGGGTGTCTTCTTTTCAAAATGGTATGGTTTGTGTAGCCTTTCTTCACTTCTGTAATTGTTATAACCATTTTTGTACAGACAAGTAATGTTTGAGAAAATGTTAGAAAAATTAGAGGTTGCAATAGGTGTAGTTTTGAACTTGTAGCGCCCCCTGAGGTAGGTGAACTCATAACAATGGGGTGTCATTTTTCTCCTAAGAGCACTAGCTAATGAATCCAGTTGGAAATGCCATGGTTTTCACAAATTTCAGTACATTTGAAGGGGCAGAAAAGTAAGAAAATGCCTTTTTTTTTCATTAGCGCCACCTTCTGGAGGCATTTGTGCACTCCATGCTTTGGGTAACAAGGCAAGTCACCCATCATTAGATGCGGCAGGGTGTCTTCTTTTCAAAATGGTATGGTTTGTGTAGCCTTTCTTCACTTCTGTAATTGTTATAACCATTTTTGTACAGACAAGTAATGTTTTAGAAAATGTTAGAAAAATTAGAGGTTGCAATAGGTGTAGTTTTGTACTTGTAGCTCCCCCTGAGGTAGGTGAACTCATACCAATGGGGTGTCATTTTTCTCCTAAGAGCACTAGCTAATGAATACAGTTGGAAATGCCATGGCTTTCACAAATTTCAGTACATTTGAAGGGGCAGAAATGTAAGAAAATGCCTTTTTTTTTCATTAGCGTCACTTTCTGGAGGCATTTGTGCACTCCAGGCTTGGGGTAACAAGACAAATCACCCATCATTAGATGCGGCAGGGTGTCTTCTTTTCAAAATGGTATGGTTTGTGTAGCCTTTCTTCACTTCTGTAATTGTTATAACCATTTTTGTACAGACAAGTAATGTTTGAGAAAATGTTAGAAAAATTAGAGGTTGCAATAGGTGTAGTTTTGAACTTGTAGCGCCCCCTGAGGTAGATGAACTCATAACAATGGGGTGTCATTTTTCTCCTAAGAGCACTAGCTAATGAATCCAGTTGGAAATGCCATGGTTTTCACAAATTTCAGTACATTTGAAGGGGCAGAAAGTAAGAAAATGCCTTTTTTTTTTCATTAGCGCCACCTTCTGGAGGCATTTGTGCACTCCAGGCTTTGGGTAACAAGGCAAGTCACCCATCATTAGATGCGGCAGGGTGTCTTCTTTTCAAAATGGTATGGTTTGTGTAGCCTTTCTTCACTTCTGTAATTGTTATAACCATTTTTGTACAGACAAGTAATGTTTGAGAAAATGTTAGAAAAATTAGAGGTTGCAATAGGTGTAGTTTTGTACTTGTAGCTCCCCCTGAGGTAGGTGAACTCATACCAATGGGGTGTCATTTTTCTCCTAAGAGCACTAGCTAATGAATACAGTTGGAAATGCCATGCCGTTCACAAATTTCAGTACATTTGAAGGGGCAGAAATGTAAGAAAATGCCTTTTTTTTTCATTAGCGCCACTTTCTGGAGGCATTTGTGCACTCCAGGCTTGGGGTAACAAGGCAAATCACCCATCATTAGATGCGGCAGGGTGTCTTCTTTTCAAAATGGTATGGTTTGTGTAGCCTTTCTTCACTTCTGTAATTGTTATAACCATTTTTGTACAGACAAGTAATGTTTGAGAAAATGTTAGACAAATTAGAGGTTGCAATAGGTGTAGTTTTGAACTTGTAGCGCCCCCTGAGGTAGATGAACTCATAACAATGGGGTGTCATTTTTCTCCTAAGAGCACTAGCTAATGAATCCAGTTGGAAATGCCATGGTTTTCACAAATTTCAGTACATTTGAAGGGGCAGAAAAGTAAGAAAATGCCTTTTTTTTTTCATTAGCGCCACCTTCTGGAGGCATTTGTGCACTCCAGGCTTTGGGTAACAAGGCAAGTCACCCATCATTAGATGCGGCAGGGTGTCTTCTTTTCAAAATGGTATGGTTTGTGTAGCCTTTCTTCACTTCTGTAATTGTTATAACCATTTTTGTACAGACAAGTAATGTTTGAGAAAATGTTAGAAAAATTAGAGGTTGCAATAGGTGTAGTTTTGTACTTGTAGCTCCCCCTGAGGTAGGTGAACTCATACCAATGGGGTGTCATTTTTCTCCTAAGAGCACTAGCTAATGAATACAGTTGGAAATGCCATGGCGTTCACAAATTTCAGTACATTTGAAGGGGCAGAAATGTAAGAAAATGCCTTTTTTTTTCATTAGCGCCACTTTCTGGAGGCATTTGTGCACTCCAGGCTTGGGGTAACAAGGCAAATCACCCATCATTAGATGCGGCAGGGTGTCTTCTTTTCAAAATGGTATGGTTTGTGTAGCCTTTCTTCACTTCTGTAATTGTTATAACCATTTTTGTACAGACAAGTAATGTTTGAGAAAATGTTAGAAAAATTAGAGGTTGCAATAGGTGTAGTTTTGAACTTGTAGCGCCCCCTGAGGTAGGTGAACTCATAAAAATGGGGTGTCATTTTTCTCCTAAGAGCACTAGCTAATGAATCCAGTTGGAAATGCCATGGTTTTCACAAATTTCAGTACATTTGAAGGGGCAGAAAAGTAAGAAAATGACTTTTTTTTCATTAGCGCCACCTTCTGGAGGCATTTGTGCACTCCAGGCTTTGGGTAACAAGGCAAGTCACCCATCATTAGATGCGGCAGGGTGTCTTCTTTTCAAAATGGTATGGTTTGTGTAGCCTTTCTTCACTTCTGTAATTGTTATAACCATTTTTTTACAGACAAGTAATGTTTGAGAAAATGTTAGAAAAATTAGAGGTTGCAATAGGTGTAGTTTTGTACTTGTAGCTCCCCCTGAGGTAGGTGAACTCATACCAATGGGGTGTCATTTTTCTCCTAAGAGCACTAGCTAATGAATACAGTTGGAAATGCCATGGCTTTCACAAATTTCAGTACATTTGAAGGGGCAGAAATGTAAGAAAATGCCTTTTTTTTTCTTTAGCGCCACTTTCTGGAGGCATTTCTGCACTCCAGGCTTGGGGTAACAAGACAAATCACCCATCATTAGATGCGGCAGGGTGTCTTCTTTTCAAAATGGAATGGTTTGTGTACCCTTTCTTCACTTCTGTAATTGTTATAACCATTTTTGTACAGACAAGTAATGTTTGAGAAAATGTTAGAAAAATTAGAGGTTGCAATAGGTGTAGTTTTGTACTTGTAGCTCCCCCTGAGGTAGGTGAACTCATACCAATGGGGTGTCATTTTTCTCCTAAGAGCACTAGCTAATGAATACAGTTGGAAATGCCATGGCTTTAACAAATTTCAGTACATTTGAAGGGGCAGAAATGTAAGAAAATGCCTTTTTTTTTCTTTAGCGCCACTTTCTGGAGGCATTTGTGCACTCTAGGCTTGGGGTAACAAGACAAATCACCCATCATTAGATGCGGCAGGGTGTCTTCTTTTCAAAATGGAATGGTTTGTGTAGCCTTTCTTCACTTCTGTAATTGTTATAACCATTTTTGTACAGACAAGTAATGTTTGAGAAAATGTTAGAAAAATTAGAGGTTGCAATAGGTGTAGTTTTGAACTTGTAGCGCCCCCTGAGGTAGGTGAACTCATAACAATGGGGTGTCATTTTTCTCCTAAGAGCACTAGCTAATGAATCCAGTTGGAAATGCCATGGTTTTCACAAATTTCAGTACATTTGAAGGGGCAGAAAAGTAAGAAAATGCCTTTTTTTTTCATTAGCGCCACCTTCTGGAGGCATTTGTGCACTCCAGGCTTTAGGTAACAAGGCAAGTCACCCATCATTAGATGCGGCAGGGTGTCTTCTTTTCAAAATGGTATGGTTTGTGTAGCCTTTCTTCACTTCTGTAATTGTTATAACCATTTTTTTACAGACAAGTAATGTTTGAGAAAATGTTAGAAAAATTAGAGGTTGCAATAGGTGTAGTTTTGTACTTGTAGCTCCCCCTGAGGTAGGTGAACTCATACCAATGGGGTGTCATTTTTCTCCTAAGAGCACTAGCTAATGAATACAGTTGGAAATGCCATGGCTTTCACAAATTTCAGTACATTTGAAGGGGCAGAAATGTAAGAAAATGCCTTTTTTTTTCTTTAGCGCCACTTTCTGGAGGCATTTGTGCACTCCAGTCTTGGGGTAACAAGACAAATCACCCATCATTAGATGCGGCAGGGTGTCTTCTTTTCAAAATGGAATGGTTTGTGTAGCCTTTCTTCACTTCTGTAATTGTTATAACCATTTTTGTACAGACAAGTAATGTTTGAGAAAATGTTAGAAAAATTAGAGGTTGCAATAGGTGTAGTTTTGTACTTGTAGCTCCCCCTGAGGTAGGTGAACTCATACCAATGGGGTGTCATTTTTCTCCTAAGAGCAGTAGCTAATGAATACAGTTGGAAATGCCATGGCTTTCACAAATTTCAGTACATTTGAAGGGGCAGAAATGTAAGAAAATGCCTTTTTTTTCATTAGCGCCACTTTTTGGAGGCATTTGTGCACTCCAGGCTTGGGGTAACAAGACAAATCACCCATCATTAGATGTGGCAGGGTGTCTTCTTTTCCAAATGGTATGGTTTGTGTAGCCTTTCTTCACTTCTGTAATTGTTATAGCCATTTTTGTACAGACAAGTAATGTTTGAGAAAATGTTAGAAAAATTAGAGGTTGCAATAGGTGTAGTTTTGTACTTGTAGCTGCCCCTGAGGTAGGTGAACTCATACCAATGGGGTGTCATTTTTCTCCTAAGAGCACTAGCTAATGAATACAGTTGGAAATGCCATGGCGTTCACAAATTTCAGTACATTTGAAGGGGCAGAAATGTAAGAAAATGCCTTTTTTTTTCTTTAGCGCCACTTTCTGGAGGCATTTGTGCACTCCAGGCTTGGGGTAACAAGACACATCACCCATCATTAGATGCGGCAGGGTGTCTTCTTCTCAAAATGGAATGGTTTGTGTAGCCTTTCTTCACTTCTGTAATTGTTATAACCATTTTTGTACAGACAAGTAATGTTTGAGAAAATGTTAGAAAAATTAGAGGTTGCAATAGGTGTAGTTTTGTACTTGTAGCTCCCCCTGAGGTAGGTGAACTCATACCAATGGGGTGTCATTTTTCTCCTAAGAGCACTAGCTAATGAATCCAGTTGGAAATGCCATGGCTTTCACAAATTTCAGTACATTTGAAGGGGCAGAAATGTAAGAAAATGCTTTTTTTTTCATTAGCGCCACTTTCTGGAGGCATTCGTGCACTCCAGGCTTGGGGTAACAAGACAAATCACCCATCATTAGATGCGGCAGGGTGTCTTCTTTTCAAAATGGAATGGTTTGTGTAGCCTTTCTTCACTTCTGTAATTGTTATAACCATTTTTGTACAGACAAGTAATGTTTGAGAAAATGTTAGAAAAATTAGAGGTTGCAATAGGTGTAGTTTTGAACTTGTAGCGCCCTCTGAGGTAGGTGAACTCATAACAATGAGGTGTCATTTTTCTCCTAAGAGCACTAGCTAATGAATCCAGTTGGAAATGCCATGGTTTTCACAAATTTCAGTACATTTGAAGGGGCAGAAAAGTAAGAAAATGCCTTTTTTTTTCATTAGCGCCACCTTCTGGAGGCATTTGTGCACTCCAGGCTTTGGGTAACAAGGCAAGTCACCCATCATTAGATGCGGCAGGGTGTCTTCTTTTCAAAATGGTATGGTTTGTGTACCCTTTCTTCACTTCTGTAATTGTTATAGCCATTTTTGTACAGACAAGTAATGTTTGAGAAAATGTTAGAAAAATTAGAGGTTGCAATAGGTGTAGTTTTGTACTTGTAGCTCCCCCTGAGGTAGGTGAACTTATACCAATGGGGTGTCATTTTTCTCCTAAGAGCACTAGCTAATGAATACAGTTGGAAATGCCATGGCTTTCACAAATTTCAGTACATTTGAAGGGGCAGAAATGCAAGAAAATGCCTTTTTTTTCATTAGCGCCACATTCTGGAGGCATTTGTGCACTCCAGGCTTGGGGTAACAAGACAAATCACCCATCATTACATGCGGCAGGATGTCTTCTTTTCAAAATGGTATGGTTTGTGTACCCTTTCTTCACTTCTGTAATTGTTATAACCATTTTTGTACAGACAAGTAATGTTTGGGAAAATGTTAGAAAAATTAGAGGTTGCAATAGGTGTAATTTTGTACTTGTAGCGCCCCCTGAGGTAGGTGAACTCATACCAGTGGGGTGTCATTTTTCTCCTAAGAGCACTAGCTAATGAATACAGTTGGAAATGCCATGGTTTTCACACATTTTAGTACATTTGAAGGGGCAGAAATGTAAGAAAATGCCTTTTTTTTCATTAGCGCCATCTTCTGGAGGCATTTGTGCACACCAGGCTTGGGGTAACAAGGAAAGTCACCCCTCATTAGATGCAGTAGGTTGTCTACTTTCCAGAAATATATAGTTTTATATAGTTATTCCACTGTTTTAGGGTAGATTTATCACAAAAACCCTAGAATGAGCATTTTAGTTTATAAAGTTGAAAATGTAATTTTGCTCTGCTGGTGATTAGGGATCTATGCAAGCCATGGACTTAGGTAAAACTATACAAATTTGGTATATTTTTACTCGGGGGACTCAGGGATTTTTCAAATAATTGAAACTTTTTCAATCAAGATAAATGTTTTTGATACATAGTATGTGATTTTAGCAAAATGAGTAAATTTTCACTTTTTTTAGTTATTATGACATCATAGCTTTTTGCACGATGTAAAATTCTCTTCATGTTAGGTACCACAAGAAAGCTCAATTTGTTCTGAAAAAAACAATATATAGTTTTCCATATGTATCTAAAAATCCCCAGAGGAAATCAAGCCTAAATGGAAGGATAGCAAAAATGCTGAAAAAGTGTCTGGCCTGTAGGGTACAGACAATGGCCCAAGCCTCTGGCACTGAAGGGGTTAAGTAAGAGGTGCAGACTATATAGATTAGTGCAGAGGGAATCAGCTCTATGTGGTATTAGCAAAACAAATCTGATTGCATAGCTCCAAAAAAGTTATATGCATTTAATTGTATACCAGCTGATTGTTTGAATGGTAAATTATCTAAATGATTAGATTAATGTGATTATCTATAAAGTCTTTTGACACGCCTAATTATATTGCATAGCATAACTCCTTGAGTTTACCTAGTAGTTAATGTTGGATCTTAGTTGTGAAGTACTAAGGAGTTAGATTCATTGCTCCTTTTTATTACTTTATGTTTTTATTATTATATATTAGTATTTGAATCAATAGAGAGTTGCATCAGCACCTTTGAGTATTAAATGTTAGTGCTTCTAAATATTCGTATTTAGAAACACATAGAAATATAAATTAGTGTGTGAAAGGAGTTTGCATAACTACTTATTATGGTGGATTATTTGAATTTTTATATCCTTTGGTTAAAGAAATGTTAGTTTCTCTTATGTTTTCTTATTTTAAAATATATCCCAGAGTACCTTTGCTTTCAATTTTCTCAGTGATGGTGTCTATTTATTCATCCCCCCAAATACTGTTATTCACTTTTACTTCTCTTAGTTTTCACGGTGATGATATCTATTTTCATGAACATTCATAAAAGAATTGTATTCCCTTATACTTTTCCTGGTTCTCACAGTATAATATTCCTCTATGGGATATTTCATTTCAAAAGCACCACAAGTCTATTTCCTCATTACGTTCCACTGGGGACATTTGTAATTTGAATATGCAAAAATTTTCTCCTTGTGCTAAAGTCTAAGGGCATTTTTTCAAGCACAGTAAGCTATTCAAATGCCTGTGCTGTGAAAAAATACCAACAAAAAAAAGAGCCGTCGTGTGATATAGTTAAGAGGTGTTTTCACCCATAGAAAATGATGAAAACACCGTAATTATCAATTTAAATGTCTGTGTTAGCCATGAAAACCCGATAAGGGACTCAAGTTATCTCAGGAAAGTTAAGACCCGTATTTTTTTCAACTTGAGTCCCTTATTGGCTCTTCACACAGCCGACGCAGAAAATTGAATGAAAAATAAGTTAAAGTCAAAATGTTATGGGGCCCGAAGCCCCATATCAATACATACAAAGTATGAAAAATGTGTCAAAGGTTAGTAGAATTAACTCTATGAGTGCCAGTGGGGTATAATTACCCCACCGGCATTCATAGAGTTAACCCGACTGAAAAAAATAAATCTCATTAAAAGTAACACTTACGATTAATCCTGATGTCCAGCGGAGTCCTCAGCTTCCTGGTCACAGGGCCAGCACCAGCTATATGCGAGGTAAGCGCTGGCATAGGGCACACATTCTCTGGGGGCGCATCAGGGCCCACCCTCCCTCCCGCTCACCACTTACTGCTCAAGTAAAAAGAAAAAGTATGTTTCAGTGCCCTCCCTTGCCTGGATATTTTTTTTTAATGTAGCACAGTGATACCCATTTCTCTCTCCCCCTCCGCTCCTTCAGTCCTGGACCAGGATTGAAGGAGCGGAGGGGGAGAGAGAAATGGGCATCTCTGTGCTACATGAAAAAATAGCCAGCCAAGGAAGAGCACCGAAACATACTCACTGGGAGAGAGAGACGTGCACCGGGAAGAGTAAGTGGAAGGGGGGTCAAGAGGGGATAAAGAGTCAGACGGGGGAAGAAAGTGTCAAAGTGGGGAATAACAGTCAAGAGGGGATCAAGAGTCAGATGGGGGAGAGAGAGTCAAAGGGGGGATCAACAGTAAAAAGGGGGATCAAGAGTCAGATGGGGAGAGAGAGAGTCAAAGGGGGATCAGCAGTCAAGAGGGGGATCAAGAGTCAGATGGGGAGAGAGAGAGTTAAAGGGGGGGATCAACAGTCAAAAGGGGGAGAGAGTCAAAGTGGGTGAGAGTCACATATAGAGAACATACACTCTGTCACACTGATACCCATATAGAGAAGCACACACACATACTTACACACTGATATCCTTACAGAGACTCACACACACTGACACACTTATATACATATAGGGAACACACACTGACACACTTACATACATACAAGGAACACATACTCACACACATACACATATAGAGAACACACACACAAACTGACACTTATACACATATAGGGAACACACAAACACACTGACACTTAAACACATACAGGGCGGGGCATAAAGGGGTAGGACACAAGGGGTGGAGCCAAGGAGCGGCAAAATTAGGTTTTGCCTAGGGTGGCAAAAATCCTTTCACCAGCCCTGCCTGGTCATCTTATGTCCTTCTCTTCAGTCTTCTCTTCATTCTTCTCTTCTATCTTCTGCCTTCTCTTCTATCTGCTTCCTTCTCTTCAATCTTCTTTCTTTTTAGCTGTAAAAATAAAAAAAAGTATTAACAGAATAAACTATACATCGTTAACCCCTTGAGTAGCAGAGGGGTACACAATGCAGTGCAAAGCAATGTCTTGCGGACCTCTCTTGGATCAAAGGGCTAAACAATGTATTACGTGCCCAGGAATAAATCAATATGCCCCCATGAAGTGTCTAAACATAAGCCATCATAATAAATCGTGCACCAATAAGATATGTAAGTCAAAAATATTTATAATAATATTATACGTAGCGTTTTTAACTGTCTTCTCTGCTGTGTGTGGCCACAGAGGTGGTGGCAACGGAGACAGTGCCCTGTGCCACCGGTTCCCCTCCTCTCGGGCCGATGCCCAATCCACAGTGAGAGAATTTGAACAGAGACTGCCTTACATGTGGGCAGACTGTGATCCAATTCCCTCACAGCCATTGGCTGAGATGTGATTACCACATCCCAGCCAATCAGACTTGAGTGACTATGCTTTAAGAGATTTAGACCCCTGGGTCAAATGGCCTTGCTAAAACAGCCAGTAGGGCAAAAATGGCTAACGGCCCATTAACAACATGTGCTAACGGAGTCATTCAATTGCCCTAACAAATGTTGGGCAACAGAAACGGACTTGTGGACAAACGTCCATTGCTAAATAGTGTGAATAATTGGAACATCAAAGGAAAAGCTCTAACAATCAGTGCTTAACACACTGTCTAGCACCGACCGTGAGTTCAACACACAGTCATCCTCCCAAACACTAACCCTACACTACCCCTAACAGTGAAGTGCAACAATACTAGCCCTAACACTAGCCTAACACCCACAGCTGTATAATACTTACCTATAATCCACTGTCCATCTTCTTCTGTCATCTTCTATCTTCCATATTCTTTCTCTCCATCTTCTGTCTTCTTCTCTTCTGTCTTCTTCTCTTCATCCTTGTATCAAATATGTATCTTAAAGAAAAAAAGTAAACATAAAATACGCTCCACAAATATAACTAATATGTGCAGGAGTTAACCAGACTGCCAGATGGGGTAAACAACGCATTGCAGAGCACTCAAAGGGTTAAAGTAATGGATCTAGTCTCAGTGGAAATATATCAGCATTTCCCCAAATCGAATAAAATGTTTCAAAGTCCACTGTGCTTTAAATTAATTTTCTTACCAAAGAGAAAATTTAACTTTTATATGGCCAGTCTCTGTTCAAAATGGCTCCCAGACGTCCATTAGCTGGGGTGTGTTCTTACGCAGCTCCTATCTGGATTCGTCATCCCCCCACTAGCAACCATGGAACCTCTGGACAAAGGATGCATCTTTTCCAACTCCATGATGTTTTCTACCTTGGACTTCCACTACGTCAGCAAGGGTACAGTAATAGTTTCCCAATGTACCAAGATTAGTGCTCTGGAGAAATTAAGAAGGACATAAAGGACTCTGTGCTGGAGCCCCAGTTTCCTGGAGCTAAACTAAAATCTATGAAGAGAGTGGTGGTAAGGGGCATGGGAACCCCTAAAATTCTGAACACTTCTCTCTGCACTCTCTTCCAGAAGGGTTGCATTGCTACACAGCCCCACCAAAGTGGAGGAATGTGCCTTTGCCGTCACAGCATCTCCAACACAGATCTGAAACTTGAATATAAATTTGTGATCAAAAGTGAGAGATATGATACCAACACGTAAGTATGTTATAATTCATTTCCCTAGTGGGATCATCTCGTGGGAGTAGGAAATGTATTCTAAGTAGAATTTTCCAGGTGTCCTTAGTTCAGGAGACCTCCAGTTCCGCCATTGTTCATGTAAATTGTTTTCTCATAGGGAAGCAGATTTGTAAGAAATTTGCGAAATATAAATAAAGGATGATAAGTTGTGTTGTCTGATGCAAGGAGGGTCTCAAAGAGTAGAAGTTCACTGGGAGTGAAGTCCTGTGTCACTAACTCTAGAAGGTAATGTTGTATCTGTCTATATTTCCAGTGGAAAGAATGCCCTAGATTGTAATTTCTGGAGGTCGATTCCTGTGACATAATACCGGTATCAAGTATTTGATTGCTTCAGGTATCACTATTTTCCTCCTCCCACTTCCAGAATCTACCGAGCTCCAGGCCGGGGTGGAAGTCTGGGTTTCCCCCGATTGAGAGACAAGGTGAGGGGTAGGGTGAGAAGTTATAATTGCAATTCCATGTTCCCCAGACCTTCAGGATTGAACATATGACCAGGTGTGCCGCAATCATATTTGGCCCAGAGCCCTGTTTAAAATAGAGGAGGTGACTCAGATTCAGTCCTAGTAGTCTTTGGTAGATGAGAGGCAGAGGTCTATACAGCGGGAAAGAATAGCTGCAGACCAGTAAGTTCGGACATCCAGGATGCCAATGCCTCCCTGTAAGAAGTCTCTGGTTACAGTTTCATGTGACAGTCGGGCCTTTTTATACTTCAGAACAAAATTATTAATTAAACTCTGCAGGGCTTTCAGATGTGTGGCCAGGAGACATGTAGGAACAGTTTGGAAAAGATATAGCAGTTTAGGAAGTTCAATCATTTTAATTAGATTTGCCCTCCCTAACCAGGAACATTTAGAGCGATTAATCTTAAAAGAGGAGATGCTCCCAAAGTAGTTGAGGAAGGTTAGAAGGGGTAGGAGAGACATCTCCTGTTTGCTATCAAAGAATAGAATGTCATCTGCAAAGCATGCTAATGTGTTTTTGGGGTCCGACAGACGAATCCCTGATATCAAAGCGTTAATTCTAATTGAGTTTAGCAAGGGTTCCATAGACCGATCTAAAAGCAGTTGTGATAATGGACATCCTTGTCTGGTCCTGTTGGTGATAGGGAACGAGCTGGAGAGAAAGCTGTTCGCTTTCACTTTGGCCATAGGTGAGATATATAAACTGAAAATGGCATGTTGAAAATGAGGGCCCAGTCGTATATTCTGTAGCACCTCCTTTAAATACATCCAACTTACTCTATCAAATACCTTCTTTGCATCTAGGGACAGCAAGTGGGAGGGCAAATTCTTGTGATTTGCCAGAGTGATCAAGTAGATGGCCTTGGTGGTATTATCTTTGGCTTCTCTACCTCTAACAAAGTGAGGGAGGTAAAGGTTGGAGCCCAACAGCAAGTAATTTGTCCAAAATCTTTATATCCACATTCAGCAAATTGGCCAGTAGTTGCTGCATGAAGTAGTAGGGAGGGAAGTTCCAAAGAGTATGGAGTTAAATGCCTGAAGCATGTGAGGGGCTATCTCTGGAAGAAAGGTTTTATAATAGGATGTACTAAACCCATCAGGTCTGGGGCTCTTCCCTATTGGGGTAGTTTTGATTGCCCTAGTTAATTCAGTAAATGGGTGATCAAGAAGAGTGGCATCCTCTTCAGAGATTACCGGTACTTCTGCCTTGGCTAAAAACTCCCTAATGAGTTATAGTCATTCAGCAGGGGGTCCTGCGCTTCCTCTGGATGTAAGTTGTAGAGGAACTAATAGTAGGCAGAGAAAGCATCCACTATACCAGGAAAGGAGACTACATCGGATGTGGAGGCCTTATAAATCTTGTGAATATGAGTGGACGCACGCTTGACCTTGACCACCCTAGCCAAAGTTTGTCCGTATTTATCGCTAGATACCAACTATATTTAACCCACATGAATGACCGTTATACATTATATAGCAGGATATTAGCTAGATCTTGTCGAAGAGTGCACAGTGTCTGCAGGTCTCCTTCCGCTAAGGATTATTTTTGTTTTGCCTCCAATGCCGCAATTCGGTCCAGCAGTTCAACAGTGGTGCACCAATACAGTTTACATTTTGCTCTCCCAATTTAATAAATTCACCTCGGATAACACATATGTATGCCTCCCACACGATGTGTTCTGGCAGGTTTCACTTGTAGCATTCCTTTGAAAGTAATCTGTCAACACGGTCTTAATGACTAAGATCGAGTTGGGCAATTCTAAAAGCATTTTATTTAGTCTCCACATGGGGGAGGGAAGCAGACAGTGGAAAGGGGGAATGTGGCTGACACCGGGGCACTGTCCAAATAGGTCATAGTACGTGTTGCAGAGTCAATCACTTTGTGGACAGTATTTTGGGGCACAAAAATATAGTCATTGCGAGAGTATGTGTGGTGGAGTCTGGGTAGGTGTGTGTATTATCTCTATCTAAAAGGTGAGAAATATGGCATATGTCTATGAGGGAATTATCGCCCGTATGCATCGTAAGTAAGATTGGGGTAGAGAAGATTTACAAGAGTCTAAGTCTGGGAAAAGAGCTACACTGAGATCTCCTGCCAGAAATTTTAGCATAGAAGATTTAGCTTACAAGTTAGGAAGGGGAGTTGTTGGTCATTAGGGGCATAAATGTTAGCAAAGGTCACTAATGTATTAAACAGGAATCCTTTAAGAAATAGAAATCTTCCTTCCTCATCTCTCCAAACATCTATCATGCTCCATTGCAGGTCCCTACACAGTAGTATTCCTAGTCTGTTAGTTTTAGCAGGCGCACAAGAGGTCCACAGATACAACTTGGAGGTAAAATTGGGGGGCACCGCATTTTTGAAATGCATCTCCTTAATGAATACTATGTCTGATTTCTGTAGACTTGAAGTCTCTCAAGGCAATACCCCTTTTCTCAGGGGAGTTAAGACCCCCTGCATTAATGGTCATGAGCAAGAGAGGTCTGCTATTCATAGTAAGAGTCAGAGGTGTCCAGCTTTTCAGTCAGGGCAATATGGGCAATGTCATGCCATGGGATAACTCTTGAGTATATACCCCACTCTCTCCGAGGGCTATACAATTTAGTAACGGGGGAATTTAAGGAGTAGTGACAGAAAATAAATAACAAGAAAGTAAAACAATAGTAACTGTGAGTAGGTCCTTTGAGCCTGTGCAGCCCAAGGGCCCATCAAAACTGAGCACAAATTAGGCCAGAAGGCCCAGGGGGAAGTATTTGTCTGGCAGTGGGGAATGACACTAACGTTTGACATCAATAGCGTAAAAACTGAATAATACTCAAAATAACATTGGTTTGGCTGTCATCAGTGCATTTAACTGGGTAAAAATTGAGGTGAGTTGGCGTGAAAAAGGGGGTGGGGCAGAGGTGAGCACCATCCAGCACACCAGGCCACTCAGAAGAATATAGGAACCAATGTACTAGAGGTAGCCCACCCCCAAGGAGAGGTTATGTCATATATGGGACTCTATAGTCAGATTAGACAAGGACGTTTAGAGAAGGCCACAACAATTATCTCACAACCAAACCAAGGGGGGATGGGCCCGAGCTAAAAATACTTCATCCCACCCCCTAGGAGAGCACCCCATCAAGAAAGCCAACAGTGAACCATAAAGCCATCTAGTAATTACCATTTATCAAGCCTAAAAGAAGGCAAACATAATATCAATCAGCACACATACTAAACATAAGTATAGTATATTAATCACGGGAAGTAGCCCAGGACTGAAGCCACCAAGTATCTACCTTTATCTACGAGTAACTGAACCCTGGTACCTCAACCCATGAAGAGTTCAGAGATTGGGTACAAGATCCCGGGAAAACAGGGATGTTTTAACACTCTCTGAGTCCTATATGACCAGTGCGGATCTCCGTGTCAGAGGTGCCATCACAGTGTCTGAGGCCTGAGCGTTCTTATTCCTAGTTCGTTTCTTGCTTTGGATCTCGACCTTATGCCACAGTTCTCTTTGTCGTTTTGGTTGTAGCGATGATGCCAATGGATGCAATATAGATAACTGACCTCCAAATTATGCAGGTATCGGGATCCCCAAGGTTTTATATAAAGCAGGGACATCTTCCATGTTCCTCAGTGTAGATGTCACTCTCTCTCTGGGCAGTGAGTAGGAAGGGAAATCCGCAACGGTATCTGTAACAGATACCTAAGTCCTTGGGCTAACGTAGACCATTGTTGCAGGTTTCTCCCTCCTGAGGTTGGCAGCCTTACCCGTACTGCTCCAGAGCTTGTAGCAGAGTGGAGAGCAAGAGAAGCTCCTTGACAACATTCTGTAGTAAAGAGACCGGACTCCTCCTTACTCCAAAACAAATACTAGTTTATTTTGGCAGAACAGCTCTTTTTATACACACATAACCATGTTAACTCACAAGGTTCAACAAAGAGTACAATTAGGATAAACATTCAGTGGGGACATGATACAAAGGACAAGACATGATTCAATTACTATATAAAGGGCTTGGACTGGGGACAGACAATGAAACAAAGTTGAGGGGCTAGAATACACAACACTTCACACAATGCCAGCAGGGTTGAAACATCTTTGAATATTCCGCTTCAACCCCTGGCCAATCCGGAGCTGGGAAACCTGTGGCATCACAACAGTCTTAAGCTTATCAGACCCTGTGGGTGGGAAGCCGACCGATCAATCCCTGGGCCGCCTACTTTTCCCCATGTTAACTCTATAGGGGAACTTTAACCTTGTCACCCAGGGCTTTGGTCAATCAGGAAGCTGCCTACTTTCCTATGTAAAATCTATGGGGCTTTTTGAACATGTTGCCCCGCACAGTAGCCAGACTACGGCCCATTATTGTTTGTGGATCTCAGTTTCTTTTTAGGGGTTTTGCATGGCGCCTAAAAGAGCCCCCAAGTAATGGCCTGTGGTCCGTTACAGTATCTTATACCTGCGGCCCAAAGGAAGTCTGTTAGGGCTTTAACTGATCTCCACTGCGACAGTGTTTGAAACCAAAGATCAGGTTATAACTGAACCAGCACCCCCGAAAACGTAATCTCCTCCTGATTATGGGCTGCTTGTAGGATGATTTCAATAGGCAGTAGATAACATCACTAGGCTTATCAGAAGGGCCACCTCATGGCTTGAGGGCTCTATGAACTCTTTCAAGTTCTGTTTCTGGAGCATCAGGTAGGGCTAAGATTTCAAAAAACAGCAACTTGAAATCCTTAGGAGGTACTGATTCTGGCATATTCTTTATGTGTACATTGCAACAGTGACTGCAGTTGTCTAAGTCATCCAGTTTACTCTGGAGAGTATTAATCAGATCTTCTTGCTGCAGCACCTTTGCTCTAAATTCTGACGTTGTTCCAAAAATTAAATTTACTCTTCTTCTAGGTCATGGATTTTACTGCCCAGTTGCTTGATATTTTTGCGGAGGTCCGTTATGTCGGACTTGACCATGTGCTTGACATCAACAAGAAGCTCCTTTCGATCCTCCTTCATAGGTAGGTGCGCAATATCATTTCTGGTCAGTGGGTTTGTCATAGTGAACAAACGAAGGTCTTGTAAGACTCGACTAGGAAGAAACTGGAATTGATACTATGTTGTCTACCAGTAGCTTGGGAGCAGTGGTAGTCCTGTATTAACCCTTGCTGCGGCAGAGCCGGAGTTAAAGGTGCAAGCCGCAAAGCCTGATAGCTGGATGGGTTATCACTGTCAACCACTCAATGTACAGGAGGATGAATAGCCAGCTGAGGCTGTGCTGCAAGATTTGTTTATGCGGGCTCTGAGACTCGTACAAACAAAGTCTATAGTAGGCTATAAGGAAAAAACAGGATCTGGGGCAGATAGGAAGCTGCGATTGGATAAGAAGAGTAGTAGTCGAAGACAGGCCAAGGTCAATGCCGGAGGGTAGGAGAACAGGGTTTGTCATAGTCAAGGAGATGTTGGTAACCAGAAGGTCAAAGAGACAGAATATGTCAAGAACAGTGTATGCAAACAATAAAAGTGCAAAACAGGGTGATCTAAAAGTGGAGTTTATTCACATAAATATAGGCGCAATAAAATAAATGCGTGTACAAGATTAAAGTAAGTAATGAGCTTATCTCTCTCTGTAGTCTTCCTATGGAGCTGTAGCTGTCACTCCTTCTCCTCCATAGAAGCCATCAATCAGACCAATGGAAACAATGAATCAGCGGAGTACGGAGTGACCAACGGACCTTATCTTACAAGATCCTTAGCGTCCTCAGTATTACCTCATAGGTATCCACGTTCCTTATGCCTAGTTATAATAATAATAATACTCTCTATGGGGAGTTCGGGCTCTACTAAGAGAGACATAGCCCATTATAAAAACACACAGTAAATCTATAAAATACCAGCCAACGCGTATCGCGGGCTTATCTGTCTGCTTCCTCAGGGCTTACAGACTACATTGTTTCCCTGAACTAAACAGACTTGCATCACATCCAGTTGTTAAGAAACATGCCCCGTCTCTATCCTACATTGATATTTAACTCTTTCTTGCCCATTTAATACCAAATTTTCACTATCGTCCAATACAGGTTACTGGTAACTCTGGGAGGCGTCAGTCCCCTTTAAGTAGGCAGGAACATTCTCTAAATGTATGCAGGGGGTGGAGCCTCCCTTCCCTCTCAGGCTGCAGTCTACCCAGCCTACCTCAGAATTGTTTGTTCCTTTGTGTGAACACACCAGGTGGAGAACATCTCGTCAGTTTTTAGTTTCTTTTTTATTTTTCTGTCAAATATGGAATACCACCATTAGGCGGGTTACCTTTACTGACAAATGCCCTCTCCAAAGTGGCTAGCTCAGTGTCCAGGGCCTTTTGGTGGACCTTAAGCCCTGAAGGGGGAATATCTTGGTTAAAAGTGCTTCCCCATGGATTACCTTTCTGAGGTAATTCTTACTACAGGGTAACCTGAAGACAGAAGATCTGCAGAAAGGTGAGCCACCCTTTGAGTGCTGAAGGTCCACTTGTCCCACAGTGTCCCTTAATTGGGCTTGTATTTGGGAGTTCTCATTGCGCACTCCGGCACTCATTGGGTGTATATGTGTATGTCTGTGGGTATTTGGAGCAGGTTTCTGCGGTAACTTAACCCTTCCTCTGCTGGTTTGACAGGTTTAATAGGGTTTTCTGGCACTTTTCTTACTGGATCAGTGTTTTCTCTATATGCATACATGTTCACTGCATGTGTTTCATGTTTTTAACTTGTAGTTTAACTTTTATTAAAATTGTGTACTGCGCCTTTAAGGCGCGCTTTACCACATAGATGCCATTGCTCCATTTACTTTCTATGGGTTAACACTGTCTGGGACGTATCTCTGTAACCGCTTCACACAGCGAATTCAGAGAGGGATCTTTTTAATTGTCTTCCCTTGCTCTATCATCTGGTTTATAGTTCAAGTGTGTTGGGGGCTTCGGGCACTGTTTTGGGGTACTTTTGGGGAAAAACTACATTTCCCATGAGCGCTTGATTCGCGCCTAATTTCTGATTGGCTCCCGTCGCGGCAGCCATTTTGGGCACTTTTCTCATTGAGTATCCTACACAGCGCTTGGACAATCCTTTTCTCCTCTGGAGATTGACCCTTCGCCTGCCAGAACAGTCTATATTTAGCGTTTCTGGGGTGAAATATCAATATTATACACTTCAATTGGGTGATTCATTGTACAGCTGGTTATTTTGACAATGTGAGAATGTCTATACCGCTGGTGCTAGGGGTTAGACTTAAGACTAAGGAAGTTGGGGTATCAGTATCCCCCATTGCGCATTGCTCTTCCTGTCACACAGGGCGACCTAGAGTGTTCTCTGGTCATTTCTGCCCAGCAGGTTTTGAAGTTCCTGGCAGCAACCCAGGGCCTTCCAGCCATGCTATTGAGCCAGATTGGGTGCGAGAGTTTAAGGCTGCAAATGGAGACCTCAGGTCCACTTTACAGCTCTTTACATCCCAGATACAGGGGGTAGTTCAATTATGGCAGACCCCCTCTATTATCAGATCCTCCCTGCCTCAACCGCTGGGAGCACCTGATTTGTCAGATTCTTCTGAGGAAGAATTGTTGCTAGATTCGAATGTTGAGGTTGGTGCTCTTTTGGAATCTTCCAGGTCTCTTAGGGGACCCATTTGAAGCTGATCCTGAAACCTCTACTGAGGGCCTGATCAGGGCTGTATTGTCCACTCTCAACATTCCATCGGTTCAGGGGGTTCCCTCTGATCCCTCTGATGTTTTTCAGATGCCTGCAAAGCCCCTTACTCATTTTCCTCCTAACCCAACTCTTGATTGTTTGGTTCTGACGCATGGACTACTACGGTCACGTCCTCATCAGTGTCTAGAAAGTTTGCTAAACTTTTCCCCTTTTCTGAAACAGAAATGACTGAATGGGTTCATCCCTCTAAGGTGGACGCACCCATATCTAGACTGCCTAAATCTACTGTCTTACATGTTTCTGATGCTTCTGCGCTGGAAGATTGGACTGATAAGTAACTTGAGGTTCCCCTCAAGTCCATTTTCTTTTTTATTGGCTCTGCTGTGCGTCCAGCCTTTGCTGTTGCATGGGTTATCAGGGCAGTTGCAGTCTGGACTGAGCAACTTACTATGGCAGTCTGCCAGGATGTGCCTATATTCGGAGAGATCGCATCTCCTTGCTATTATCTCTGTGGCTCAACATTATGTTTCTGCTGCTGCCTTTGATGCCATCCGCATGATGGCAAGGGCCTCCGCTATTCCTGTGGTGGTTGGGCGTGCGCATTGGCTTAAAATTTGGTCTGCTGTCACGGCTTCCAAAAAAAAAAAAAAAAAAGTTTTTCTTTCTTTGCCTTTTGAAGGTACTTCCTTGTTTGGATCCGAACTTAAGGAACTAATTAGCGAGGCCTCGGGTGTTAGAGTACTCTCCTACCCTTGGTCTTTAAAAAAAAAAAAAAAAAGTGGCCGTTTACACGTAACCGGTCCTTTCGTTCCTTTCACTCTGAGACACGTATGACGAACCAGGCGGTTCCATCTGGTCCGCGTTCCTCCTTCAAGCCCATGCACCAATTGCAGCCCAAGGCTGCATTCAAGCCCATGACTTCTTGACCGCTTCGGCATGACTCACCAACACCGTGGGATGATTCAGTGTCATGGACTTTTCTGGTGGTGTCTGTGGGATATAAGATCCCTTTCTTTTCTCTCCCACCTTTTCATCTTTATCTTTTTCGTTCTCCTCAAGAAGTCGAGTGATGCCATCTGTTCGAAGACGCTATTTAGACTCTTCTGGACTAGGTTGTCCTGGAACAAGTACCCCCTGCGGACAGGGGTTCAGGATTCTATTCAAGCCTTTTTGTGGTGACCAAAAAAAAAAAAAAAAAAAAAAGGGGACAGCGGATGCCGCCCTATTTTGGGTCTGTGAGATCTTAATTTGTAGTGAAGTCTCACTATCGTCGGGAGTCTCTGCTCACAGTATTCGCTGCCATGTCTCCGGGGGAGTTCCTTGCTTCTCTGGACCTTCAGGATGCGTATTGCACATCCCAATACATCTAGAGAGCAGGCAGTATCTGAGGTTTGTCTGCATCAGAGGTCATTTTCAGTTTCAGCTCTACCATTGGTCTGACAATAGCCCCCCCAGGTTTTCCAACGGGTGTTAGGGGGGCCTTGATATCCATCCTCCATCGGGACGGCATCAGAGTGCCTTCATACATGGACGACTTGCCTTTTGCAACCATTATCTGCGGACCTTCTTCATCAGCTGGTCCAGACCTGCATTCAATTCCTTACACATCACGGTTGGATTGCGAACTTGGTCAAGTCTGACCTTGTTCCGTCTCGGCACCTGGGTCTTCTGTTCGATACTCAGAGGTGCATGATTTTTCTACCGGACAAGGTAACCATCAATTTGCTCAAAGGGTCTCTATGATCCTATCCCGCTATTGGATACTGGTTCCTAAGTTGTCTTCTCTGGTGGGGTAGTTCATCTCCACGATAGAGGCGGTCCCATTTGCCATGGTACACACCAGGGAACTTCAGGGATTTGTGATACGGACATGCAGGGACCGACCGATCATCAAACACTATCGATCCCCCCCCCTCATGTCGAGTTGAGCTTGGAGTGGTGGTTGGGCCTCCCGATCTCCTACAAGGAAGATCCTTCCGGATTCCCTACTGGACCAAGGTCACAATGGATGCCAGCCTCCTGGGCTGGGGAGCTGTTCTGGGTCGCTTTTGTGCTCAGGGGAAGTGGTCCATCGAGGAGTCCCTTCTTTCCATCATTGGGAGTGTCAACTGGAGGACGGGCCAGTCTGAGTGGAGTCCGACTTCGCCACGGCAGTGGCTTACATCGACAGACAGGGCGGGACAAGAAGTCTCGCCGCTTGGTTAGAGGTCAAGGCCATTCTGTCCTGGGCAGAGGTTCATGTTGCGGTCATTTCCGCAGTGCTCATTCCAGGCGTAGACAACGTCATGGCAGACTTCCTCGGTCGTCACACAGTCGACAGCGGAGAGTGGGAACTACATCCGGAGGTATTTCAACTTCTGGTTCTGAGATGGGGAATGCCCCAGTGGATCTGATGGCAATGGGACACAACAGGAAGGTTTCACCGTTTTGCTTTCTGTGGAGCGACACTCTAACTCTGCTGCTGATACAATGTCCATTCCTGGACATTCTCTCTGGCCATTTTTCCTCTCTCTCTCTCTCTCTCTCTCTCTCTCTCTCTCCCCCTATGTTTATATGGGCGTTATGGACATTGTAATTGGTACGTTGTCCGGTAATTCTGATTGTTCGGGATTGACATCGTCAACCCTGGTATCTGGAGTTTATGACCCTATCTGTGGTGGAGCCATTTCGGCTCCCCTCTCGTCCAGCTCTTCTTCTACAGGGTTATCTGTGGAAGACGATGTTCTTCGGCTCAAGTTGACGGCCTGTATGTTGAATCCTCTATTTTATGGAAGAAAAGGTTTTCTTCTGCTGTGGTTTCTACTATGCTTAGTGTCATAAGCCTGTTTCTTCCACGATCTATCACTGTGTCCGGTCGATATTTGTGTCTTGGTGTGCTGACAGAGATCTGTCTCACGACTTTGATCTTCCCTCTGTCCTGTCCTTTTGGTTGGACGGTGTTGGCAAGGGACTCAGTCTGAGTTCTCTTACGGTTCTTACTTCGGCTCTTTCTGTCGTTTTCCAGAAACGCATTGCTATCTTCCTGACTTCAGAGGTTTCTTCCAGGGTGTTGCTACTGTGCGCCCTGCCTTTCGGAGTCCGGCTCCTCAGTCGGACCTTAATCTGGTTTGGGGGTTTTCCAGAATTCCCCCTTTGAGTCCTTGGCTACTATTCCTTTGCGCCTTTGGTCGTGAAAGATGGCCTTTCCTCCGGCTATTGTGTCAGTTCGCCGGGTGGCGGACTTGCAAGCTCTATCCTGTAATCACCTTATCTGGTTTTTCACAAGGATAAGGCTGTGCTTCGCACCACTAAGGAGTCCTTGCCTAAAGTGGTCTCCGAGTTCCACATCAATCAGGAGATTGTGGTGTCCTCTTTCTGCCCTAACCCTTCCTCTGTCAAGGAGAGGGATCTCCACTTGTTGGATGTTGTGCGTTGTCTTAAGTTTTATGTTCATCGCACTGAGTCTGTCAGGAAGTCTGACGCCCTGTTCGTCATTCTTGAGGGTCCTAGGGCAGGGAGACCGGCATCCAGGGTACCTTTTGCACCTTGGATTAAGTCTTCTAATCGTGAAGCTTACAAGTTGAGGGATAAGCATGTCCCCTTTCGGGTTACTGCCCATTCTACCAGGTCAATTGGGGCCTCTTGGGCCTCCAAGAGTCAAGCGTCTGCCGCTCAGTTGTGCCGGGCGGCCACTTGGTCTTCTGTGCACCCCTTCTTGAAGCGCTACCGTGTGGATGTGCTGGCCTCGGTTGATACCAGCTTTGGGAGGAAGTTCCTGGAGGCAGTTTTGCCTGTCTAGGATCTTTCTTTTCTGAGGTTCTCAGTGCTCCTTACTGTTGAGCCCTATTGGCTCTGGTTCAGTGAGCTGTGTAACAGTTCTTGGGGTCTGTTTTTACCTCTAGTTGGTGTCCGTTGACACCTCTGGTTAGTTGGGATCTCTTACCGGTTGGTTAATGGAGGTCCTGGTGACTTTGGGGGCCTTGCGCCTGGTCCTTGCCTTCTTCCCACCTCAGGGTAACTCAATGGTTGGACATCCCAGAGTTACCAGTAACCTGTATTGGATGACAGTGAAAATAGGATTTTAGTCTTACCTGTTGAATCCTTTTCACTTAGTCCATACAGGTTACTGGTCTCCCACCCTGTCAAGAGACCATGCTTGGCTCTCCTGTGGCATTATGTGGGAGTCCTTCGGGGCATGCTCACAGGAGTCTTCTTTCCTTCTACTATCTAGTCTGGTTAGTTCTCAAACAATTCTGAGGTAGGCTGGGTAGACTGCAGCCTGAGAGGGAAGGAGGCTTCACCCCCTGCATACATGTAGAGAATGTTCCTGCCTACTTAAAGGGGACTGACGATTCCCAGAGTTACCAGTAACCTGTATGGACTAAGTGAAAAGGATTTAACAGGTAAGACTAAAATCCTATTATCCACACTATCATCCCATCGTGATATAATTCCCTATATATTGTTCATATTTCTTTTACATGTGTTTTCCTTCCTTAATATTGATGTCTCAACTATAAATTATGAAATTGTAACATAAACTAAATGCTATTCCCACTCATTTGTATAAAAATAACACTACTTATCTAGCTTTATGCCTCCTCCTCACCATACTCCCTACACATCTACAGATATACTCATAGTCTCTTCTGTAGAAATAAAGCTGATCTTATAACCGCAATAACTTGTATGTGTACATTTCCATTCTACATATGAATGTAATGAACCCATAGTCACCAGAACATATTATTGTTATTAACTTAGCACATAACTACTGGATCATTAACTACAAAATATATATATATATATATATATATATATATATATATATATATATATATATATATATATGCTCAGGGATGTATACTATAGCAACCCCACAATGACTCTCCAAAGAGTCAATATATATAGGAGAGAGGAAAATATACCAGTTTATACCTACAGTGCTCCTAACCACCAAAAGAAAAAATAACAATTCACCTAAAATCCAATATCTAATACATAATCAATAACATCAATTAAAAAAAAAAATATATATATATATATATATATATAATATAAAAATTATAATAATTCAAGAAAAATAATACAAGAAAAAAAAAATAATATTGTTCGGTCACTTATCTCAAAGAGTCACCATTAGTGTAATGAAGATGGAATGACGATGAAATGACACAAAATGAATGGTATGAAATAGATGATAATGAAGCTGTCAATCACAACTCTTCATGAAAAGCAACAGGCACCCACTTTTCAGATCAAAATTCTTTCTGCAGCCCATCAGTGGAGAATCCCCATCCTCATAGAGTCTAGAACAAGTATAAAGCACAAGAAAAAGAAAAACAATCTAAAAGCGGTGTTTATTTTCTCATTAACAGACACACATACATCTCAAATCTCACAGGATCTCAGATATCATTAAGCCTCTCTCCCTCCCGGTTCACCGTGCCTCAGAATCATGCAGCCACCGAATCCTGTTTCTGCTGGCGCATCAACTTTTCAAAACAGCCCAATTTCTCCAGCCACTCTATGTGGCATTCAATGCAATGTTGTTGCAATTTTGGCAACTCCGTAACCACTATAGTTCCCATAGTTACATAGTAATTTAGTTACATAGTAATTTAGGTTGAAAAAAGACTTGCGTCCATCCAGTTCAACCCTTTTCCTATTCCTTTTTACCATCGCTGACCCAAAAGAAGGCATCTGACTTCAAATGGCAATCAGATTTCTCCCTGGTTCAACAAGCCCTAACTAAATATTAATCCCAATACTAACGTACATAGCCCTCTATATTATGTTCTTTTAAATAAGTATCCAGGCCCCTGTTAAAGGCATCTAATGTATTTGATAGCACCACCTCCTCCGGAAGTGCATTCCATACCTTTATTGTCCTTACTGTAAAGAAACCCTTCCGCTGTTGTAGATTAAATCTCCTTTCCTCAAGTCTAAGCGGGTGGCCCCTTGTCCTGTGTACTGTTCTGTTAATGAACAGGTCTTTTGAAAGCCCTTTATATGGGCCTTGAACATATTTATATAGTGTTATCATATCCCCTCTAAGACGCCGTTTCTCTAGTGTGTACAAGTTTAACTTTTCTAGCCTCTCTTCATAACTAAAACTTTCCATTCCCCTTACTAGTTTTGTAGCCCTCCTCTGCACTTTCTCTAGTTCCATAATGTCCTTCAGAAAGGGCGCCCAGAATTGAACAGCATATTCTAGGTGGGGTCTTACCATGGACCTGTAAAGAGGCATAATTATATCTTCCTCCCTTGAGTCAATACCCCTTTTAATACATGCCAATATCTTATTGGCCTTTGCAGCTGCCAGCTGGCACTGCATGCTACTGTTAAGTCTATTGTCTACCATTACTCCCAAATCCTTTTCATTAGTAGATTTCCCCAGAGAAACACCATTTAAACTATATGTTCCATTTTTATTATTATACCCAAAATGCATAACTTTACACTTGTCTATATTGAATCTCATTTGCCATTTGCCTGCCTAGTTACTCAATTTGTCCAAATCCTCTTGTAATGAAGACACATCCAGTTCAGACTTTATTACCTTACTTAATTTTGTGTCATCGGCAAACACTGATACATGGCTTCCTATGCCCTCTGGGAGGTCATTAATAAACAAATTAAAAAGAAGAGGACCCAGGACAGATCCCTGAGGCACTCCACTTATCACGTTTATCCAACTGGAGAACTTGCCATTTACTACCATTCTTTGCATTCTATCTTTCAGCCAATTTCCAATCCACACACAAACATTTTCCCCTAGTCCTATTTCATTCAATTTGTACAGTAACCTCTTGTGCGGAACTGTATCAAATGCCTTGGCAAAGTCTAAATAGATCACGTCAACCGCCGCTCCCTCATCTATATTATTACTTACTTTTTCATAAAATGCGATCAAGTTTGTTTGACAAGACCTATCTTTCACAAAGCCATGTTGGCTATTGCTAATGATACTCCTGTTCCAGCAGAATTCTTGAATATATTCCCTTAGCAACCTTTCAAACAGCTTCCCTACCACAGATGTCAAGCTTACGGGTCTGTAATTTCCTGGCTGGGACTTTGATCCCTTTTTAAATATGGGCACCACATCTGCTTTACGCCAATCCATGGGCACCATACCAGAAATAAAAGAATCCTTGAAAATCATATATATCGGTCTGGCCAGGGTCTGGCTTAGCTCTTTAAGTACCCGTGGGTGTATACCATCTGGCCCCGGAGCTTTGTCTACCTTGACACCATTCAATTGTTTTAACACCTTTTCTTGTGTTAGCCAGTCCCATGCTTGCTGTGACTGTTCTGTAAAAGTAGTTTGCAGATTCTTGTCCAATGGGTCTTCCTTGGTAAAAACAGAAGAAAAGAAATTATTTAAAATATCTGCCTTCTCTCTGTCCCCTTTGACCATCTCACCCGTTTCAGATAACAAGGACCCAACATTATCAGACTTTAATTTTTTGGCATTAATGTATTTAAAGAATTTTTTTGGGTTGCTTTTGCTCTCCTTAGCAATATTTTTTTCATTCTCCAGTCTAGCTAATTTAATAGCCTTTTTACAGGTTTTGATGACATTTTTGTATTCTGCAAATGCCTCTGCTGATCCCTCAGCTTTGTAATGTTTAAATGCCGCTTTCTTGTTATTTATTTCATGAATTACTTTTTTCTACTTTCTAACAGGGATACATTTATATGTGTATTTTTGCAATGTTATTTTGAAGGCATTCCACTTACCTTCTGTGTTTTTTCCTGAAAATATTTTATCCCAGTCAACGAGACCAAGGGATGAATTAAACCTGCTAAAGTTGGCCTTTTTAAAATTCAGTGTTTTGGTGGAACCCATATCAACTTGCTTTTTTGAATTAATCTCAAACGATACCATGTTATGGTCACTATTCCCCAAGTGCTCCCTTACTTGGATGTTAGAGATAAGTTCTTCATTGTCAGTTATTACCAAATCCAGACATGCATTCCCTCTGGTTGAGGTCTGCACTAGTTGTGACAAAAAATTGTCATTCAACAAGTTCAGAAACTTGCTGCTTTTAGCAGAGTTAGCTGTTCCATTTTTCCAGTCTATTTCTGGATAATTAAAATCCCCCATAATTATAGTTCTCCCTATTTGGGAGGCCTTTTCTATTTGCATTAATAGCTGTGATTCTTCAAGGTCAGCAATGTTTGGTGGTTTATAACAAATACCCACTAATATTTTCTGGGCAGTTTTACCCCAGTGACTATTTCAACCCACAGGGATTCCACATGTTCACTACTGTCATCACATATATCTTCCCGCCATTGAGGCAATAATGCTGGTTTGATATACAGACAGACCCCACCACCTCTTTTGCTTGACCTATCATTTCTAAATAACATGTAGCCCTCCAAATTGATTGACCAATCATGTGTGTCATCCCACCATGTTTCTGTTATGCCTATCAAGTCATAGTTTTCAATTTCAGCTACCAGCTCCAGTTCCCCTATTTTACCAGTTAAACTTCTGGCATTTGCAAGCATACAATTTATGCCACTGCTGTGTTCCATTTGTGATTTAATTTTGATGTGGCTTATAGGCTTCTCTCTATCATCTGTACTAACCCCGCCCCCAGATCCTCCCACCTGGTTATTAACTACATCGCATTCCCTTTCTATACTATCTATCCCAGTATTTATTGGCCCCTCCCCCCCCTTCCTAGTTTAAAATCTCCTCCAACCGTCTAATAATCCTCTCCCCAAGCACTTGAGACCCTCTTGCATTCAGGTGCAATCCATCCCTGCTATACAGATTGCACCCCAAAGCAAAATCAGACCAGTGCTCTAAAAACCCAAAGCCCTCCTTCTTACACCAAGACTTCAGCCATGCATTGAGCTCCCTAATCTCCCGCTGTCTCTCTGGCGTAGCGCATGGCACAGGTAGTATCTCTGAGAATACTACCTTGGAGGTCCTGTTCCTAATCTTACTGCCTAAATCCCTAAAATTACCTTTTAGGACTCTCCACCTTCCTCTTACTTTGTCATTGGTACCAATATGCACCAAGACAGCTGGATCCTCTCCAGCCCCTCCCAATAATCTGTCCACCCTGTCTGCAACATGCCGAACTCGGGCACCCGGGAGACAGCAAACCATTCGGTTGCCGCGATCTGAGCCACAGATTACCCTATCTGTTCTCCTAATAATGGAGTCCCCTACCACCACAACCTGCCTAGGCTTCACTTTCCTCTGGATCCCCTCTGTGCTAGAGGAGCTGTTCTCCCGGCTGTTAGGGAGAACAGTCTTCTCCAGCAATTCCACTTCTGGGTTTGCCTCCCCAACATCTTCACTTAAATGAGCAAATTTGTTCTCGATAGATGGATAAAGTAACAAACTCCCGGAGCACAGCTATTGTTCTTCCAAAAGCTACTGCACACTCTCCGGACGCGGGCTTTCATCATGAGAGGCGTGACCAAGTGTCACGGATTCAATAATGAGAATGGACCAGTACTTAGGTAACACAATCTTTATTTAGCGATAAGACAGGACAATGAAATCAGCACAGAATACAGGTCAAGAGAGGACTTCAGGATGGATCAAACAGGTACTATGGTACTGATGGAATTCAGCAGCAGAGGAAGGGTGACTCAGGTCTGCACCTGAGGCCACACTACAGGTACGCACCTGTACAGACAATGGATCCAGCGACCCAATGCGTACGGAGGATAAGCAGGTTCGCACCTGGACAGACCATGTACCAGTAAAACCAGCGGCGCCACAGGTCCGCACTTGGAGGCCGCAGAGGTCCAACGGCTAGAGGAAGTACGCCAAGCCACCAAAGACAATCCTAGGTTATCCCGTGGTGCATTTGTATGCTGGTTGCACAGTTGACAATCCCAGGCTATGTCAAGGTGGTCAGAAACATAGGAGCAAATACGGAAAGCTTGGTCAACTAGAGCCACAGGTTCTCACCAGATTGGATGTCAGACAGGCCAAGGGGTCATACACAGAGTGGGTAGTCGGACAGAGCCACAGGTCAACACCAGAACGGATAGTCAGCCAAGCCAGGGGTCATGCACAGTAAGGTTCGTCAACTAGAGCCGCAGGTTTGCACCAGATTGAATGTCAGACAGGCCAAGGAGTCATACACAGAGTGAGTAGTCGGACAGAGCCACAGGTCAACACCAGAATGGATAGTCAGCCAAACCGAATCGCACACAGAGCCCAAAGTAGCAACTGCACTAGAACACCACAAACGGGCAACTGAAGTGGTGTCCAGGTGATTTTTAATCAGATTGCTCCACCCCTAGAGGTGGCGCATAATGTGCGCTTGTCCCCTTAAGAACCAGGTCGCAATGTCATCAGGGATTCCCTGAGACGCGCGCCTGGTTCAGATGTGGCAGGAGCCACCAGAGGGCGCAACGAGGAGGACGGTCACCTGGATGGACGCCAGAGCGCACCGGTCCTCCATCCCCACGAGCCGCACAACCCGGCAGCTACACAAGCGTCGGAAGGTAAGCGGCGCTTACACAAAGAGAGACCAATGCCGATATCTCTCCTTCCCAAATCTTCCCCACGTGTATCGTGGACTCTCACTGTCCACTTACTCACGGTGTTTCATTTGGATCATTAACACCAGGAATGATAGCCCGCTACTTAGACTCCTCTCCATCGGACCCCCACCACCTTAAAGTCATATGAACGCTGCTAAATCCAAATCAGCATTTAGACCATCAGGCTGAAGGGTCCTTAGTTGATATATCCAAAACGTCTCTCGACGCCTAAGTTTAAGTAGCCTATCCCAACCCCTCTATCCACCCTAACCTGTTCTATCGCCATAAAAGTAATCTCCTCCATTTTAAATTCAAGACGTTCTAAAGAATGTCTAGGGACACTATGTGTATTCATTTTGTAATTAATGTTCCCCAAATCTAACTCTGAGTTTACGCTTAGTTCTCCCCATGTACTGCGTGCCACACTTGCATGTGATGAGATACACCACGTATTCAGAGTTACAGCTGAGGAACTATTTTAACTGGTATTTCTTGCCCGTAACTGTTGATTCAAACATGGTCTTTTGTTCACCCTTTTTAAGGGGATAGTGTAAACAATTGGAACACCCCTTTGAACCACATTTAAACATCCCTTTGCCCACCTTCATGAAGTGATCCTTATTCACACTGGCTTCTACTTTCTGGATCCTACATTTTTTATATGTATCACTTGGCGCAACCAATTGTTTAATATTTTATTGCGTCTAAATGAAATTCTTGGTCTCTCATCTAAGACTGGCCCAAATAACGGGTCTTCTTTTAATATATGCCAGTGTTTCTTCAGAATTTTCTCCATTTGGGGGGCCTTTTGATTGTACATTTTGGTAAAGAAGGGCATCCACTTCTCAGAATTTTTCTTATATTTCCTTATACTTTGTGAGTTCCCTTCTCAGTATCTTTTTAACATTTGTTTCTGCTTCATCCAACAGTTGACTACTATAACCTTTCTCAAGGAACTTTTTTCTAACTACCAGTGCTTCCTGCTGAAAGTCTTCCTCTTTGCAGCAGTTCCTTCTTACCCTCTGCAGCTGTCCATATGGAATGTTCTCCTTCTGTCTCCTATGGTGTCCACTTTCAAAATGAAGATACCCATTATTGCCTATGACTTTTGTAAAATTTTTTGTATATATCTGGGAGCCTTCGCTGAATAAAATTAAATCTAAAAATTCTATTTTCTCATCATCTGTATTTATCATAAAGGACAAATTAAAGTCATTTTCATTCATATGTCGATAAGAACCTTGGATATTCTGTTCTGTACCTTCCCAACTCATCAGAATATCGTCAACATATATCTTCTATAGTAGACAACATTCTCAAAAAATGGGTTATTATTCCAGATGGCCTCTGCTTCCCATCTCCCCATGTATAGAATGGCAAATGACAGGGCAAATGCACAACCCATCGCCGTCCCTGTTATCTGACTGTATATATCATCGTGGAACAAAAATAGTTATGCTCCAAGATGAAATACATCACATCCCCCAAAAACTGTATCTGTGCTTCGGGTAGCACCCTGTCATTCTCCAAAAAATACTTGGTAGCCCATACCCCTCCCCTCATGAGGGATAACAGTATACAGTGAGGCGACATCACATGTAATCCACCTGTACGTCTCTTTTCACTCTACATCCTCCAAAGTCTCGATCACCTGCATACTGTCCCTCAGATAGGAGGGCAACAGCACCACCAGCTGCTGAAGGTATAAATCGATATATTTAGACAAATTATCTGTCATAGAACCAATGCCAGAAACTATAGGGTGACCTGGGTGTCTTTTTTGATCTTTGCGGAGGTAGTAGAAAATGGGTGTCGTATTATGTTCATTATATAAAAATTCAAATTTGTCTTTGGTCAATATCCCATCGTTCTTAGCTCTTTCCAACAACCTCCTCAATTCCCCCAAATATTCTATCATGGGATTACTATTTAGGACTTGATAAGTATCTTTGTCAGATAACAATCTCTGCGCTACACATATATAATCCTATAGATCTAATATACAAATCCCACCCCCCTTATCTGCCTGTCGTATCACAATATTAGTATCTTCCCTAAGTAATTTCAAGGCCCTATGTTCTCCACAATCTAAGTTATATTTAGGTGTTTTGTCTTTTTGACACATCTGTTCTGTGTCCTTCACAATTATTTTTTCAAATACTTTGATGAATTCCCCTTGTTGTTGTACAGGATAAAAACTCAATTTATTCCTTTTGCCATTATGTACAGGAGTACAGTCTAATGAATTATAGTCATCATCTAATGCCTCTAATCTCTTAATTCCATATATATCCGCTATAGAACTGCTATTTCCTTGTTCCTGTTTATCCTTTTCTTTACTTAGAAACGTTCTACTGTAAGGTATCTGATATATTTCTTTACATCAATAAACGTCTCAAAGGGATTAGGCTGCTGATATGGGGCAAACGACAAGCCTTTCATCAACACTTTTACCTCTTCCCCAGAGACATCCCTTGTGGACAAATTAAATATACCCCTCTCTCTCTCTGTCCTTTATTTACTCCCTTCGTGATACTTTGGCGACATTTCTTTGATGTTCTTCCTCTTCCTCCTCTACACCCTCTTCTGATCTTATGGATCTTTTCCTCCCTTTGTGTACCATCTCTTTTTGTATCAGTTTTAGTTGTGGGACCCCCGATCTTCCCTCCTCCAAAAAAAGAGGATGAGCATCCTGCTTCCTTCCTTGGGACCGCTCCCTCTATCTCGTGCTCTTGTGTATTCTTATTTAAGTTTGTTACTGAGGTTGCAATGTTCTTACAGATCATATCTTTTTTCAGATAGTAAACAATATTATGCAATCTACCCATTTGTTTATCTCTAGGGAATTTGATCCTCTCTCTCCTCTTCACCTTTCTCTTTGGGGTCTCATCTCCACTTGTCTATACGTACCACTATATGTGTATTAGTATCTATTATTACTCCTCTCTACCTTTAACAAAATAGCTCAATTGACCTCCCTGTCTGCACTTCTGTTCTGCTTGATCTCTAGCAAACTAGATAGATATGTAGCGTTATTTTTATACAAATGAGTGGGAATAGCATTTAGTTTATGTTATTATTTAATCATTTATAGTTGAGACATCGATATTAAAGAAGGAAAACAAGTGTAAAAGAAATTTGAACAATATATAGGGAATTATATCATGATGGGATAATAGTGTGGATAATTTGGTATTAAATGGGCAAGAAAAGTAAATATCAATGTAGGATAGAGACGGGTCATGTTTCTTAACGACTGGATGTGATGTGAGTCTGTTTAGTTCAGAGAAACAATGTAGCCTGTAAGCCCTGAGGAAGCGGACAGATAAGCTACGTGATACGCGTTGGCTTGTATTTTATAGATTTACTGTGTGTTTTTATAACAGGCTGTGTCTCTCTCTGTAGAGCCTGAACTCTCCATAGAGAGTATTATTGTAACTAGCCATAAGGAACATGGATACCTATGAGGTAATACTGAGGAAGCTAAGGATCTTGTAAGATAAGGTCCGTTGGCCACTCCGTGCTCAGCTGATTCATTGTTTCCACTGGTCCGATTGATGGCTTCTATGAAGCAGAAGGAGTGACATATACCGCTCCAGAGGCAAGACTACAGAGAGAGATAAGCTCATTACTTATTTTAATCTTGTACGTGCATTTATTTTATTGCGCATATATTATTTGAATAAACTCCACTTTTAGATTGCCCTGTTTTCGCTTCTATTGTTTGCTTACAGATTTCGTTGGGTAGGTGGTTGAAAGAAGCCACCAGAGGAGCGGCATCAGGACTATCTTACTAGTGGTGGGAGAAGATTGCCATCACAAGAGTCACAGATTAAACAGAGAAGTGTGATCTCCACATGATATTGACCCTATATATTTTTTAGAAGCGGGTATTTAGATTCCACCCGGTACTAAGTCATACTGAGCTCCTTGTCTGACGTGGTATAGAGCAGGTAGTAGTTCTTTTATGGACCTAGAACACATATCCAGTTGGTGATTGTGTTTCTTGTTGGACTTACTATTGATATTTTTATGTATGGATGTCTCTTTGTTTACACACTATTTGCATTTGTATTTGTATTGAGTAGATTGACGGAGGCATACTGTTGCCTAGGCTACTGCAGACTTTGGCCATATCTATATTTGGATTGTGATTGGGATATATATAATCTTTTACGTTGTATATGATATATATTGTAGGTCATTGTGGTTATTTACATATTGATACAGATACATCCCTGTTGCAGCTCCCCAAACATCACGAGAGAGCGCTACTTATTTTTGCATTTGTCAAGGACAGGCCTAGGTTGGTTATAGGAATGTTGGACAATAGAGTTGGTCATAGTACAAACTGTGGTCGGGTACCGGGGGGTTATAGAAGAATAGTCGTAAGCAAGTTGAGGTCAGATACTGGGTATGTATAGGAGCTGGTGTAACGGTTTTAACGACACTCAGACCAGAGGTTAAAATAAAACACAGTTTTATTGAGCTAAAACAAGGAACACTGCCCCCTAGGGCTAGAATAGGTAATAGCAAGAATATGGATAAGTATAATGGAAGTCTTACAGGCACAATATGGCTAGGGACAATACTGGTATATAACAGGAATCAGTAGTGGTATAAGGGTTAATGCCCAATATAAGTAATCAGTCTCTGTTGTGGTGTGATTAGCCAACGCCCAGTAGATGGTAAAAACAGCCCCAGCAGTGGTGTGAGGTGGGAAGCACCTTAGCAGTGGGTGATCAGTCTGCACAGTACTGCATACACAGTTCAGAATGTCGCCAGGCGACGTAAAGTCAGAATCTCGCAGGAACACAGGAAGCAGGTCACGAAGCAGGAACGTCAGCCAAACCGGGTCAATCACGGAGCAGGATCATCAGCCAAGCCGGGTCAATCACGGAGCAGGGACATCAGCCAAACCGGGTCACTCACGGAGCAGGATCGTCAGCCAAGCCGGGTCAATCACGGAGCAGGAACAACAAGAGTAGTCAGACTGGCCGAATCAGTACACAGGAATGCAGGAACACAGTAACGGATGCACAAGTACGGGAACACCATGAGAGGGCACCTGACAGGTGCCAGAGGCCCGGTATATGAAGGCCACCCTTGGCGGGTTAATCAAGCTCCGCCAATGAGAGAGCACCACAGCAGAGAGTGACAGCGGAATCACGGGAACCGTGATAGTACCCCCCTCTCAAAGACCCCCTCCCCTGGTACAGGCTCTAGGTTTCTGAGGAAATTTAGAGTGAAAATTGCGCAATAACCTCGGGGCATGAAGGTCCTTCTGGTTGACCCAAGAATGCTCTTCAGGGCCATAGCCTTTCCAGTGGACCAAATACTGCAATTTCCCTCTAACCCTCCTAGAATCAATAATGCTCTGAACTTCTTACTCCTCTTGGCCCTGAACATCCACCGGCCCAGGAACCACCGGAGTGGTAGTATAACGGTTGCATACCAAGGGCTTCAATAGAGACACATGGAACACATTGTGAATGAGCATAGATGCAGGAAGTTCCAGTGCGTACGAAACAGGGTTAACCTTGCGGATGACTTTGAACGGACCAATGAACCGGGGAGCCAACTTGTTGGATGGCACTTGCAGATTGAGATTTCTGGAGGAGAGCCATACACTGTCCCCAACCTGGAAGGAGACCCCTGGCAGCCGTCTACGGTTGGCATGCCGCTGATGTTGCTGGAAAGACTGGCTGAGGGTCCTCTGGACCTGTGCCCAAGTGGAGCGGAGCTGCTCAATGTGCTCGTCCAGAGCTGGAATCTGCTGCGACTGAAATGAGTCTGGGAGCAAACACGGCTGGAACCCAAGTGAGCCATCTTAGAGAACCTGTCAACCACCATCAGGATAAATGTATTTCCCCTAGGCACGGGCAATTCTTCCAGGAAATCAATGGATATGTGGGACCATGGGCGTTCACCATTAGGCACCGGTTGGAGTAAGCCCACTGGGAGATGTCTGGGGGTCTTGGCACGAGCACAGGTGGCACAGGCTGCAGTATATGCGGAACAATCAGCTCTAAGGGAGGGCCACCAAAATACTTGTGAGAGAGACCATATTAACTGATCCCTCCCAATGTGCCCAGCCGCCTTAAATGAGTGCTAAGTCTCAAGCAGACGGGTACAGAAAGACTCATCCACAAAGCACTTGCCAACTGGGGTTTCTGGGGGTGCCCTTGCCTGAGATGCTAAAATTTCCTCCTCCAGTGGCGAAGTGATACTGTTACGCACTGTTGCCAAGATGCGATCTGGCTGAATGATAGGTACAGGATCTTCATCCCTCTCAATGTCAGGACTAAATTGCCTGGACAGGGCATCTGCCCTAATGTTTTTAGAACCTGGCAGGTAGGACACTATGAAATTAAACCGAGACAAGAACAGTGCCCACCTAGCCTGGCGGGAGGACAGCCTTTTTGCTTCTGAGAGATATGTCAAATTTTAGTGGTCAGTAAGGATCAACACCGGGGTTCTCATGCCCTCCAATAAATGTCGCCATTCTTTCAATGCGAGGATAATGGCCAAGAGTTCCCTATCACCAATCTCATAATGGCTTTGGGCACTAGAGAGTTTTTTGGAAAAGAACCCACAAGGTCTCAGGTTGCCACCTCCCGCAGGGCATTGGGAAAGAACTGCCCCTACCCCGACTTCGGAGGCATCCACCTCCAATGTGAATGGCAGGGCGGGATTGGGGTGAGACAGTATAGGAGCAGATACAAAAGCGGATTTTAAAGTCTCAAAAGTGTTTTCAGCTGCCTCGGACCCTTATACGTGAGGTCAGACAGAGGCTTCACAATTGTAGAGAAATTCTGGATAAATTTCCTATAATAAGTGGCAAAGCCCAGAAAACGTTGGATAGCTTTTAACCCTTTGGGACGTTGCCATTGTAGGACTGCTGCCAATTTGGTCCATGGCAATGCCATCTTTAGATATCACAAACCCCAGGAAGGGTACTTTGGACCTGTGAAATTCACATTTTTCTAGTTTACAGAACAGTTTATTCTTGCGTAAACAGAGCAAAACCTCAGACACATCCTGGATGTGCTGAGTTAGGTTAGCAGAGTGTATCAATATATCATCAAGGTATACGACCACACAAGACTGAAGCATATCACGGAGGATGTCATTGATAAACTCTTGAAATACGGCAGGTGCATTACATAATCCAAATGGCATCACTAAGTATTCGTAGTGCCCTGACCTAGTATTGAATGCCGTTTTCCACTCATATCCAGCCTTAATTCTTATCAGGTTGTATGCGGCCCGCAGATCAAGTTTCGTAAAGATAGAAGAGCCCTTCAACCTGTCAAATAACTCCCTAATGAGTAGTATGGGATATGCATTCTTGGACATGAGCTTATTCAATCCACGGTAGTCAATACATGCTCTTAGTTCGCCATTGTTCTTTTTCACAAAAAAGAAACCGGCACCAGCTGGTGAGGATGACTTGCGTATGATTCCCCTCTTAAGGGCATCCTCAATGTAGTCCTCCATGACCTTGTTCTCATCGCAGGACAAAGGGTATGTCCGACCCCTGGGAGGCACCACCCCCGGAGGCAAATCAACAGCGCAATCATACGGTTTGTGCTGAGGCAATGCACTAGCCTCTCCCTTACTGAATAAGTCACTGAATTCGCCATATTCAGTTGGCACGGAGGGAGAGGTACACAAAATCTTGACCGGGTGCGACAAACAGTGTTTAGTACAATACTTAGACCATGATTTGACCTCACATCTTTGCCAATCAAACTGGGGATTGTGCAACAGTAACCATGGGAACCCCAGAATGACAGCATGATGGGGTGAATGTATTATTTGAAAATGTACCTTCTCCCTGTGGAGAGCCCCAATAGACGTGGTGATAAGAGTCGTTTCCATAGTGATAAATGCAAGTTCTAAAGGTCTACCGTCAATTGCTTCAATGGCTAGTGGAGTGTCCCTTTTAATCAAAGGAATTTTGTGCAGTTCGGCAAAGGAACGATCCATGAAGTACCCTGCTGCACCAGAGTCTACCAGAGCAAATACCTTCACTGACTGGCCGGCCCAGGAGAATATCACCTGGATGGTGGGTTTCTGTGTACAGGTGTCTGGGGACGGTTGTACGCCACCTAGGGCCTGTCCCCCAAGGTACCCTAGGTGCATGCGTTTCCCGGCCGTAACGGACAAGTACGTAGTAAGTGCCCAGCTTTGCCACAATATAAGCATAAACCCTGCCTTTTACGGTGTGCCCGTTCCTCCTTTGTAAGTCTAGTGAACCCGAGTTGCATTGGTTCACCCTGTTCAGAAGCTCGGTCAGGTGGAATGGGAGGCGAGGGTGGGTTTAAAAGACTGCCGTGCCCATAGCTTCTGGATTTTGCCCTTCTGGCCAGGCGCTTTTCACGAATTCGAGAGTCAATGAGCATGACATAATCGATATATTAGTCTAAGTCACTGGGTACATCTCTGGCAGCAATTTCATCTTTGATGGAGTCAGACAACCCCTGAGCAAAGGCTGCCACAAGCTCCTCGTTATTCCATCCCACCTCCGCTGCCAATGTCCGAAATTCTATGGCATAATCGCTCACTGTACGATCGCCCATTTGTATTATTTCCATCAATCTTTTGACAGCAGAGGCGACTCTACCAGGTACCTCAAACACTCTACGGAACTTCCTTATGAACTCGTTGAAGTTCTGAGTGCAGGGTTTAGCGTTATCCCACAAGGGATTAGCCCACGCCAGAGCTTTACCCGTTAATAGAGATATCATGAACCCAACCTTGCTATGGTCGTTAGGGAAGGCATGAGGCGTCAGTTCCAAGAATATCTCTAATTGGTTAATAAACCCCCTGCATAGGGTAGGTTCGCCATCGTATCTCAATGGTAACGGCGCCGCCGCCGTTAGGCCTCTGGGAGGAGCAGCAGACAACCCAGAATCATTATCCGGTGTTGGAACTGGGGGGACCACCGGATTTTGGTTAGGTTTATCAAGGTGTACCATACGTTCCAGTAATGTCTGCACGGCCAGTGCCAACTGGTCCAAGCGTTGCTCATGCACATCCATCCTCCAATGGAGGTTCTGTGTATTACCGTCACCTTTACTGTTTGAGGTCATGGCCCTTTCGTACTGTAACGGTTTTAACGACACTCAGACCAGAGGTTAAAATAAAACACAGTTTTATTGAGCGAAAACAAGGAACACTGCCTCCTAGGGCTAGAATAGGTAATAGCACGAATACGGATAAGTATAATGGATGTCTTACAGGCACAATATGGCTAGGGACAATACTGGTATATAACAGGAATCAGTAGTGGTATAAGGGTTAATGCCCAATATAAGTAATCAGTCTCTGTTGTGGTGTGATTAACCAACGCCCAGTAGATGGTAATAACAGCCCCGGCAGTGGTGCGAGGTGGGAAGCACCTTAGCAATGCGACAGAACTGAAACACTTCAGGAACAGGCGATCTGTGAGATGCCCAACAGTATTGCAAGAGCTGAGTGGAACCAGAGCCAATAGCACCCCTTAGATGCGGTAACGAAGTCAGAGACACTGCAAGAGCAAAATGGGACCAGAGCCAATAGCACCCCTTAGGTGCGGTAACGGAGGTAGAGACACTGCAAGAGCAAAATGGGACTAGAGCCAATAGCACCCCTTAGGTGCGGTAACGGAGTCATAGACCCTGCAAGAGCTAATGTAAGTTGAGCCAGTAGCACTCTACCGGTGCGGTAACGAAGACACAACACTGCGAGAGCGGAATGAGACCAGAGCCAAGACACCCTTCTGGTGCAGTAATGGAGACAAACACTGCAAGAGCTAACGGAATGCCCAATAGCACCACGCGGTGCAACAACTGCTACTCTGTGCTCATAAGGTGTAAGGTAGAAGCACAGTTAACGGAGGCCACGATTGCTCTACAAGTGTTAACACTCGGTAGCGGAGGCAACAAGCTCAGCAAGTGTTAATGACAGGCTCAGTATCGGAGGCAACAAGCTCAGCAAGTGTTCACGGACATGCTCGGTAACGGAGGCAACAAGCTCAGCAAGTGTTCACGGACAGGCTCGGTAACGGAGGCAACAAGCTCAGCAAGTGTTCACGGACAGGCTCAGTAGCGGAGGCAACAAGCTCTGCAAGGATGAAGTGGGTGATCAGTCTGCACAGTACAGAATGTCTCCAGGCGATGTAAAGTCAGAATCTCGCAGGAACACAGGAAGCAGGTCACGGAACAGGAACGTCAGCCAAACCGGGTCAATCACGGAGCAGGATCATCCGCCAAGCCGGGTCAATCACGGAGCAGGATTGTCAGCCAAGCCGGGTCAATCATGGAGCAGGGACGTCAGCCAAACCGGGTCACTCACGAGGCAGGATCGTCAGCCAAGCTGGGTCAATCACGGAGCAGGAACAACAAGAGTAGTCAGACTGGCCGAATCGATATACAGGAATGCGGGAACACAGCAACGGATGCACAGGTACGGGAACACCACGAAAGGGCACCTGACAGGTGCCAGAGGCCCGGTATATGAAGGCCACCCTGGGTGGGCTAATCAAGCTCCGCCAATGAGAAAGCACCACAGCAGAGAGTGACAGCGGAATCACGGGAACCGTGATAGTTGGATAGTCAGAGCAAGGCCGAGGTCTGATGCCAGGAATTTGTAGACATTTGATAGTTGTAGGTTATCCTAAGTCTGGTACCAGTGAGAAGTAGCATCAGGCAGAAAGACAAGACATAGCAAAGTCGGAGATGGGCCAAGGTCAAAACTCTGGAATGATATCAGGAACAGATAGCAAACCGGAAATAGCTCCTAGACCACTCATCTACCTGTATGGAAGCCAGATAGATAAATGTGAACCAGCCAATCAGTTTCAGGGGTGGAGACACAAGAGAGAAGCGAGGCACAGACGTGATAATGCCCCCCCTTAATGACAGGACAATCAGATCTGGATCTGTGAAAAGCCAGGATGAGGGCTGTAGAGTGAAAATCAGAAGCAGGAACCCAAGGTCCATACTACTTCCAGTCGATTAAGTACCAATATTTTCCAAAACGCAAACTCTTGATAGTCTCCCACTTCTTCTGGATGCCTGATTGGAGAGGAAAAGTGTTTATGGACCACAGAATTTAACAGTGAGACGTTGAACATGTCAGTTATTTTCATGGTAGAAGGGAGGTTAAGAGAGTATGTAACTGGAGTAACTTGGGATCGGATGCAGAACAGGCCAACAAATTTGGGCCCCAGTTTCATGGATGGCTGGTGGATTCTCAGGTTCTGAGAAGAAAGCCATACCGTTTCCATGGGTTGGTATTTGGGTTCTATGCTGCTGGAAGCCTCAGCAGTCTGTTTGTAGGAGGCTACTGAGCATTGAATCTGATGACGAATCTCTGACCAAAGCTTCAGAAGATCCTGAACTCGGGTGTCTGCTAGTGGTACACCAAGGTCATAAGAAGGTGGTGGCGTCCGAGGATGATACCCAAGAGCTGCAAAGAATAGGGTAGTGTACAGGGTATTATGAAAAGTGTTATTAAAAGCAAGCTCCGCCAATGGAAGGCGATCAACCCAGTTGGAGTGTTTGGAATTTACGTAGTGTCTCAAAAACGTCTCTGGGGTTTGATTGGTTCTCTCCATCTGACCATTACTTTGGGGATGATATGTGGATGTAAAACACAACTCTATTCCCAGTAGACGGCAGAATACTTTCCAACACTGAGAGGTAAATTGAGTATCCCAGTCAGATGCCAGTTGAAGTGGTATCCCATGAAGCCAAAATATCCCTTTCACAAAGATGTCTGCCAGTTTGGATGCTGATGGTGGTCCATGCAGAGAAATGTGCTTGGTAAGAAAACTGATCCACCACAACTAGAATGGTAGAACAGTTCTTGGACTTAGAAAGCTGCACTATAAAGTCTCAGGCCAGATGCGTCCAAGGTTGTTGTGGGATGGGTAGTTGTTGCAATAACCCAGGTGGTTTGGAAAGAGATTATCTCTGGCACAGGTTGTGCAGGACCAGACTTACGCAGCAGTGTCTTGGTGAAGGAAAGGCCACCAGAAATGTCAGAGTAGCATCTCTGAAGTCTTCTGTCCCCCAGGATGCCCCGTATATGGAGTTCGATGGGCCCACTGTAGGATCTCCTTGCGATGTTGTTTAGGCACAAATAGACATCCATGGAGGTTGGTAGTAAAAGGTCTATAGCGACCTTGGACTGATTTGATTCTTTGCAAAGTGACCTTAGAGAGACTGGCAATGATTAAATGTTTAGGAATAATGGGTTCTGGAGAGGGATCAAGAGACTCTGGAAATTGCCGTGATAAGGCATCTGCCTAGACATTCTTTGGACTAGGTTGATAGGTGACAAAATGTAATCTGATAAAGAACAAGGCCCATCTTGATGGGGATTCAAATGTTTGCAGATTTTTATGATCACTCAGTATGGTAAAAGGAGCTGTAGTACCTTCAAGGAGATGTCTCCACTACTCCAAAGCCAGATTGATGGCCAGCAACTCTGTTTCCTACATCATAGTTCCTTTCTGCAGCTGAGAACTTCTTAGAAAAGTAGGAACAGGAATGGAGAAAAGAGGACCATTCATCTCTTTGGGACAAGATGGCCCCAGCTCTGACTTCTGATGCATTCTCTTCCACCCAGAAGGGCTTGCTAGGATTAGAAAAGCAGATGAGTAGTACAGAAGTGAACGCAGACTTCAACTGTGCAAAGGTTGAAAGAATGTCTTGTGACCACACCTTAGGGTTAGCGCCTTTGTGAGTCAATGCAATGATGGGAGACGTGATCTTGGAGAACCCCAGAATGAATCTCCAGTAATAGTTGGAGAACCCCAAGAAATGTTGACTTCCACGAAGTGTGGTGGGATTGGGCCAAGAGGTAACAGGTAAAACCTTATTTTTAGGATCCATCTGCAGTTCAGAAGAGGAGATCCCATAGCCAAGGAAGGTGAGTTTTTGCTGCTCAGATTCACACGTTTCAGCCTTAACAAACAAAAATTCTCCCATAATCTTTGGAGAACTGTTTGATGTGGTCACAATGAAGAAAGCAGGTCTCTGAAGATATCATTAATGAGGGTTTGGAAGACAGCCAGGGCATTACAAAGTCCAAAGGGCATTACTAGATATTCTTAATGCCTGTTTCTGGTGTTAAAGGCTGTCTTCCATTGGTCTCCTTGGCAGATCTGAACTAGGTGATATGTGCCCTGTAAATCGAGTGTTGTGAAAACCGTGGTGCCGCAAAAGTTTTCGAACAGTTCAGAAACCATGGGTAGTGGATATCTATTCTTTATGGTAAGCTGTGGGCAAACAGACAAAACCATGGAATTTCCTCCAACATCTACATGGCTTACTGAGGACAAGGTCCAAAAGAGAACGGAAAGGGTTATAGTGAATAAAGCGCCTGAACCGGATGGTATACACCCAAGGGTACTTAAGGAACTTAGTTCAGTAATAGCAAAACCATTATACTTAATATTTATTGATTCGCTTTCATCAGGCATAGTGCCCTGTGATTGGAGGAAAGCTGATGTAGTTCCATTGTTTAAAAAGGGAGCAAGATCCAAACCAGGAAATTATAGACCTGTGAGCTTGACTTCCATAGTGGGTAAGATACTAGAAGGGTTATTAACTGACAGTATTCAGAACTATGTGAAGACAAACAATATCATTAGTAGGAATCAGCATGGTTTCATGAAGAACAGATCATGTCAGACTAATTTACTTGCATTTTATGAAAGAGTGAGTAGTAATTTGGACAGGGGAATTGCTGTTGATGTAGTATACTTGGATTTTGCAAAAGCCTTTGACACAGTGCCTCACAACAGGTTACTGCATACATTAAAAGACTTTGGTTTGGGTGGTGTTATCTGTACATGGATTGAGAACTGGTTAAATGATAGATGGCAGAGAGTTGTTGTAAATGGAACTTTTTCAAATTGGTCTAGGGTTATAAGTGGGGTGCCGCAGGGTTCAGTCCTGGGCCCAATGCTTTTTAATTTGTTTATTAATGATCTAGAAGTGGGAATTGAAAGTAGCATCTCAATCTTTGCTGATGACACTAAGCTATGTAAGGAAATACATACAGAGCTCGATGTTTTTTCCCTACAGAAGGATTTAGATAAACTAAGTGAATGGGCAGAAAAGTGGCAGATGTCATTTAATGTAGATAAATGTAAGGTTATGCATTTGGGTTGTAGAAACAAACTTGCTACATATACTCTAAATGGGAAACAACTTGGGAAATCATCATTAGAGAAAGATTTAGGTGTACTGATAGACAATAGTCTTCACAGCAGTGTGCAGAGTCACTCAGCTGCTGCAAGAGCAAATAGAGTACTAGCCTGCATAAAAAGAGGTGTAGAAGTAAGGGATGCTAATATTATCCTACCTCTGTATAAATCCTTGGTTAGGCCTCATCTAGAATATGGAGTACAATTTTGGGCGCCTGTTCTAAAAAAAGACATTACTGAACTGGAAAAGGTGCAGAGACGTGCAACAAAACTGATAAAGGGATTGGAGGATCTGAGTTACAAAGAGAGACTAGCCAAACTGGGTTTGTTTACATTAGAAAAGAGACGTCTAAGGGGTGATATGATTACCATTTTACAAATACATTCAAGGTCAATACAAAGAACTATCCAATGAATTATTTAGAGCTGAGCTAAGAACAAGAGGTCATCCATTAAGACTTGAGGAAAGGCGCTTTCGACTAAAACACAGGCAGGGATTCTTTACAGTAAGGGCGGTAAGGCTATGGAATTCTTTGCCTCGGGATGTTGTGCTTGCAGATAATGTAACTGCATTCAAAAAAGCAATGGATGCCTATCTAGCACAGAACAATATTGACAGTTATGACAGATGGCTTCAAAGCAAATAGGATATTGAGCCGGGGAACTATTTGACACACACACACACACACCTACACTGGAAATTGCTCCAGAGGGCTTTTTTGTTGCCTTCCTTTGGATCAACAGGGGTGTTATTGGCATGGGCTGGACTTGATGGACGCATGTCTTTTTTCAGCCTTATGTACTATGTTACTATGTAATCCGATTCAGACTACGAGTCTGTGCAGGGTTGGAGACCTCCATCCTTTTGCCAACAAAAAAGAAACCTGGCTCTGCTGATGATGTTGGGGGTGAATGAACCCTTTGTTCAGATTTTCTTCAATATATTTGAGTAAGACTTGGTTTTTAGGCTGAGGGTCTTACCCCATGGGTGCGTGGTTTCAGGAAGGACGTCTATTGGGCAGTTCTATGCCCAGTGAGGAGGTATAACGTTTACCTTTGCCTGTGGAGAACATATCCAAGTATTCCTAATATTCCTCTGGAACAAGAGTTTTAGTAACATCCGCAGAGAGAGTCATGGCTACTGTCAAAAGCCTCCAAGATATACACGTAAGGTGACAGGTAGGATTACAGGAGGTGATTTTGCCTGACCTCCAATCAATACTGAGTTTGTGTTTTTGGAGCCAAGGTAGTCCCAGAATAAGTGAAGCAGTAGGGGATTCGATGATGTCATACTGTATCTCTTCCTTATGAAGAACCCCTGTGTGAAGAATCAGCAAGGATGTTTCTTGACACACAAGTCCCTTGCCCAGAGATTGCCTGTCAACAGCTGATAGATAGAGTGGTTCAGCTTTCTTCTTAGTAGATTGACTGGAAGAGATACATAGATGTTTGTATTTGCATATGGAAAGGGACAGAAGAAGCCTTAAAAGAATTTCTAGAGTATATCAATCCAACTATAGTCAAAGCAACGTAAATGTTTTGTATTTGACCATCTGTGTGGATGAAGGCCATATTAAAACACATACCTTTAAAAAACCGATGGACACAAATAGCTACATCAACCCTAAAATTTGCCATCATCGTCCCTGGATGAGAAATATTCCAAAAGGTGAGTACAAAAAGATTAAGAAAAATTGCAAAGATTTGGAGATTTGTAAAGAACAAACTGAACAAATGGAGGGACTGTTTCTGCAGAAAGACTATGATAAGAAGACTTTAGAAGAAGCAAAAACTGAGGTTTTAAATAATAACCTCTAAAAAAACATAAAAATATTGATGAAACAAGACTGAATTATCCAAACTTTATTACCCAATATGGTACTGATCATAAAGAGTTGGAAGTAATTTTTAAGAAATATTGGCCAATTATACGTAAAGATCCGGTTTTAAAAAATATTCTACCAGTTCAACCAATAATAATTTATAGAACAGCAGGTGTTTTAAAAGAAAAACTTGTTCCCAGTTTTATCAATCATCCAAAAATAAAGATCTCTTATTTTAAACAAGAATTAAAGGGTTTTCCCAAGTGAAAGAGATGCATTTCCTGCAGAACTATTAAGGACAAAACATTCAACATTTTAATTCTAAACAAACTGGACAAGAATTTGAAATAAGTAAATCCATTTTATGCACACGTAAAAACGTGTCCTACCTACTAGAGTGCCCATGTGGCATGCAATATGTGGGTAGGACCACAAGAAGTTTGCACATAAGAATAGATAAACATTAAAAGAGGTTTTGAATCCCATAGTGTTTCAGATCATTTTGCGAAAGTGCATAATAAAGATCCTACTTTACTCAACTTTATAGTGATTGATCAGGTGACAAAACATTGGAGAGGGGATAATATTGCAAACAAGGTGTCTCAAAAAGAAACAGAATGGAGTCACAAACTAAAAACCTTGTCTCCCCGAGGATTGAACATAAGCATTGACTTAAACTGCTTTTTAAGAGATTAATACATAAAAAATTCTAACATATTTATTTTAACTTGTGTATTTCTATAATTAAAGTAGTAAGATATTATACTAAGTGAAATTTTAGGATATTTTGCTAATTACTTTTATTAAGGGTCTTATCTGTTCTAAACAGTTTTAAATGGAACATGATTCGATTTGTTGAATTATAATTATATTTTATTATAATGTATTTGTAACTTTGTAAACACACGTCCTCTGGAGCGGATCACAATGAGTTAATAAAATTTGATTGCCATTGTGTAAACACAACGGATAAGGCTAATTGAAATTGATACCATCTAGGGAAATTGATGTAACAATGACACTTTGTAGACCGTTCCTGTGAAGGTATCACGGTGCCCGTGATTCGTGCTGCTGTGTGCCTGTCACTTGCTGAGTATTCGTGATTGGCTGTCTGTCTTTAGCCCTCCTCACACAGCCTTTTTAAACCCAGGTTGAGCACTTCCAGGTTGGCCTTTCGTGGTGTTTCTAACTCCACTCTGCCTGACCTGCTTGTCAGATCTCTGGGCCTGTTTTCAGTGTTCCTGTATGCTATGTTCTGGTGTTCCTGTACGTTAATGTTCCGGTGCTCCAGCGTTCCAGTGTTCCTGTATGCTAAAGTTCCGGTGTTCCAGTGTTCCAGCGTTCCTGTGTGCCTGTATTCCGGGGTTCCTGTGCTCCAGCACCGTGCGGGTTAACCTGTACGAGTTCTTGAGTCTCGCGCTCCAGCTGTCGCTCCGGCGACATTGTTCTCCTTGCTATTGCATACACATTGTTGGTTCCAGCGTGCGGACGCTGGTTTACTCCACTAAACCTGGTTGCGATACACGTTGTAGGTTCCGGTGTGTGGACGCTGGTTTACTCCACTAACTGGTTGCGAGATACATTGTTGGTTCCAGCGTGCGGACGCTGGTTTGCTCCACTAAACCCGGTTGCAATATACATTGTTGGTTCCAGAGTGCGGACGCTGGTTTGCTCCACTAAACCTGGTTGCGATACACATTGTTGGTTCCAGCGTGCGGACGCTGGTTTGCTCCACTAACCTGGTTGCAATACACATTGTTGGTTCCAGCGTGCGGACGCTGGTTTACTCCACTAAACTGGTTGCGAGATACTTTGTTGGCTCCAGCGTGCGGACGCTGGTTTGCTCCACTAAACTGGTTGCGATATACATTGTGGGTTCCAACGTGCGGACGCTGGTTTGCTCCATTAAACCTGGTGGCGCTATTTACCATTAGTCCCAATGTGAGGATGTTGGTTTGCTCCTGAACATCCTGTACTGTGGTCAGTCGCTGTCCACTTCCTTGCAGTTGTCTGATTATCCTTGGCAATAGACTTCGGCTGAGTAAGACCTCTATACTTATGCTCTCTGCTGTCTTAGCCACCTGACAGCTGGTGTACTTGCTCAGGCTGCACTGCCCGGTATTGGTGAGGCCGGTAGAACCTTGACTATACCATCCTGTAGGTTGCCTCACCCGGTATTGGCAGGGCCGGTAGATCCTACTCTAGTACTCCTTTGGGCTGCCCTGCCCGGTATTGGTAAGGCCGGTAGAACCTTGTATTCACCATCTTTAAGGTTGCCTTACCCGGTATTGGCAGGGCCGGTAGAGCCTACATTCAGCATTCCATTGGGCTGCCTTGCCCGGTATTGGTAAGGCCGGTAGAACCGGTATACGTCATCTCACGGTTGCCTTACCCGGTATAGGCAAGGCCGGTAGAGCCTGACATTTTAACTGTCACTTCAAAACCGTGACAGAAGGATATCTTTCTCAATAATGCAATCTCGGCTTTGTTGAAGAGCCTCCGACGGTCCTGGGACTGGATTCCCTGCAGTCAGCTAGAGCGCTGATATCAGGGAAAGGGGAGGGGGGAACTTTAGTGCAGAATATCTCTCAAACCATAAAGGTTTGAGAAATGGGACTCGGGCATTTAGTTTAATTTTTTAATGCCTACAAGATTCACTTCACTTTTTTAAAATTTGGCAATGCTATCCCTTTAAATTAGATTATAGAAAAAAGACAGGTAGTGGGTAAAATAAGTAAAGACATCAAAATGAATTGCATGTTGGCGAATGGAAGAAGTATGGTAGGTGAAATGGAATAACTAAAATCGGTGGTGGTTAATGAGCATTTGGACATAACTGGTATTGAAACATGGTGGGATGATACACATGATTAGGCTGTACATATAGAGGGCTATTCCCTGTTTAGGAAAGACAGGATTAACAGAAAAGGGGGAGGTATGTGCTTATATTTGAAACTAGATTTAAATCCAATTTTAAGGGGTGATATTTGTGAGGAAACTGCCCATAATGTGGAGTCCTTGTGGGTAGAAATTGAGGCTAACTTTGGCATACAAGGTTAAAAAAAAAGCTGTTGGTGGTTTTATGCTAAAAACACCAACTACTGATGAGAATGTTGAGCCCCAGCTGTTATTGCAAATGAAGAAAGCTGTACATCTTGAGCACTGTACTATAATTATGGGAGATTTTAACTTTCTTGCTATCAATTGTAAACATGAGACCTGTCAGAAAGCTAAGGGAGGCAGGTTTGTGAACATGCTTAGGTGTAGCTACAAATCACAAGTAGTGGAAGTGCCAACAAGAAATAACATTGTATTGGACCTAGTGATAACAAAAAACATAGACATGGTGTTCAGTAATAAGGTAGGAGAACATCTGCGAAACAGTGATCACAACATGGTTACATATGAGATCAGTTTGGCAAAGCAAAACTATGGGTTCAACCAAAAACTCTTAATTTTAAAAAAGCTAACTTCAGAATGTTAACAGCACCAATGCAACACATAGACTGGGATAAAATATTTAAAGGCAAACATATTAAGGGGAAAAAGGTCAGAATTTAAATCTGGGTTGCAGAAATGTATTCAAAAGTATACACCAGTGGGGAACAAATGCAAAAGAAGCAGATCATAGTCAATGTGGTTAAATGCAAATGTAAAGAAAGAAATGGCAAGGAAAGAAAAGGCATTTCAACTATTTCAGTCTGAAAGAACAGAAGATTATTTCTTGAAATACAGAGAGTGCAGCAAAGATTGCAAAAAGGCAGTTAGGTTAGCAAAACCTTGGGCAGACCATTTATAAACAGAGAAAATAGAAGAGGGCCAAGAATAAAGCCTTGGGGAACCCCACCGTATTACTTTGAGCTGAAAAGAAATATTGTTAGCAATAGACACATATTGCATTCTGTCTGATAGATAGGATTGGAACCAGTTTAAAGAATGATTACCCAATCCTGAACTTTGGAGTTTGCTTATCAGAATATTATGGTCTACTTTATTAAAGGCCCTTGCAAAATCTAAGAAAATAGCTGAGGCCATTACAGACTGTGACTGTGGACTAAACCCTCAGAAAAAACTAGCATCATGTATACCACCCGGCTGTCCTTCCCCACGGCAGCCGGGTGCTTGAAATTCCCCACCACCCATTTTGAAAAGTGTGCGACTTTCCGATTGTCCTCTTACGATGCTATGTTAAATATAATGTGAATGTTTAACCCTGTAAGGACCGGCCGCGCACGCACGAGGCCGTCACGAGTCCGATTCCGGACTCCCCGAATGACATGCAGCCTCACAGGGAGCCTGGAATTCCATGACGGTCCAGGACCGTCATGGGTCCTTAAGTATATAACAAGCCATGACGGTCCAGGACCGTCATGGGTCCTTAAGGGGTTAAATGTGTTATAACAGACCTGTAGCAATTACCAAAGTCCAGATTTGAGGACTGTAAGTGTCAGGAAAACACCCTACCACTGCAATATATACTATAAAAGAAGGCGTGTCAGGTGACCAGAATTCTATGTCCCTGCCACCCCTCACCCCCCAGGGAGGAGATCTGCATAGGTCCTCTATTACCTAAGACCAGCATTACACACACAATTATAATAAATACACACCCTGGGCTGGCACATAAGATCACATATGCAGATCTCCTACAGACTGCCATAGCCACACACACACTCCCCGGGCGCAGCTAAGGAGGAAATGTAGCATATCTCCTACACACTTTTCAGAAACAAAAGTAATGGCTGCCTCACTCCTGTTTAGTGACAAATATTGAACACATCACCAATAACGATTTGGGTCCCCTTATAGGCTCATCTCACACTCACGCACACTACCCGCACTCACACACACAAACCACAACAGGCTCATACACATTTATCACTCAACCGTATCATGTCGGCTGCCGGTCTCCACCACATCGCACACCAGTCTGTTTCTCATTGTAACACCTCAACTAAACATTTGCCTCCCCCGATAACCTCTTCTCACACTCACACACACTACCCAGACTCACACACAACTCACAATTGCTTCATGCACATTTCTCATTCACCCAGCGTCATGCTTTGGCCGTAAGTGTTTTTATTATGTTTGTATTCATTGAAAAAAGTGTAATATTTGGGCGTTACACACATTGTTGAGATACAGAAGGTATGTTTTTTGCGGACACATGCACTGCTGAGATGTGTGTGACACACACACCTGTCTTACACACACACACACACACACGTGTTACATACAGACACACACACACCTATGTTACACATAAACACACATAGACTTGTGTTACACAGAGCTTTGCCACATACAGTTGCACACACATGGCTGCTTGGTGTTCATCCTCATAGTCACCGTCTGACCCCCACCACCACCACTGTTGCCTGTGCTGTACCGGGTCATCTTCTCACCCCTCACTGTTGAGGGTGCTGCACCAGGCGTACATGTTGCGCATTCTGAAAGCAGCCTTGTATGTAACAGCTTGAAAGGCAGAATGACAAGTAGTGGTTTGCAGACTTCCATATGTTGCACAGACAACACTGTGCAGCACCAGGTGGTCAGTTCTTCTACAAGCGCTCATAGCATAAAAACAGAAGGAAGTGCAAAAAATTGTCCAAGGGTAACTTGCATCACAGTTCTTTTATGCACTTACTAGACCTCTTCTTCATTGATCGCCATCAACGTTGCCACTCAGGGGTTGTTACTGAACTTGGATGATTTCCGATCGTGTCTGCAACCTCAATGCAAGAGCTCTTCATGCAGCAGTGATCAGCTCTCCAGCTGTCCCTCACCAGAAGCTGGACCAGATCACACAAACTTTCTTTGAATCTTTTGCAAAAGGTGTTGATCTTAGAAACTTTGTCTAATCTATTCCAGCTTGGGGTGAGGACTGAGGGGAATAGCTGAAGAGCCTATCATTGTTGCAAGAAAGATATGGGCTACAGACATAATCAGAATCACCTAAGGTGTTATGAGGGGCAATTACCAGGACAGCTGAAGAGCCTCCTCTTACACTAATATTCATAACACTGACCCATCTTCACACAACGAAGTGCTACAGGTTCCGGTGATGTACAGCTCTAACCATTTACCTAACTTAACCACTGAGCTATTTAGGTTTCCTACTTCATGCCAATGTACAGGTTGCAGATACATGCCAATTGGAGAAAATGCCTGCAAACACCATTCGATTACTCCATGCCACATTACTTTCATAGACACGTGCCAACAAGAATACTACCCACAGCAAACACATAAAACATGCCCTACTCACACTAGGATATCACTGAGTAAGCAATAACAAAACTTTACATATACCTTTTTCATTACATAAGTAGCAAAAGTGTCATGGCGTTGCCCGTGTGGTTTAATCGTTTCAGTTCCAAAAAGGGTTAAAGAAAAAAAAAAGAACAAATACACACACACACACGTTAGAGTGCACTGGTGTGTTTAGTAGTAGTTGAAGTGCAGAGGTAAGGTTTTTGTTGTGAAAGTTATCCAACTACACAAACACACAGGCAGATGGTGGAGAAGCTACAGGGAAGGTGGCTGAATGGGTAGTTTAAGTGGGGAGTCAGAGGGCGGGAGGACAGATGGGAAGCAGTTTGAGTAAAGGGGTAATGTCACAATGGAGAGGGAAGATGTTATGAATGCCTTCAGTGGCTTGTGATGTGCAACATACAGATTTGGACAACTTATTGGTAGTGAAAGGCTTAATAGAGGGACAAGCACCAAAGTTATAACATATCTTGTGAGTTAGGGCTCTTCTGTGTTATAACCTTTTGAATGGCAAAGGGTTCTTGAAGACAATGCTGGCAATTTGCACCCCCCATGTAACATTGGATAGTCAGGCATTTTGAGATGAGGATCGATGTGCCATGTGCCTGAGTACAAGGAGGAAAGGGATTGCAAAGTGTACGATTAATCTTTTGAGTGTCAGAGGGGTAAGCAACACATTGCGAAGCAGTGCGCTGCGTACCCCCTGGCACTTAAAGGGTTACGTGTTAAAATAATAAACTGTAAGAAGAGTGGTGGCTAGCAGTGCATGAAGCAGCACCTGATATGAGCAGCGTGGCAAAATACGGCAAAGAGGGAGGCATGCACATAATGATTTAGGTAAAGTGTGTAACAACAGGTTATCGGGAGTGGAAGCATGTGGCCTCTCCTCCTCCACACAGGAAATGTTTATTGAAGGGGAACACTTTCCTAAAGCCTGTTAAGAAAGGGAAATGTTCGAGCTTCAGGCTGCACTTTAGTTCTGTTGGAAGAGCAAGATATATGTTGATAACATCAGTGATGATACCGAGGCCCCCCAGAACAAAGAGAGGAGGGGGGACATGCAAAAGGGGAGGGTTGAGGGAAAGTAATTAGGTGGGTGGAGTTAGAGTGGTTATTAGAGAGGAAGAGGAAGTCGGATCACTAGAGTAAGAGTAGTTTTAACGATCAATGGGAGCGTTTAAGTACATTATCTGCTATACTGATGGCTTACCGGGTGATGTTATGGCTGACTTGGAGGCCTTAATGATGAAGCTGTGATGGGAGGCAGAGGTGGATGGTGGTGCCTGGTTGCAGTCTCAGCTAAATGACAGATGTAAATGCTTGCAAAAGGGGAGGGATTCAGCTACAGTAACACTGATTGCCTCCCCCATCCTGGATGCTACACCTTCGCCCTCAACATCCTGTCTGGTATCTCTTTCTGGCTGGCCAGTATGCTCAACGCTGGCCAGGCCTCCCGACCACTTGAGTCCAGGTCTGGCAGGAAGGAGAAAGAATAGTAGAAGCCCAATGCTGCGAAGTAAGGAGCAGGAACAAGGTGGCTCAAGCAGAGGTCAGGACCACCAGAAGCGAGACTCTCAGCAGGAAAAGGAAGCAGCTGCTGGAAGTACTGAAGAAAGCAGTGGAAGGAAGCAGAAGGCTCACATACCAGAAGCCTCAGGTCAGGGACAGGAACCGATGGTAAGCCAGAGGCCATTATTCAATATAATCCAGTTGGGAGGCAGTGCAAAACCTGTAGATGTGCATGCAATACTGTCTGAGGATGAACTCCGGAACCAAGGGACAAATGTAGAAAGTGCATTACATATGGGGCCTGCGGGGGATGGTAATCAGAAAGCTGGGTCAATGGGGGCTGGTAAGGCTGCCTGAGCCGCTAGCTGGGGTGGTTGGGGACTCCGGGCATATTAGCAGTGCTGCGGATATGGAGATGTGTGCTGCGCAGGGTATGCAGCATGGAGAAGGCATGGCGGCTTTTAACCTGCTTCCTTTTTCCAAATGGGGGATGGAGTACCAATGGGTCATGCTGTGGCTGCTGAATTGAAGAATGTCCCCTTGGATAAGAGGCCCATTATAGCTGCGGCAACTTCGCCTTCGGACGATGGCGGCAGTCCGGGAGGTAGGATTAATTTAGGGGAGAATGAAAAAAGGGTTCTTGATAAAGTATTAGGGTCATTGTCTTGTACTGTGCAGATTTTGCTGCATGGGGGATTGGGGGGAGCGTTGGGGAAGAGGGGGCTTTAAGGGCTTGGGCATCCCATATAGAGCCTGAAGCATTTAGGGGCAGTTAGGGACTCTGTTCCTCCTAATTCCTCTGCCTCCTCCTTGGTTCCTCCTGTCAGTGTGTCTTCCGCTCAGTTCCCAGTAGTTGGTTCATCAGGGGTTACAGGTTAATTGGGGGTGGTATCATCAGTCGTTTCCTCAGAAAGCAGGATGGGTCCAGTTAGCGGTGTTCCAGTGAGGATTCCGGGTTCAGCTTATGGGGCGACTTATGTTTGCTGGTCTGGTCATTTGGGTGCACATCTCAAACCTGAGGTAAGGGAGAGAATTTGGTGTGGCGAATTTATTGAGCTGTTCTCCCTGTTGCCATTAGAAGATGTGCCTCAAGAAACAGATGATGCAAAGTGGGAGGAGAAAGAGAAATCACGCTATTGCAAGGTTCCAAAAACTTTGGGGAATTGGATTTGTGCATTTTCAATATTCGCGTATATGATTGGGGAAGGGTTCCCACAGAAGTTCTTTTCGCTCTTTAGTTACCAGGACAGCATCTGGAATGCATGTCATGTTTATGGTGGCTTGTCCTGGTGACAATACGTTGAGCAGTTTAGGCAACGTATGGCCGTGAGAACATCTATGTTATGGGAACAGTTAGACGTTGGCCTATGGCTAACAATTATGACACATCCAGCATCTTTTCAAGGAGGATCAGCAGCTTTTCAGGCCAGTGCCGGGGGGTTGGGGCTCCCCACAGGTGCTTCAGCATCCAGAAGGATTGGATGCTGTTGGCAATTCAACGAGAGTAGCTGTAACTTTGGGCAGTCTTGCCGGTTCAAACATGAATGTTCCGAATGTGGAGGACAGCATGCATTCATCAGGTGTTGGAAGAATCGAGGATTGGAGGGGGAGAAATGGGCTGATGCTGGTACGGCTCGATCGCATGCGACCATGGCTCACCCACTACCCCAATAGGGCTGCGGCACTGTTGTTGGAGGAAGGGTTTTCTGTGGGATTCCGGGTACCATTCCAGGTGCGAGTTGAGGGTAACTTGAAATCAGCAAAAGATCAGCAAGGGATGATTCAGGAAAAATTGTACAGGGAAGTGGCATTAGGAGGCATCGCAGGTCCCTTTTCAATACCATCTTTTCAGAATCTTAGAATCTCTCCATTAGGGGCAGTACCGAACAAAAAGAAGGGAAAATTTCGTCTGATCCATAATTTGTCCTATCTCTTTGGAACTTCAGTAAATGATTACATTAATAAGGAAGACAGTAGGGTATCCTATGCATCCTTTGACAGAGCAGTGGCATTAGTGGTACGTGTTGGTCGCGGGGCATTGATGGCCAAGGCAGATATTGAGTCTGCATTTTGCCTCCTACTAGTGCATCCTGATTGCCATCATTTGTTAGGGTGTTGTTTTCAGGGTGCCTTTTACATAGATCTCTCCCTACCAATGGGCTGCACAATCTCCTGTGCACACTTTGAAGCTTTCAGCACCTTTTTGGAATGGGTAGTGAAGTCGGAGGCAGGTGTTACATCCATTATTCACCATCTAGATGGTTTTCTGTGCCTAGGGCCAAAAGGGTTGGCGGTTTGTTCTTGGCTACTTCAGACACTACAATGGGTATCAGATTGGCTTGGAGCTCCTTTGTAACCGAATAAGACAGTCGGGCCAGTATCATGCTTCAATTTTCTCTGAATAATATTTGATGCTGATGCAATGGAATGTCGGCTGCCGAGAGAAAGTGATTGACTTATGCAATATGATCGAGGTGTTTTTAGGAGTGCATAAAGTGACACTGAAACAAGTACAGGTGCTGCTTGGAAAATTTAAATTTGCCTGTCGTATCCTGCCTATGGGTAGGGTGTTCAGTAGGCGCATGGCTTTATTGACTGCAGGTGCTAGCAGGCTGCATCATTTCATACGCTTGATGAATGAGTTGAAGGCGGATTTGGAAGTATGGGTAGCTTTTTTTCAGGATTTCAGTGGGACGTCGGTGTGGCCTAAGTCTTCAAATACTAACGCAGAGCTAGGTCTGGACACTGATGCAGCTGGATCTGTGGGTTTTGGTGCAATTTTGGGAGCAGAATGGTGCACGGCACACTGGCCGGATTGGTGGAAGAAGGAGGGGCTTACCAAGAACTTAGTATTTTTGGAATTATTCCGAATTATAGTGGCAGTGCATTATGGGGTTCATCTTTAAGGGACAGGATAGTTGTATTCCACTGTGATAATTTGGGGGTAGTGGAAGTCATCAACAATCTTACAGCCTCATCACCACCAGTGCTGCAGTTGATGAGGTTCTTAGTGTTGGCCTGTTTGCACCTCAGTGTGGGTTTTCGAGCTATGCACATCCCTGGTGTTCATGACGTGGCGGCTGATTCTTTCTCCCGGTTTCAGGTGGCTGCCTTTCAAGCAGCATAGCCAGGGGCGGAGTTGGCCGGTATGGTATTCCCAGATTTCCTATGGGACCTTGGACAGAAAGAATAGCACAGTGGATCCAGAACTCTGTTTCACCGGCCACTTGGGTGTGGTACACGAAAACATGGGAGGAGTGGTCCAAATTCTCGGTGCTGGCAGAAGGTTTTACGGACAACACTAGTAGAATGCATGGAGTTTTATGGCTTCTCTGGTGTTGGTCTGAACAAGGACTATCACCGGCAACTGCCTCTACTAAACTGGCAGGGCTGGTGTTTGGGTTCAAAATTAGGGGTTGGTGGGACGTAACCAAGGATTTCATAGTTCGCATGGCTTTGAAAGGTTTTCGCAGGGGGTCTCAGAAGAGAAATTATAGAAGGCCAGTATCATTTTCTTTGTTGCACCAACTTATGCATGTCCTGCCTCAAGTGTGTTTTTCGGCTTATGAGGCATGCTTGTTTCAACTAGCATTTAGTTTGGCATTTTTTTGGTACTCCATTTTTTTTGTGAACTACGTAAGTCCTCTCCTGGGGGGATTCAGGGGGATGAAGTGTTTGTTGGGGAAGATTTTTTACGCTTCCGCATTTCACGTTCAAAAACAGATATATTGGGGCATGTAGTATGGGTTATTTGGGATATCTCCTTCTGTTTGCTGTCCAGTAGTATTATTAAAAGAATTCATGGCCATGCGACCACTGGTTTCGGGTCCTTTACTAATTCACAAGGGGGGTGATCCGCTTACTCATTTTCAATTTGTGCAAGTCTTCTGCAGGTGTCTGTTACAGTTGGGAAGGGCTCCTGCTGAGTTTGGAGGGCATTCTTTCCGGATCGGGGGGCCACGGAGGCGGCTATACTGGGTCTGCCGGATACAGTTATTCAGAAGATAGGTAGATGGGAGTTTAGCCGTTTCCGTTCATCTGGAATTGTTGTAAATATGTGAGAGGATATGATTTGGGGGGGATTAGGTGGAGTTAGGCATCTGTGACGGTACCAGGATTTACCGGACCCTTTTGGGGTCATCGGTTCCTGAACCGCCACTGCTGCTGCCCCTCTTCCACGGCCGGCTGGAGCCCTGCTGCTTCCTGGAGGTCCTGGATACTCAGACAGGAACAACTGGATGCTGCCCCCCTGGCAGCAGAGCTAGTGAATTTAGCTGCAGAATCCTATGTGGGGTTTCCAGAGGCCCTACGCCAGTAAACCGGCGAGGCAAGTGAATTTGCTCCTGCAGTGGCTAAGGTGAGAATCCCCAGCCCAACCCCCTCCAGAAATACAGCTGAGACTTGTATTAAGGAGAGTAGAACAGAACAGCTTTATTGATGAAACACACTGCTTATATACACTTCCAGACACTCTTATCAAGATTAGAATGCAAAGCAAGGTTTGGAAAAAGGGCATTTGACTGGAGCATAATAACTTCCCCTGATTGGTCAAGGAAGCACAGCAGGATTCAATCAACATTCCAGTCATTGTTTAGCCAAGTTACACAGATCTGAAGTCTATTGTAAGCAAGCAAGAGTGCTGGTCATAGCCTTTATTTTCTCTGCACTCTGGCTCCCAACTATCATATCCCTTTACATGAATTACAGTAATACACCACCCAAACTATTACATTATGTCACACAATGTACAACATAGGGATCAATATTTCAAGTTGTATAGTCGTAAATTATTCCATCTGGTCACAGCATCCCATCCCTTATCCAGTATATTTGCCTCCTAGATGCTGCTATAGTGAGAGATTGGATCTGGGCGTGTCGCAGAGCAATGGTACGTAAGAATGGCTTACAACTGGGTTTTTCCGCATCTCAAGTGGAGGTATCTTGGTGTGGGCACCAAGGTCTGTTGTGGGTGCGAGTTCTACCCTAAGTATTGAAACTAGCAGTTTGGAGGATTGTGGGACCGCAGATTTTAGTGTTACATGTGGGTAGGAACGACTTGGGTACTTTCCCAGCATGTAAGTTGGGCAAATGAATGAGAAGGGATGTGGCAAGGTTGGTTTCCTTGTTCCTTGGGGTGGTAATTGTGTGGTCTGACATTGTGGCCAGGAAGGTTTGGAGATGGGCTAAAGATCAGAAGGCAATAGACAAAAGTAGGATCAAATTGAATAGAAGAATGTCTTGTTTCATAATGGGTTTGGTGGGGGGTTGCGGTTAGGCATAGGGAATTTGAAGAAAGGGAACATCATTTGTTTAGGGAGGTTGGGGTCCATCCTAATGATTCTGGGCTAGATTGCTTTAATTTGGATCTGACGGGAGGAACTGAACAAGCCTTGATATTGTTGCGGGGGGTAGACCCTTCTGCTTAGGGTAGGAAGCAGATGGCCCTTTTGGCTAGGTGGACCTACATTGGAGTGGGTTAGGGTAATGGTGACTGAATACTGAAGATGGGTTCCTTAGGGGGTTAACCCTAAGGAGGTTGGCGCCGGGCTTATAACTCAGTTGGGTACATTACCCATTTGAGCTGGATGGTTCTAGACAAGTGGGGTAACTGAAAATGCACTTTAAATGTGGTTAAGAAAGGAAATGATAAATAGTCTGTTTTTGGTACTAGTATTTTCGATACATGTATTTATTGTAATTTAATAAATGACTTGTTTTTTTCCCAGTGTGACGTGTAGTGTTTGTTATTTTCTCATACCCTTGTACTTTTGCACATGTTGTTACAAAGCTTGAGATGGCTTAGTTAGGAAGAATGTTATATCTAGTGGAGGGAGGGAGGAAATTATGAAAATTCCCAGTTATAGAATGAGATCTATATGGCTGCTTAAGCCTTTGAGTGTCAGAGAATTATCCAACTCTTTGCATTGGATACCTCTCTGGCACAGAAAGGGTTAAACTGCCGTTTTGTGAAATATATTAGAACTTCATCTCAGGGTATGTTAACCCATTGTAGTGGGGTACTGCTCAGCAACGAATATTTGTGTTTTGGCTGACGTTCGACTTTAACTCCCAACTGGCAAAAGGTAATAGAAGTTGTAGTCCAAGAGCAGCTGGAAAGCCATATGTTGGTCACTCACCAGTGTCATTTCTGGATTCATGGGTGATTACGTTCTGAAGATCTACATGGTAGGGACATGTATTATCAATATATAACTTGCATGCTTATAAAAAATATGCAGTGTTTGACAAACTGGCCCCAGAGGTCATCCAGGTGTCAGTAGTCACCACCAAAAATTGTAAGTTGTCTCTAACACTGACCCAGAGGCTATCCCAGTCAGCTGCAGAGGCACCTTATTTGCAAAAACCTCCACTGGGAACGCCAACAAGAGGATAATGTACAAATAAGTCAGGTAAAATGAGTTCACACAGTCCCAGTCAGAGGCAGACATTGTTGCAACATAGATTAGACACAATAGGTAATTTGCCACTAGGGGAAGTAATTCATCTGTTGTAAACCGGACATCAAGTAAAAGAGGGCAGACAAAAATGCAGTGGATTAAAGTCACCACTAGATGTCCCACATACACAAGAACACAGTATACTAATGCAAACTACTGTTGTGTCCCATACCACATCGTGGAGAAGGTACAAGCCACTATTTCGTAGAAGCAGTGTGTGTATGTACATATATCAGTGTGTGTACATTTCAGCTACGTACAACCAAAGGTCATAACATGACGGGCAACATTGCTAGTATAGTATAAGTGAGAATGTCCCGTAAAAGGAGCCTCCTCTAACAAGGGATGGTGGAGTGAAGGGTAGAGTGCATTGCTAGGGTGCGTGGCTGGTGATTGCAGACCCCCTGTAGTGTGTTGTGCTGCGGCCGAGGCCATGTAAAGTTGCTGGCACTGAAGACAGATAACCCCCTTCAGATGAGCTGAAGAAGGCCCAGGATAACACACTACTGTGTGGACATCCACCACCACATATATAGTAGAACTCACCAGAGGTCCAGAGGTGATGATGGTGGTAGAGGTCTGACAGGACACTGAGGTACAGGTGGCTAGATGCAGGCTGAATGGTCAGGATACCAGGATGGTACAGCGGAAAGTAAAACAAGGACACAATAACTAGGAGCCCAGGAGGCTAGCAGGGACAGAGTGTTAAGTCTGCAAGGAGATAGGATAGTCCAAATAAGCCAAGGACACAAGAAGCAGATCAGCAGAGGCAAGATCAGCAGGGAAGAGGACAGTCCAGGAGACAGGTAAGGACAGCAGCAGATCAGACAGTAATGCAGAATCGGCAGGCAAAGGGTCAATCTGTGGTACAGGCAAGGTCAGCAACAGATCAGACAGTAATGCAGAATCGACAGGCAGAGGGTTAATCTGTGGTACAGGCAAAGTCAAATAAGGCTGAAGTAAGCTCACACTAGATCCAACATAAACGATATAATTGCGTGCCACACTGAAGCGCGTGCAGCTTAAGAAAGCACAACCCGGAAGTTCGGGCTGAAGATGACAGCGTGGTGATGAGCCGGCACAACACGGTAGGGAAGGAAAAGAAGGACATGGAGCATGCACCCACAGTGAGACACTCCCCCCCTCCTAAGGCCGCCTCCGGAGGCCAGAACAAGTCCGATCGGAAAACCGGGCATGAAAACGTCAAAAAAGGGAAGGTGCGTGGACATCAGAGGAAGGAATCTGAGAGCATTGCTCGGGACCATAGCCACACCAATTCACCAGATACTGGAGACGGTGATGAACCAGACATGAATCAAGGATGGTGTCGATCACATGCTCTTCCTGCCCGTCAACAACCACAGGAATGGGAACAGGAGTCCTAGGATGAGATGGGTGAGAGGGAGACCATGATTTAAGCAGAGAGACGTGGAATACCAGATTAATGCGTACAGAAGGGAGAGCCAGATGATACACCACTGGATAGAGCCAACGGAGCACCCTGAACGGGCCTAAGAACTGAGGACCTAGCTTGGCGGATGGTTGACCTAGGTGAACATTTTTAATAGACAACCAGACCCTGTCTCCAGGAGAGAATCTAGGGGCCAAAGAGTGGTGTCTATCCACCTCTATCTTCTGACTGATCTGAGATCCAAAGAGGAATGGATGTGATGACAGTGGTCCACCAAGGACTGGACATGTGTCTCAGCTGCAGGTACCAAGGCAGTCCCTGGAGAGACAAGCAGTACTCTGGGGTTGTAATCTAAAACAGCAAAAAAGGGGGAACAGCCCAACAAAGAGTGGAGTAGGGTGTTAAAGGAGAGTTCTGCTAAGGGAAGTAGGTGAGACCAGTCATCCTGGTTACTAAAACTGTGCAAGCTCCAAGGACTGGTTCGTCCGTTCTGTCTGGCCATTCATCTGGGGTTGGTACCCAGAGGAAAACTGAAGGGAAATACCCATATGAGCACAGAATGCCTTCCAGAAGGCAGAGATAAACTGAGGTCCTTGGTCTGAAGTGATGTGAAGGGGTACGCCATGGATACGTACAATGAAGAGATGTGCCAGGTCTGTGGCGGAAGGTAACTTGGGTAATGGAATGAAATGGCTCTGTTTGGAGAAGCGGTCTACGACCACCCAGATCACGGTCTTGCCTAGAGAGACTGGGAGAGCAACGATAAAATCCATGTCGATCTGAGTCCATGGAGGAGCAGGAACAGGCACGAGTTGAAGGAGTCCTAGAGGTTTTGTATGAGAGGTCTTCATGCGGGCACACATGGTGCAGGAAGAGACAAACAAAGCAACCGCCACCAGAAGTAGCGGCAAAGCAATTTGTGAGTCCTGGTGTTACCGGCATGACCACCTACAGTAGAGTGATGTGCCCAACAAAGGATTTCTGGACGATACTGAAAGGGAACAAACAAGGCCCCTGTCGTGTGAGGTACACCAGCAGGAGCCCACAACTGGGCTTCCTGGATGTACTGCAAGGTTTTAGTAGCCAGAAAGGCTAGGATGCAAGAGGAAGGAAGGATGGTGTCAGGAACAGTAGCAGAGATGGTTGAAGGCTTATGAAGGCGAGGCAAGGCATTGATGTTTTTTTCACCGGGAACGTAAGAAATGGAGAAGTTAAAATGAGAAAAGAACAGAGACCACCGGGCTTGTCAGGCATTTAATCATTTGACTGAGGGCAGGTATGCCAGTTTAGATGGTCAATGTAAATGGTTATGCTATGAGGAGAGCCCTCAAAGAGGTAGCGCCATTCTTCCAGCACAAGCTTAATCGCTTGAAGTTTGCAGTTGCCTGTGTCATAGTTCCTTTCGGGTGTGGGGAAACTTCAGGGATAAAAGGAACATGGGTGGAGTTGTCCTTTAGAAGAAGAACTGCTCCTGCAGCGGTTTCAGAAACATCAACCTCAAAAATGAAGGGCTACAGAGGGTCAGGGTTGGATAAGATGGGTGCAGTACAGAAGGCTTGTTTTAGAGCAGTGATGACCGAAGCCAACAAAAGGGGTTGGTTCCTTTGTGTGTGAGGGCAACAATGAGCTGAATCACCTTGGAAAAGCCCTTGATAGCCCTATGAAGCACTGTACAGCCTTCAGTCCCTGTGGAAGAGGCCAATCAAGTACAACAGAGACCTTAGCAGGGTCCATAGCCAGACCTTTGGATGAGACTATGTAACCCAAGAAGGGAAGGCTGGTCTGGTCAAATAAGCACATCTTATATGTACAGGGCTCAAAATTTCCACTCGCCTCCTCGCATTTGGCGAGGAGAAATTGAGTGAGGGCGAGTGGAAACTCAGCAGTGGATTCTGACCTTAGCAACACATAATGCCTTTGCCCACAGCTGCTGCCTCCTTTTGCTTTCATTTAACCTCCTCTGTCCCTGCATACATTACAGTCCGGCCGTGCGCAAACCCACATTATAACTTCATGCAGGGGCAGAGTAGGCTAAAGCAACCCAGCACCTACTTCCGGGACTATAGCTGTGGTTAAGTGCATTGGGTATCACTAATTTGACAAGCAGCATCGCATTTACCCAACACGACTGAGCATCTTAACCCCTTAAGTGCCATAAACTTCTCCAAACCAGTTCATTTAATCCATGTACCCCGTTTATCCCTCCATCCGCTCTGTGCACCCTTCTCTCCCTCTGGTCTGTTCAGCCCTCACTCTGGCCATCTCAGGGAATCAGCGTGTTATTAATGTACAAAGTATTGTTCACATTATGTGCACAATAGCCCATACCTGCAAGAACACTGCAGGTCCCCCAGAATGTGTTGAGGTTTTTACAGATGTAAGTTTTTTATCTGAGTGCCAGAGAGGCATCTAAGTAATGCATTCAAAGGGTTACACGCTGTCTTATTGCAACTGTACCTGGTGTATCTGTCAGAGCGCTGGATTCAAACTCTCTCAGACAGCTAAAAAAACAAACAAAAAACAAGCATGCACCACAGAGGTTCATTTCAGTCCCCTGCTCCTGTGACTGGTTAAAAGTTAGCAGGGGACCATTGCAGCTGCACCTGGCTTTCCAGGAGACTGGTAGTGTAGAAGTAATCAAAGGATTAAAATGCAGAAAGCCTGCAATTCACTTCTACTGAGAATTTTTTTTTGCTGATCCTAGCTCAGACTGGAGTGAGCAGCAGAAAAGGCTGATAAGGATTCTCTTCCCCGTACTCCCTTTAACACTCCTCGTTATAAGAAAAACACACAGTCCTTGCTTTGTACGTGTTACATCTATTGACAGACATTGCACTTCTTCTAGTGATGATTCCTATATTCCTCTGTGTATTGTAAATTTAGAGGTACAGTCTGATCACCACTATATCTGGGTCAAGCTGTGAATCTTTATCAGCCCTCTCTTTGTGCCCTCCATGTTGCTCACACCAAACTGCACTCTAAAGGGTGAACTGCTGGCTGTTTGCAGATCTTTAACCCTGAGTGCTAGAGAGGTTTCCAACCTGATAACTCTTTGGCATCCAAGGAGTTGTGTAATTTCAAGTCATTGCTATAAATTATTTTAGCAACCACAATCCCTGCCACTGCCTTGTAACCTCCATGTAACATGTTTGTAGAGAAAGTAAAATCAGACTGTATATGCAGCAGGCAAAGGGTCAATCAGTGGTACAGGCAAGGTCAGCAACAAGTCCAACAGTAATGCAGAATCGACGGGCAAAGGGTTAATCCGTGGTACAGGCAAGGTCAAATAAGGCTAGATCCAACATAAATACTATTATCGCCGCACTGAAGCAGTGCGCAGCTTAAGGAGGCCCAACCCTGGAAGTTCAGACCAGCCCGGTGACGAGCCGACACAATACAGAAGGGAAGGAAAAGAAAGACACGGAGCACGCGCCCGCAGTGAGAGCGGCGCAAGGGATAGCAAGACAGTAAGTGCATCTGTAATACATGTAACAGATGCTGTGCCCCCGTTTTAAAAAATTGTTTAGCCTACCATCTTACATGTGCCTGCAGGGGTTAGGTTAAATTGTTGTATTTTTGCATGCTATCACCTTATGCTCTCCAGAAAAAGAGATGCTACTGTGTTAGCCAGCAGAGTAGATAGGATTCAGTGTTGCAAAAAACTCACATGATATAAAGGTGATACCTTTTAATGACTAACTGAGGACATAGAAATTGCAAGCTTTCAGGCAACTAAGGCCCCTTCTTCAGGCATGGGTTAACAAATAAAGCTAGAATAACACTGCATTTATATTTACAGTGTATGACATACATTTGAAACAAAATATATGAGTACACAGCGGGGGTCAATTAGCTTAGTAAACATACAGTCTGCATGTATATGAATTTATATGCAGAGGGTTAGATAAAAGTCCTTTATATCACTCATGAATTTTTTGCTACACTGAATCCTATCTACCTTATGCTCTCCAAATTATATCTGTCTCACTGTCTGGTCCAGGTGTGATAAGATGTTACTTTCCTAATCCCTTTACCTCTGTTGTGTATTCACCATTGTCTTCTGTGTGGTGAAGTTAGTACGGTGTTGTGGTTGTCTGTAAAACCTACTTCCATTGTACTATGTGTTGAGTGTATCAATCTGATTGCATGTCACATCCCCCTTCCCCTGAAATGAGTATATATAAACCCTGGTCACTTCCAATAAAAGTCAGTATTCATTGTGGAATAGAACCTGTGTGTGTCTTTTACTGCAGGAATGGTTTAAAGGGATAGTAATGTTTCATAATAAAAGCAGATCTAATTAATCATCATAGTATTTGGACTTTGGAGAGTGTTATTTCAATTCTGTCAGAGTTGTAGTTCCAGAGTAATTCAATGACAAAGTATCCCCCTCCCGCCCCTTTTACTGATGTCACACTGTTCAGCCAGATCAGAAGGGAGGTGCCCAGGTAGACTGCAGAGAGGGACAATCTTCAATTAAGATAAGGGGAAAAACCTGAAAAACTTGTCAAGGGGGGCAGGGATTTCATTGTTTTCATAGGAATAAGAGTGTCCCCTGCTGTTATCTGTCTGGTCTATGGACTGCATTCCACATCTGAGAAGAGATGGCTTACACTAGGTAAAAGGGGCGGGAGGGGAAACTTTGCTTGAGAGATAAGACATATCATTCTTCATGTTTTTTTAATGCCTACAAAATAAAGTTAAAACGAAGTATTACTATCCCTTTAAAGGGTCCCCTTTGACCCCCGTTCCTATGAGCTCTGCTCTACATGGTCCGGCACAGCTACCCATCTGTAGCCGCACCATGAAGAGGTAAACCCTGAAAGACAGCTAAGGAAAACCTGGCTTCTTTAGCTTCCATTACACTGGTGGCAGCAGTGGGATCCTCTCCCTCAAGACTTGGGATCCAGCTGGTGAGCGATGGCAGAGGCATACCAGCACCTCACTGTCACTGCCCTGCAGGACCTTGTCATGCAGAGGGAATACAATGTCGCTGGCCTGGAGAAGCCAGAGCTGTTGGCCACTCTCGGGAAAATGGGTGAGGTGAGGAAACTGCCCAGTTAGCCAGTCACAGACCTACCATTGGACTCAAGTCCTAATACTAGCCCTCCATTTAGGACCTCCGCTGTAGGTGCTTCAGGTGACAAGCCCATGGATCCAGTGACTCGGAAAGTGCAGAGGATGTTGGTTTTGTTGGGACCCAGCTAGCCACCAGAGATCATAATACAACTCTTAAAACCATCTCAAGATGAGTAAATGGCAGAGTTGAACCAGTGTCAACCCATATTGTGTAGCCTCAGTCGGACCGCAGGACAGGACTATCCAGGTTACGCATCAGTCCTTCAAGGCTTTTGATGATTCCACCGGGGAGATTGATGGTTTCCTTTAGGACTTTGAGAGGCAATGTCACCTACACCACATACACCCGAAGGAGTGGATTCCTGCACTAGCAGGGAAGCTCACAGGATGAGCCGTGGACTCTTACCAAGACATACCAGACACCTGGAGTGCGGATAATCCAGAAGTAAAGTGGAGTTTGTTCGCCAGGTATGACATTACGCTGGACACAGAAGCCCAAGGATACACATAAGGAGTGGGTTTACACAATGGGCCAAGCCTATAGGAATTGGTTCAAGGATGTGGAGCCAATACATTTGAAGGGTGCTGCCAGCAGATTTTACTGGAAAAACTTTATCCCCTCGTACCCTCCAACATTCGAGATTGGGTTCGGGATCAGGAGCCCAACACTATCATGGAAGATGCCCAGCTGGAAGATACATTTGTGGACTCCCGGGAAATGGGGCCCCAATCCACCACTCTCTATGATGCAGCCCCTAATACCCGTACCCCCCAAAGTTGGGCCCATTGCCCATCCAGTGCCCTTGACCACATCTCAAGGCCATCCACCTCCCCATTATCCCTCCAACTCTGACCCGGAATGCTATGGGTGCCAGCGGTGGTGTCACCTGCAACGACAATGCCACATAGCACACTCCTGAGCCTCGGGCCATCAAGGTCCCCCTCAGTTTAGGACCACCGCTCAGACCCCCTTGGCCTTTTCCCAAGAGGTTCATTGTGTATCTGATGGAGTACCACCAACAGACCTAGAGGAGCAACAGCTGGAGGTCTGCTCTTGGCCTAGCCTGGTGGTGGTACATCGACCCAGGGACAACCTCAGCAAATAGGGCTGCTATCATGAGTTAGCCCTGGCCCAAGGAACCATAGCAGACAACTGCCAGCATCACTTACAGCTGGTTCAACTAAATGGATATCACACAGAAGGGCTGAGAGACACAGGAGCCACCATTACCCTGGTCCAACCCTGATGCTTGGCCCCATGCCACCAAGTGTTGGAGGTTCACGTTTCAGGGGGGCAAGGTCTACTAGCTTCTGTTGGCCCAGGTCCATCTGGATTGGGGCTCGGGATGAGGGATTAAAACTGTAAGAGTGATGCCTGGACTACCTGCAGATGTTCTACTAGGCAACGACTTTGGTCATCTTCTGAGTTCACCACCGGAGCGGCCACCACAGAATGCCAAGTGCTTACCCATGCAAGAGCCAGACAGCCTCTGGTATGTCAACACAATAGACCCCAGCATGATTCCGCACTTGATAGTACCGTCACTTGGTCCCCCCTGATGGAGTTCTGCACAGCCATAGCCACTGATTCCACACTGGCAGAATACCGGCGGAGGGCAGAAACAGGAGAAGTGGGTCCTAGCGGGGAGAGGTTTATATGGGAAGACAGCCTTCTCTTTAGGAAAATGTTAGCTCCTGGTCACCTTCCAACACAACGCTTCTTTGCTGGCCCTGGCACAGGATGTACCCCTGTACACTGCATAGAGTACAATCCTCCTTCTTGCTCCATCTGTCCCAGGATGTCCGGATCTTTTGCCACACCTGGGTCATTTGCCATCTGATCATGAAGAAAGGGGACAGACCCCCAGCCCATTTACAACCCTTGCCCATTATAGGAGAGCCTTACAGAGGGTAGCCATTAACATAGTGGGACCACTGTCCCAGCGAAGCCGCACCAGGAAGAAGTTTATACTAACCCTGGTGGACTTTGCCACAAGGTACCCATAGTAACATAGTAACATAGTAGATAAGGCTGAAAAAAGACATGCGTCCATCAAGTCCAGCCCATGCCAATAACACCCCTGTTGATCCAGAGGAAGGCAACAAAAAAGCCCTCTGGAGCAATTTCCAATGTAGGTGTGTGTGTGTGTGAGTGTGTCAAATAGTTCCCCGGCTCAATATCCTATTTGCTTTGAAGCCATCTGTCATAACTGTCAATATTGTTCTGTGCTAGATAGGCATCCATTGCTTTTTTGAATGCAGTTACATTATCTGCAAGCACAGCATCCCGAGGCAAAGAATTCCATAGCCTTACCGCCCTCACTGTAAAGAATCCCTGTCTGTGTTTTAGTCGAAAGCGCCTTTCCTCAAGTCTTAATGGATGACCTCTTGTTCTTAGCTCAGCTCTTTGCATAAATAATTCATTAGATAGTTCTTTGTATTGGCCTTGAATGTATTTGTAAATGGTAATCATATCACCCCTTAGACGTCTCTTTTCTAATGTAAACAAACCCAGTTTGGCTAGTCTCTCTTTGTAACTCAGATCCTCCAATCCCTTTATAGCTTAGTGTCATCAGCAAAGATTGAGATGCTACTTTCAATTCCCACTTCTAGATCATTAATAAACAAATTAAAAAGCATTGGGCCCAGGACTGAACCCTGCGGTACCCCACTTATAACCCTAGACCAATTTGAAAAAGTTCCATTTACAACAACTCTCTGCCATCTATCATTTAACCAGTTCTCAATCCATGTACAGATACCACCACCCAAACCGAAGCCTTTTAATTTATGCAGTAACCTGTTGTGAGGCACTGTGTCAAAGGCTTTTGCAAAATCCAAGTATACTACATCAACAGCAATTCCCCTGTCCAAATTACTACTCACTCTTTCATAAAATGCAAGTAAATTAGTCTGACATGATCTGTTCTTCATGAAACCATGCTGATTCCTACTAATGATATTGTTTGTCTTCACATAGTTCTGAATACTATCAGTTAATAACCCTTCTAGTATCTTACCCACTATGGAAGTCAAGCTCACAGGTCTATAATTTCCTGGTTTGGATCTTGCTCCCTTTTTAAACAATGGAACTACATCAGCTTTCCTCCAATCACAGGGCACTATGCCTGATGAAAGCGAATCAATAAATATTAAGTATAATGGTTTTGCTATTACTGAACTAAGTTCCTTAAGTACCCTTGGGTGTATACCGTCCGGTCCAGGCGCTTTATTCACTATAACCCTTTCCAGTCTCTTTTGGACCTTGTCCTCAGTAAGCCATGCCCAGAGGCAGTTTCCCTGGCCAATATTACAGCAGAAATGGTAGCAGATGCCTTAGTCCAGGTCTTCACCCAGGTGGGATTCCCCAAGTAGGTTCTGTCAGATCTGGGTACCCAATTTATCACTGACTTGCTATAGCAAGTGTGGATAGTATGTGGTGTAAAGCCCATACACACCACATCCTGTTACCCTCAGATCAACAGCCTCTGTGAAAGGTTCAATGGAATCTTGAAACAGATGCTCCAAGTGTTCACAGAGTCACACTTCCTCATCTCCTGTTTGTATACCGGGAGGTGCCTCAGGAGTTCACAGGCTTCTTCCCCTTTGAACTGTTATTCAGGTGGAAACTCCCCTGAACATCCTCTGGGAGTACTGGGAAGGCAAGTGTGACTCTGGGGAAACCCCCAAGGTCACCTATGTTGCAGAGTTAAGGAACTGACTTGAGTCCTTCGTGGGGGTAGCCCAACAGAATTTGCAGGCAGCCCAAGCTAGGCAGAAGCATTTAACATCGGTCAACAGGTTTTAGCATTGTGACCCATCAGGCAGAATAAGCTTCAGACATCCTGGGAAGGCTTTACCAGGTGGTAGACAGGCAGAGGGTTACCACCTACGTGATAACCCGGGGTAAAGGCAGTAGGACCAGTGGACCTGCCACAGTAATATCCTGAAAGCCTATCACACTAGGCCAGAGTCCTTGCTTTCTATATGCAACCCCACCAGCTACAAGTTGGAAGATCAGGAGATTCCTGACCTTCTGGCAGCTGTCAAAACCCCCTCCCCAGTTGACACCATTCTCTTAGCCCCGACCAGCAGGAACAGATCAAGGAGGTCATCCATGTATGGAGAGCCAGATTAAGACCCAATGGGGCCCTAGGCGGGATCCCAAATTGGGCCACCCCTCAAACTCAGGCCTATTACCCCCCCACACACACACACACACACCCTTGCTGCAACCCTGTCTCATTTGGCCCATTGTTATTGTGGGTAGAGGTACTAGTACCAACTTAACTGGAAAACAAAATTACTGCTTTAAATATATTAAAATTGTACCATACAGTTTAGAATTGAAATAGGGCTATATAAAGACATCACAGAGCATACAAATGAAAGTGCTAAACTAGAAATACCACAAAGACTGCAATGTTATGACTACTTATGTATTAAATGCATTATACATATATACAATAGTATTGAATAAGAGACGCCTAACTAGGTCAGTCCCTCTGTTACACACAATAATTATATAGATACACCTGACTGCTGTATGATGGACTCCTACCTAGGTAAGTGCTTCTGTTACGCACAGTAAACATATAGATATACCTGGCTGCTGTATGATGGACTCTTACCTAGGTAAGTGCTTCTGTTACACACAGTAATTAGTATAGATATACCTGACTGTTGTATGATGGACTCCTACCTAGGTAAGTGCTTCTATTACACACAGTGACTATATAGATACACCTGACTGCTGTATAGATGATAAACAATACCATTGATTTAAATTAGGCTTATCACCCCATGAATTCTAGAGAAGTTTCCAATACACTGTGAAGCCATAAGTTGGAGATCTCTCTAGCAGTCAGCAGGTTAAAAGCCCCTTTTTAGTCAGTGGGAATGTAGGGAATTTTAGTTTGTCCCATACACCATTAGAGCATTCCACCCCACCATCAGTAGCCCTAGCCCCTCCCAAAGTCACAGTAATCAGCTTCTCATCAACAGTCCTCAACTCCCATCACGACCAGACTCCACAAAAAGAAAAACTTAAACAACCAACACAACCCTCTGCCCCAATCATCAACCATCAGAATGCTCCCCCCAGACACACACAGCCCCCAGCTAGTGTCTCACACCTATTATAACCATTCCATGCAAAATAGATTGCAGTTCTATTCATCCAAAATATTAGCACCCTGAGTGCTAGAAGTGCATGAAATGTATTGCTTTGCAAAGTATTGCATAACCCTCTGGTACTCAAGGGGTTAAATCCTGTCACCAGTGGTGAAGTTGCCGTCTTAGGGTATGAGGAGCGGGAGAAGCAGTGGAGGACCCACATCTGACTCGTGTGCTACATGCTACAGCATACAAGCAGGTAAGGCCTCATGCCCATGAAACTTGCAGTAGGCTACGACACAGCAACGTCACCACGCTGTCGTTCATCTTCCTTTCAGCAGTGCCCATTGGCTGACTGTCTCTCAGCATGTGACCCCTCACCCACCTGATCTACTTTATTGCGAATAGTGCCAGCCCAGGATACGATGCAGGCATCACACAACCTCACGCTACTGCAGGGTCAGCTGGGTGAAACACAGCAAATTCGAAGCTTGCGTCTCCTAGCAACTGGGAGATAAGTGGAATAACATTGCTAAGAGTTCCTCTGAGCGGGCTCCCCAATTTGACTGGGCCCTAGGTAGGCGCCTAGTGCGCCTTGTCTATGATCCGGCTCTGCACGTATGGCCTTCATCACCCCTTATGGCCTATACCAGTTTAAGGTAATGCCATTCAGGATGAACAAATGCCCTGTCTACTTTCTAACTGTTGGTGGATCATCTGCTGGCAGGGGCACAGGAATTTGCCTGTGCCTACCTGGATGACATTGCTATCTTCTGTGACAACTGGGAGGACCTGGTGCATATTGTAGAGCTCACTGAGTTATTCAGGCACTGAAATCTTGTTTTGAGGAGGCCAAGGGTGTGTTCAATCACATTCCTGGTTCTGAGGTAGAGCCTCATTGTAGTGGTGCTGTGCAGGTGTTTGGGGATTTGGGACAGGTGTGAGGAGCTACGGTTTGCAGCCATTTCCAGAATCCCCTGTGGAGAATGAGTGACATCGTGACACATGTACCACATGTTTATGCGGATGACGTTGTGAAAGGGGAACATACTTGTAACGGTAGAAAGTGGATCAAGCTCATAGTGTGCACATTGTTTGTCCTGCCTCCAGTTGTACACCCAGGAAGCTTTGATGCATAACCTCCATCATTTCAGTGTCACACACAGTAACACAGTGATATACGTGATGGGACCATTATACTCACACAAAAACAATTGAACCGCAGTGAAAAGTGAAGCAATTCTTGGGCAAACCACCTGCACATAGGCAGAAAATGAAACATTCTATTAATTGAAATGGATACTAGCAAGGTCTCCAATGCATTGCGTAGGTCGGTAGCAGATGAACTTAATTGTTTTGTCATTTTTCAATCTCATAAACTGTGTAAATATGCCATTTTTAATTCTTAAAATCACAGACTGGACACATACAAAATTCCTTAAAAAGTAAACAGCAAAAAGGTTACCCCTCAAAAAAAAAAAAATGAATGTGGTAGATGGGGGAAATGCCTACTGCTCAACTGCATTACTTAAGCGTATGCCTTTTTCCATGTGTTTGGCCTTTAATTAGCCTCCTGGGTACAAATTTCACCCTACACATATGCAGGTACTAAAGGACTAATGAGAGTGGAAGGAATGTTAAAATCACTCAATGCCTTTATATTTGTACTTAAATACTTCTTGTTATATTTTATTGCCCATTCCTGGCCAGCTTTACATCATAACCCAGTAGTCAATGTCATCTTTTGTCATAAGTTAATAATAATAATAACTAGTATTTGTATAGCGCCTTTCTCCCAGTGGGACTCAAATCGCTTTCAGCGGACGCTCTCGGAATTAACCAAATCGGCAGCTGAAATAATAGATGTTATTATTACCCATTCAATGGTGCTCATTTATCGACCTCGGAAGGATGAAGGGCTGAGTTGACCCTGCTGGGAATCGAACCTGCAACCTTGAGGTTGGAATAGGTTCCATAGTCAGGGACTTTACCACTGAGCTATCTCACCAGCTGAGTTAACCCCTTGGAGACCAGCCAAGTTAACCCCTTGGAGACCCAAAGGGTGACTAATGTGCACTGCTTTGCAATGCATTTTGCACCCATCTAATCTTCAAGAGGTTAATCAAACAAGATGGTCATACTTAACCTGTTGATCTGAGTTGTGCACAATACCCTGCAAAGCAATGCATTGTACGCCCATTGTGTCTTCAAGAGGTTAACTTATGACAGATGCTGACATTGACTACTGAGTTTAAAGCTGGTCAGAGATGAGCAATCATATATAAGAACCTTATTTAAGTTATGTAAACATATTAACCCTGTGTTCATTTTTAGATGCTGTTGTTTCTTTAAAGGGATGGTAATGTTTCACAAAAAAGCAGCTCTGATTAATCGTCATAGTATTTGGGCAGTGGAGAGCGTTATTTCAATACTGTCTGAGTTGTAGTTCACGGGTAATTGAATGATAAAGTATCCCTCACCCGCCCCTTTTACTGATGTAACACTGCTCACCTCAGAGCAGTAAGACTGTCCGGATGGATTGCAGAGAGGGTCAGTCTTCAGTGAGCATAAGAAAAACCTGCCCTCTTTTGTCAAGGGGGCAGAGTTTTCCTTATGCTCACAGTAAGAAGAGTGTCCTCACTGCGAGCTGTCAGGTATTGAGACCAGATTCCACATCTGAGGGGAGGCGGCTTACACTAGGTAAAATGAACGTGAGGGGGATACTTTATCATTCAATTACTCTTGAACTACAACTTGAACAATATTGAAATAACGCTCTCCATGGCCCAAATTTTTGTGAAACATTACTATCCCTTTAAAGGGTAACTATCACCCCAAAAAAGTCTCCCCCCAACAATTAGGCATCTAGCAATACGCTTAACAGTAGTAGTATTAGCATAATTACCTCATTAGAGATAAATACTACTTCTGCAGAGACTGATGGCCAGGCAACAAAGCAGACATCTTTGCTTACAGACATCTGTGCACTTGCACTGTCAGTCCCAGTCTCCTCTAGGAGGCGTTGCATGGTACCGTTAGGTAACAGAAGGGACTGACAGCGCAGGCGCTCAGATACCTCTAAAGCACTTTTGCCTGGCCATCAGTCTCGGCAGAAGTTGGATTTCTCTGTAACGCAGTAATTATGCTGGTTAATACTACTATTGATAACCCTTTGAGTGCCAGAGGGGTACACAACATATTGCAAAGCAATGCATTGCGTACCCCTCTGGCACTCAAAGGGTTAATGTTATTGCTAGATGCATAATTGTTGGGGGGAGACTTTATTTGGGGTGATAGTTTCCCTTTAAAGGAACACTAACAACTAAAAATGAACTGAGGTCATAGACACTTCAAGCTAGCCTCTGGAAAAAATCTTTGTTTTCAGATTCCTAAAATCTAGTCTTACGTATGCTCGGAGGGAATAGATATTATTTATTGCCTTAAGAAAAAAAACAATGAGAGCTCTGTACATAAACCTAATTGTAAAGGACCTGGTAGAGCATTGAGGCAGTGAGAAAAATGTCAATAGACCATCCGTAAATTTGTATAAATCTTTACTAAATGATAATAACAAAAGTCATATAAAACTCTTAAACCCTGTATCTATGACAATAAATTATCCTAGTATATAACAGAGGCTCACTAAAAATATTACAGTGCAAGTTTGGCCGTATAATCTGTAGTTGAATTATATGCAATAGCCTCATGGTAATGCATTAATATAGTCCACCAAAACTGTTAGGTTAACATGAATGAATGTTGGAGTCTGAGACAGTTCTGTCCCCTAGTGGTTGTTGGGGTGACAGCCTCTTCTGTAGATACAAAGCAGATACCATGTATTAGATTATTAGGGATTCCCTAATCTGCTGAATCCCTCCACTTTCATCCACTTATACAGTATCAATGGACTGCTGGCAGAAGTTACATGGACTTTGTATACATCTGTTGTTAAATTATCCGGTATACGTTCCGGTAAGACTGTCTTCTTCTATAGTCAGCTGGATACGTATAAATGGTAGCCACTCTGCCACTCCTGGTGGTCAGCAAGCAGATATAAAGTTCTTATATATCAGAGTTGTTCTGATAATTATACCACACGGTTGGACACACTTTCTTTTGTGGATTGCAAAGCCTTTGCACAAAGTAACAATAAGTATTCAACTTAATATAAACTACTTACATCTCAAGTTAACACATGCTGATACTGATAATGACTGAAACATATATTAAATCTACTTGTGCAATACACACCGCTGTAAACCAACAGAAGAGGTAAGCTACATTTGTTAATATTACCCTAACTGTTTTAGTGGACTATATCAACATATTACCATATAGCTATTTCATTGAATTCAACTATGGATTATATGGACATAAATTTGCACTGTATTTATTGACATTAGGATATTTCTAGTGAGTCTCTGTTATATACCAGGAGCATTTATTGTTATAGATGCCATTTTAAGAGCTTTATATGACTTTTTATGTGAATATTGTTATTATCATTTAGTAAAGATTTATACTACTTTTCGGGTGGTCTATTAGTATTTTTCTTTCTGCCTCAATGCTCTACTAGGTCCTTTATAATTAGTTTTATTTACAGCGCTCTCCTTATTTTTGTTTTTTTGTTGTAGATTATAGCTCTTTTAATACAACAGGACTGTTTGTTTCCAGCTATTGGTATTAGCATTTTCACTTTAGACAGTTCCTATGTAAACTGTCTATAAAAGTAGTTATGCTTTATAAACCTGTACATTGTTTTCATGTATTGTTATTGGTGTGGAATTTTGTTGGGGGGTGGGGTATAATTTAGGTGGGGCACAGGGGCCCCCATTAGAGTTTTGGGGGGGCCTGTAGTTTTTTGTTACGCTGCTGCATGCTGTTGTAGTATGTCAATAACAAATCTTGCCTCCTCTATCACCTTCTAACTCCCATATCATACTTCACCTTCTAACAAAGTCAGAGATGCTTATGTTCTTTAACCCTTTAAGGACTCATGATGGTCCTGGACCGTCATGGGTTGTTATACCCTTAAGGACCCATGACAGTCCTGGACCGTCATGGAATTCCGGGCTCCCCGAGTGGCTGCACACCATTCGAGGAGTCCAGAATCGGATTCAGGGAAAAAAAATGGTCCCTGGTCCTTAAGGGATGGCCACGTGCGTGCGGTCCTTAAGGGGTTAAAGTGCTCATCCCTGCAGTCACTCTTAACCTTAAATAAATAAACACACATAAACATTTCTTTTAGCAAAAACTGAAGTCTTTTATTTCCTTAATTTAACAGACCAAACAAACCTGTGCACAGCACAGAAACCAGATACGACATTCCCCTCCCCAGCCAAGGGTCAGTGGACAAGCCACACCTGCGCTTGACCACCGCCGCAGCCGAATCCCGCTTGCATCCGGCTACCCTCACTGATGGAGCCCTATGCTCCACCCCAACCATTCATAGCTGGGGAGGGTAGGCTGGACGTCTCCAACCTTCCACCTTCCCCCACTGATAGCAGCTGAGCCACCCCTAAACTCATCTGCTATCGAGAGGGGGTCCAAGGGGCATCCCCAAATGTCTTTGGTCCCCATGCCCCTCCTCAATGTGCATTCTGGTGCTAGCCTCCATCCTTTTGGCCCTCCAGCACGCCTTACCACAAAGTCAGTGCTTGCTTCAGTACCACCAACCAACCAGGTGGCTAGGCCTGTGCCCTTCCTGCCCTCTCCGAATCTGACCACAGAGTCAGTTCCCAGCTAGGCCCGCACCACCGCAATCTTCTAGGGTGTTTAACCTACCCCCTGGCTCAGGGAATGCCGCATTGCTGCCCCCTCTTCTTCTGCCTTTCTCTTCTCCCTTCGACTTCATTGGCGTTTTTCTTTTTTTTGTCTGGTCGTCCTCCAGTTTCTCCGTAACCTGTTTGGGTAGGATGGGTGGGAAACACAACTGGGAAAAAGGTTAGTAATTTATACCCCCCTGTCACGGGAACCATCATGCCCTTGGCTCCTGGAGGGGCCTGGGGGCCGGCCACCTCCCACAAGAAAGTGGATGCCATGCCCAGGGAAGCTCCTTTGCCCGCTTCAACATTTCCTCTCGGGTCTAAGTCACCCTGTGCTTATTGGGGGCACAGGGTGACTGGGAACACCCAGTCTGGTCTGCCCTGGGCAGACCCAACAGACTCTGTGGACTGTGTTGTTACGTGTGTCAGGGGGTTTAGAGGTTGCCACTGCCCTATCCTCGGGCCTCAGGGCAGGGAAGCGTCCCATGCCCTGGAACTATACTTTCTTCCACTAAGGAGTGGAATTCACGGGGCGGAGGACAGCCAGCAGAACTAATCAAAAGCCCCATTGACTTTACATGGGGAAGTAGACGGCTTCCTGATTGGCCAATGCCCTGGGTGACGAGTTTAAAGGTCCCCCATAGAGTTAACATGGGGGAAAGTAGGCAGCCCAGGGATTGGTCGGTTAGCTGCCCGCCTACAGAGTCTGATTGGCCGAGCTAGCCGTGACTAACACAACCAGGATTGGTCAGCCTATTCTAGGCACTGGATTGGCCAGGGGTTGAAGCGGAATATTCAAAGATGCTTCAACCTCCTGGCCTTTGTTGTACAATGTGTATTCCAGCCCCTCAGCCCTTTGTCCCAGTGTTTATCCCACAACAGTCCCCTTTTGTCCAAATAATGCAATCATGTCTGGTCCATTGTATGATGTGTACACCAAATGTTTATACCATTGTGTGTTTTGTTCAGCCCACCATTGTATAGCCCCTCCACCCCTCTTGGCCTTTTGTGTTAACCTGTATAAATATGTGTGTCTTGGTTCCAATAAAGTAGTTCTTGTTTTAACTTACACAAGTGTTGTCTGGTGAGGTTAAGCTGCTGGTATGCTGGGAGAGTTCTTGTTATCCTGACACTAGTCCTGCCTGGCGATTGGGATACCTTGGGAGAAGCTGGTGGAGTTTTCCTGTTCCAGAGCGAGGGAAGCAGCGACTAACGGAGTCACCCAAGGCTGGGTGGCAGCGGTATCCGTTACATTTGGTTGGCAGCGGTGGGATGCTTCCCAGTTGGTTTTTGGAACATACAAGTCAGCACCACCAGGATCGTTTCGCCTGAAACTGATAAAGCCAAGGAACGAAACTGAGACCAGTATCCAGGGGGAGATATAGCCACCTGGCTTGACCCCGGTCTCAGAGGCGCAGGGAGACCAGCATCCAGGGGGAGATATAGCCACCTGGCTTGACCCCGGTCTTAGCAACACTGAAACCAGCATCCAGGGGGAGATATAGCCGCAGGGCTTGACCCCAGGTTTCAGCAACAGTTCATGGGAGACCGATGAAGCAGCTCTCCACCAGCAGGCACCAAGCGGTCAGACACGGAGATGGAGGCTATGCTTTGCCAAGCCCTATCCGGCTATGAACAACAGCGGGCCACACTGGAGGCAGAGGGACACTCCTTCTCCTCCGAGGGCTTCATCCCTTATGCAGAGAGGCATGAGAGAGAGACACAGCAGTGGAGCCCCTGCATCCTTGGGCCGAGTTCGGACTCCCAGACAAGCGAGGTACTGGCATCTTGGATCGGAGATGTCATTTGCCTGGATCTCCAGTATGGGGCTTTCTGCGACAGGACCGGATTTGAGTGGTTCGGGTTCCCCAAAACTCCTCTCCCGTGCAGCGGCTTCGCCTACAGGGGTCCCAGCTCGTTGTGGCATGCCAGGGCTGAGGAGCCGGACTTTGGCAGTCGCAGGGAAAGCCGGTTCTGGGAGATCCGCGACAGGCGAGCCATGCAGCTGGGGGTGTCAGAAATACCCGAGGTATGGAGAGAGCTGGAGGATCTTGTAACCCAGGAGTGGGGACTGGAGATGGAGTGTAGCGATCTCCAAGAAGAGGTGGCTCACACCTATCCCCCACAGCAGCGTTGTATTGACGTGGAAGGTGCAGTGGATGAGAATGCGGTCGCCACAAGCACCTTGTCCGTGGAAGAGGGGGCTCTTCCTGAGGCTGACTTCAGCGACCTGTTATGGTCTAGTCAGCGGGTAGCAGGCGAAGCTGCGGCCACCGCTAACCCGTTTGGTATGGATGTCCCCACAGCAGAGAGGTGCTGTATTTCGGGAGTGGATGCGATTGGTGTCACTCCCCAGCGGCTGTTTGTATTACAGGGAGAGGAGGTAGCTGACCCCTCTCCCCAGCGGCAGATGTCTGATGGAACTGGGGGTGTCGTGGCTGAGATTGCGGTCATCACCAGCGCCCCTACACTTGCCCTGGAGAGTGGGACAACTGTCCTCTCCAGCGACTTTGCTACCCCAGCCTTGGAGAGTGGGACAACTGTCCTCTCCAAGGCCCTTCTTGCCCCTACCCTTGCACTGGAGAGTGGAACCACTGTCCTCTCCAGAGGCCTTGTTGCCCCTACCCCTGCCCTGGAGAGTGGGACCACTGTCCTCTCCATCGACTTTACTACCCCAGCCGTGGAGAGTGGGACAACTGCCCTCTCCAGCGACTTTGCTACCCCAGCCCTGGAGAGTGGGACGAACGTCCTCTCCAAGGGCCTTGTTGCCCCTGCCCTGGGGAGTGGGATCGAGGTCCTCCCCAGTGGCTCTGCCACCTTTACCCTGGAGAGTGAGACCACTGTCCTCTCCAGAGGCCTTGTTGCCTTTTCCCTGGAGTGTGGGATCACTGTCCTCTCCAAGAGCCTTGTTGTCCCTGTCCTGGTGGGTGGGGTTGAGATCCGTCCCAGTGGAGCCGTTACCCCTCCCGTGGTGAGTAGGGCCAGAGTCCTCCCCAGCGATGTCGTTACCCCTACCCTGGGGCGTGGGACTGCGGGCCACAACAACCCCCAGCCAGCTGACTCTACCGTGTTCCCCCTGCAGAACAGGATACCATACTGGCAGAGGGGGACAGGTATCCCAAGGATGGTGCAGGAGATGGGATGGACTGAGAACATGACTAACCTGCTGGCAGACCCGGTAGGGGTCTGGCCCCAGGTTAGTCTTATTTGGAAGGGTGGGAAATGTCACGGGAACCATCATGCCCTTGGCTCCTGGAGGGGCCTGGGGGCCGGCCACCTCCCACAAGAAAGTGGATGCCATGCCCAGGGAAGCTCCTTTGCCCGCTTCAACATTCCCTCTCGGGTCTAAGTCACCCTGTGCTTATTGGGGGCACAGGGTGACTGGGAACACCCAGTCTGGTCTGCCCTAGGCAGACCCAACAGACTCTGTGGACTGTGTTGTTACGTGTGTCAGGGGGTTTAGAGGTTGCCACTGCCCTATCCTCGGGCCTCAGGGCAGGGAAGCGTCCCATGCCCTGGAACTATACTTTCTTCCACTAAGGAGTGGAATTCACGGGGCGGAGGACAGCCAGCAGAACTAATCAAAAGCCCCATTGACTTTACATGGGGAAGTAGGCGGCTTCCTGATTGGCCAATGCCCTGGGTGACGAGTTTAAAGGTCCCCCATAGAGTTAACATGGGGGAAAGTAGGCAGCCCAGGGATTGGTCGGTTAGCTGCCCGCCTACAGAGTCTGATTGGCCGAGCTAGCCGTGACTAACACAACCAGGATTGGTCAGCCTATTCTAGGCACTGGATTGGCCAGGGGTTGAAGCGGAATATTCAAAGATGCTTCAACCTCCTGGCCTTTGTTGTACAATGTGTATTCCAGCCCCTCAGCCCTTTGTCCCAGTGTTTATCCCACAACAGTCCCCTTTTGTCCAAATAATGCAATCATGTCTGGTCCATTGTATGATGTGTACACCAAATGTTTATACCATTGTGTGTTTTGTTCAGCCCACCATTGTATAGCCCCTCCACCCCTCTTGGCCTTTTGTGTTAACCTGTATAAATATGTGTGTCTTGGTTCCAATAAAGTAGTTCTTGTTTTAACCTACACAAGTGTTGTCTGGTGAGGTTAAGCTGCTGGTATGCTGGGAGAGTTCTTGTTATCCTGACACTAGTCCTGCCTGGCGATTGGGATACCTTGGGAGAAGCTGGTGGAGTTTTCCTGTTCCAGAGCGAGGGAAGCAGCGACTAACGGAGTCACCCAAGGCTGGGTGGCAGCGGTATCCGTTACATTCCCCTACCTGGCTAGGTGTGAATAAGCACGCCCCCACCTTTTTCCGCCGACCATGGAGGCCCCAGCAACCCCCATCCTTTGTTCTCCTCCTTCCTTGTTTGCTGAGCCTCCATGGCTGCCATTTTGCCGTGCCTGGGGGTGAGCACCTTAAAGGGATAGTAATACTTCATTTTAACTTTATTTTATTTCGTAGGCATTAAAAAAACATGAAGAATTATATAAGTCTTATCTCTCAAACCTTTATGGTTTATGAGATATTCACAAGCAAAGTTTCCCCCTCCCGCCCCTTTTACCTAGTGTAAGCAATATCTTCTCAGATGTGGAATGCAGTCCATAGACTGGACAGATAACAGAAGGGGACACTCTTATTCCTATGAAAACAATGAGATCCCTGCCCCCCTTGACAAGCTTTTCAGGTTTTTCCCTTATCTTAATTGAAGATTGTCCCTCTCTGCAGTCTACCTGGGCACCTCCCTTCTGCTCTAGCTGAAGAGTGTGACATCAGTAAAAGGGGCGGGAGGGGGATACTTTGTCATTGAATTACTCTGGAACTACAACTCTGACAGATTTGAAATAACACTCTCCAAAGTCCAAATACTATGATGATTAATTAGAGCTGCTTTTATTATGAAACATTACTATCCCTTTAAGGACACTCGCTCCCAGGCAGTCGCTTGTTTTCACTAAGGTGCTCAGCCCTACAGTAACTCTTAACCTTAAATAAATAAACACACATAAACATTTCTTTTGGCAAAAATTGAAGTCTTTTATTTCCTTAATTTAACAGACCAAACAAACCTGTGCGCAGCACAGAAACCAGATGTGGCATTCCCCTCCCCAGCCAAGGGTCGGTGGACAAGCCACATTTGCGCTTGACCACCGCCGCAGCCAGATCCCGCCTGCATCCGGCTGCCCTCACTGATGGAGCCCTATGCTCCACCCCAACCGTCCATACCTGGGAAGGGTGGGCTGGACGTCTCCATCCTTCCACCCTCCCCCCACTGATAGCAGCTGAGCTACACCTAAACCCAGCTGCTATCGCGAGGGGGTCCAAGGGGCATACCCAAATGTCTTTGGTCCTCATGCCCCTCCCCCCATCCACCTGGGCATTCTGGCACTAGCCCCCTTCCTTCTGGCCCTCCAGCACGCCTGACCACAAAGTCAGTGCCTGCTTCAGTTCCACCAACCAACCAGGTGGTTAGGCCTGTGCCCTTCCTGCCCTCACCGAGTCTGACCACATAGTTCTCAGCTAGGCCCGTATCACTGCAATCTTCTAGGGTGTTTAACCTACCCCATGGCTCAGGGAATGCTGCATTGCCGCCACCCAAAAGTGGGGATAGGCAGTAGCCTCATCCCCCTTTTACACTACTTCCTTTTGCCATTTCTCCACCACATCTTGTAATACTGAATTAAAAATGTCCAAACCTATATCTGTCAGATGGACACCATCCTGCCTGTATAACGCTGCTCAACTAGGATGCAACTCTGAATGTGCGACTGCAAAACCCCCATGAGAGCACACAAACCTCTCCATGGCCCTATTCACCCTACTCCTTATCCTCTCAATAGCCTTAATAGGGTAAGAGCCTTGCCATGCCACCCTGGGAACAATGCTGGACCATACCTCTGTAACCCCCGGCCACCTCATCTGCCCTCTGCAGCGAGAAGACCAGGTCCAGTGACTTTACCGCCGTCAAGTCATTGCACCCAGTGTGTATAATGACGAGGTCCTGCTTACCCCACCTTCTATTGGCCACCTCCAACATGGGGTTCCAGTCTGCCAGCCTCATTTCTCTCTTCCCCAGCCACTGGATGTTCTCACCACGCCCAGCTGCAAACTGTAACTTCTAGCCTCTGCTCTCTTAGCTGCCCAATGCACAAATGAGTGGCCCATAATTAATATGGCCGCTTTTCTTCACTCTGCAATTACAAACAGCTGTAAGACATTCTTCCTCTTACAACATATTTCTTATATACCCCCAATTTCCACCTCCCTAACCTCTGAATCTCCTTCCCGCTCCCACCTGCCCTAGCGCATACTGTGGCTGCACCTATCCTAAATGAATGTGACCCAAATAACCGTGGATCCAGACCTACTTCCTCTAATGCCTTTCTCAAAACTGCCCTGAACTGGAACATTGTTAATGGCCTCCTATCCACATGTATCAAAAAACACCTTCCCCCAGTGGGCCTACCTCTCATGTATTCCTGTACCGCTGCTACAGGACAAGCTATACCTTCCCTTCTAGCTAGTGCCACCCATTTGCCTTTTGCCAACTGATCTGTGTTGGATCTATGAATAAAACACAGCACTGCCTCCTCTGACCATTGCACCGACTTTCCTAACAAACCACCTTCCGTTGCCTTTGCTGATGGTGCCACCAGTTCTCCAATTCTAAAAACACCCGCAAACGCCATTGCAAAGGCCGTTTTAAACAGCCCTGCCTCAAATTGGTCCCTGCATACTGCTGGAAGCACCCTAATCACTGCCTCTAATCTTTCCTTAGTAATAGGGTGCCTCCTATCCCCCTTTCCCATTTCCTCTCTCCCCCAACCCTTCAATATCCTGCATATCCTAAAACTCTTTGTAGGGTCCTCCATACCTTTAAATTTTGAGAAAAATGCTATGGCTGCCAGCGCCCCTTGCACCTGTGACCTAGACCTTCCTGCCCCATATAAGCTTTCTAGATACTGCAACAGCCTGTCTGACCTCCCTGCCTCTGTGTCCTGACTGCAGCCCCCAAAACTTACCCAGGCTCTCCACTCCTTGTTGTGCGCCTGCCACGAGTTTGGCGCCAGTGATCCCACGATCAACCGGTCTAAGATTCTGCTCCCAACTGCCAAAGTTCCGAGAGAAAATAAACACCCTTTCATGCCACTAAAAAAAACCTCTCCATCTGCGCCCTGGATAATGCACTCGCTATTCTGTTATCCACACCTGGGACATGAACCACCTTAAACTGAATATTGTGCCTCATACCGCTTAAAACCAACCTCCTCAGTAAACGCACTACCGGCAGTGATCCTGATGACAGGTTGTTCACTACATGAACCACCCCCATGTTATCAGACCAAAACGTCACTGATCTATTACCCAGCTCCTGCCACCACAATTCTACCGCTACCACTATGGGGAACAACTCCAAGAATGTCATATTTTTTGTCAAACCCCTCTGCCCCCACTGCATCGGCCATTGTCGTGTGCACCATCTGCCCTCCAAGTATGCGCCAAACCCTACTGCCCCTGCAGCATCCGTGAATAGTTGTAACTGCTTGTGCAGGTCCTAGACAAATTCCACTGAAATCCTTCAAGAAACTGTCCCAAACCTCCAGATCTTCCTTCAACTGCCTCGTCACCCTAACCTTGAAATGCCTTCTTGACACCCCTGCTGTTACTTTTTCCCATCTTCTATTGAAAACCCTACCCATAGGTATCACACTGCATACAAAGTTCTGGACTCCCAGCAGTTTCTGAACCTTACATAACTCCAATTTGCTGGCTACCTTTGTCTGCCCTACCAACCGTCTTCCCTTTATCACCTTATCTGCTGGAAAACAACATTTCCTTTCTTTAGTATCTATTTCAATCCCCAAATAGGACAAACTTGTGCAAGGCCATACTGTCTTGTCCTCTGCCACTGGTACCCCTAAGTAGCTCAACAACGCCATTAATTCATCCAGCAGCTGCAAACACACCTTTAAATTAGCTTTGCCAATCAACAGAAAATCATCCAGATAGTGAGCAACCGTGTCAATACCCCATGCAAAGCATCATTCACTGAACCCCCTTCTGGATACGACAAGTGTTGAATCAGCCTGAACTTCCCTGGCTCCTTTTTAGACACTACCCCAACAGGGGATACTACCAAACCCTCGGACACACAAGAAATGGGCCAGCCATCCTGCCCAAAGCTACATCTTTATCAAATTTTTTCTGTAAAACATATGGCTGCACATACTCAGACTTCAAATTTCTAACCTTTGAAACCTTCAACATAGTTTTGTCAACAGGTATAACAAACCCCTGCGTAAAGTCTTTCAACAACCATTGAGCCCTAGCTCTATCTGGATAAGTACCCAACAATATAGCCAACTCATTTACCCGTACTGGGGACCAAGCCATTTCCATCTTTCCTGAAAGCACTGCTTATTGCCTCCTTGCCTACAATCCAACACAGCATGTGTCCCTCCACACTGCTTACAAGCATGTTTAAACCTGCATGAAAAACCCCTTCACTATTTCCAGTGCCTCATCAAATGATTCATACTGTACACTACAAACACAACTGGGAAAAAGGTTAGTAATTGTGAGGCCAGCCTAGATGGCCTCACCTTTATACCCCCCTACCTGGCTAGGTGTGGAAAACCACACCCCCACCTTTTCCCGCCGACCATGGAGGCCCCAGCAACCCCCATCCTTTGTTCTCCTCCTTCCTTGTTTGCTGGGCCTCCATGGCTGCTATTTTGCCGTGTCTGGGGGCGAGCACCTTAAGGGCTCCCATGCAGTCGCTTGTTTTTACTACTCTCAGAGATTAGTGAGTGCATGTTTTGTGGTATGGCCTTTCTGTACTTAAGCAGAACACAAGGCCTTTGTAATTTATACTTCTTTTTATTATTTGTACATGTACCCTGATGAAATCTCAGATGGGATGGATGACCACATTGTATGTAATTTATTTGAATCAATCTTGTTCAAATGTCAGTCCAGAGAAGGGGTCAAGGGCCTCCTACATTGTAAATAGTGGTGAATGAATTTTTTTTAGGGAACTAAAACTTTCAATGAAATTGTGAGTAACCGAACAAAATAACAAACAATGTTCAAGTTTACTAAACCTGTTCAGTTTTTTTCTACACAAATAATCCAGACAAAACAATCTTCTTGCTATGCACAAGTTCACTGAATACTATATGACTTATCTGAAGACACTATATACACCATCTTTCCAATAAGGAACATCCATTATGGGATCCCCCTTTCAACTGTGCAATTGCTTCCTGTATTGATATAAAAAGGGTCCTATACCAGCAGTGTGATATTCATTTGCAGTGTTTTATACTTCTACACGTTGTTGATGTATTAATTTTGAATTTTTTATTGGATGGAGTTTGTTTTCTGTCTGGTGGTGTCACTGCACAATTTGTTTTTTGTTGACTAAAAACCAACTACATAGGAACAATATATAGACAAAGGATATTGGGTCCTACTATATCAAGATTTTATTTATTTATTTCTGGATCCCTTATGCTTTTATTTTAGACATATATTTTCTATTATACAATTCAGTATGTTTTATTGGCTAATTGGTTTTACTCTATTGAAAGAATTCTGTATGCGCTTGTGTTATAATACATTGCTATTTAGTGCCAATACTTCACTTAGAGGGTCCTTTCTGCAGTGTCTTCCCTTATGCCCTACTTCTCTTTTGCATGAACAATTGATTGAATCTGAGAGAATGTTCAAGAGTAATTGCATTAGGGACACTCAAAATTGTGGTGGTTTATATATAGTCCTCTGAATCTCTGTTCATACCTATTTTAGATTACAGTATCTATACATTTATATTTTTTCCTTTGTATGTTACTCACTTGAACTTTCTGTATTCACTCAGTTACTTCTTTTGAAAATAGCTTATCTCTAGCACCAACACTGCTTGTATTCTCTACATAACATAGAAAACATTGAATTTGACGGCAGATAAGAACCAATTGGCCTGTCTAGTCTGCCCATTTTTCCTACTGAAAAAACCTCAAACCTTAGTCCTTGGTCTTGTCTTATGCTCAGAACAGCCTTATGACTATCCCATGCAAGCTTAAATCCTAAATTTGCTTAGTTAGCCAATAAAGGTATCAACAACTATATTTGCCTCCTGAATTTCTATAGCTAACACGGTACCAACTCTTATCTGTTATCAACATGGAAGATACCCCAATGTACCGCACACAAATTGATATGAAAAACCTCCTAAAGAAACTTGCAGAACTGGATAGTGACATCTTCTTCCTGAATACATGCAAAAAGGAAAATGTCATACCTAAAGGCCTCATGCTGAAAAATCCTACCCTGGACACATACAATAGCAGGTTTGCACAGCAACTATGTACCAGTAAGTCCTAGGAGCTATGCAACAGCCTTATTGGGATCTGCTACAATAGAAAATCAAAGATACAAGCAGAAATATCAGCTCTCAATGAACAGCTTAGACCAGGCACTGAGGACATACAACAGTCCCTTAAACAATACTACAAGAAACTACAAACACTCCTCAACGCCAACAGGAAGAAACTACAGAGACTGCTATACAAAGCAGGTTTCCCAGCAGAATCTGTAAATCAACCAGAACAGAACTGTGTTGTAAATCTTTCCACACACAAGCCAAGCAGAGAGGAAGAATCTGTACTTTCAGAAGGCCTGTCATTCTGTCCCACTAAACCAGTGGACAAAGTAAACACTCTGCAGTTACATGGAGGAATTTTTCAGAAAATTCAGACTGAAGGAATTCTTCCATGACAAAATGGATAATGATAATACCAACACCACAGAGCAACATCACATTGTCAATACACCCAGAAAAATATCCACCTGGACTCCAAAACCAGGAAGTAACCCTACACTGAACAGATACATAGATAACTTCAGGAACAGAGTCACTGCAGAAATACTGGAGAAACAATGTGAACCAACACCCAACCTAACCCACAAGGAACAGAAAGCCATACAGTCCCTAAAGAATAACCAGGACATTAGTATTAAGCCTGCAGTCAAGTGGAGGGGGTGTTGTTATTATGAACACTGCGGATTACATTCAAGAAGCAAATAGACAACTCTCTAATGTAAGATACTATGTGAAATTACAAGATGATCCCACAAATAATTATGCAAAACAACTTAACAGGATCATAAAATAACTGCCCTCTAACATTGAAGAACAGATAAGGTCCCTAATACCAGCAGATCCAAAAATAGGCTCCTTTTGCATGCTACAAAAAATACACAAAACCTGGGAAGACCCATAATTTCAAAAACTGGCACATTCACAGAGAATATCTCTGGCTGGTTCAAAAATACCCTGAAACCCCATGTAAAACGAACACTCAACTTCCTTCAGAACACCATGGATCTCTTAAAGAAACTAACTGACTTGGGCCCCATTCCAGAGAGCACCATCCTGGCCACTATGGTTGTAGAATCCCTTTACACCAACATTCCACACACAAATGGCATAGCAGCATGCCAAGGATATCTGGAACAAAATAACACACCTATGGAACCGGTAACAAAACGCATACAGTTTATATTCACCCACAATTAATTCAAGTGTGGACAGGACCTCTACCTTCAGAAAATCTGGACTGCAATTGGTACCCGTATGGCACCACAATATGCCAACCTGTTTATGGCAAAACTAGAAGAGGACTTCCTGTCCACCTGCCAGATAAAAAAAAACCCTGGTCTATCTCCACTGCATAGCTGATATTCTTATAATTTGGACCACCAGTGAAGAGGAACTTCTCTAATTCCATGAAATCTAAAAAACATTCCACTGCAGTCTCAAACTAACACTCAGTCACTCATGCACAAACATTAAATTCCTAGACACAACTACCAGTATCCAGAACAACTCCATCCACACATCCCTGTACCACAAACCAAAGGACAGACCAACCTACCTGAAAAACAATAGCTTCCACCCAAAACACACAAAGAAGTCCATCATATACAGCCAGGCCATCTGTTCTGACATGACAGACTGTGACAAGCACCTCCAGAAACTCAGAGGAGACTTTATAAAACAGGGTTACATTACAAATATTATTGACAGTCAGATACAGAAGGCTAGCCACCTACCAAGAAAAAATCTGTTAAGTTACAAAGAACAACATAAGGGAAACTGGGTGCCACTGGTGGTCACTTACCACCCCCAGGTTGAAGTTCTATGCAAAATATCAAGAGAACTTCAAACAACATTACATACATGCATTACAATATCAAGAGAACTTCAAACAACATTGCATACATGCATACACAACATTACATTACTTAAGAACATATTCCCACAGCCTCCCTTACTCCTTCAGACAGCCTCTGAATTTAAAACAACTGATGGTAAAGAGTGCCCTGAATAAAAATAAAAAAAATGGCACATCACCCTGCCTACAAAAGAGGTGTGAAACCTGTGCACATATTTAAACTATGGATAAGATACCCATTCCAAACACCCAGTTACACCATAATATCTCCTGAAAATTATCCAATGAAATATACTTCATCATGTGTGCAAAATGCCCAACAGCTCTTTATGTGGGTGAAACTGGACAGCCATTACATTAATTCCCACAGATCCAGGTTTAACAACAAAAAGACAGATACACCAGTGGGAGAACATTTTTGCCAAAATGGACACAGTGTCAGGGACATTAAGTTAAATGTACTGATGGGACTGTTCTGCACTCAGAGGGACAGAAAAATATGGCAGGTTAAATTAATGATCAAGTTTAATGCTATACATTATGAATAAAGACTCCTGTAACATTATCACATTGTGGATTAACCTTTCCAACAGTTCCACTGGGATTGTAAATACCTCTTACTCCTCAGAGGAAGACTGCAATTTACCATTGACTGATCAAAGTATCTGGGTCTGGATTGAGTTTTCTTATCTGATTTCCATTCTAAACAATGCAAGAGAGATATTTTCACATTTATCTGTAGAACATTCTTGAGGAGAAGACATAAGAGATCTTGAAAGCTTGCATCCTAAATCTGCTTAGTTAGCCAATAAATGTATCAACAACTATATTTGCCTCCTGTATTTCTACTGCTAACATGGTACCAACTCTCATCTGTTACCATAAATTCTGTCACTGTTTTAACATCTACCACTTCTGCTGGTAGGCTATTCCTCTTATCTACTACCCTCTTCTAATATAACCTCTTGTCCTATAATTTTTACTCCTTTTAAATTTACTTCCCTACTTCACTTTGTTGAATTCCTTCATGTATTTGAATGTATCTATCATGTCCCCTCTTTCTCTTCTCTCATCCAATCTATACATGTTCAGATCCTGTAGTCTATCCTGATATTTATTTTCCTTTAAACCATTCGACATTTTCATAGCCCTTCCCTGAATTCTCTCTAGAATATTTATATTCTTCTGGAGATGGGGTTTCCGGTACTGTTACATTGCCTGCCTACCTTTAAATCGTCAGAAATAATTGCTCCCAAATCCCTTTCCTCTGTTAGCTCTGACAGAGTAGTACCCGTAATACTATATTCTACCTTTAGATTTTTACATCCTAAGTGCATTATTTTACTTTTATCAACATTAATCTGCAGCTGACACACTCTTGTCTATTCTTCTAATTTACCTAAATCATTTGTCATTTTTCTTATTCCCCCAGGAATGTCTACCCTGTTGCGGATCATTGTATCATCTACAAAAATGCATCTTACCTTGAAGACATTTTGCAATATCACTAATAAAAATATTAAAAAGAATGGGCCCCAGTACAAATACCTGAGGTACCCCACAATATCACTGGTTCTGATCTTTGTGGTCACTAACACTATCCTTACAGCAATGAGTGTTCTACTGTATGTTGTACAGTATGCTACGCTCTATGTTATGCTATCGTATTTACATTGTATTATTTTTTTTTTACTACTGTTCCTGCTTTCATAGTCCCTTACACAAGCTCTGTGGAAACAGATCCAGAATGCACACTATCATCGACATTAAAGTGAATAAATAAATAAAACAGGGGGAGATTAAGGAAAAAAATACAGGCAATTTGACTTTGCATACTCTGCAGATGCGTAATATATTAAGTCAAAATAGAAAATTGCTATTCTTTTAAACCTTTGAGTGCCAGAGGGGTTCACAACATATTGCTTTGCAATGCTTTGTGTACCCCTCTGGCACTCAAAGGGTTAAAGGGGAACTATCACCCCTATACAAGTTTGGCTCATATTGGACTTAATATAGTGATAACCTTTAAAGGGATAGTAATACTTGCAAATTACTAATCCCCATATTGTATGTTTGTTAAAAAGAAACTTTTTGCCCCCAGTGTCATCTCTCAAACCCTTATGGTTTGAGAGATGATAGCGCACAAAGTTCCCCCCTCCCTCCCCCTTCCCTGACTGAACGCTGACTGCAGGGGAAGCTGTCGTACGAATTCACGTATGTGAATCAGGCGGCTGTGCAGCTGAGCTGAGATCGCGTTTATAAAAAAGAATTCTTTCACTGAAACGGCCTTCTACGTGTGTTTAGTTTGCAAGCACATGTAGAAGACCGTTTTAGTGAAACATTTCTTTTTTAAAAACGTGATCTCGGCAATGCTGCAGAGCCATCTGATGCAAGTAATACCGGATATCCCTGCAGTCAGCGTTCAGCATTCAATCAGGGAAGGGGGAGGGAGGGGGGATCTTTGAGCGATATCATCTCTCAAACCATAAGGGTTTGAGAGATGACACTGGGGGCAATACGTTTCTTTTTAACAAAGCTACAATATGGGGATTAGTAATTTGCAAGTATTACTATCCCTTTAATATTTGTCTTATTTTGTTATGCAATGTGTCCTATGCGGTACAGCTGTGCTCAGCTTTAACCCCTTAAGGACCGGGAAAATCTGAGTTAGATTTGACTTTTTTGACTATGTCTTTGTTCAACCATATTTTCTCTTTAATTCCTTTTGTGCACCCACATAAATTATATACTGTTTTTTTAAGCACAAGTAGGGCTTTCTTTTGATACCACAATTATATGAATACCTCATTGTTTAATTTGATTAAAATAGAAAAAAAAGGAAAAAAATTGAAAAAAAACAACATTTTGCTTATATTTTCGTGTCAGGATTTGCATACAATTAGTTTATGACAAAAAAATACCCCTAAATATATTAATTTACTTCTCCTGAATATAAGAGTACCCCATATGCCTAGTATTTTAGTCCTTTACTCACATTTACAAGGTAAATATTACAAGATGGCTGCCGTTATTTCCAACTTGTGATTTTTCAACAATTGGCATGTGAGCATCATAGCTTAGCTGACGGTGCCAGAACCAAAAATGTCCCACAAAGGTATATGTTTCTGAAAACTACACAACATAAGGTAAATAATCAGGAGAATTTTGGAGTTTTTCATGCAGCTATTTTTCCAGAAAAAAAATTCAAAATTGTGGTAATATTTTGTTTTTTTGCAGTTTTCACACTTACATTTCAATACTACTGTTGATATCAAGCACATGATAGGTGAAGATTTTTAAAAATGGATTGTTTAGTGTTCAGCTCCTTCTTCTGAGTACGGCAATACCCCATATGCATAGGTTTCTCAAGGTTTGGGAGAGCTACGGGGCCCAAATTGGAACATGCGCGTTTCCAGTTTCACACTTTGAATTTTCACAGCTTGCATCACTGGTGCCATGTCTCATTTGGGGCTGTGTAACAGTGCTCCACTCTAAGATTTCCCCCCAAAAGTATATATTTTTGGAAAGTAGACACCCCAGGCTTTCATTTTATGTATGTTTTCAATTTTTTTACGCAGCCATTTTACCACCAATCGCTCGTAAATCTTGACATAAGTTAAAAAAACAGCGTTTTTCACACTTGCACTTCAATGTTGATGTGAATTTCAAGCACATGATAGGTGAAGATTTTTAAAAATGCATTGTTTAGTGTTCAGCTCCTTCTTCTGAGTACGGCAATACCCCATATGCATAGGTTTCTCAAGGTTTGGGAGAGCTATGGGGCCCAAATTGGAACATGCGCGTTTCCAGTTTCACACTTTGAATTTTCACAGCTTGCATCACTGGTGCCATGTCTCATTTGGGGCTGTGTAACAGTGCTCCACTCTAAGATTTCCCCCCAAAAGTATATATTTTTGGAAAGTAGACACCCCAGGCTTTCATTTTATGTATGTTTTCAATTTTTTTATGCAGCCATTTTACCACCAATCGCTCGTAAATCTTGACGTAAGTTAAAAAAACAGCGTTTTTCACACTTGCACTTCAATGTTGATGTGAATTTCAAGCACATGATAGGTGAAGATTTTTAAAAATGCATTGTTTAGTGTTCAGCTCCTTCTTCTGAGTACGGCAATACCCCATATGCATAGGTTATTCAAGGTTTGCGGGAGCTATGGGGCCCAAATTGGAACATGCGCGTTTCCAGTTTCACACTTTGAATTTTCACAGCTTGCATCACTGGTGCCATGTCTCATTTGGGGCTGTGTAACATTGCTCCACTCTAAGATTTCCCCCAAAAAGCATATATTTTTGGAAAGTAGACACCCCAGGCTTTCATTTTATGTATGTTTTTAAATTTTTTACGCAGCCATTTTACCACCAATCACTCGTAAATCTTGACGTAAGTTAAAAAAACAGCGTTTTTCACACTTGCACTTCAATGTTGATGTGAATTTCAAGCACATGATAGGTGAAGATTTTTAAAAATGCATTGTTTAGTGTTCAGCTCCTTCTTCTGAGTACGGCAATACCCCATATGCATAGGTTATTCAAGGTTTGCGGGAGCTATGGGGCCCAAATTGGAACATGCTCGTTTCCAGTTTCACACTTTGAATTTTCACAGCTTGCATCACTGGTGCCATGTCTCATTTGGGGCTGTGTAACAGTGCTCCACTCTAAGATTTCCCCCCAAAAGCATATATTTTTGGAAAGTAGACACCCCAGGCTTTCATTTTATGTATTTTTTTAAATTTTTTACGCAGCCATTTTACCACCAATCACTCGTAAATCTTGACGTAAGTTAAAAAAACAGCATTTTTCACACTTTCACTTCAATGTTGATGTGAATTTCAAGCACATGATAGGTGAAGATTTTTAAAAATGCATTGTTTAGTGTTCAGCTCCTTCTTCTGAGTACGGCAATACCCCATATGCATAGGTTATTCAAGGTTTGCGGGAGCTATGGGGCCCAAATTGGAACATGCGCGTTTCCAGTTTCACACTTTGAATTTTCACAGCTTGCATCACTGGTGCCATGTCTCATTTGGGGCTGTGTAACAGTGCTCCACTCTAAGATTTCCCCCCAAAAGTATATATTTTTGAAAAGTAGACACCCCAGGCTTTCATTTTATGTATGTTTTCAAATTTTTTACGCAGCCATTTTACCACCAATCACTCGTAAATCTTGACGTAAGTTAAAAAAACAGCGTTTTTCACACTTTCATTTCAATGTTGATGTGAATTTCAAGCACATGATAGGTGAAGATTTTTAAAAATGCATTGTTTAGTGTTCAGCTCCTTCTTCTGAGCACGGCAATACCCCATATGCATAGGTTTCTCAAGGTTTGGAAGAGCTATGGGGCCCAAATTGGAACATGCGTGTTTCCAGTTTCACACTTTGAATTTTCACAGCTTGCATCACTGGTGCCATGTCTCATTTGGGGCTGTGTAACAGTGCTCCACTCTAAGATTTCCCCCCAAAAGCATATATTTTTGGAAAGTAGACACCCCAGGCTTTCATTTTATGTATGTTTTAAAAATTTTTACGCAGCCATTTTACCACCAATCACTCGTAAATCTTGACGTAAGTTAAAAAAACTGCGTTTTTCACACTTGCACTTCAATGTTGATGTGAATTTCAAGCACATGATAGGTGAAGATTTTTAAAAATGCATTGTTTATTGTTCAGCTCCTTCTTCTGAGTACAGCAATACCCCATATGCATAGGTTTCTCAAGGTTTGGGGGAGCTACAGTGCCCAATTTTGAACAAATATTGAATTTTCAAGTCCTGCTTAACTGGTGCCATTACTCATTTTGGGCTATGTTCCAGTGCTCCACTTTAGGATTTCCCCCCAAAAGTGTATATTTTTGGAAAGTAGACACCTCCAGCTTTCATTTTAGGTGTGTTTTCAAATTTTTTACGCAGCCATTTTACCACCAATCACTCGTAAATCTTGACGTAAGTTAAAAAAACAGCTTTTTTCACACTTTCACTTCAATGTTGATGTGAATTTCAAGCACATGATAGGTGAAGATTTTTAAAAATGCATTGTTTAGTGTTCAGCTCCTTCTTCTGAGTACAGAAATACCCCATATGCATAGGTTTCTCAAGGTTTGGGGGAGCTACAGGGCCCAATTTTGAACAAATATTGAATTTTCAAGTCCTGCTTAACTGGTGCCATTACTCATTTTGGGCTATGTTCCAGTGCTCCACTTTAGGATTTCCCCCCAAAAGTGTATATTTTTGGAAAGTAGACACCTCCAGCTTTCATTTTAGGTGTGTTTTCAAATTTTTTACGCAGCCATTTTACCACCAATCACTCGTAAATCTTGACGTAAGTTAAAAAAACAGCATTTTTCACACTTTCACTTCAATGTTGATGTGAATTTCAAGCACATGATAGGTGAAGATTTTTAAAAATGCATTGTTTAGTGTTCAGCTCCTTCTTCTGAGTACGGCAATACCCCATATGCATAGGTTATTCAAGGTTTGCGGGAGCTATGGGGCCCAAATTGGAACATGCGCGTTTCCAGTTTCACACTTTGAATTTTCACAGCTTGCATCACTGGTGCCATGTCTCATTTGGGGCTGTGTAACATTGCTCCACTCTAAGATTTCCCCCAAAAAGCATATATTTTTGGAAAGTAGACACCCCAGGCTTTCATTTTATGTATGTTTTTAAATTTTTTACGCAGCCATTTTACCACCAATCACTCGTAAATCTTGACGTAAGTTAAAAAAACAGCGTTTTTCACACTTGCACTTCAATGTTGATGTGAATTTCAAGCACATGATAGGTGAAGATTTTTAAAAATGCATTGTTTAGTGTTCAGCTCCTTCTTCTGAGTACGGCAATACCCCATATGCATAGGTTATTCAAGGTTTGCGGGAGCTATGGGGCCCAAATTGGAACATGCTCGTTTCCAGTTTCACACTTTGAATTTTCACAGCTTGCATCACTGGTGCCATGTCTCATTTGGGGCTGTGTAACAGTGCTCCACTCTAAGATTTCCCCCCAAAAGCATATATTTTTGGAAAGTAGACACCCCAGGCTTTCATTTTATGTATTTTTTTAAATTTTTTACGCAGCCATTTTACCACCAATCACTCGTAAATCTTGACGTAAGTTAAAAAAACAGCATTTTTCACACTTTCACTTCAATGTTGATGTGAATTTCAAGCACATGATAGGTGAAGATTTTTAAAAATGCATTGTTTAGTGTTCAGCTCCTTCTTCTGAGTACGGCAATACCCCATATGCATAGGTTATTCAAGGTTTGCGGGAGCTATGGGGCCCAAATTGGAACATGCGCGTTTCCAGTTTCACACTTTGAATTTTCACAGCTTGCATCACTGGTGCCATGTCTCATTTGGGGCTGTGTAACAGTGCTCCACTCTAAGATTTCCCCCCAAAAGTATATATTTTTGGAAAGTAGACACCCCAGGCTTTCATTTTATGTATGTTTTCAAATTTTTTACGCAGCCATTTTACCACCACTCGTAAATCTTGACGTAAGTTAAAAAAACAGCGTTTTTCACACTTTCATTTCAATGTTGATGTGAATTTCAAGCACATGATAGGTGAAGATTTTTAAAAATGCATTGTTTAGTGTTCAGCTCCTTCTTCTGAGCACGGCAATACCCCATATGCATAGGTTTCTCAAGGTTTGGAAGAGCTATGGGGCCCAAATTGGAACATGCGTGTTTCCAGTTTCACACTTTGAATTTTCACAGCTTGCATCACTGGTGCCATGTCTCATTTGGGGCTGTGTAACAGTGCTCCACTCTAAGATTTCCCCCCAAAAGCATATATTTTTGGAAAGTAGACACCCCAGGCTTTCATTTTATGTATGTTTTAAAAATTTTTACGCAGCCATTTTACCACCAATCACTCGTAAATCTTGACGTAAGTTAAAAAAACTGCGTTTTTCACACTTGCACTTCAATGTTGATGTGAATTTCAAGCACATGATAGGTGAAGATTTTTAAAAATGCATTGTTTATTGTTCAGCTCCTTCTTCTGAGTACAGCAATACCCCATATGCATAGGTTTCTCAAGGTTTGGGGGAGCTACAGTGCCCAATTTTGAACAAATATTGAATTTTCAAGTCCTGCTTAACTGGTGCCATTACTCATTTTGGGCTATGTTCCAGTGCTCCACTTTAGGATTTCCCCCCAAAAGTGTATATTTTTGGAAAGTAGACACCTCCAGCTTTCATTTTAGGTGTGTTTTCAAATTTTTTACGCAGCCATTTTACCACCAATCACTCGTAAATCTTGACGTAAGTTAAAAAAACAGCTTTTTTCACACTTTCACTTCAATGTTGATGTGAATTTCAAGCACATGATAGGTGAAGATTTTTAAAAATGCATTGTTTAGTGTTCAGCTCCTTCTTCTGAGTACAGAAATACCCCATATGCATAGGTTTCTCAAGGTTTGGGGGAGCTACAGGGCCCAATTTTGAACAAATATTGAATTTTCAAGTCCTGCTTAACTGGTGCCATTACTCATTTTGGGCTATGTTCCAGTGCTCCACTTTAGGATTTCCCCCCAAAAGTGTATATTTTTGGAAAGTAGACACCTCCAGCTTTCATTTTAGGTGTGTTTTCAAATTTTTTACGCAGCCATTTTACCACCAATCACTCGTAAATCTTGACGTAAGTTAAAAAAACAGCTTTTTTCACACTTTCACTTCAATGTTGATGTGAATTTCAAGCACATGATAGGTGAAGATTTTTAAAAATGCATTTTTTAGTGTTCAGCTCCTTCTTCTGAGTACAGCAATACCCCATATGCATAGGTTTCTCAAGGTTTGGGGGAGCTACAGGGCCCAATTTTGAACAAATATTGAATTTTCAAGTCCTGCTTAACTGGTGCCATTACTCATTTTGGGCTATGTTCCAGTGCTCCACTTTAGGATTTCCCCCCAAAAGTGTATATTTTTGGAAAGTAGATACCTCCAGCTTTCATTTTAGGTGTGTTTTCAAATTTTTTACACAGCCATTTTACCACCACTTTCTCGTAAACTTGACGTAAGTAAAAAAACAGCATTTTTTACACTCTGCCTTCATGATTGATGTGAATTTCAAGCACAGAACAGGTGAAGATTTTATAAACTGCATTGATTAGTGTTCAGCTCCTTCTTCTGAGTACGTCAATACCCCATATGCATAGCTTTCTCATGGTTTGTGGGAGTTATGGGTCCCAAATTGGAACATGCGCGTTTCCAGATTCACACTTTGAATCTTCACAGCTTGCGTTACTGGTGCCATTTCTCATTTGGGCTGTGTAACACTGCTCTTTTTTAAGATTTCCCCCCAAAAGTGGATATTTTTTGAAAGTAGACACCCCAGGCTTTCATTTTAGGTGTTTTTTCAAATCTTGCAAACAGCCATTTTACCACCAAGCCTGTGAAAAATTTACGTAAGTAAAAAAATTCAGCATTTTTCACGCTTTGCCTTCAATGTTGATGTGAATTTCAAGCACAGAACAGGTGAAGATTTTATAAACTGCATTGATTAGTGTTTGGCTCCTTCATCTAATTACGGCAATACCCCATATTCATAGGTTTGTCGGGGTTTTGGGGGAGCTACTGGGCCCAGTTGGAACATGTTAGTTTCCTTTTACAGACATGCCATTTTTACAGCTGGTGCCTTGTCTCATTTCAGTCTGTTTGGCAATGCTGCAATTAATTTTACCCCCAAAAGTATATTTTGTAGAAGAGTAGACGACCCTGGCTTTCATTCTGTTTGCATCTTATCAATTTTTTCGCTGCCACTGTATCACCAATCCCTCCCAAAATCTGCAGTAAGGCAGAGAAACACCATTTTTCACATTTCTATTTTAGTGTTGCTCTGGATTTAAATCAGATGATATTTGCAGATTTTTTAAATGCTTTACATTAGTGTTGAGTTACATTGTCTGAGTACGGCAATGCCCCATATGCATAGGTTTGTCAGGGTTTGGGGGAGCTACTAGGCCCAGTAGGGAACATGTGTGTTTCCATTATCAGAGATAAATTTTGATAGTGTTAGATGTAAGGAGGGATGTGTTTTGAAAAATAAAAAACAGGATATTTCAGGGGGAAAAAGTGGCCAAATAATAAAAGAACCTTTACAGCACTACTGCATTGTGCCTGAATGGTATTCCTTGAAACAGTCACCAATGCAAAGGCCAGGTTTGGAAGGGCAATCAGGACAGTAAGTGGTGGTGTCTGTCCGTATTCCCTTTCTGTAGCAAACCCTGCAGCGCTTCTGTGGTTTGTTCTTTTGGGGAGTTGGGGGGATTTTATAAATAAAATGTACTAACCCGGGTCTTGGTGGAATTATTTCAGACGCACCTTGAAATAAAAATATGGAAATAAGTTGTATCTGGTACTGTAAAAAGCTACATGTTTGATTGGGGTTTGCCAGCCTGAAAAGTAAAAAGGAATTATGTACAGCAGTCTGCATCATATAGATGGCAACTTTTTTATACCATGCCCTACACTTCCTCATTTCGAGGTATGGCTGCATTAGTTGATCACTCAGATCAACTCTCCCCATGTTTTTATTATATTCCCTGATGCAGACTGGCTTTCTCATTACCACTGTCCTGCCACGAACAGTGACTGACACAGATCTGTCCTCATGCATTGTGGTCAGCATGTAGACCTCTTTTTTGTCCCTAAACTTCACTGCCAGCAGCTCCTGTTGGCACAAAGATGAGGACGTCCCAGTTTTTAATTTGGTATCTATGAGTGTTTTGGGAAACTCCCTGCAATTGCGTCTGACAGTGCCACAGGCCACGGTGTCAAAATAAAACAGAGACCTAAATAAAAGGGGGCTGGTGTAATAATTATCAACAAATAATTGATAGCCTTTATTTAATAAGGGGTAAATTAAATCCCAAACTATTTTCCCACTTGTTCCCATAAATTCGGGGCACCCAGGAGGATCAAGTTTGCTGTCCTTGCCCTCATTAATTCTAAAAGCCTGGGTGTAGCCTGTGGCACTTTCGCACAATTTATAAAATTTTATACCAAATTTTGATCGCTTTGAGGGGATGTACTGCTTGAACCCTAACCTGCCTTTGTATTTCATTAGGGATTCATCTACACTAATTTCTTTTTGGGGCATATACACTTGGGCAAACTTTTTCTGTAAATGGCTTATTAGGGGACGAATTTTGTATAGTCTATCATACTGGGGGTGTTCTTTTGGGGGGCACAGGGTATTATCGTTAAAATGCATAAAGTGCAAAATGATTTCAAATCTGGACCTGGTCATAGTCTTGGGGAATATAGGGGTATCACATACGGGGTTTTTGCTCCAGTAGGATCAGATACTGGGCTTTTTTATTATACCCATTGCCATTATTAAGGCCCAGAATTGCTTAAATTCTATGAGGTCTATGGGTTTCCATATTTCTTCCTTAACTACAAAAGCTGTAGGCTTGGCGGCAGTATACTGGGCTGCATACAAGTTGGTTTGGGACACAATTTCCCCTAAAATGTCTTCCCCCAAAAATAAATCAAAAAAATTATCATAGTTAAATCCCTCAACATCAATTTGAATCCCTGGGGTGCCTGTAAATTCTGGTATTTGTGGGCAAAAATTTATTGGGGATACCCATTCATTATGATCAGGAGTGGCTGGTGTTGGGGCATTTCTTTGGCCAGATCTTTTTGCAGGTGCTGGGGCAATTGCCAGGGCAGCTCTTGGGGCAGCACTTGGGGCATTCCTTTTGGCAGGTATTTTGCAAAGTCTTTTGGCAGATCTTGTGACAGGATTTTTGGCAGATCTTGTGGCAGGATTTGTGGCAGGATTTGTGGCAGGTGCTGGGGCAGGATTTTTGGCAGGTACTGGGGCAGTTGCCAGGCCAGCTCTTGGGGCAGTGCGTCTTTTCTTGATAGAAGGCCCAGCGTCGTCAGTAGAGCTGCTCTCAGTTTCTGAAAACTGCTCTATATCAAAATCTTACGCAGTATCTGTTGCCTCTGAGTCAGATGCCAAAAAGGCATATGCTTCTTCAACGCTATAACTGCGCTGCATTTTGCCCACTAAAATTTTTTTTTTCTTACTCTAACGCTGTCCCTAAACCTAACTCTAACCCTAAAACTTACCCTAACCTACGTATATCTAGAACCTACCTAACCCAAGTAAACTACCTATCTAAACTATACTTATTATATATATGTTTTTTTTTTAATTATTTTTTTTTTATTTTTTGGTTTTGTTTTGGGTTTTTTTTGTTTTTTTTTTCCCTAAACCTAGATCTGTCCTTAAACCTTTCCCTAACACGTCTACACTAAACCTACCCACCTACCTACCTAAACTACCTAAATTATATTTTAAATAAATTTTTAATAAAAAAAAAAAAAAAAAAATTGTTTTTAAAAAAATAAAAAAAAAATTCAGAGGATACAAGGAGGATGGGGGGGGGGGTATCCCACAGATCAGCAGACGCTGATCTGTAGTTTATTGATCATTCTAAAAGTGATCAGATGGGGGGGAACTTGGTGATCACTGCAAACCAGTGATCAAAGGGTTAAATTCTTTTTTTTTTACACAGGTTTTTCACTCAGAATGATCTGACACGATCTCTCTCTGTCTCTCTCCACCTCAGCAGTGTGCAAGATGGGGGGAGGCAGAGATATATGACAGGGACAGTATTTACAAATACTGTCCCTGTCAATCAGGGACACTTAGTAACAAGCAGCCCGCGCTCTCCCATCGCTCCGTGCAGCTGTGATGGGAGAGTTTAACCCTTGACGTACCGGGACCGTCAAGGGTCGTTGGATCACATTTACCCTTGACGGTCCTGGTACGTCAAGGGTCGCTAAGGGGTTAAACTTTTCCATAGGATGCATTGCATAACAAAATGATTTACTCCATATTCTAGTTTTAGTCATCCACTAAGACTAGAGGAAAGGCACTTTTGATTAAAACAAAGACAGGGATTTTTTACAGTAAGTGTCGGTAAAGCTATGGAATTCTTTGCCTCAGGATGTTGTACTTGTAGATACTGTAACTGCTTTAAAAAATAAATAGATACCTATCTAGCACAGAACAATATTGAGAATTATTATTAACCTGGACAACACGCACAGATAATGGTGTACTTCTCCAAGATATTCTAAAATATCTGGATCCCTACAGAAGTACACCATTATCTGTGCATGTTGTCCAGGTTAATAATTTCAAAAGGGAATATTTATGAATGCATTTTAAAGGCAACATTTGTTTCCCTGTCTATAGGGAAATTAGTTTGGTTGTGAGTAATTATTTGTTGCCTTGCACCCACCTGCCTAAAAAGAGGTATTTATAGGCTTAATTCCCACAAACACTTTTGGATGGTGTAATCGACTATCTGACTGCCATTTGGAGTCAGGAAGCAATGTTTTTACCCAATTGGGACTAAACTGGAAAATGGCTTCACTGTTTTTTTTTGTTTTTTTTTTGCCTTCCAAGGGTGTTTTGGAATGGGCTTCTTCCAAGCTACAAACTTGGAAGAAGTGACCAGTTTCAAACAGAAGTAACAAAAGTAAACAAAGTCCTGTCTTGCATAAAAAGGGGTATTGATGCACGAGTGGATTACATCATTTTGCCACTGTACAGATAGTTGGTAAGACCTCACCTCAAATATGCAGAGCAGTTTTGGGCATCAGTTCTGAAATTTACTTTTACTAGTTTATTTACTGTAGAGTAAAGATTACTAAGAGGAGATCTTATCACAATGTACAAGTATATGAGAGGTCGATACAGTGAGCTTTTCATTCCAAGGCCTGATCAAATAACCAGGGGCCATCCTTTGAGATTAGAGGAAAGGATGTTTCAATTTCAGCAGAAGAAGGTTTTTTACAGTAAGGTCTGTTAAACTGTGGAATTCCTTGCTCAATAATGTGGTAATGGCAGATACAATGGATACATTTAAGATAATATTAGATACATTTCTTTCAAGAGGGAACATAGAGGGTTATACTGTGTATTAGGAAGCAAAGCAGGAACTTCAGATAAAGACTAACTTATTTGGCAGCAGGAAAGCTTATATAATTCTCATTTCTCTGGGTTATGAAGCAAAGGTTGAACTAGATGGTCTTGTGTCTTTTTTCAACCTAATTTACTATGTTACTATGATTAAACTTACTTTTATAATGATTTTGTACTACTAAAATAAACTAAACATTTTAACCCTTTGAGTGCCAGAATGGTACGGATGCAGTCTATACCACTCTGGCACGCAAAGGGTTAATAGCTGACAGGCTGTAATTAATCATGATTATCAATAAAAAAATACTTCCTCAAATATGAATTTCTGAGGTTCCAGCATCTTATAATAAGTGAAATATATTGGATCTATACCCTACAGACAGTGACACCAAGGAATTAAAGGAACAGTAATGTCCCAGAATTTCTTTTGCTGGTTTTGTAGAGTTTAAAAAAAAAATATGTAGCACAAATCCTATCTCTCAAACCTTTATGGTTTGAGAGATATTCATGTCTAAAATTCTGCCTCTCCTGATGTCAGCTGTAAAGCTGACAAGAAGATCTGTGTCGGCCGACAAGAGGCGGCTCTTCAGCAGAGCCGCAATAGTGATACTGGAAAATAATTACTTCATTGAAATGGTCTACAAAGTGGGCTTGCAAACCAGGCACACTATGTAGACCTTTCCAATGAATCAATTATTTTCCAGTATCGTGATTTCGGCTCTGCTGCAGAGCTGCCGGCTGGTGCCAGGACCGGGATCTCCTGCTGTCAGCAGAGAAGGGGAAGGAGGGGGGAACTTTAAAAGTGAATATCTCTCAAACCGTAAAGGTTTGAGAGATGGGACTTATGCTACATAATTTCTTTTCTGTGTCGTCCAATACAGGTTACTGGTAACTTTGGGTAGGCGATCAGCCCCTTTAAATAAGCAGGAACAGTTCTGAGAAGTGACTGCTGTGTGGAGCCTACCTCCTCTCCTTAGGTTGCATCTAACCAATCCTCAGATAGTAAGATTTGTTCCTTGGTCAAGACACAAGCAAGAGAGCAGTTCTGCTATAGTTTTAGCTTTTTTATTATTTTTCTGTTAGATATGGGATACCATCATTAGGCAGACTACCATCACTTACAATTCCCATCACCCAAATGTGGATAGCTCAATTTACCAGGTGCTTTTGTGGACCTAAGCCCTGGGGGTGGAATCTTGGCTGTAAGTTCTTTCCCCAGGAGTTGCCCACTGAGGTTTCTTCTTAATCTATGGTAACCTGAAGACAGAAGATCTGCTGTAAAAGGTGAGCAACCTTTGACTGCTGAGGTTCTGTCACGGTTTGTTATGACTCTCAGACACAGAGTTGGGTAAAAACACAACTTTAATGAAAAGTTAAAGAAAATCCTATTGGGTAGCATACACATACAAGATATATAGAGCGAATTACATAGTAGCATAGTACTGATACATGGAATGAGATATAGGCTCTACCGGCCCTGCCAATACCGGGTAAGGCAACCATAGTTGGCACAAGATGGTAATAGGTTCTACCGGCCTTACCAATATACCGGGCCGGGCAGCCTGGAGACTAGTACAACGAAGAAGAGGCTCTACCGGCTTTGCCAATATACCGGGCAAAGCAGCCTGGAGACAGGTACCACGAATAGTGAAGGCTCTACCGGCCTTGCCAATATACCGGGCAAGGCAGCCAAGAACTGAGACTGCGTGTAATGAGGCTTTACCGGCCTTGCCAATACCAGGTAAGGCAACCCAAGGAGGAATAGAAACAATCAGATTCTACCGGCCTTACCAATACCGGGCAAGGCAGCCTAGACTGCTGACAATGGTGGCAGCACAGAAGGCCAAGGTGACTAGCTAGGTGGAGACACCAGTCACCTAAGATGACAAGCAAGGCCCACAGGATATACAGAACGGAGTAGACTACCAGCCACAAGGAATGGAACAGATACCAGCAGCGTATCACAGTCACAACCGGTGCTGTAGATAGAGCAATAGTGACTGGTTTAAACAGGGAACGAAACCAGTACTTGCGTACTGGTGGAAACCTACAGGTAGTCGGGCTGTCTAGGACTGAACAGCCTCCGTTAAGTGGAGCATACCCGTACCTGCGTACCGGGATAACCAAAGTCCCTACCAATAAATCGCGGAGCCAATTTATTAGACGGGACTTGAAGTTTAAGGTTTCTGGAGGAAAGCCATACTCTGTCCCCAACCTGAAAGGAAACCGCTGGCAATCGTCTGCGATTAGCATGGCGCTGATGGCACTGAAAGGACTGACCAAGTGCCCTCTGAACCTGTGCCCATGTGGAGTGGAGCTGCTCGATATGCTCATCCAGAGCTGGAATCTGCTGTGACTGAAATGAATCCGGGAGCAAACAAGGATGGAACCCATAATTAATCAGAAACGGGGAGCTCCCGGATGAAGAGTTAACTGCACAGTTCCTGGTGAACTCTGCCCAAGGCAACAGGTCGGTCCAGTTATCATGATGGTCAGTAATAAAACAGTGCAAGAACTGCTCCAATCCCTGATTGGCACGCTCAGCGGCCCTATTGGTCTGGGGATGGTAGGCGGAGGAAAAGGACAGTTGTATGCCCATTTGTTCACAAAATGCCCTCCAAAATCTGGATACAAACTGGCTCCCCCGGTCGGACACCAGCACTCTGGGTACACCATGCAACTGAAATACTTCTCTTGCAAAAACCACCGCTAATTCTTTAGCAGTGGGGAGGCCACGGAGGGGCACGAAATGAGCCATTTTAGGAAACCTGTCCACCACCATCAGAATAAAGGAATACCCTCTAGACACTGGCAATTCTCCCATGAAATCAATGGAAACGTGGGACCAAGGGCGTTCACCATTAGGTACCGGCTGGAGTAGGCCCACCGGGAGGTGTCTAGGGGTCTTGGCACGTGCACCGGTGGCACAGGCATTCGTAAAATCAGCACAGTCAGTTCTCATAGAAGGCCACCAGAAGACTTGTGAGAGGGACCATAACAATTGATCTCTGCCAATATGTCCTGCAGCTTTAGAGGAATGATATGTTTCAAGCAAGCGAGTGCGGAATGGCTCATCAACAAAACACTTGCCCACTGGAGTTTCTGGGGGAGCTGATGCCTGTGAGGCCAAAATCTCTTCCCCTAGTGGTGAAGTGATACTAGTACGTAGTGTAGCCAATATCCGATCAGGCTGAATGATAGGTGCTGGCACCTCGTCTCTGTCAGTTTCGGGCTCAAATTGTCTTGACAGAGCATCAGCTCTAACATTCTTGGACCCTGGCAAGTAGGATACAATGAAATTGAATCGAGAAAGGAACAGTGCCCACCTGGCCTGGCGTGATGACAATCTTTTAGCCTCAGAGAGGTAGATCAAGTTTTTGTGGTCAGTCAATATTAATACTGGGTTTTTTGTGCCCTTTAGTAGGTGGTGCCATTCCTTCAGGGCGAGGATAATGGCCAGTAGTTCTCTGTCACCTATTTCGTAATGACTTTGGGCCCCGGTCAACTTTTTGGAGAAAAACCCACAAGGTCTGAGAGTTCCTCCTTTAACAGGTCATTGGGAAAGTACTGCCCCAACCCCAATCTCTGAGGCTTCGACCTCCAATGTGAACGGGAGAGATGGGTTGGGGTGGGATAACACAGGAGCATTAACAAAGGTGGATTTCAATTTCTCAAAGGCCTCTTCCGCAGCCACTGACCATTGAGATGGTTTAGCACCCTTGTGCATAAGGTCAGACCGAGCTTTACAATTGTAGAGAAATTCTTAATGAACTTTCTATAATAGTTAGCGAAACCCAGAAATCGCTGGATGGCTTTTAGGCCCTTAGGCCGTGGCCATTGCAGAACAGCCGCTAGTTTCTCTTTATCCATGGCAATGCCTTCTTTGCCGATTACAAAACCCAAGAATGGCACACTGGTTTTGTGAAACTCGCACTTCTCCGGTTTACAATATAATTTGTTTTTGCGTAGGCAGAGCAACAGCTCAGACACGTCTTTAATGTGTTGTGACAAATTTTTGGAATGAATGAGTATGTCGTCCAGGTAGACAACCACACAGGACTGCAACATATCCCTGAGGATATCATTGATTAATTCTTGAAATACTGCGGGTGCATTACAAAGACCAAATGGCATGACTAGATATCGTAGTGCCCTGATTTAGTGTTAAAGGCAGTTTTCCACTCATAACCAACTCTGATCCGGATCAAGTTATAAGCAACTCGCAAGTCCAATTTGGTAAAGATTGAGGAGCTCTTTAACCTGTCAAATAGCTCAGTGATAAGTGGTATCGGATAAGCATTCTTAGACATAAGCTTGTTTAGGCCACGGTAATCAATGCATGGTCTCAATTCGCCATTTTTCTTTTTTACAAAAAAGAATCCAGCCCCTTGCTGGAGAGGTGGATTTTCTTATAATCCCTCTCTTGAGGGCATCAGAAATATATTCCTCCATAGCTTGGTTCTCATCACAAGACAACGGATATGTGCGTCCCCTAGGGGGCACCACCCCTGGAGGCAAATCAATACTGCAGTCATAAGATCTGTGCTGGAGTAGGGTGCCAGCCTCTCCCTTACTGAATACGTCACTGACCTGTTGATACTCATCTGGAAGTGAAGGGGAGGTACACAAGATCTTAACCGGGTGGGATACGCAATGCTCCATACAGTACTGAGACCAAGCTGAGATTTCACACTTTTGCCAATCAAACTGTGGGTTATGAAGCTGCAACCAAAGAAAACCCAGAATGACTGCGTAGTGTGGGGAACTGATAAGTTGGAACTGCTGTTCCTCCTTGTGAAGTGCCCCAATGGTCATAGATAATGGCATTGTCTCAAAGGTAACCTGTGCAGGTTCTAAGGGTCTGCCGTCATTGGCCTCAATAGCGAGAGGAGATTCTCTCTCAATACGTGGAACCCCATGCAATTCAGCAAAAGTATTATCCATAAAGTATCCAGCTGCGCCGGAATCCACCAGAGCCAAAACCTCCACTGAGCATTTTGCCCAAGATAGTACCACCTGTATGGTGGGTTTCAATGTGTTCAAACCTGGGGACGATTCAACACCACCTAGACCCTGTCCCCCAAGGTACCCTAGGTGTGTTCGTTTCCCGGCCGTACAGGACAGGATCTTAGCAGGTGCCCACTCTTGCCACAGTATAAACACAATCCCTGCCTTCTGCGATACGTTCTTTCATCCCTGGTTAGTTTGTTGAAGCCCAATTGCATAGGTTCACCAGATTCCCGTAGCTGTTCAATAGGTTTAGATGCCAAGGGAGGGATAGGTGGGAAAACTGTACTGCTAGTTCCGTTATTTTTTTTTACCTTAACCTTCGCTCTTTTGCCGTCAGTCTTTCACGGATCCGGGTATCAGTTAGGATAACATACTCAATATAATCGTCTAGATCCATAGGCAAGTCTTTAGCTGCAATCTCATCTTTAATCTGGTCACTCAGACCTTGGGTGAAGGCTGCCAACAACGCCTCATTGTTCCAACCTACCTCTGCTGCCAAGGTGCGTAATTCACTGGCATAATCGCCAACAGTACGCCTGCCCTGCTGTATTTCCATGAGGCGTTTAGCACCAGAGGTGGTTCTACCAGGGGGTTCAAACACTCTCAGAAAAGACTGCACAAATTCCTTAAAACTCTTTGTGCAAGGCTTTGGACTTTCCCATAACGGATTGGCCCATTACAGGGCTCTACCAGTCAGCAGGGATATCATAAACCCAAGTTTACTGCTGTCACTGGGAAAGGAATGCGCAGTCAGTTCCATAAATATTTCAAGTTGGTTGATAACCCTCTGCACAGGTTTGGATCACCATATCTGAGTGGCAACGGGGCCGTAGCAGTTAACCCCTTAACTGCAGCCCCTGAGGGCATGGTATTGTTCTCTGGTGTCTGACCTGGGGAGGCTCGGAACAGACTTATCTGAGAGTACAGTGCGTTCAAGAATAGTTTGGATCGCTACCACTAGCTGATCCAGGCGTTGCTCATGTACATCCATCCTCCAGTGGATGTTCTGTGTATTACCATCGCTCTTACTATCTGAGGTCATGGCCCTTTCGTACTGTCACGGTTTGTTATGACTCTCAGACACAGAGTTGGGTAAAAACACAACTTTATTGAAAAGTTAAAGAAAACCCTATTGGGTAGCATACACATACAAGATATATAGAGTGAATTACATAGTAGCATAATACTGATACATGGAATAAGATATAGGCTCTACCGGCCCTGCCAATACCGGGTAAGGCAACCTTAGTTGGCACAAGATGGTAATAGGTTCTACCGGCCTTACCAATATACCGGGCCGGGCAGCCTGGAGACTAGTGCAACGAAGAAGAGGCTCTACCGGCCTTGCCAATATACCGGGCAAAGCAGCCTGGAGACAGGTACCACGAATAGTGAAGGCTCTACCGGCCTTGCCAATATACCGGGCAAGGCAGCCAAGAACTGAGACTGCGTGTAATGAGGCTTTACCGGCCTTGCCAATACCGGGTAAGGCAACCCAAGGAGGAATAGAAACAATCAGGTTCTACCGGCCTTACCAATACCGGGCAAGGCAGCCTAGACTACTGACAATGGTGGCAGCACAGGTGGCCAAGGTGACTAGCTAGGTGGAGACACCAGTCACCTAAGATGACAAGTAAGACCCAAAGGATATACAGAATGGAGTAGACTACCAGCCACAATGAATGGAACAGATACCAGCAATGTATCACAGTCACAACCAGTGCTGTAGATAGAGCAATAGCTACTGGTTTAAACAGGGAGCGAACCAGTACCCACGTACTGGTGGAAACCTACAGGTAGTCGGGCTGTCTAGGACTGAACAGCCTCTGTTAAGTGGAGCATACCTGTACCCGCGTACCGGGATAACCAAAGTCCCTACCGGTGCACAGCAGTTGGTTACAGTGGAGCAAACCAGTACCAGCGTACTGGAGTAACCAATGACTCTACCGGTGCATCAGCAGCCAGTTACAGTGGAGCGAACCAGTACCCGTGTACTCGAATAACCAGTGACTCTACCGGTGCAACAGCAGCCGGTGACAGTGGAGCGAATCAGTACCCATGTACCGAAATAACCAATGACTCTACCGGTGCAACAGCAGCTGGTTACAGTGGAGCGAACCAGTACCCATGTACGGGAATAACCAGTGACTCTACCGGTGCAACAGCAGCCGGTTACAGTGGAGCGAACCAGTACCCGCGTACTGGAGTAACCAATGACTCTACCGGTGCGACAGCAGCTGGTTACAGTGGAGCGAACCAGTACCCGCGTACCGGAATAACCAATGACAGAATGAAAATGTCGCCCAGTCCAGGATAAGACAGACGCCCGGTAGAAGATACAAGCAGGAACCCAGCCGAGGATTAAGAGGTACAGGTCAACCGGATCTGGAACGGTAGCAGGAAACAGCAACAGGTACAGCAACTCCAACCGGATCAGGAACGGATGCAGGAACCAGGTGACTAGGAAGCAGGAACTGGATGACCCCAGGCAAGCAGGAACAGCGACAAGGCCCAGGAAACTCAGGAACGCAATGCAGGTGCAAACAGCATAGAGACAACACGAAAGGGCACCCAAAGGGTGCCCAAGCTCAGTCTAAATAGGCAATGCAGGGCGGGCTGAAGGCAAGCAGCCAATGGAGAGCCCCCTACAGGTAACTGACATGTAAAGGCAGCAATCACGGGCACCGTGATAGGTTCACATGTCCCATGCTTCCCCTCTTCACAGAGGTCTCAGTTGGAGTTCCTCATGTCTGTGAGGTGTTTGGAACAAGTTTCTGTGGTAACTTAACCCCTTTGCTGCTGATTAGCATCCTTTTTGGGAGTTGTGGGCACTTTCCCTACTGGGACTAGTGTTTATCTAGGGACCGCAGGTCCACATTACAACTCCTTCCATCCACTCTTCAGGGGGTCTTCCACTCGTGACAGACCCCTGTCCCGATCAGATCATCCCTGCCTAAACCGCTGGGTGTACCTGATGTGTCTGATTCCTCTGAGGAGGAATTATTGGTGGACTCTGATGATGATGACTGTTTAGCTGTTCCTTCATCTCAGTTTTTTGGGGACCCCTTTGAAGCCGACCCCTTTCCCTCAGCTGAGGGCCTGATCAGGGCTGTTTTGACCACCCTGTACATTCCCTTGGTGCAGGAGGTTTCTTCTGACCCCTCTGATGTTTTCCAGGAGCCTGTTAGGCCCCATACCTGTTTTCCACCTAACCCCACCCTTGACCGGTTGGTGTCAGAGGAGTGGAACTTTCCAGACAGGAAGCCATCTGTCTCTAGGAAGTTTGCTAAACTTTACCCTTTCTCTGAAACAGTCCTTACGTAATGGGTCCATCCCCCCAAGGTGGATACCCCTGTTTCCAGACTTTCTAAGTCTACTGCCTTGCCTGTGGCTGACACATCCTTTCTGAAAGACTGGACTGACCAGAAGCTTGAGAACACTCTCAATGCTATTTTTGCGATAGCTGGTTCTGCCCTCTGCCATGCATTTGCTGCTGCGTGGGTGAATAGGGCTGTGGCTGTTTGGACTGAACAGCTCACTACAGCTGTCTGTCAGGGAGCTCCTACTGCTGACATGTTGCGGCTTTTCACTAACATCTCTGAGGCTCAGCATTATGTTTCTGCTGCCCTGTTTGATGCTGTCCGCGTGGTGGCCAGGGCATCAAACATGTCTGTGGTAGCCAGATGGGCTATTTCACTGAAGATCTGGTCTGCAGACACTGCCTCCAAGATGGCTCTCTTGTCCTTGCCCTTTCAGGGCACCTCACTCTTTGGGCCTGATCTTGAAGATCTGATCAGTGAAGCCACTGTAGGGAAGAGTACTCACCTGCCAGTGGTCCAGAGGAAGAAGGCGCCTGTCAAAAGGAATCGGCTTTTTCATCCCTTTCAGGCAGACTCGTGCCAGGCGACCCAGACTGTCCCTCAGACTCTGCGCTCCTCATACAAGCCTAAGCAGCAATGGAGGCCCAAGTCCTCCATGAAGCCCAAGGCTTCCAAACCTTTTTCTGCATGACTCGCCGAACCCGGGTCCCCACCCACAGTTAGGCGACTGCTTGCACCACTACCTCTCGGCTTGGGAGGCCTCTGTGAGGACCCGTGGGTTTTACAGGTGGTGGCTACAGGGTAAAGGATTCCCTTCCTCCTTCCAGGACCTTCTCTTCTCATTCTGCCTTGGGAGCGGAAAAGTGCCACCTTTTCGAGGAGGCCATTCAGGCCCTTCTGGACAAGGCAGTCCTGGAACCAGTTCCTCTTCAGGAGAGGGGCTTGGGATTCTACTCCAACCTTTTTGTGGTTTCCAAAAAGGATGGTGGATGTCGTCCCATTTTGGATCTGAAAAATCTCAACTCTATTGTGGTCTGGTCCCAATACCACCATGAGTCACTGCGCACAGTGATAGCAGACATGCCCCTGGGGAATTTCTGGCCTCTCTGGATCTTCAAGATGCCTTATCTGCACATCACCATTCATCCAGACAGTCAGCAGTATCTCCGCTTTGCCTGCGACTGAGGGCAATTCCAGTTTTCTGCCCTCCCCTTTGGCCTGATCACGGCTCCCCAAGTCTTCAACATTGATCTCCATCTTACATCGGAATAACATCAGAGTTACTCCATACATGGACGACCTCCTTCTGAAGGCCTCTTCTCCAGACATCCTTCATCAGCAGATGCAGGACTGCATTCATGCTCTCTCCCATCATGGCTGGATCATCAACCTGGACAAGTCAGACCTTGTCCCTTCCCAGTGGATGGTCTTTCTGGGCATCCTATTCAACACTCAGAGGGGGATGGTGTTCCTCACAGATGAAGTGGCTCATCAGATAGCACTGAAGGTCCAGGCTATCCTGTCTCAGGATCCAGTTCCAGCCAAGAAGTTGTCATCCTTGCTCAGAAAGTTCATTTCTACCATAGAGGCTGTCTCGTTCGCCATTGGCTCATACAAGGGAACTTCAGAGGTTTCTAATCCTGGCATGCAGGGGTCAGCCGGATCTCCTAGAATGATCCCTATCTCTTCCTCTTCACTTGGAGCAGAGTCTCTCATGGTGGCTCAACCTGAACAATCTCCTGAAAGGCAGATCCTTCCTGGTGCCCTTCTGGACGACAGTCACAATGGATGCCAGCCTCTCCAGATGGGGAGTGATACTAGGGCACTTGTGTGTTCAAGGTCGGTGGTCCCAGGAGGAGTCTCTCCTTCCCATCAATGTCTTGGAGCTTCTTTTGATATTTCATGCCCTCCATCACTGGACACAGCAACTGGAGGATTGCCAGCGGTAGCCTACATCAACAAGTAAGGTGGCACAAGAAGTCTCGCAGCCTGTCTAGAGGTCAAGGCTATTTTATCATGGGCAGAGCAGCATGTCCCTGCCATTTCAGCAGTTCATATTCCTGGCGTAGACAACATTATTGCAGACTTCCTCAGTTGGCACACGATGGACAGCGGAGAGTGGGAACTGCATCCAGAGGTGTTCAACCTCATCATCCAGCAGTGGGGTCTTCCGTGCATCGACCTGATGGTGTCACAGTGCCTTACCTCGGCTTGCGCCGTTCAGCCAGGAGTAGGGTTCTGGATGGACACTCCTGCAAGTGCCTGATTCAATGCTGCTAGTAACCAGGAACCAGACTAGGCCGTGGGCAGAGGAATGCTGCTAGTGATGCAGGAGCGTCCGTCCAGAACACTACTCCTGGCTGAACGGTGCAGGCCGAGGTAAGGCACTGTGACAGATGGTGACCTGGCACAACAGGAAGGTTCCAACGTTCTGCTCTCGTTGGGTGGGTCCCCTGGCTCTGGCAGTGGATGCCTTGCCGATCCCATGGCTGTTTACTCTGGCTTACCTATTTCCTCCAATTCCAAATACAGGGTACTATGGAAACTGAGACTGGAACGCTGTCCAGTCATTTTGATTGCTCTGTATTGGCCTCAACAAGCTTGGTTTTTGGAGCTTCTGGACTTCTCAGTGGCAGAACCTCTTCGACTTCCCTCCCGTCCGGATCTACTTCTGCAAGGTTACCTCTGGAAGGAAGACATTCGTCGTCTGGCTTTGACGGCATGGAGGTTGAATCCTCAATTTTGAAGAAGAAGGCTTTTTCTTCTGGTGTGGTGGCTACTATGCTTAGCACTCGTAAGCCTGTTTCTTCTAAGGCCTACCATAGAGTTTGGTCTACCTTTCTATCTTAGTGGGCTGACAAAGGCCTGTCTCAGGATTTTGACCTCCCTACAGTGCTTTCCTTCCACCAGGATGGCGTGGATAAGGGTCTAAGTCTGAGTTCCCTTAAGGTTCAGACTTGTGCCACATTAACCAGGACATTGTGGTTTCTTCGTTCTGCCCTAACCATACTTCCGATAAGATGAAGGATCTTCATCTGTTGGATGGTGTTCCTTGTCTCAAATTCTATGTGCATCGCACTGAGTCCTTGCAGCAGTCTAACACTCTTTTTGTCATTCCTGAGGGTCCTAGGGCAGGGAAGCCTGCTTCCAAGGTAACCATTGCTTCTTGGATCAAGTGCACGATTCATAAGGCTTACGAACTTCAGAAGAAGCTTGTTCTCTTCAGGGTCACGTCTCATTCTGCAAGGTCTATTGGGGTTTCTTGGGCCTGCAAGAATCAGGCCTCAGCTGGTCAGTTGTACAAGGCGTTCACTTGGTCGTCTGTGCATACCTTTTTCAAACACTATTATGTGGATGTGCTGGCATCGGCTGATGCCAGATTTGGGAGGAAGATCCTGAAGGCAGCCTTGCCTGTCTAGGATCTCATTTGTCCCTCAGTGCTCTTTCACTTTTGAGCCCTGTTGGCTCTAGTTCAGTGTGCTGTGTAACGGTTTCTGGGGTTTGTTTTACCCCTGTTCAGTGTCCGTTGACACTTTGTGGTTATTGTTGAGCTTTTCATGATCTGTAGGTTCATTGGTGCTCTGGTGACTTTGGGGGCCTGCGCCTGGTCCTTGCCTTTCTTTCTGCCCTGGGGAACTCAATGGTTGAACATCCCAAAGTTACCAGTATCCTGTATTGGACGACAGAGAAAATAGGATTTTAGTCTTACCTGTTAAATCCTGTTCTCTTAGTCCATACGGGTTACTGGTCTCCCACCCTGTCAAGGGACCATACTTGGCTCTCCTGTGGCAGAACATGGGCGTCCTTTCGGGTTCATGCTCACAGGAGTCTTCCTTTATTTTCTTACTACCTAGTCAATAGTTTTCAAATCTTACTGGTTGAGGATTGGCTAGATGCAACCTAAGGAGAGGAGGTAGGCTCCACACAGCAGTCACTTCTCAGAAGTGTTCCTGCCTATTTAAAGGGGCTGATTACCTACCCAAAGTTACCAGTAAACTGTATGGACTAAGAGAAAAGGATTTAACAGGTAAGACTAAAGTACTATTTTTTTATCTACATAACCAGAAAAAAAGTTATTGGACATTAGTGTCCCTTTAACACAAAACTCTTCTTTTCATGTTCTCTTCATGTAAGGTAGAATTGTCAGTTTGCTTTTCATTATGTATTGTAGTAAGTGAAATTGCCAGTAATGTTTTTAGAATATTTTAGCAAGTAATTATGTAACTTTGGGCATTTGCATTCAGTTATATTTATCCAGCTGCAGGGTGACATATGCTAATCTGTGATAGAAGCATGAAAATGACTGGTGTGGTGACAGAATTTTTTATGGCTTTCATTGTTTTTAGCTTCATATATACTGTGGAGAATAATTTAAGGCTGTCTTATTATCATCACACTTATTATTTTATCTTTCATATTTTAATATATTTTTTACAAATACAAATATGCCTGTTTCCTTACTAAATGGCCTAAATTATATGTTGGAGATAAAAGTATTTACTGGTTTTATCACATGTTTCTATTGCTGCTAAATCCAACGATAACAATATCAACAACCATGCAATCCATGCTTCTGTTATGAAGTCACATTGGTCTTTATTTGTTCTTTTTATATTTGTTCTCCAAGGGTATATTCCTATGATTATATTTATCCAAAAAGTATTTTGAATGAAACTCTTCTTTATTCTATGTTTTTTCATTCATTGAACTTTGATGCTGGTTTTAGCAGAATGGAATTCTAGTTGATCTGGTTTTAAACATGACTATATTATGGCCACTATAGTCCAAATTCTACAATTTGTTGTAGATTATATAGTTTATGATTAATTTCAAATACATGTTCTAGTTGTGTTTTGAGAAGTAAAGGTTCTTTTAAGCAAATATATCATCCCATTAATTCCATTTGCTATTGCAAGTCTAATTTCTCTAGTCCACGTCTGGATAGTTAAAATCTCCCATTATTATAACATCACCTAAATGATGAGCCTTTTTGATTTGCAGTAGTGGTTTTTCTTCTTCAAATGCCCCAGTATAATGTGTCTTGTAGCCAATTCCAATTCACATAATTTTCTTATGTTTCCCTTTGTTGTGAGTTTTAACCCACATGGTATCTACACAATCACTGGTTCTTCCATTAATGTTTACCTTTATGCTAGCCTTTAAGGTACAAAAACACACACAACTCTTCTGTTTCCCCTATCCCCTCCTAAACATTTTATCTTACTTCCGCTCTGAAAATGTGTATTCTTTGATAGATAATTATTGTGCTTTTTATCCGTGTGTAGCATTGATACCTCAATAATAGCTTGAACTAGTTCTTTCCTCTCTCTACCTCTTGACTTTCTTTAATCCCAGTTCCTGTTATTTGGATATTTGGGTTTTCTATTATTATTTAGTTTAATATATGATTCCTACATTTTATTGTATTACCTGCATACTTTTGTGCTCGTGCTCTTGTAGGCAAATGTTGAATCAATGGGAGAGGAGAACAAACGGTTGGAGAAACAAGGTCGAGAAATGGAGGATAAAATTGCCCAACTCAAAAAAGAAACAGATAAGTTGAATGTGGTGAGTGCTCATATATCAACAGTTAGACTTCCTATTACTGTCTACGAATTCAGCTATTATGTGTAAGTGGAGATTCTATTGATATCTATGTTCTGCATTTACTAATGTGCCAAATCAGCTAAAGGTCTAATTCTGGGGCTCAACATATTGAAACAGCCTTTTTAAAATTGCCTTAATTAGGAACATGTAAATGATAAATTCTTCAGTTATATCAGTGTGTAGAAGATACTATTTAAAACATTTAACCCTTTGAGTGCCAAAGGGGTATACAACACATTGCAAAGCAATGCAAAGGGTATGACACTCAAAAGGTTAAATGAGAGGGGTATGACACTCAAAGAGTTACAACAAATTTCTCTTGCATTTTGGTTCCCTTCTTTTATTCCATTACAGTCAGTAGAAGAAGAGTTGTTAGCAGCTAGGCATAATGCATAGTATTGAGTAATATGGAAAAAATGTATATTGCAGGGTTTTATTTGTTGAGTTAAGTAAGGTACTTCCATTGCTGAGAGGTATTGTAACTGAGAAGTTATTGCTGCTCAAACTTTTTTTTTTGGTGTAATATTTCCATGGCCTGAAACTTTGCGGTGATGCTGTTGCTCCCTATGGAGGGTTATTATCACTCACAATAGCTGTCTGTAAACTGCAAATAACTGTAAATTGCAATAATTTTTCAGTAAATCATCTCTTAGCAGTGGGAGTACTCTTGTTTTACTTAACAGGATAAACTGTGTAAAATGAAATGATAAGGAACTCCTAATCATTGTGAGCAGCTAAAACTACAAATACATTATTAATTTCTCTAAGTATCCACATATACATACGTGACAAATTGAATGAATACATAAATTACACAAAAGCAGTAAAATGTTACATAAAAAAGATCCCATTATTCTTTTGTATTCCCACTGAGCACAATGCACTTATCGAAAACTACATGCCATCTTATATGCCACAGTTTAGGATATTTTAAAAATCAGCAGTGATTGAGGATTTCAACAATAGCAAGAGATAGGTACAGCAAATTATATGATGCATGATACAAGTCCTGAGTAAATAATTGTTTGCAGGACTCAGGCTTGACAAAATCAAGTCCTGAGTAAAGAAGTTTTTGCAGGACGCAAGTTGCAACTTCTTCAGGGCCTGAAAAAAATTGTTTTTGCTTAATCCGGGCTGTTGTGCCAAGGTGTGTCCCCATCTTTTTCCTTTTCACAACCTTGTCATAAATAATACACAATGCAGTTGCTGATGTCTGCGCTGTGCCTGCCCCAAGGAAAAAATATGCTTGCATCCATGATTTCAGTGAGAGGAGAGGTGGAGAGGAATGGCCTTCTTATTCTCCACAATCACCTTCATTGGCTGGGGCAGGTGATGCTGCTGCCTCAACATCATCACAGGAGCTAGGATCAGGTTTATTGGTGGCATGTGGAGCAGGCCCTGGTCCTGTATCACTGCTTGAAGAAGCCAGTCCAATGATGGTCAGACTGTGACACACTAGCCCTCTCATCACCATCTTGCTGCTAAGACAGATGAAAATCTGCAGCAAACTCTACAATGTCACTGGTGGTGGTGATGCCCATACCCATTTGCATCTTTTTTCACCCATTCCTCTTTGTGTTACACCAAAAATGCCTTCATGCTCTCCTCCACACCAGCTGCTCCACCACCACCTTTGTTCTCGTCATGACCCCAACCAGTCTCTAGCTGCTCTATGGGGGTGGGTCTGCTTGGGATGATGAATTATGGCTGAGGGTTCCTTGCTGTCACACTTGCCATCTCCTCAGAAGAAGAAAAGGGATGCATGTAGCAACAGACATCTGTCCTGTGCTGGTCATAACCATTACAAATACATAGTAAAGGTAGCCGAGGTATACCATTTTGGAAACTAGATATTCACCTGCATCAAATGAGGGGTCACTTGCCTTTTTACCTCTAGGGTGGTGTGCACAGCTGTTTCTGGAAAGTGGTGCTATAGGGGGTAAAAAAAAAAGTTAAAAAACATGGAGTTTATGACTGTAATCATTAGCTACTACTTTTTCAAGAAAAATTGCACCCTTTTAGTATGAGTTGATATACTGTAGGGATTGTCAGAAGCACAAAACTATGCCAAATACATTTTGTATGAACTATGACTTACCAGTATTAAAGTTGTTATTACAACAAGGAAAATGAAGAAAAGATAAATAAAGCATTTCATTTTTAAAAGTAGACAACTAACCACCTCAAATGAGGGGTCACTTGTCTTTCTACCCCTAAGTTAGTGTGCACAACTATTTCCAGAATGTGGAACTATAGGAAAAACACATATTTTAAACACCAATCACTTCATACCTAATAAAATGGCTCAACACCACGGGACCTCCTAATGTATTCAGGACCTACTGCCACCCCTACCAGTGAAACAAGGATGGAGACGTAAACAGTTCATGTGTGATTCTATGTCTACCAGTTGAAACAAGCTAGGGGGGTCAGCCGGTGTATGTGCTGACCTGTTACTGCCAGTGGAACCTGGCTGGGGGGAGAACAGTGTATGTAGGTATATCAGAGGAACAAGGCTGGGGTTCAAATAGTGCATATGGGGGATCTGCTTCTACCAGTGTGCACTGGAATCATTCTGGAAAGTAGTGTATGTCCCACACATACAATGTTTGATTTCCAGCCTGATTCCGGTGTACACTGGAACACTGTATCTACCAGTGGGCAGTGGAACCAGGCTGCGAGAATGTGACTGCCACTGGGCTGTGGAACCAGAACGGGGGAGGTTGGAGGCAGTTAGTTTGCATGTCATAAGGGAGTCCAACACATTGCAAACCAATGGCTTGGACCCCCCCATTGGGCACACACAGGGATAGTTTTTTTTTCTTCATTATTTTGTATTCAAAGCTTGATGAGGGGCATCAAGACACCTCCTGATGCCCCCCAACACAGTCTGAATTTAAAAGTAATGCAAAAAAATAATAATCCTTTCTTCGTCGTCCAATACAGGTTACTGGTAACTCTGGGTAGGTGATCCGCCCCTTTAATTGTAGGCAGGAAAAATTCTAGAATTGTATGCAGGGGGTGGATCCTACCTTCCATCCTTGGCTGCAGCTAGTCAACCAGCTCCAGAAAGATTTGTTCCTTGGTGAAGATAACACAGGCAAGAGAACAGTTCTGCTATAACTTTAGAAGTTTTTTTTATTTTTCTGTTAGAAATGGAATACCACCATTAGGCAGATTACCATCTAACAATGCCCTTAGATGTGGCTAGCTCAGTGACCAGGTTCATTTTGTGGACCTTAAGCCCTGGGGGAAAAATCTTGGATACAAGTTCTTTCCTCAGGAGTTGCCCACCGAGGCTTCTTCTTTAAACATGGTAATCTGAAGACAGAAGATCTGCAGGAAAGGTGAGCAACCATTTGAGTGCTACAGGTCCACATGTCCCACAGTGCCCCTCCACACAGGGGTTTTCATTTGGAGTTCCTTTTGCACACTCCTGCACTCATTGGGTCTATCTGTATGGCTGTTGGGTGTTTGGAGCAGGTTTATGTGGTACTTAACTCTTTAGCTGCTGGTTTTGCATTCATTTGCATGGGTTTCTAACACTTTTCCTACTGGTTCACTGTTTTTGGGTATCCTAACATGTTCTATTGATGTTTCATTTTTTTTAGTTTTACACTTTCAATTTTGGCGCCATTGCTCCATTCACTAGTATGGGACTGTGCAGTTTGGGACATATCTCTGCAACCGTTTAACCTAGCGACTACAGAGATGGCTCATTTTACTTGTCTGCTCTTGCTCTATCAGTTCATGTTTCTAGTGTGTTGAGGGGCTCAGGGGGCTTTGGGCACTGTTTGGGGTACTTTTCTGGGAAAACTACATTTCCCATGAGTGCTTGCGTCGCGCGCTCCTTTCTGACTGGCTCCCACAGCAGCAGCCATTTTGTGATATTTCCAGAATGAGTATCCTACGCAGGGCTTGGACTCTCATTCTCTCCTCTGCTGATTAACCCTTTGCCTGCCAGATAAGTTTATTTTAGTGATTTCTGGGGTGAAACATTAATCCTACACACTGTAATTGGGTGATTTCTTATACAGTAAGTTCATTTGACACTGTGAGAATGTCTATACCATTGGAGTTTGGGGCCAGACCTAAGACTAAGGATGCTGGGGTCTCTATATCCCCTATTGTGCATTGCTCTTCCTGTCATTCAGGACTACCTAGAGAATTCTTAGTTCATTTATGCCCAGCATGTTCTGATGTCCCTGAGAGTCTTCCAGGGACCTCGAGCCATGCATTAGAGACAGTTTGGGTGCAAGAGTTCAAGGCTGCAACTAGGGACCTTAGGTCCACATTGCAACTCTTTCCGTCCCAGTTACAGGGAGTCTTTCATTCTTGGCAGACCCCCTCCTCCGTCAAGTCTTCCCTGCCAAAGCCTCATGGTGTACCTGATGTGTCAGATTCCTCTGAGGAGGAACTGCTGATGAATTCAGATGTTGAGGAATGTTCTGCGGTGGGCTCCTCTCAGTTTATTGGGGACCTCGGTTGAGGTCCTGATCAGGGCTGTTTTAAATACCCTAAACATTTCCTTAGCGCAGGAGGTTCCTTTTGACCCTTCTGATGTATTTCAGGAGCCTAAAAAGCCCTTTACTTGCTTTCCACCTCACCCCACTCTTGACCGCCTTGTGTCCAAGTGTGGAAGTTTCCGGACAGGAAACCTTCTGTCTCCAAGACATTTGGCAAGCTTTATCCCTTTTCTGAGGCTGCGCTTGCTCAGTGGATTCATCCTCCCAAAGTGGATGCTCCTATCTCCAGGCTATCTAAGTCTTACTGCCCTGCCAGTATCCGATGCGTCTGCTCTAAAGGACTGTACTGACAAGAAACTTGAGGTCTCCCTCAAGTCCATCTTTGCCACTGCTGGTTCTGCCATGCGTCCAGCATTTGCAGCATCATGGGTGAACCGGGCCATTGCTGTTTGGACTGAACAGCTCACTCTCGCTCTCCGTCAGGGTGCTCCTACTTCGGATATGTTGCACCTCCTTGCCAACATTTCTGAGGCACAACACTATGTTTCTGCTGCCTTATTTGATGCCATCCGTTTGGTGGCTAGAGTCTCCATCATGTCTGTGGTTGCCAGACGGGCTCTTTGGTTCAAGATCTGGTCTGCTGTCACTGCTTCTAAGAAAGCATTGCTCTCCTTACCTTTTTAAGGCACTTCTTTTTTTGGGACAGATCTTAAGGATCTGATCAGTGAGGCCACAGGGGATAAGAGTACACTTCTACCCTTTGTTCCTAGGAAGATAACACCCTTTAAGCGTAACCGGTATTTTTGTTCCTTTCAGAAAGAGACATGTCCGGCGAACCAGAGGGTTCCCTCAGCTCCACGTACCTCCTCCAAGCCCAAACAGCAATGGAAGCCCAAGGTCTCCTCCAAGCCCAAGGCTTCCAAGCCTTCTTCGGCATGACTCACCGAACCCAGGGCCACTCTGCTGTGGGTGGTCGTCTGCGTCACTATCACAGCATTTGGGAAGATTCAGTGATGGACCCATGGCTTTTATAGGTGGTAACGTGAAGGGTACAGGATCCCTTTCGTCTCTCTTCCTCCCTTTTGCTTCTTTCCTTCTTATATGCCTCAGTGTGCAGAGAAACGCTGTCTGTTTAGTTCCAGTTCAGGACAGAGGTATGGGTTTTTACTCAAACCTCTTTGTGGTCTCCAAGAAGGACGGCGGTTGTCGTGCCATTTTGGATTTAAAGGATCTCAATTCCTTTGTGATCCAGACTCATTATCACCAGGAGTCTCTACGAACGGTGATTGCTACCATGTCCCCGGGGGAATTCCTTGCATCTCAGGATCTTCAGGATGCGTACTTACACATTGCCTTTCATCCGGAGAGCCACCAGTACCTCCAATTTGCCTGCGACCGGGGACATTTTCAGCTTTCAGCTCTTCCATTTGGTCTGATGACAGCTCCTCAAGTCTTCAACCGTGTCCTGGGAGCATTAGTGTCTGTCCTTCACCAATAAGGCATCAGAATTACTCCATACATGGACGACCTGCTTCTGAAAGCCCCTTCTGCGGAACTTCTTCATCAGCAGCTTCAGCATTCATGCTCTCGCCCATCACGGTTGGATCATCAATTTGGACAAATCAGATCTTGTCCCATCCCAGTGGGCCTCCTCTTCGATACCCAGAAGAACATGGTGTTTGTCACAGACGAGGTAGCTCACCAGATCGCCCACAGGGTTTCTGTGATCCTGGCTCAAGATCCAGTTCCAGCCAAGAATCTGTCATCTCTAGTGGGGAAGTTCATTTCCACCATAGAAGCGTTACCGTTTGCCATGGCGCACACCAGGGAACTCCAGTGGTTTGTGATCCAGGTATGCAGAAGTCAGCCGGACCTTCTGAAGATGTCAGTGTCCCTCCCTCTTCATGTGGAACTGAGTTTGTCGTGGTGGCTCGACCTTTCCCATCTGCTTAAAGGCAGGTCTTTCCTGGTACCCTTCTGGACCATGGTGAAGATGGATGCCAGCCTCTCTGGCTGGGGAGCGGTCCTGGGTCGCCTGAGTGCTCAGGGTCGGTGGTCTCCAGAGGAATCTCTCCTTCCCATCAACTTATTGGAGCTTCGGGAGATATTTCATGCCCTTCATCATTGGACATCTCCGCTAGAAGACTGTCCAGTTTGGGTAGAGTCCGACAACGCCACAGCCGTGGCTTACATCAACAACCAGGGCGGAACAAGAAGTCTCGCCACTTGGTTAGAGGTCAAGGCTATTTTGTCCTAGGCGGAAGAACACGTTCCTGCCATATCCACATTGCACATTCCTGGCGTAGACAACATCATGGCGGACTTCTTCAGTCGACACACAGTGGACAGCGGAGAGTGGGAGCTGCACCCAGATGTGTTCACCCTCATTGTTCAGAAATGGGGTCTTCCTTACATCAACCTGATGGCGACGAGACACAGGAAGGTTCTGAGGTTCTGCTCTCGACTGAGGGATCCTCTAGCGCTGAAGGTGGATGCAATGTCCATTTCTTGGTTATTCTCTCTGGCATACATCTTTCCTCCCCTCCCAATGTTGCACAGGGTGTTAAGGAAATTACGACTGGTGCTTTGTCCAGTCATTGTGATTGCTCAATACTGGCCTCGACAGGTTTGGTTTCCGGAGCTTCTGGATCTGTCAGTGGCGGAGCCGTTCTGGCTCCCTTGCCATCTGGATCTTCTTCTGCAGGGTTACCTTTGGAAGGAGGATGTTCATCATCTAGCTTTGACGGCTTGGAAATTGAATCTTCAATATTGAAGAAGAAATGGTTTTCTTCTGGTGTGGTGGCAACTATGCTCAGTGCCCACAAACCTGTTTCTTCCAAGATCTACCATCGTGTCTGGTCGACCTTCCTATCTTGGTGTGCCGATAAGGACCTGTCTCAGGAATTTGATCTCCCCACAGTCCTGACCTTTTTGCAGGACGGCGCGAATAAGGGCCTCAGTTTCAGTTCCCTTAAAGTTCAGATGTCTGCTCTCTCTTTTTTCTTTCAGAGGCGCATTGCCATCCTTCCTGATATCAAGGTCTACTTCCAGGGCATTGCTCATACCCCTCCTGCCTTCAAGATTCCTGCTCCTCTGTGGGATCGTAACTTGGTTTTGGGCGTTCTTCAGCGCCTTCCATTTGAGTCTGTTATAGCGAGCGGCGGCTGCCGAGCCGACCGCAACCTTACCTGGTAAGCTCAGCCGCAGCCCACATCGGGCAGGTCCAGCCTCAGGGTGGCCATGTGTAGCGGCGGCTGCCGATCCGTTCATCTGTACCCGGCAGCTCAGCCGCAGCTCCTTCCGTCAGGCCCTTGCTGAACTTTGGCGCACGTCCAGGCTGGACGAGTGTCCTATTTAAAGAGACAGGCATACGTTTGGGGCTCCTCCTCTTCCTGGGATGTTGGGCTTATAGACTTCCTGGACACCACTGTCAGTTGCTCTTTTGTGGTGTTCAGTGTTGTTGGCTAGTGGTAGAGGTTTTTTAGTCTGACTATCTGTCCTGGTTCTGACCAATTGGCTCTGTGTATGACTACCCGCTCTGTGTATGACCCCGGCTTGTCTGAGAACCATTCTGGTGCAGAACCTGCGGCACTGGTGGACTATCCTCTCTGTGTATGACTCTTGGCCTGGCTGACTATCCGTACTGGTGCTGACTTGTGGCGCTGTCCGATTACCCGCTCTGTGTATGACCCTTGGCCTGGCTGACTATCCGTTTTGGTGCTGACTTGTGGCCCTGTCCGACTACCCACTCTGTGTAGACCCTGGCTAGTCTGATACCCATCTGGCTCAGACCTGTGGCTCTGGTTGCGTTTCGTTCTATCCTTATTCCAGTTTGTCTGACTACACACCTTGGTGTACCTGGGGTTATCCACTGCACACCCAGCATACAAACGCTCCAGTGGATAACTGGTTGGGTATCTCAGTGGCTCTGGCAGACTTCCCTTGCTCCTGTTCTATACTGCAGTATTCAGGTGCGGACCTGTAGCGTAGTTTCTGCCTCTGGTACATTGTCTGTACAGGTGCGGACCTGTAGCGCAGCATCCTACTTTGTTACCTTGTCAGTACACGTGCGGACCTGTAGTAGGTGCTCAGGTGCGGACCTGAGTCGGTTCTCTCCAAGTTGCCGCTGGGGCTTAGTTTGTTTCTACTACAGAAGGACATTCCGTCCGGACATCTTTGTACTGTATGGTGTTCTTGCTGTACCGTTGTTCTGTACGTGTTATATCTTAATAAAGATTGAGTTACCTACAGTACTAGTCCAAGTCTCGTTTCTGAGTCCATGACAAAGTCTTTGGCTACTATTCCTCTACGCCTGTTGACGTGGAAAATGGCCTTTCTCCTGGCGATTGTGTCTGTCCGCCATATCACAGAGTTACATGCTCTGTCCTGTAAACCTCCCTTTTTGGTGTTTCACAAGGACAAGGCGGTGCTTTGCACCTCTCAGGAGTTTCTCCCGAAGGTGGTTTCAGAGTTCTACATCAATCAGAAGATTGTGGTGCCCTCTTTCTGCCCTGACCCCACCTCTTACAAGAAGAGGGATCTCCACTTGTTAGACGTGGTGCGTTGTCTCAAGTTTTATGTACATCGCACTGAGTCTATCAGGCAATCTGACGCATTGTTTGTCATTCCTGAGGGTCCTAGGGCAGGAAGACCTGCATCCAAGGTGACTATTGCTTCTTGGATCAAGCCCACTATTCGTAAGGCTTATGAGCTGAGGAAGAAGCATGTGGGTCACAGCTCATTCTACTCGATCTACTGGGGCCTCTTGGGATTACAAGAATCAGGCCTCTGCTGATCAGGTGTGCAAGGCTGCCACATGGTCGTCTGTGCATACCTTTGCAAAGCATTACCATGCTGATGTGCTGGCATCGACTGATGCCAGCTTTGGGAGGAAAATCCTGGAGGCAGCCTTGCCTTTTTAGGATTTTCTTCAGTTCTTGTTGCTTCCTTCACTTTTGAGCCCTGTTGGCTCTAGTTCAGCGTGCTGTGTAACAGTTGGGAAGTTGTTACCCCTGTTCAGTGTCTGTTGACACTTCATTGTTTGTTGGGCTATCTCTGATCTGATGGTTCATATCTGCTCTGGTGACTTTGGGGGCCTTGCGCCTGGTCCTTGCCCTACTTCCCGCCTCTGGGAAACTCAATGGTTGGACATTCCAGAGTTACCAGTAACCTGTATTGGACGACAGAGAAAAGAGGATTTTAGTCTTACCTGTTAAATCATTTTCTCTTAGTCCATACAGGTTACTGGTCTCCCAACCTGTCAAGGGACCATGCTTGGCTCTCCTGTAGCAGACCGTGGGGGTCCTTCGGGGTCATGCTCACAGGAGGCTTCTTTCCCTTCACTATCTAGTCAATAGTTAGTGTCTCAAATCTTTCTGGAGCTGGTTGGCTAGCTGCAGCCATGGAGGGAAGGTAGGCTCCACCACCTGCATACAATTCTAGAATTGTTCCTGCCTACAATTAAAGGGGCAGATCACCTACCCAGAGTTACCAGTAATCTGTATTGGACGACAGAGAAAGAGGATTTTAGTCTTACCTGTTAAATCCTTTTCTCTTAGTCCATGCAAGTTACTGGTAACTCTGGGTTGGTGATCCGCCCCTTTAATTGTAGGCAGGAACAATTCTAGAATTGTATGCAGGGGTGGAGCCTACCTTCCCTCCTTGGCTGCAGCTAGCCAACCAGCTCCAGAAAGATTTGAGATACTAACTATTGACTAGATAGTGAAGGAAAAGAAGACTCCTGTGAGCATGACCCCGAAGAACCCCCACAGTCTGCCACAGGAGAGCCAAGCATGGTCCTTTGACAGGTTGGGAGACCAGTAACCTGTATGGACTAAGAGAAAAGGATTTAACAGGTAAGACTAAAATCCTCTTTTTGTGTGCCTCGGGGGGGGGGGGTCCGACCCCCTTGTGACACACAAATGGATTTTTTTTTTTTTTTTTTTTAAATACAGATCTCATTTGAGGGCATCAGGACCTTTCCTATGTCCCACACACACAAGGTCTAAATAAAAAATAATTACAGTGACTAATAATCCTTTGTGTGTCACAGGGGTGTCCAATACCCCATGGCACACACACTGTTGACTTTTTTCATTATTTTTGTATTCAGACCTTATTGGGTGGGTATCCTTATATCCTCATCAAGATGCCTCCACATAATTGTTTTGGAATTAAGGACAGTGTGAAACTGCATGAAACATTTTTATGAAAATACAAAACGACAAGGGCACCCAATAGTTTAACACTGTAAATTTTGCTATAATAATTAAAATGTTATGCACTCACAAGATTGGTGATCAGGCAATTTATAACCTGACAAATGCGCAGGCAGAGGATATTAGTCCGTCTCTGTTCAGGATCTCCCATGTTTTCTTGATAGAAGATAAGGATCCAATTCACTAATAGTGTATCACAAACAAAAATCAAAAAGCAGGCTCAGGATATACTAAAATAATGATTTACTGGCTTGTAAAAAGCAATTTTGGAAAAAAGTAAAAATCTCTATATCAAACAAATATAAATATAGCTTAACATGCCAATGTGTTTCATGGGTGTTAAACCACCTCTTTATCAAGGAGATTCATGTACAAAGCACTCTCATTGAAGTGGAAATAGGTACACTAAACTCAGAGCTGGTTAGTGGCCTGAGCGCTAATAGATGTGGACGGGTCAACAAGCAGACCAAAAACCACCTCATCATACAATAGATAAGCACTGAAAATGAAGAACAGTAGCCGGGCGCTAATAAAAGTGCATGGCATCCTGTATAAAATATAATTCGTCCATAATGAACATACATTAACCTAGTGAGAGGGGCTGCAATGTTCATGGAGAGACCAAAAAAACATTATACATCAGAAAGAAGCTATCCATGTCATGCTCTCTCTGAGATCAATGTGACTCATATCAGAAAAGTGACTGACTGCCTGGAAGTGAGCGCCTTTAGGGAGAACAAAGGATGGTGTAGGCTGGGCCTCCACAGCTGGTGGGAAAAGGTAGGGTGTGGGTTATTTCACACCTGGTAAGGTGAAGGTGTAGAAAGGTGATGCCATTACATTAATACTAACCTTGTTGGATTTTTGTCTCACACCCACCCAACCCAAGCAGGATGGAGGGCAACTAGAAAAAAAATGGCATGAAGTCATGATCGGAAGGCACAGCGAAGATCGGGAGAGAGGGGGGCTGAAATGCGACATTCCCTGACCTGGGGGGGGGGGTAAACACCCCACAAGGTTGCTATTGTGCAGGCCTAGCTGGGAAGTGACTTTGTGGTCAGGCTCAGTGATGATAAGAAGGGTGCAGGCCTAGCTACCTGGTTGGGTTGAGGTACAGCAGCAGGTACTGACTTTGTGGTCAGGTGTGCTGAAGGGCCAGAGAAAAGGTGGCTAGTGCTAGGTATGCACAGGGCAAGGGTGTAGGGGCATGGGGACAAAAAATACATTTTAGCGATGCCCTGCAGATCCTCTCACGAAGGCAGCTGGGTATGGGGTGGCTCAGCTGCTCTCAGTGGATGGAGGGTGGAAGGTTTGGAGGCATTCAGCCTGCCCATCCCAGGTATGGATTTGGGGTGGAGCACAGGGATTCACCAATGTGGGCAGCCAGACACAGGTGGGGTCCGGCTGCGGCAGTGGTCAAGTGCAGGCATGAGTGGCTTGGCTACCGGACCCTGGTTGGGGAGAGGAATGCCGCATGGGCTTGGTGCTTTGCAACATTTAGTGTTAGGGATGGAACTTCACCATCAATTATGTTAAATCACATAAACGAAAAAATATCCCCTTTGTTTTTGTGTATCGGGGAAGTGGCTGTTTTTCAAGACTAATCTTGTAAGACATCAGCTCATATTAAACTTTTCAATGTATACCGAGAAGTTTCCTTAGGTGCTACCTCAACATATAGCTATACATAATACAAGAATAGAAAATAAATGTTGCTTGGTGCACACTAAATCTAAAAATGAAAATAATAAATAGATAACTTTATTGACAAAATTAAAGAAAGAGTCACAAAACAGGACGACACAAGAAAAATAGCTCAGATCCTATTCCATCTTATAACTTGCTTAAACATAAATCTGTGCTAAAGTATCTCACAATTTAGGGAGTTTTATATACCCTCATTCGCTCTTATAGACTGTCCCCACTAATAATAGTGGTTTAGTCATTTTTAGGCTGAGAAAATAATTGAAAGTTATGTTAAAGCACAGATTAATTCATGTTTCACCTAAGTACTTGAATGCAGGAAAAATTTTTGTTTATAGAATTATAAGAAGCAATGATCCTTTAACCGAGTACATAAACTTCTGAGTATTGCCAGGATATCACTCCAATATAAGTCAGTGAAATCTGTTTTGGGGGACTCTCACATGCAAAACACACATGTATACAACACACGTGCAAAACACATGCACACAACACATGTGCAAAACACATGCACACAACACGTGCAAAACACACACACAATACACATGCAATACACACACACACACATGCACAACAAAATACACAAACAGAACACACACACACAGGCAATACACAAACACACACGCAATTCAACATCTTGTCATTAAGAACACTGTATCCTTTTCTGGATTTACCTGGATGTTAGTACTCCTGAAGCACTCAATGAACTTAATCCCCACGGGCAACACCGTGCTAGAATATATATATATATTTTTTTTTTTTTTTTACTTTTTCTGTTGAACAAAAGTGCTCTTTATTGTTCAATTAAACCATCCTGATATAGTGTACTAAGTCTGAAAATCCAGAAATATTTGTGATTAACACTTTTTTTTCTATTGTATCTGCTGGAAGATGACACATGTTCAATGGGTATCAAAATTAAACCCTTTCGATCGTTATTGTGTGATTCACTAAAATGTCTAGATACACAATGCAAGAGAAATCCATTCTTTATGTTGCATTTATACTGGCCAAAACGTGTTCCTAACTGTTGAGTCGTATGCTCCACGTACTGTAATCCACAGGGACAGATTAAAAATACACTACAAATGATGAGGCACAATTAATAAAACTATTAATCTCAAAAATGTCATTAGTAACCTCAGATGTAAAATGCTGGTTTTATCAAATAAGAATGGACATACATCTAAAAGCTCCTCTCACCACATGTTCTTGACCATTCAAAACCACCAGAGAATCAGTAACTTGAATTGTCCTCTGTTTCTGCTTATTGTTCTGTGTATTACTATCAAAACGGCTTGGTGCTACAAAATTCTTTAAAGTTCTAGCCCGTCTATAAATCATCTTAAGTTGTTTCTGTAAAAATAGTTTCAACAGAGGATCCCCAAAAGAATTGGCCAGTGTCTTTCGAAAATCTTAAAGATATCCCCAGAATAAACATTGTATTTGGTAATAAAAAACTGATGGTTTCCAAAATCAAGTTTCAGTATTCTTCTTCTTTGACCTGTATTCCAATTTGTTTGTGAGGAGTTGATTTCACTGGAATCATAATTTCTAGTTTGTTCATAAGAAATAGAAATCAAGTTGCAAGGATATGATTTCTCCAAAAACCACTCCTGGAGGATTTTGGATTGTTCATCATAATCCAGAATAGATGAAGGGATCTGCCGAATCCTGCGACACTGCCCATATGGAATATTTTGGAGCCAATTGGTATGGTGGCAACTTCTGAAATCTACATATCTGTTTTTATCTACCAACTTGAAAAAAGAACATGAGCGGATATGGGAGTACACAACTCCCTCCAACTGGCAAGTTCTCCAGTTGGATAAACGTGATAAGTGGAGTGCCTCAGGGATCTGTCCTGGGTCCTCTTCTTTTTAATTTGTTTATTAATGACCTCCCAGAGGGCATAGGAAGCCATGTATCAGTGTTTGCCGATGACACAAAATTAAGTAAGGTAATAAAGTCTGAACTGGATGTGTCTTCATTACAAGAGGACTTGGACAAATTGAGTAACTGGGCAGGCAGATGGCAAATGAGATTCAATATAGACAAGTGTAAAGTTATGCATTTTGGGTATAATAATAAAAATGCAACATATAGTTTAAATGGTGTTTCTCTGGGGAAATCTACTAATGAAAAGGATTTAGGAGTAATGGTAGACAATAGACTTAGCAGTAGCATGCAGTGCCAGCTGGCAGCTGCAAAGGCCAATAAGATATTGGCATGTATTAAAAGGGGTATTGACTCAAGGGAGGAAGATATAATTATGCCTCTTTACAGGTCCATGGTAAGACCCCACCTAGAATATGCTGTTCAATTCTGGGCGCCCTTTCTGAAGAAGGACATTATGGAACTAGAGAGAGTGCAGAGGAGGGCTACAAAACTAGTAAGGGGAATGGAATGTTTTAGTTATGAAGAGAGGCTAGAAAAGTTAAACTTGTACACACTAGAGAAACGGCGTCTTAGAGGGGATATGATAACACTATATAAATATGTTCAAGGCCCATATAAAGGGCTTTCAAAAGACCTGTTCATTAACAGAACAGTACACAGGACAAGGGGCCACCCGCTTAGACTTGAGGAAAGGAGATTTAGTCTACAACAGCGGAAGGGTTTCTTTACAGTAAGGACAATAAAGGTATGGAATGCACTTCCGGAGGAGGTGGTGCTATCAAATACATTAGATGCCTTTAAAAGGGGCCTGGATACTTATTTAAAAGAGCATAATATAGAGGGCTATGCACGTTAGTATTGGGATTAATATTTAGTTAGGGCTTGTTGATCCAGGGAGAAATCTGATTGCCATTGGAGTCAGATGCCTTCTTTTGGGTCAGCGATGGTAAACAGGAATAGGAAAAGGGTTGAACTGGATGGACGCAAGTCTTTTTTCAGCCTAAATTACTATGTAACTATGTAACTCAAGATCTAAATTTATTGTGCAGCATGACAACGACCCCAAACATACAGCCAAAGTCATTAACAACTATCTTCAGCGTGAAGGAGAACAAGGAGTCCTGGAAGTGATGGAATGGCCCCCATAGAGCCCCTGATCTCAACATCATCAAGTCTGTCTGAGATTACATAAAAGAAAGAAAAGCAACTGAGGCTGCCTACAGCATTTATAGCTGGTTCAAATTTTAACAAAATAAATATTTTATTAAGAGTACCCTCCGCCTTCATTTTTTTCTCCAATTGGATTTCGTGAAAATAAGATCAAGCATCCACTGGGGAGCCTACCCGAGCGGAGACAGGTTTATGATCCCCCTCTGCTTTACCTGCTAGACTGATTGATACCAGTGGCCTAAGTACACGAATATGTGAGTACATTTGAGCTCATTGTTGAATTTCTTATGTGTACTGTAATTATAATATACCATTGGCACTTTCTGTACATTTTTGTCTTTTGAAATATGTGACAAACAGGACTGTCACAGGTCACATGGCGCAAAAGCGGAGCCTTTCCTCCCCCAAGCTGGGATCATGTGTGTAACGGGAAACCTAAGATGCCGGGGTGTCTGGGGCCATCATACCGGGGTCCACTCTACTGAAGTCGGCTGCAAGCTCGTAGCTGATAACAGTATCACAAGGAGCTGGAATCACTGTAGCTGGATAATCTGCTGAATATACTAGAAATGTGAATCTCCTGATGTCAGTTACAAGATGGGTAGCTGGATGAAGCAGGATGGATCACTGGAACATAGCTGGAGAAAGTAAGCTGGAATGCTGGAATGCTGGTCTCCTGAATGGGGGTCAAAGGGGACCCTTTAATCATCAAGGAATGAAGACACAGGACACAGATCAAGTCCCAAATGACTACTAACTTTATTGTGAAAAATCAGCTCTTTTATACAGACTTAAAGGGATAGTAATGTTTCATAATAAAAGCAGCTCCAATTAATCATCATAGTAGTTGGACTTTGGATAGTGTTATTTCAATTCTGTCAGAGTTGTAGTTCAAGAGTAATTTAATGATAAAGTATCCCCCTCCCGCCCCTTTTACTGATGCAACACTGTTCAGTCAGATCAGAAGGGAGGTGCCCAGGTAGATTGCAGAGAGGGACAATCTTCAGTTAAGATAAGGGGAAAAACCTGAAAAACTTGTCAAGGGGGGCAGGTCTATTATTGTTCTCATAGGAAGAAGATTGTCCCCTGCTGTTATCTGTCTGGTCTATGGACTGGATTCCACATTGGAGAAGAGATGGCTTACACTAGGTAAAAGGGGCGGGAGGGGAAACTTTGCTTGTGAATATTTCTCAAACCATAAAGGTTTGAGAGTTAAGACTTATATCGTTCTTCATGTTTTTTTAATGCCTACAAAATAAAATAAAGATAAAATGAAGTATTACTTTCCCTTTAATAACATCACCAAGGGGCTGGATACAAAGGGAACACTGGGGAACAATGGTACAATGGGAGAGTACACACAAATTGTCAAAGGGACAATGGGGTAGGTGGTGACATGATACAGTGGGCACAAAAGGAGAGAAACATATGACAAAGGGACTGTGCACAAGGAAAGCATCTTTACATAATTTAATCCTGCTGCTCCGGTTCCTAACCAATAAGAATTGGAGTGGCAAGCAACCACCAACCAATCAGGACCGGGCAATTGTTCTCCCTAGGAGATAGAATTACCCTGGTCTGACAAATAACATAATTAACTTTTAACATGGGAGAGCTGGCAACCAATCAGGAAACCGCCTACTCTGTCCAGTACAGTAGGTGGCCAATCAGAAGGATGCCTATTTTTCCCATACAAAGTCTATGGAGCACCTTTAAACCAAAAGAATCTTGTGAAGATTGACGAGACCTCCAGTAATGGCCTATAGCCCATTACTTCACTCCCTCTTTTTAGTCCGCACAAAGGGAGGGGTAGTTACATATCTTCTTGTCATGACAGGCCATCAGCATTCCGGTTCTTCTGATTGGACCAGTACTTAATCGAGAGATTAAAAGGCTGCAAGGCCTGTCTCCATTGTAGCAATCTCCCATTGTCTCCTGAGACCCAGTTTAGCCATACCAGGGGGTTATAGTCCATGAGAATAGTAAATTCACGGCCATACAAATATGGCTGGAAATTTTTGAGTGCGCAGACCAATGCAAATAACAGATGAGAGTTGGTACTGTGTTAGCTGTAGAAATACAGGAGGCAAATATAGTCTGAGGCATGTACGTGAACCAAGATCTGTTAAAATCCGGAGCAGCTAACACCTGTTCCCGTCCCAGAGCCTCCTTGAGGGCAGTAAAAGCCTGGTCGCAGGCTGGGAACCAATCCATGTTACAGGGCAAGGCCTTTTCTGTCAATTCCGTGAGTGTTTTGGCCAGGGTTCTGTACTGTGGAACGAACTTTCGGTAGTCCCCGCCCGTTCACAGGAAGGCCAGGACCTGCTTTTTGGTTTGGGGGGTGGGTCAGTCCAGGATGGCGGCTATCTTCGCTGGTTCGGGCCTCTGCTGTCCGCTCCCTACCCCATGTCCTAAGTACTGTACCTCCCCGATTCCAATATGGCACTTGTTGAGCTGGATGGTGAGATCAGCTCGGGCAATCCTCCCCAGGATAGCTTCTAAGTGGAGGAGATGCTCTTCCCAGGTGTCGCTGAAGATAGCGATGTCATCCAGGTAGGCACAGGCAAATTCCTGTGTCCTTTCCAGCAGATGATCCACCAACCTCTGGAAAGTAGCCAGCGCATACTTTATCCCAAATGGCATTACCTTAAATTGGTAAAAGGGGGTGATGAATGCAGACTTGGCTACCACCTCAGGGTCACGTGGAATCTGCCAGCACCCTCGACTGAGATCGAGGGTAGAGACTATGCCAGCTCCAGTGAGCCTGTCAAGTAACTCATCTACCCAGGGCATGGGGTAGATGTCAGGGACAGTCCCATCATTGAGCCTCCAGTAGTCAACACAGAACCTGGTAGTTCCATCCTTCTTGGGGACCAGGACTACCGGGGATGCCCAACTGGTGAACTGGTCAATGCCACCTATGGCTAACATGTCCTGTAGCTCCTGGAGCATGCCCTTTTTGACAGCTTCTGGGACCCAGTAAGCGGGTTGCCGGATGGGCCCTGTGCCCTGAGGTGTCTACTTGGTGCTGGGTCAGGGAGGTGAGACCCAGAAGGAGGGAAAACAAAGTTGGCCATTTCTGGACCATGTCCCTGATCTGGCTCTGCTGGGTGATGTCTAGATGCGGTCCTATTGGGAAGGGATCAACGGGATCTTGGGCCTGAGCATCAGCAAAAAGATCAGGGATGTCCTTCTCTTCTGGGTCTTCACCCTGTAGGGTGCATATGGCCATGGCTGCTGGCCATATGCACACTTTACAGGCATTAACATGGCAGGACTGCTGTCCTGCTGTTTGGCCCCTCGAGCAACCACATACGTGGTCTCTCCCTGCCTGTCAATGACCCGTCAGGGTCCTTCCCAAGCGGTTTGCAATTTATTTTGTTTCACTGGGAGCAGAAGTACGACTTGCTGACCCACTTGAAACTCTTTGGGTTGGACCTGCCTGTCATAGTAGGATTTCTGTCTAGCGTGGGCGGCTTGTAAGTGCTGGTGGGCTAATCTCAGTAAAGCTTTTCTCGTAGCTCCACGACATACATGACCACCAGGTTTTCCTCAGAGTCGCATTTGCCTCCCAATATTCTTGCAGGATGTTCAGGGGTCCTGAAACTTTCCTCCCTAACAACAGCTCAAAAGGGGAGAAGCCCTTGGACTCCTGAGGTACCTCCCGGAACAAGAGATAGGGAAGGTATCGTTCCCAATCTCTCTGCGACTCCGTGAAAGCTCAGAGCACCTGTGTCAAGGATCCGTTGAACCTTTCCCAGAGGCCATTGGTCTGGACTGATATGTTGTGGCATGCATGGGTTTAACCCCGCACAGCTTTCAGACATGCTGCATTACCTCAGGGCGGCCTGGTCTGACAACACTTCCTTAGGCAACCTTACCTGAGTGAACACCTTGATTAGAGCATCTGCTACTCGCTCGGCAGTGATGCTGGACAATTCTACTGCCTTGGGGTAGCGGGTGGCAAAGTCCACAATAGTGAGGATGAACCTCTTACCAGTGCAACTGGGCCAGACTAGGGGGCCTATAAGGTCAATGGCTACCCGCTGAAAATGTTCCCCTATAATGGGCAAGGGCTAAAGGGGTACAGTGGGTCGGTCCTCTCTTTCCCAGACCCGCTGACAGATGTCACAGGTGCGGCAAAAGAGACGGATGTCCCAGGACAGCCAGGGCCAGAAGAAATCCCTGGTTATCAGGTATTCTGTGCACCGGACCCCCAAGTGCCCAGCCAATGGAATCTCGTGGGATAAGGACATAAGGGCTCCCTGGTGTTGGGAGGGCACTAAGAGCTGGATACGGCATACTTTCGTGGGTCCTTGACTGTGTCTTTCTGTATAACAGCCCGTTTTCCTACAGGAACCATTTCCCACAGGAACCATTCCCCTGTCCCTGCCCTATGTCTATATCCTGCCAGTGTGGGGTCATTAACTAGAGAAGAGCAGAACTCTACCAGGGGGAACCCAAGGGATAGGGGGATCGGACCCGGGTGAGGACCTGACAGTCCTCTGGGAGATCATTCGGGGAAAAGCGACTTTGAAGGTATTCCAAGTTGTTGCCCAACAGAACATCTGCTAGGAGTCCCGGCATCACTCCAACAATTTTATATCCTTGGACTGTACCCCAGTCCAGATGGACCTTTGCCATGGGCAGCTGGTACATCTTGCCCCCCACCACTCTTACTTCCACAACCTGCTAGGTATGGCAGCTGGGTGACACACATTGTGGTTGAACTAGTGTGAGGGTAACTCCCATATCTCACAGCTTGCTGGATAACCATTCAGGCATACCGCCTGGAGGTGATGCTGGCGGTTGTTGGTTCAGGTACCTTGTGCCAGTGCAATTTCATGGTACACTCCCCGTTCACGCTGGTCTCCTGGTTGCATTGAGACCTCCAAGAGCGTGGGCCAGGAGCCATCTTCTGGTTGGGTGTAAGTTAGAGGTACTCAGGGAAGTTCCTCTGTTAGGCAGTGGGCCTGGAGGGGTGCTGGCCAGCGTGGCTGGCTAGAGGATCCAAACCGTGGGGGAGCCTGGTACTTAGGTTGGCCCCCACAAGCCATCTCACAGTTTCATTGCATATGGCCCTGCTGGTTGCGTCCATAACATAGGGGTCCTGGGTTGGGGAACCTCCGGGGTGGTGAGTGAGCCTGGGCTGGTGCCACTGTCCCTGTCCATGGTGTTGAAACACTGTTTAGAATAGTCCTGTTCCCAAAGCCCTGCATGGGCTGGGGAGCTGGGTTAGCTGGTGGTCGAGGCCCCATTTTTCTATTGTCCTCAAATTTATCAGCCAACTAGGTGGCTTCAGTGAGAGTGACTGGATCTTGGACCCTGATCCAGTCTCTGATGGGGGCAGAAATGTTTAAATAGAAGTGCTCCAATAGTAGCTGTTGGCAGCAGTCTTCGAAGGTCTGCGCCCCACATCTCTGCATCCAATTCTTACAAGACCTTTCCAGGCCATAAACCCACTCGGCATGGGTATCCTGAATCTGCCAGCAAGACTTCCTAAACCTCCGGTGATACATGTTTGGGATAATAGCGTATCAAAATAACAATCTTTTCTTGACTGCCTCATAATCAGAGCTGTCCCTGTCGGGCACAGCTTTGTAAGCCTCAGCTGCCCGCCCTTTGAACTTCCCCACCAGGATGGCAACCCAGTGTTGATAGCCCACATTTAGTAATCAGCACTGTTTCTCAAAGTAGTGGAGGAATCCATAGATGTCCCCCTTGGTGTCATCGAACGTCTTGAAGGAATGATGAGTAGGGGGAAAATTGTTCCCTTCCCGAGCCGATCGGGGGTTTACTTGCCGAGCTAATACTGGAAGGCCAGTTCTGTGTTAACTCTTTCATGTACTCTTCCTTTTGACTTGGTCATAAGCTGATCCATGACCTCCTGTCGTGGATTGGGCCCGTAGAAGAGTAGGCAACTTTGGATTTTCCTGGAAACTGGATCATCTTTCATGTCCGGCCTCAGCACAGATACTTGGTACTCAGAGTTGCTGGAGCTGGGACTAGGACTGGTGTCCATTTGTAGGTTGATACTTTGTATTAGCTGTGCCGTTTCTATGTCGGTTTCCAGGACGGCATTGATCGAGTCCTGTTTTTTCATTCCTGTGACGTGGCGCTCTCCCTTGGCCACCAAGTCCTGTAGGGAAGCCATGGATAAATACTTGTAAAAATCTGCCATTTGCTCACAAGCTGGGTCCCCAGGTGGTGGGTTGGGAGAGAGAATCCCACTGCTACCACAAGTATAACGGGAACCCAAGACACCGGGGTGTCCTGAGCCATCATACTGGGGTCCTCTCTTCTGAAGTCGGCTGCAAGCTGGTAGCTGATCCGGTAACGGTATCACAAGGAGCTGGAATCACTGTAGCTGGATAATCTGCTAAAAATATTGGAACCGTGGATCTCCTGATGTCAGCTCCAAGTTGGGTAGCTGGATGAAGCAGGCTGGATCACTGGAACATAGCTGGAGAAAGTAAGCTGGAATGTTGGAACACTGGTCTACTGAATGGGGGTCAAAGGGGACCCTTTAAACCATCCAGGAATGAAGACACAGGGCACAAATCAAGTCCCAAACAACTGCTAACTTTATTGTGAAAGGTCAGCTCTTTTATACAGACTTAGTAACATCACCAAGGGTCTGGATACAAAGGGAACAATGGGGAACAATGGTATATTACGGGAGTACACACAAACTGTCAAAGGGACAATGGGGTAGGTGGCAACATAATACAATGGGCACAAAAGGAGATAAACATACGACAAATGGACTGTGCACAAGGACAACATCTTTACAAAATTTAATCTTGCCACTCCAATTCTTAACCAATAGGAATTGGAGTGGCAAGCAACCAACAACCAATCAGGACCTGGGCAATTGTGCTCCATAGGAGATGGAATTACCCAGATCTAACAAATAACATAATTAACTTTTAACATGGGGTGGTAGGCAACCAATCAGGCCTACAGCCCGTTACATTGTGGACTCTAATACTGAATGGTATAGAGAGAATAGGTAGGGATTGTCATGGAAGCCTGCACCAACCTTCCCCCACCCAGACTCAGGGCCTCAGATGACTATCAGCTGAGATTGATAAATTTATGGTGTGAACCACTATTCACTGGGAATGTTTACAGGGTTGATGCTAGACTGAATCCCTTAGTTGTGCTAAACCCGCCCCCCCACAGAGATTTTTACAGGAGTTGATTAGAACCTTGTGTCCACCGCCCCCTTTTAGTAACCTTTGTCTGATGTTAAACCAAGCGTGTCATGTTTTGTCCATGTGGTGACTGCCTCTTTCTCTGAACTGTATTAATATGCTGTGTTGGTTGAAAGTAAAGGAGTTCGTAATTTACCAAGAAGGAGCTTGTTTGTTTCTCCCTGAAATATCCAGGTATATTGCTGTTTGTCGTCACTATAGAGCAGTTATTCATAGAGAAGTGCTAGGGGACTAGATAGATAGAATATCCTATACGAACCGGAGCTATCAATGCAATATATTCTGCACTGCCGGTGGATAAGCAACTCAAAATACCTGGCCTTAGTGCTTAGTATAGCGGTTAGCTGTGCAGGTTAGCGAAAGAAACCCACGGATGATAACGTGTCTGAACTGCTATACCTTCCGTGGCAGAGATCCCAGGGCCATATCTTCACAGAAAAAAGGAAATAAGCTTACAGCGCTAACTCACCATATAGTGACTAAAATAAAAATGATAAATAATAACTGGCTATCACGGTGCCCGTGATTTGCTGACTTCTGTTGTCAGTCAGGTGTGTGTACTCTCCATTGGCCACCTGTCTTGTGCCCACCCAGTATTGCCTTTATAGACTGGGCTGAAGCACCCTTTGGTGGCCCTTTCGTGGTGTCTCTATGTCAGCAGTCACCTGCCTTGTACCTATTCCCTGGGCCTGTTTTGCTCTGCTACCAGTATCAGCATTGCTCCAGTAGCCAGGGCCTCTCCTGTGTGGCTGCCTGCCTCCGTTCCTGATCCGGTTGAGATGTCGCTCCTGCTTCCATTCCTGATCTTGTGCTGCTGTTGTTCTTGCTACGTTCCTGTCCTGATTGGCGGTGCTGTCGTTGTCATCCGTCTGGCTGCTGAGTCGCTATGGTGACATTCTGATCACTGTGCATTCCATGTTCACCGGTTGCTGATCCCGTTTGTATAGAACCGGTTGGGCATTCGCTTATCCAGTACACGGTACTGGTTTACTCCTATTTCACCGGTTGCTGATTCCACTTGTATAGAACCGGTTGGGCAATACGCTTCCAGTACGTGGTACTGGTTTACTCCTATTTTACCGGTTGCTGCTTTCGCTTGTATAGAACCGGTTGGGCATACGTTTATCCAGTACGCTGTACTGGTTTACTCCAATTCACCAGTAGCTGATTCCACTTGTATAGTACCGGTTGGGCATTACGTTTATCCAGTACGCGGTACTGGTTCACTCCTCAGACACTGGCTGCTGTTTCCACTTGTATAGAGCCGGCTAAGCGCTATTGTTGTCCAGTACACGGTACTGGTTTACTCCACCATCCACCGGCTGCTGATTCCGCTAGTTTAGAGCCGAGTGAGCGCTATTGTTGTCCAGTACACGGTACTGGTTTACTCCACCATCCACCGGCTGCTGATTCCGCTAGTTTAGAGCCGAGTGAGTGCTATTGTTGTCCAGTACACGGTACTGGTTTACTCCACCATCCACCGACTGCTGATTCTGCTAGTTTAGAGCCGAGTGAGCGATATTGTTGTTCAGTTCACAGTACTGGTTTACTCCACGATACACCAGCTGCTGATCCCGCTTGTATAGAGCCGGTTGAGCACTTTGTTGTCCAGTACGCGGTAATGGTTTACTCCACATCCACCAGTTGCTAATCCCGTTTGGGCTATACTGTTGTTCCATACATGGTACTGGGTTACTCCACAGTCACCGGTTGTTGCTGTCTCCGTTTCTACACTGGTTTGGTCTCCCTGGTTGGGAGACTGGTTTGCTCCACTGTTCTATCTTATGCTGTTGCTCCATCTATGCAGCATTAGTGGAGCTGTTCCTCTGTCCTCCTGGCTGCCTTGCCCGGTAATTTGGTAAGGCCGGTAGAGCCACATTCAGATTGGCGTGTAACCTCCAGGCTGTCTTGCCCGGTATATTGGCAAGGCCGGTAGAGCCACAACCAGCTTGTCCTGTTAACCCTCCAGGCTGCCTTGCCCAGTATATTGGCAAGGCCGGTAGAGCCACAATCAGCTTGTCTTGTAAACCTCCAGGCTGCCTTGCCCGGTATATTGGCAAGGCCGGTAGAGCCACATTCTGATTGTCTTGTAACCCTTTAGGCTGCCTTGCCTGGTATATTGGCAAGGCCAGTAGAGCCTCCCTTGTGTATCTTACAATAAATACTGTTTGTACCCATTGTGTATATGTGATTTATGTGTATGACTAGGACCCTTGAGGGTTCCCATTAAACTTTTCAATAAAGTTTGATTTTTATCTTACTCTGTGTCTGAGAGTCTGTGACACTGGCATCTGGATAGCAGCAAGGAATGAGAGGATTCCCCAAAACCCCCAAACATTGGGTATAACCCAAAGTGCACAGACAAAACAAAGTCCACTCTTGCACCTTTTTTAATACAATTGTTTGTTTGTCCCTTTGTTTTCAATTGCATACATGATGTCAATATGTATAGTGGTTCTAACACTTATCAAGCGTTTCCTTATAATATCTGATTAACCCCTTGTTTAGAGATAGCTCAGTGGTAAAGTCCCTGACTATGGAGCCTATTCCAACCGCAAGGTTGCAGGTTCGAATCCCAGCAGGGTCAACTCAACCTTTCATCCTTCCGAGGTCGATAAATGAGTACCATTAATTGGGTAATAATAACATCTATTATTTCAGCGGCCGATTTGGTTAATTCCAAGAGCGTGCGCTGAAAGCGCTTTGAGTCCCACTGGGAGAAAGGCGCTATATAAATACTAGTTATTATTATTATTATTTAAAAAAAAAAAAATAAAAAAATATATATATATATTTATATATATCTATATATATATATATATATATATATATATATATATATATATATATATATATATATATATATATGTGTGTGTGTGATGGTACCAGGATTTACCGGACGCTTTTGGGGTCATCGGTTTCTGAACCGCCACTGCTGCTGCCCCTCTTCCACGGCTGGCTGGAGCCCTGCTACTTTCTGGTGTCCGTAGGTCCTGGATAGTCAGGCAGGAACAACTGGGTGCTGCCCCCTGGCAGACTGGCAGACCTAGTGAATTTAGCTGCAGAAACCTAGGTGGGGTTTCCAGGGGCCCTACGCCAGTAGACCAGCGAGGCAAGTGAATTCGTTCTTGCAGTGACTAGGGAGAGAATCCCCAGCCCAAGCCCCCTCCAGAAATACAGACAAGACTTGTATTAACCCTTTGAGTGCCAGAGGGGTACGGAATGCATTGCAAAGCAATGCATTCCGTACCCCTCTGGCACTCAAAGGGTTATGGAGGGTAGAAAAGAACAGCCTTTATTGATAAAACACACTGCTTATATACACTTCCAGACACTCTTATCAAGATAAGAATACAAATTAGTGCTTGAAAAAGGGACATTTTAACTGATCCATAATAACCTCCCCTGACTGGTCAATGAAGCACAGCATTCACATTACAAACATTCCTGAACACATGGAGTATTCTTTAAACAAGCCAGATTGCTGGACCTAACAGTTCCCCACTGCCATCCCCTTTGCAGGACTTACAGTATAACCCCCCCCCCCATACACACACACACACACACACACACACACACACACACACACTATTACCAAATCTCAAACAATGTACAAAACAGTGATCAATATTTCAAATGTTATAGTTCTAAATTACTCCGTCTGGTCACAATATATATATATTTTTTAATTTAGATAGGGAACAAAGGTGCATTAGAGTAGGTACTTGTCAGATTTGAGGTTCCTTGGCAAGGTTGGCAAGCTTAACATCTCTTGGCCATTTGATGGACTAAATCCTCATATTTATCAATCTACTTATTATATATGCACAAGGCAGGGCACACATTTATATTCTGGTATGGAGGAGTGCAGGGTCACTTTTTGTTTTGTCTGTGCCATATCGTCACAAACTGGTGACAGCGGTGGGATAACCTGCATTACGGCGACCCCCAAATCCTAAGACGACCCCATGATGCATACCTGAGCTGACCCGCAAACGGAGCCGAGCTGCAACCGGAAGCCTCTGAGTTCACCATCGCACCTCTATCCAGAGCGGCCAGGCTAGCCCTCAAGGTCCAAGAGTACAGAGAGGTGACTGGCGGACCAGCGAGCGAGCGAGCTGGAACTGATTGAGAAAGCACATGCTGCCCTTGCCAAAGAGGACTGAGAACAATAAACAGAGTCCTTCCCAGCAAATCCCACATCTAGCCCCCCATCCATAGCTTCTCCAAGTTCGATAAAGAGAAAGGAGACATTGATGGATTCCTGCAGGACTTTGAGTGGCAGTGTGCATTGACTCATCTACTGCCCGAGGACTAGGTACCCCTCCTGGATGGGAGGCTGACAGGACGTACTCTTGAGGCTTGCCAAGCGATTCCCCATGAGGAATGGGGGGGACCTGTGCTGGCCAGGTACTCGGTTATTCATGAGTCCTATCGGCTCAAGTTCCAAGAGATATGACTCACCCTAGACAGCACCATCCCAGAGTATGTCTATAAGATTAGACATGCACTGGAGGGGTGGTGGACAGGGAGTGAGGTGCACTCCCAGGAAGTTGGAGCAACTGTATGCCATCCTGCCCTCGGACCCAAGATCGCCATCCCATCACAGCTGCAGAAGCAGCGGAGTTGGAGCAACATTTCCATGAGACCCACAGACGAGGTCCCGGCATCGTTTTGCTACCCAAGACCCCTGCAATCCTACCGATCGTACCTGCTCCATGGACGGTGCCAACACCGCACTCAGCTGGTCCGACCTATGGGCCCCAGGAACATCCCACAGCCAGTCCAGACCACATACCCCAGCTACTCTGCCTCCCGACTGATGTACCCTAGCAATGTTCTTCGTCGGCAGCCAATGCCAGGGCCAGGGTCCCAGAAAGAGAGCAACGGGGCCCCTGGGCCCACACAGAGTCCCAGGGTGACGCACCAGCTTGTTTGCCACGGTGCCAGCACCCAGGCCATTTTGTGAGGGATTGTCCCTCCCGGGCTCATGGCCCTATTGCCCTTGCCAGGCCTGTCCAGCTTGTTGGGGAGTGGGATGGGGTGGAGAATGTTGGGAAGGAAGGGGAAGCAGAGGTAGACAATATCATGACTGTTTAGATTGGCCTACCTGGTCCCTGGGAGTGACGCTGGTGATGACCGTGCAGTGGGCACAGAGATGATCCAAGCTGCCACCACTAGCTGAGGCTAGTCAATGGCACCCCTGCGGAAGGGCTGCAGGACACCGGGGCATTTCTGACAATCGCTAAGCCTCATTTGTTGTGAGGTATCTGCGGTTGCCCAACCAACAAAAGGTGATCTCCTTCGCCAGAGGAGGGCAACTTTCAATTCCCATGGCCCATGTTTGGCTGGATTGGGGAGTGGGCAGTGGACACAGGGAGGTAGGAGTGTTGAAATCGCCCCCTGTGGATGTATTGTTGGGGAACGACCTGTACCCCATGGAGTGATACTTTGTCCAGGTCATGACCAGGGCACAAGCTGCACAAGCCAAGGATTTATCCCTGGGGAATGGATTTTTCCCAGCCGTTGGCTCTGTTCGACCCCATCGCCAATGACCGGGGAGACCCACAAAGCACCCTGCCCCGGTTTTCTGCCAGGGTCTTCACAAGGCACCAGCCCTGTGGATATACAACAAGTGCTGGCAGCCGACTTCTGGGACCACAACTCTATACAAGCTAGCCCTTCTGCCCTATGCCCAGGAAGGTGGTGCTCCCACTCTGGCCGAGGACCAGGTAAGGCGAGACCCCCCCTGACCGAGACCACCTGGACCGACCCTGCCGTACTGAGACAGGGGACCATGGTAGACCCTAGCTTGGCTGGGATGAGGGAAAGGGCAGAGACTGGGAGGTAGGGCCACAGGGGGAGAGAGTTTTCTGGGATGGGGGACTATTGTACAGGGAGATCAGTGTGAGGGACACAGAACAGGAGTGGAAGGTGACCTGCCAACCCATTGTCCCCTTGTATTGCCGAATCCCTTGGTGGGCCACATGGGAGTGCTAAGACCAGGGCCAGATTTACTAATGCTTTCTACTGGCAACGTGCCTCACAGGCAGTTTCTCATTTCTGCAACTCCTGTGACACTTGCCAGAAGATCGCAAAGGGAAGGGACAGGGGAAGGCACCTCTCCAATCTATGCCCATACTGGGGGTTTCCTTTCAACGGGTTGTGATAGACATCATGGGGCCCTTGGCCTGCCCGAGTAAGTCGGGCAAGAGATTCATCCTCACGGTCATGGACTATGCTACTAGATACCCTAAGGCTGTAGCTCTGTCCCAGATTACTGCGGCTGCAGTGGCAGATGCCTTGGTGACTGTTTACCCTCGTCGGGTTCCTTAGCGAAATTCTATCCGACCAGGGCACTCAATTTATGTCAGAGCTGGTGCATCAGCTCTGGCAATATTGTGGTGTTAAGCAGCTCAGGTTCTCTCCTTAGCACCTGAAGACTAATGGGCTCTGTGAGCAATTTAAGGGTACTTTAAAGACCATGCTCCGGAGTTTTGCAGATCCCGAACTGAGTTTCTCCCTTTGCTATTGTTCATGTACCACAAGGCTCCACAAGAGTCCCCAGGGTTCTCGCCATTTAAGCTCCTGTTTGGTCGGCGGGTGCAGGGCACCCTGGACCTACTGAGGGAATTCTGGGAGAGGGATTATGACCACAAGGAGGTGCCCGTTGTCCCATATGTGTTAGAGTTGAGGGAAAGGTTGGAGGCTCTCACGGGCTAGTCCAGCAGAACCTGTCCACCACTCAGACCAAATAGAAGGTATGGAATGACCGGGGGGCTCGGATTAGGGAGTTTGTCCCGGGGCAGAAGGTCCGTATCCAGGTAGCTTTATTAGCAAACAACTTGCAGACTGCTTGGCGTGGTCCACACACAATTGTAAGGAAGCTTAGCAACACCAATTATGTTGTCGCCATGGACCACGGACTACCATCCAATGCATGTCAATGTTAATATCCTGAAGGAATACCAAGAGCGAGAATCTGAGGTCCTAGCAATTTGTCTGCTGGAGGATTACCTGGGAGAGGAGGGCATGGTTCCCGACTTGCTACCAAAAACCGACATAGACCCCCAAGTGTCCCCTCTCGCTGTTAACCAGGACTGAGGACCAGGCTCAGCAGCTCAGGCTCAGCAGCTCAGACAGGAATTGCTGCTGAGGTGGCACTTGTTCTCAGAAAAGCCAGGTCGCACATCTCTTTCCATGCACCAAGTGCTAACCCCAGGGCAGGCGCCACTGAGGCAGACGGCTTGTAGAGTACCCGAGTCTGTGAGGGGATCAATTCGCCAGGAGATAGACAAGATGTTGTCCCTGGTTGTGATTGAGCCCTCTCAGAGCCCCTGGGCATCGCCTGTAGTGCTGGCCCCAAGAAAGACACTTGCCTTTTGCGTGGACTATAGGCGACTGAACAATAAGAAGGTGACAGATGCCTACCCCATGCCCAGTATTGATGAGTTACGGACATATTATCGGGGGTTAAGTACCTGATGACATTAGATCTGGCCAGGAACTACTGGCAAATTCCTCTGGAAGAGGAGGCGAAGGAGAAATCTGCCTTCATCACTCCGTACGGCCTTTACGAGTTTTTGGAAACGCCGTTCGGAATGAAGAACACACCTGCGACCTTCCAGAGGTTGATTGACCAGCTTCTCTGGGATTGTCATGACTTTGTGTGTGCATACCAGGATGATATCGCTATTTTTATTGCATCGTGGACGGATCAACCTTGCTATGGGGGAGGTCCAGTATCTAGGCCACTGTGTAGGGGGAGGGAAATTGAGGCCAGACCCTGCCAAAGTGGAAGCGATAGTCAGTGGCCCATTCCCCAGACTAAGTAGCAAGTCCTAGCCTTCCCGGGTACCGTGGGGTACTATAGAAAGTTTGTACCCCTGACAGACTTGACAAAAAAGAAAGAGCCCTGACTGGTCACTTGGACTCCAGATCTTGGGTCTGCCTTCTGACAAATCAAAGCAATCCTAAGCGCCACCTGGTGTTAGTCACCCCCGATTACACAAAAGGATTCATAGTGCAAACAGATGCCTCTGCTTATGGCATTGGGGTCGTTCTTAGCCAGGTGAATGCGCAGGGGGAGGAACAGTAGTTTTTCTCAGTCGGAAGCTACTGGATCGCAAGGTCACTTATACAGCCATAGAGAAAGAGTGCCTTGCTGAAGTCTGGGCCCTCAAGAAACTACAAACCTATCTTTGGCCGAGAGTTCACTGTGGTAACTGACCACAATCCCCTTTGCTGGCTAAACAGGGTGGCAGGTGACAATGGGCGACTACTGAGTTGGACCTTGGCACTTAAGCAGTATAATGCTACCATTCAGTACAGAAAGGGTAGGTCACACGGCAACATGGATGGACTGTCCAGGAGAATGGAGGGATAGCCCTGTCCTCTCGCAGCCTATGACCCGGAGAGTAGGGTCCCAGCCTGACAGCAGGACTTTCTTTGGGGGGGAGAAGTGTGACGAACATGACTGTCATAGGTAACACAGAGCAAGAGGCGGAGCCTCTCCTCCCCCTAGCTGGGATCATGAATGGTATAGAGAGAATAGGTAGGGATTGTCATGGAAGCCTGCTCTCCTACCTTCCCCCACCCAGACTCAGAGGCTCAGAGCTGCAAATCACTATCAGCTGAGATTGATGGTTGTATGGTGTGAACCACTATTCACTGGGAATGTATACAGGGTTTCTGCTAGACTGAATCCCTTGATTGTGCTAAACCCCCCCCTGGAGATTTATACAGGAGGTGATTAGAGTCCTGTGTCCACCTCCCTCCCTTGTAGTAACCTTTGCCTGATGTTAAACCCAGTGTGTCATGTTTTGTACATGTGGTGATTGCCCCTTTCTCTGAACTGTATTAAAATGCTGTTGGTTGAAAATAAAGGAGTTTGTGATTTACCAAGAAGGATATTGTCTGTTTCTCCCTGAAGTATCCAGGTATATTGCTGTTTGTCATCCACTATAGAGCAGGTACTCATAGAGAAAAATCCCAGGGGACTAGATAGATAGAATATACTATATGAACCAGAGCCATCAGTGCAGTATATCCTGCATTGCCGGTGGATACGCAATTCAAAGTACCGGGGTAACAGTTAGCTGATAACATGCCTGAACTGCTGCGTTCTGTGACAGAGATGCCAGAGATGCATCATCACAAAATATTTTTGCAGTTTGGGAGTATGTGTATATGCAGTGAGAGCAGCCTTTGAGGAGAACAATCCTAAAAATAAAGATCAAGATCCTGCTACTGGGGGCAGTCAATTTCCCAGGAGTCTGTATGTTAGTCTTGGTATAAGCCAATAGCCAACCAATTTAATTGTGAGTGCGCACTTGAAGGGTGATGGTGGTGATCCGATTTGTTCCCAATTGATATATACAAGGGGTGCTTCCTTTTTGTTCCCTCCCTTTATCTTTTGGTTTCAAATTGATTTGATTTCGATTTTTATTTTGTTCACACACTATGCATTTTGTTAATTGATCAATATAAGAGGATTTTAGTCTTACCTGTTAAATCCTTTTCTCTTAGTCCATACAGGTTACTGGTAACTCTGGGAGGCAAGCTGCCCTTTAGTAGGCAGGAACAATTCTCAAAGTGTATGCAGGGGGTGGAGCCTCCCTTCCCTCCTTGGCTGCAGCTAGCCAATCAGCTCCAGAAAGATTTGAGACACTAACTATGACTAGATAGTAGAAGGGAAGAAGACTCCTGTGAGCATGACCCCGAAGGACCCCCACAAACTGACACAGGAGAGCCAAGCATGGTCCCTTGACAGGGTGGGAGACCAGTAACCTGTATGGACTAAGAGAAAAGGATTTAACAGGTAAGACTAAAATCCTCTTTTCTCTGTCTTCCAATACAGGTTACTGGTAACTCTGGGATGCCCAACCATTACATTTCCCAGAGGTGGGAAGAAGGCAAGGACCAGGTGCAAGGCCCCCAAAGTCATCAGAACATATATGAACCATCAGATCAGAGATAGCCCAACAACAACTGAAGTGTCAACAGACAAAAAACAGGGGTAATGGCACCCCAGGAACGTTACACAGCACACTAGAACCAACAGGGTTCAACAGAGAAGGAAGCACTAAAAACCAAGGAAAATCCTAGACAGGCTATACTGCCTCCAGGATTGTCCTCCCAAAGCTGGCATCAGCTGATGCCAACACATTCTAAAAAGTGTGCGCAGATGACCAAGTGGCCGCCTTGCATAACTGATTGTAAATTCTTGTAAACCCAAGAGGCCCCAATAGTTCGAGTAGAATGAGCTGTGACCCTGAAAGGGACAGGCTTGTTCCTCAACCCATAAGCCTTGTGAATGGTGGACTTGATCCAAGAGGCGATAGTCACCTTGGATGCAGGTCTTCCTGCTCTAGGACCCTCAGGAATGACAAACAGAGCATCAGATTGCCTGATAGACTCAGTGCGATGCACATAAAACTTGAGACAACGCACCACGTCTAACAAGTAGAGATCCGTCTCCTTGTCAGAGGTGGGGTCAGGGCAGAAAGAGGGCACCACAATCTCCTGATTGATGGGGAACTCAGAGGCCACCTTCAGTAGAAACTCCTTAGAAGTTCGAAGCACCGCCTTGTCTTTGTGAAACACCAAATAAGGTGGTTTACAGGACAGAGCATGTAACTCCGTGACACAGCGAACTGACACAATCACCAGGAGAAAAGCCAGTTTCCACATCAACAGACGTAGAGGAATAGTAGCCAAAGACTCAAAGGGAGGGCGCTGAAGGACGCCCAAAACCAAGTTATGATCCCACTGAGGAGTGGGAGACTTGAAAACAGGATGAGTATGAGCAACACCCTGGAAGAAAATCTTGACATCAGGAAGGATGGCAATGTGCCTCTGAAAGAAAACAGGGAGAGCCTGAACCTTAAGGGAACTCAAACTGAAGCCCTTATCCAGACCATCCTGCAAAAAGGCCAGGACCGTAGGTAGTTCAAATTCCTGAGACAGGTCCCTGTCAGCACACCAGGACAGAAAAGTCAACCAGACACTATGGTAGATCTTGGAAGAAATAGGCTTGCAGGCACTGAGCATAGTAGCCACCACACCAGAAGAGAAGCCCTTCTTCTTCAATATTGAGGATTCAATTCCCAAGCCGTCAAAGATAGCTGATGAACATCCTCCTTCCACAGGTAACCCTGTAGAAGAAGGTCTGGATGGCCAGGGAGCCAAAAGGGCTCCGCCACTGACAGATCCAAGAGCTCCAGAAACCAAGACAGGGGAGACCAGTATGGAACCATCAGAATGACTGGGCAACGCTCCAGTCCTAATTTCCGTAACACCCTGTATAACATAGGAAGGGGAGGAAAGATGTAAGCCAGAGGAAAGGCCCAAGTAATGGACATTGTGTTCACCGCCAGAGCCAGAGGGTCTCACCACCAAGAGCAGAACACTGGAACCTTCCTGCTGTGTCTCGTCGCCATCAGGTCGAAGTAAAAGGGACCCATCACTGAACAATGAGTTGAAACACTTGTGGATGCAACTCCCACTTTCCGCTGTCCACTGTGTGTCGACTGAGGAAGTTCGCCATGACTTTGTCTATGCCTGGAATGTGCACTGCGGATATAGCTGGCACATGATCTTCTGCCCAGGACAAAATAGCCTTGACCTCTAACCAAGCAGTGAGACTTCTTGTTCCGCCTTGCTTGTTGATGTAAACCATGGCCGTGGTGTTGTCGGACTCCACTCAGACTGGACAGTCTTCTAGCTGAGAAGTCCAATGTCTCAGGACATGAAATATCACCTGAAGCTCCAGAATGTTAAACGGAAAAAGAGACTCCTCCGGAGACAATCAACCCTGAGCTCTCAATAGACCCAGGACTGCACCCCAGCCTGAGAGGCTGGCGTCCGTTGTCACCTTGGTCCAGAAGGTTATCAGAAAGGACTTGCCCCTCAGCAAGTTGGAAAGGTCGAGCCACCATGGCAAGCTCAGTTCCACATGAAGAGGAAGTGAAACAAATGACTTTTGAAGATCCTTTTGACCCTTGCACACCTGGATCAAGAACTTCTGGAGCCCCCTGGTGTGTGCCATGGCAAACGGAACCGCATCTATAGTGGAAATGAATTTCCCCACCAGAGATGATAGCTTCTGGACTGGAACCGGATCCTGAAACAGAATCGCTGAAACCCTGTGGGCGATCTGGTGAGCCACTTCGTCTGTGAGGAACACCATACTCTTCTGAGTGTCGAAGAGAAGGAAGACCAGACACTGGGATAGGACAAGATCTAACTTGTCCAAGTTGATGATCCACCCGTGATGGGTGAGAGCCTGAATGCAGTTCTGAACTTGCTGATGAAGGAGTTCCGCAGAAGGGGCTTTCAGAAGCAAGTAGTCCATGTATAGAGTAATTCTGATGCCGTTCCGGTGGAGGAGGGATATCAAGGCACCCAGGACACGGTTGAAGACCTGAGGAGCCATCGTCAGACCAAATGGAAGGGCTGAGAACTGAAAATGTCCCCTGTCGCAGGCAAACCAGAGATACTACCGGCTCTCTGGATGAATGGCAATGTGTAAATATGCATCCGGAAGATCCAGAGAAGCAAGGAATTCCCCCGGGGACATGGCAGCAATCACTGTGCGTAGAGACTCCTGGTGATAATGAGTCCGGGTCACAAAGGAATTGAGGTCCTTCAAGTCCAAAATAGGGCGACAACCTCCGTCCTTTTTGGCGACCACAAAGAGGTTTGAGTAGAAACCCAAACCCCTGTCCTGGAAAGGTACTGGCTCCAGAACATCCTTGTCCAGAAGATCCTGAACAAAGCTGTAGAACAGACAGCGTTTCTTTGTACCTTGAGGAGTATGAGAAGGACGAAAACAAAAGGGAGGAAGAGAAATGAAAGGGATCTTGTACCCTTCTGTCACTACCTGTAAAACCCATGGGTCCGCCACAGAGTCCTCCCAAACGCTGTGATAGTGTTGCAGACGACCACCCACAGCGGAGTGCAGACCCAGGTTCAGCGAGTGATGCCGAGGAAGTCTTGGAAGCCTTTGGCTTGGTGGAGACCTTGGGCTTCCATTGTTGTTTGGGCTTGGAGGAGGTACGCGGAGCTGTGGGAACCGTCTGGTTCACCGGACGTGTCTCATTCTGAAAGGAACGAAAAACACGGTTACGCTTAAGTGGCAATATCTTCCTAGGAACCAAGGGTAGAGGTGTACTCTTACCCCCTGTGGCCTCACTGATCAGATCTTTAAGATCTGGCCCAAACAAAGAGGTACCCTGAAAAGGCAGGGAAAGTAATACTTTCTTAGAGGCCGTGTCAGCAAACCAAATCTTGAGCCAAAGAGCCCGTCTGGCCACCACAGACATACGGATGACATCATACGGATGACATCAAATAAGGCAGCAGAAACATAGTGTTGTGCCTCAGATATGTTGGCAAGAAGGCGCAACTTATCCGAAGTAGAGGCATCCTGACGGACAGCCTTGGTGAGCTGCTCAGTCCAGACCACAATGGTCCGGTTCACCCACGCAGCGGCAAACTCTGGACGCATAGCAGAACCAGCAGTGGCAAAAATGGATTTGAGGGAAACCTCAAGTTTCTTGTCAGCCCAGTCCTTCAGAGCAGAGGCATCAGAGACTAGCAACGCAGTAGATTTGGACAGCCTGGAAATAGGGGCATCTGCTTTGGGAGGATGAACCTACTGAGCAAGGGCAGCCTCAGAAAAGGGATAAAGCTTGGCAAATTTTCTGGACATAGAAGCTTTCTTGTCCGGGGATTTCCACTCCTCAGACACAAGGCGGTCAAGAGTGGGGTTAGGTGGAAAGTATGTAAGGGGTTTAGCAGGCTCCTGGAATACATTAGAGGGATCAGAAGGAACCTCCTGAACTAGGCGGATGTTAAGAGTAGTTAATACAGCCCTGATTAGACCCTCAGCGGAGGGTTCAGGATCAGCCTCAAAAGTATCCCCAAGAAACTTAGAGGACTCCAACACAGAACATTCCTCAACATCTGAGTCCACCAGCAGTTCCTCCTCAGAGGAATCTGACACCTCAGGTACTCCCTGAGGTTTAGGCATGGAAGACCTGACTGAGGAAGGGGCCTGCCAAGACTGAAAGGCCCCCTGTAATTGGGATGGAAAGGGTTGCAATGTGGATCTAAGGTCCCTAGTTGCAGCCTTGAACTCTTGCACCCAAGTTGGCTCTATGGCATGGCTAGAGGTCCCTGGAATGGTGTCAGGGACATCAGAACATGCTGGGCATAAATGACCTGAGAAGTCTCTAGGTAGCCCTGAGTGACAGGAAGAGCAATGTGCATTGGGGGATATAGATACCCCAGCCTCCTTAGTCTTAGGTCAAGCCCCAAGCTCCAGCGGTATAGACATTCTCACTGTGTCAAAGTAACCAACTGTACAATAAATCACCCAATTATAGTGTGTAGGATTAAAGTTTCACCCCAGAAATCGCTAAAATAAACTTATCTGGCAGGCGAAGGGTTAATCTGCAGAGGAGAGAAGGAGAGTCTAAGCCCTGTGTAGGATACTCGCCCAGAAACGCTCACAAAATGGCTGCCGTGGCGGGAACCAATCAGAAACAAGGTCGCGAAGCAAGTGCTCATGGGAAATGTAGTCTTTCCCGAAAAGTACCCTAAACAGTGCCCGAAGCCCCCTAAGCCCCCCTGCCACTAGAAACATGAACCAGATGATAGAGCAAGGGTAGACAAGTAAAACGAGCCATCTCAGAAGTCACTAGGTTAAACGGTTGCAGAGACACGTCCCAAACAGTACAGTCCCATAGGAGTGAATGGAGCAATGGCGTCTATGTGGTAAAGCGTGCCTTAAAGGCGCAGTACTCAATTTTTGCAATTATTAAACTAAAGCATAAAAAGGTGTAAAACATCAATGGAACATGTGAGGACACCCAGAAAATGCTAATCCAGTAGGAAAAGTGTCAGAACTCCCCAATAAAGTGCCAAACCAGCAGTTAAAGGGTTAAGTTACCACATAAACCTGCTCCAAACACCCAACAGACATACAAATATACCCAGTGAATGCAGGAGTGTACAATAGGAACTCCAGAAATACACCCCTGTGCAGAAGGGCACTGTGGCACAAGTGGACCTGCAGCACTCAAGGGGTAGCTCACCTTTCCTGCATATCTTTTATCTTCAGATTACCATGGAGCAAGAAGTACCTCAGTGGGTAACTCCTGGCGAAGCACTTGGAAACAAGATTTTTCCCCTCAGGGCTTAAGGTCCTCAAAAAGCACCTGGATACTGAGCTAGCCACAGCTAAGGGCATTATCAGTCACGGTAATCCGCCTAATGGTGGTATTTCATATCTAACAGAAGAATAAAAAAGATTCTAAAGCTATAGCAGAACTGTTCTCAGCCTGGTGTTGTCTTCACCGAGGAACAAATCTTTCTGGAGCTGATTGGCTAGCTACAGCCAAGGAAGGAAGGGAGGCTCCACCCCCTGCATATACTTTGAGAATTGTTCCTGCCTACTAAGGGGCGGATCGCCTCCCAGAGTTACCAGTAACCTGTATTGGACGACAGAGAAAAACTATTAACATGTCTATTTTTGAAAGCATTCTTACTTTACAGCACTTTTACACACCTGCCTAAAACTTTTGTACAGTATTGTATATATATTTTTTTCCTCTCTTTTACCATCACTTAATCATTTCCAAGTCACACATTTCACATACATACACAACGTTTTAGCTTTAGTAATATAAATATTAACATTTGTAGTCTATTAATAATTTTTTTTTTTCACTATCACCCATTTAAAATATTAACATTTTTCACAATTCTATACAATAAAGGAGAAGCTGGTCATGTGACTAACAATTCTCTGGACGTGCCACACATACCTAGGGGGGTCAGGAGGAGGAGATAAGCACATCTCCTCCACTCACCCTCCGCTTCAAATACACAGGGGCGTGACTTCATCCCTCCTCACTATTTTGTCTTAAGAAAAAAAAAACACAACATCCATCCGCATACTTGCACCACTAGCAACTTTCACTCACTGGCAGCAATTCCACCACTACCAACCCTAGCCCCTCCTCCCTATTTGCTCTTCATACAAAATCACAACATGCCCCACTTATACCAGCAGCAACTTAAATCGCTAACATCCTTCGCACACTGCATTGGACACAATTTATTATATTGTATATAATACTTTGATTAATTTCACACAGACAATTAAGGCAATATATTTGCACATGGTATGTGCATACTGAATGTGCACCACAAGGGGCAGTGTTTATGAGTGGCTGAGCACATGAGTAATGTCTGCCATTGCAGACATGCATTCTAGGAATCCTGACCACCTTTGCAAAAGTATGCCATGTGGCCAGGATCAAATGAGCCATGTGACTTATTCAAGTAACCTGACTGAACAATACTTGGGGATATTAGGGTGTAGATTTAAAGGCAGCCATTAGTAAAAAAAAATCACTAACGGGTGTGTTAAGTTTCATGTAGCAATTCAAAGATCCGTCTAGAGAACAGCTAACGGCAGTTTCAGAATCCTAACGGCCGATACACTTACGTGCATTGAGACGCATGGAACAACATTCCCCAGAGCCATTCAAAGGCTTGCGGTACTGTTAATGGCTGAAAAAAAGACACACCTAACGGGAAAAAGTTAAGACCCACTTTTCTTGGATGTTAGACACTTAACGGGCAAAATAAAACACCCGTTACATAGGAAAATACACAAAATACCTACCGCACAAGCATGTAAATGGAAAAATTAACTCGTGCAATGACAAAGCAACACAAAAAAATGGACAGACAACACAAATCACTGTCACGCACAACAGAAAGCAACACCACAGGGACAAGGACCCCCCAAAAAACACCAGCACAACATGACACGGAATAATGGGGGTTATCACACAAAGCGGACACCTGCAAATACTAGCTCACCTGTGCAACATCAACACGCAACCTGCACCCCACAACTACACATCCGCAAATGGCAGACACATACCAAGCTCAACACACCACATCTTATAACACACACACACCTGCAAACACTTACCTGGACAAAAACAACTCTCAATTGGTCAGCACTCACCTCATCACCACATCTACACAACGCCCTATCAAGTACTTAAAGGGACAACTCACCACACTCACTTGTGGCTTGTTTTCCACTCAGGGAAGGAGAGAGAGAGAGATAGAGAGTGCAATCAGTATGTTGGGTTACATATTGTTGCGAAGACTGCGGAGAAGGCGTGCAAGGGAGAGAGCTAGGGAACATCAGCAACCCCCAGGCATGCCTGATCAACAGCCTTCACCTGTTGCAAGTGAAGAGGCTCTGGCTCAGCAGCCACGCAGGAGTCCATCCCCACCTGGAGGACAGCACCTGCCTGCAGATGCACAGCTGCAGCAACAGGATGCTCCACAGCAACAGGATGCTCCACAGCAGCAGAGGATGTATAGACGACCACCAAGGCCCAGGGTATACCGCCCAAGGGTCACCCTCTTTGGAATGACCAATGATGAGGTCATTGATCGCTACAGGTTGAGGCCTGACAGCATCATTGGCTTGTATGAGGTCAACAAAGATCAGGTGGATCCCATCTACATCCACAACCATGCCTTATCTGGCCTGCAAAAACTACTGTGTGCCATACACTTCATGGCAAGTGGGGCCTTCCAGCCCACTGAGGGTTACGCATCTGGCATGTCACAGGCCACATTCTCCAGGGTGCTGGCCCATGTCCTGCCAGCCCTCAAAAGCAAGGCCAGTACTTATATACATTTCCCCACCACCGACATGGACTGGATACATGTCTAGCAGGCCTTTTACGCAAGGGGAGGCATGCCCAGGGTCATGGGTGCTATAGTTTGCACCCATGTCCGTATTAAAGCCCCAGCACGTGACGCACAGCTATTCATCAACAGAAAGAACTTCCACTCCATCAACGTGCAGATGGTGTGTGACAGCCATATGAGGATAATGAATGTCTGTGCAAAGTATCCTGGCAGCTCACATGATTCATACATTCTACAAAACTCCTCAATCCACAGAGATTTCGAGAATGGAACTTTTACAGGGGGATGGCTTTTGGGTGAGTTCACAATACAAAATCACAGCACATACACAGGCGTGCACACAGTGCTGCTCAGCATGCTATAGCTAGTACGTCCACCACACAAAACATCATTCACACAACATGTGCTCCCTGTCTCACCATGTCACTCACATTACACAGGTGATGCTGGCTATGGTTGCAAGTCCTGGCTACTGACCCCTGTGGCCAATCCCCAAACACATGCCCAGGAAAGGTACAACCAGGCTCATGGCAGAACGAGGAATGCCAATGAGCGGACCTTTGGCCTCCTCAAGTCAAGATTTAGATGTCTGGACCACTCGGGGGGAATACTGCAGTATGCACCTGCAAAGGTGTGCGACATAATTGTGGTGTGCGCAATACTGCACAACATCACAGTGGACACCAGGCTGCTGGATCACATGCAGGACCCCCCCATACCTGAAGTGCCCATAGACATCGGCCATGTGGAGGAGACCTTGAGAGGGGCGCAGATCAGAGACACGCTCATCACAGAACACTTTACCTGTGAGTATAACACAGGCATGCAAACAATCCATGCAAGTCCCCCATCAGTCCAGTGACACTAACCACACTGCACATTATGTCCTGTCTCACCCCACAGGAACATTGACCCAGCACTGCACTGGCAGCAGCATGGCCCCAAACATCAACCATACCATGGACGTGGCAAATTGTGTGTGTGGATTCAAAAACCATCCTCCATTCCACTCTCCATGTTGACATACAGACCCCAAGGATATCAGGTACACCCCCAGGAGAAACAAGGTACAACATATAACCCATGTTCATCACCTTACAGGGCTTGATTGACAGCAACTAACTTGATATGCCATGATCATAGCCTGAGCAACCATGCTAGCCCAGTAGCGAAAGAGTATTATCCAATGCTATGCATTGGATAATACTCCAGCACATCAGGGGTTAAAGAGCCATTGGACTCAATATGGGACCTGTACTGTGCTAGAGCTGAGAAGAGCAGCAGAGGGGTGGATGTACAGTGGTATTGTCACACAACGTAGAGGTCATGAAACGTAGATCAGTTTACCAGGGACTCCATGCTGACCTGTGTGTGTGCAGACATATGTGCCCCCGACATGAATACACACATCAACAAATATGTCCTAATAGTTCCATGGAACAAATGACATTGGGCTGCCACTGTTACTTTCACAGTGGCAGCCCAATGTCAGTACTTCCATGGAGCTCTCAGAACACTTGTTGATGTGTGTATACATGTCAGGGGCACATATCCATAGGGCTGGTGCACATGTCCCTAGTTCTCCACATAATTGGTTACAGATGAGTACACAACACATTTTCAAGCAATGGTTTGTGTACTCACCTGTAATTAGGAAAATTGAGGGGATTAAAAAGTTGAAATTGTTGTTGCTTGATGATCAGTTCAGGTCTACTGCTCCAAATCCTGTACTCTTGTCCCACAGGCATCCATAACATGATCCATCCTTGAACTGAAGATCTTCCATGTGACTGGATTGATGTCTTGACCACACCTTCATGAAGATCACCTCTTGCTGTTTCTGGTGATGTTGTTGGTGATGCAATGTTTGACCTGAGGTTCACACAAACCTCTACTGGAACATTCTCATATAGACACAGAAAACACAAATTCACAAGTGTAATAACCTGTACAGTTAGGATGCTCATCTACAGAGTTGTCAAAGCTTGTGGACAAGACATGAGCAGGGCAGTAGTGTTACTAAAGTAGTATGATTTAGTTTCAAAGTACATTTAGTGTTTTCATACAAGTGTTCAATGCATATAGGCAATACACACAGAAAACACATATACGTTCTAATGTACTTTGAGACACAATAAAGATGAACCATCACTATTCAATCTGTGTCTGTATGAGGATATATTTGATTACACATTTGTCAATACATAACCACACCCAGGATAGAGTATCCCCTATACATGGAAAGGCATCACCCACATCACAGGAGTCCACCACTTGTTTGCCAGTGAGTAGACTCTGTGATGTATTCATGCAAACAGATGATGGTGGCAGTGATACACTAATGTGTTGTGGGAGTGGTAAAGAGGTGATACAGGGGACATATTTCCACAGTGAATTCCTGTCCACAGTATCTGTGTTGCTCAGTATAATCAATGTTCTAAGATTTTGCTCCACTTTGACATATCTCAGTACATGGGCTACATCAACGAACAACCAGACTAAGTGGACATGTGTTATCACTGGTGAAGTCTGTTACACCCTTAGGGAAACAACAACTCAACTTACTGGAGACCCCAATGCTCACCCCAGGATATCAATGTGTGTGCTACACATTGAAATCCTAGTTTAAAAACATTGGCTTCCCCAGTAAGTCAGTTGCACAATGAGTGTTTGAATCCAAGACAATACTGATGCATGTCCCATTTATCTGTCTTGCTTGTTATGTCCCCGCTAAGTCACATAGCTGTTTCTTTGGTTATCCCATTAACCCTCTGAGTGCCAGAGTAGTTCCCAATGCATTTCTTTGCAATGCGTTGCCTACCACTCTGGCACTCAAAGGGTTAAACACAACATATGATGTAGACGAATGTTCAATATTGTACCATTTGTTGTGCAAAGGGGTATGTTTTGTTGTTCAGATTCAACACACAACATCGCCATATAACACAGTGGTGTGATATGGCTCCAGGGACGTATTTCCAGTTGAATTTGTACAACGGTGTGTGTGTGTGTGTGTGTGCGTGTGTGTGTGTGTGTGTGTGTGAACCCATGTTGTAGCATCCCACAAACATTTCACCCCAGCAGAGGTTGTGTTCACTGCATTGTATTGCAATGCATTGGAGACAACCCTGCCACCCAATCCATAACTGAAGAAACAGCAGATCAGACAGGAATCCAAAAAAAATGTTTCTTTATTGAGGGAAACTTAACAGGTTGGGCCTTTCATTTTTTCTTTTTTGGGTGGGGGGCCTTAGCCTGGGTGCCAGAGGTGGATGCCCTTGTTGATCGCCTGGTAACCCTCTGCCCCCTAGGTGTGGCTTCAGGGGTAACACTGGAGGGGGTGGTGGTTGCAGTAGACCTCTCCGTGGAACGCAAGTTCTCCCTCTCCATCCTCAGGTTCTCCCTGCGGCTGATCTCCCTCAACTCCACAAGTACCTGTGTCAACATGTCCATTAGACCAGTCCTGAGTTGGTGGAGTTGTAACATAGTAACATAGTAAATTAGGTTGAAAAAAGACACAAGTCCATCAAGTTCAACCTTAGCCTCATACCTCAGTAACTGAGAATTTTATAGCTTTCCTGCTACCAATTAAATTAGTCTTTATCAGACCTTCCTGATCAGCCTACTGATAAACAGTATAACTCTGTATGTTCCCTTTTGAAAGAAATGTATCTAATCTTCTCTTAAATGTATCCATTGTATCTGCCATAACTACCTCCCTGGGCAATGAATTCCACAATTTGACATACCTTACCGTAAAAAAACCCTTCCTCTGCTGAAGTTTAAACCTCCTTTCTCCTAATCTCAAGGGGTGTCCCCTGGTCACCTGATCAGGCCTTGGAATAAATAGCTCACCGCAGAGATCCTTATATTGACCTCTCATATACTTGTACAATGTGATAAGGTCTCCTCTTAGTCGTCTTTTCTCTAGAGTAAATAAACCAAGTTTGTCTAGTCGTTCCTCATATGTCAAGTCCTCCATTCCCTTAATTAATTTTGTTGCTCTCCGCTGTACCCTCTCTAGTTCTAGTATATCCTTTTTCAGAACCGGTGCCCAAAATTACACTGCATACTCAAGGTGAGGTCTTACCAATGATTTGTATAATGGCAAAATAATGTTATCCACTCTTGCTTCAATACCTCTTTTTATGTAAGACAGGACTTTGTTTGCCTTTGCTACTGCTGTTTGACACTGGTCACTGTTTCCAAGTTTGTAGTTGACAAGGATACCCAGGTCTTTTTCTAGCAACGAGTCACCTAAAATTATTCCATTAAGTTTATAAGTAGCCTTGGGATTGTTTCCTCCCAAATGCATGACTTTACACTTCCCCACATTAAACTTCATATTCCACATGTTTGCCCAGTCTGACATTGTATGTAAGTCCCTCTGTAGAGAGAAAATATCCTGTTCTGAATTAATGACTTTGCATAATTTAGTATCATCTGCAAATATTGATATTTTGCTTTCTATATCTATTTCCAGATCATTTATAAACATGTTAAAAAGCAGCGGACCCAATACTGAACCCTGAGGTACTCCACTCTCCACTTTAACTGTACTGGAGAATTTTCCATTTACAACCACACACTGTTCCCTATCCTTCAGCCAGTTTTGTATCCAATTGCAAAGGTTATCTCCTAGCCCCAATTTCCTTATTTTATACACCAGCCTTCTGTGTGGTACTGTATCAAATGCCTTTGCAAAGTCTAGATATACTACATCTACTGCCTTGCCATTGTCAAGGTTGCTGCTTACCTCCTCATAGAAGCAGAAAAGATTAGTTGTGTGTTCCCCCTGGCCACCTCCGACTCCAGGGCTTGGATTCTGGTCTCCAATTGGGCTATGTTCCTCCTGGATTGCCTCCTGCTCCTGGTGATGTTGCTATCTGTACTCTTGCTCGACCGGATTAGTCTCCTCTGAAGGGCCATACACTCCGCCTCCATCCCTGTGAGGCGTGCAGTGCTGGAGGTGGATGTGGCCGGTGTCCCTGGTGCTGCTGTTTCCTCTGCTGCTGAGGGTGCTGTTTCCTCTGCTGATGATGGAGGTGCTGCTTCCTCTGTTGCTGGAGGTGCTGTTTCCTCTGCTGCTGCTGGAGGTACTGTGGCTGCTGTGACAGCTGTTGGAGTGGCTGGTGCAGATGATGGGCATATGCCCACCACATCAAGTGATTCTGAGCTGCCCAATGATGCGCTGGGGCTCACCAATCTGTCCCAGGTGTGGGTAGTCCAGTGGCCAAGGGTCATATGGTGGCCACTGATAGGTGCTTGGACCCCACCTGGGATCATACCTTGGGGCATGCTGTGGAGCCACCCAGGAGGGTGGGTTGATGTGTGAGGCATATGGCTCATATTGGGTGGTGGCCACTGTCCCTGGCAGCCATTGCCTCCCTGGCGGTGGTGGTGCTGCTGCTGGAGGGTAGTAGCTGGTGGAGGTGGCTGGATATGTCCACCTCTCTTCCTGTTGCATCCAGTCACTGTACTGGGGGAGGTGCAGCTTGGAGGGGTGCAGCCTGTGGTGATCCAGCTTGGAGGGGTGCAGCCTGTGGTGGGCCAGCTTGGAGGGGTGCAGCCTGTGGTGGTTCAACTTGGAGGGGTGCAGCCTGTGGTGGTGCAGAAGGTGGTGGTGCAGCCTGTGTTGGAGGGGATGGGGATGGTGGGTATGGTGACCACCGGCTGGTCCCCTCCTCTGTGTACTCCTCACTGGGGGGTGACATAGCCTCCTCCACTGGCTCCTGCTGGGCTTGAGGGCTGTAAGCTGTGTGGAGAAATAAGATGTTGTGATTAGTGACCTTAGCCATATGTTTGTGGAGACAGTTATACTTTGATATGTGGTGAAGAAAAATATATGTGTTTGGGTTAATCCCCCTGGGTAAACAAGGGTACTCCCACTGCTGAAAGGTGTTGTTTGAGTTATTACGGTGAAGGTTTCATTTTGAGGTGCAATATCACAGTGGGCCGAAATAGTACAGTGGGGCTGTTGCAACACCCTCCCATGTAGATATCTGGTCCCTGTACCAGTGCTGTCCATATGATTGTGTAGTAACAGCACCACTGTACAATTTCAGGCCACTGGGATATTGCCCCTGACATATCCATGTCTGAGCTGTGATACCTTTTGAATCAACACACCTTTCAGCAGTAGGAATACCATTTTTTAACTCGGGGGGTGAATCCAACAACATTTATTTGTCTTTACAACTTTTAGGGATGGCTATCCTTCCAGGGTGATAGCAAAGGTTAAGTCCACCTTGATGTCATATTGTAGACATTGTGAAAACAGGTGTTGTTCGCTGTTAGTCCTATCCCTCCTACCCTCATGGTTGTTCAGATATTGCTCTATGTGACAGATGTAGATATCAGTCATTTGTCCACACGAGGGCTCTTCAGCAGAGCCAAAATCACCCCATTTAGAGAACAATACTTAATTGGAATGGTGTACAGAGTGTGCATGGTTTACAAGCACACTCTGTGGACCATTCCAAAGAGGTATTTATCTCGAAATGTTGCGAATTTGGCTCTGCTGAAGAGCCTCCATGTGGTCAAATGACAGATATCGCCACCTGTCACATAAAGCAATATCTGTATAACCATGAGGGTTGGAGGGATAGGACTTACATCGAGACACATCTTTATACGATGCCAAAGATATTACATCATGATGACATTACCCACTGCTATCCCATTACAGTCACACACAAGTAGAAATGGTCATATATGTATGTGGATATGTACCCTTCATATGGATACAGTAATATCCTTCCAAGATGTGAAGCCAGAGAGCAGTTCAGTAGGTGTAATTGCCTTACTGGCTATATATGTGCACTCATCCAACAATACATTGGATTGATATGATGGATATGAACATACCTCGTATATCCCATCTACGTAGAGTGTGATATACTATGTATGTGTATTTTGATGGGAGCAATGTAGGTTGATTTATGATGGGTGCACATATCTGGTCAGTAAGGCAATCACATCCAGTGAACTGATCTCTGTGTTCACATCGTGTTGGGACATATTTAGAAACATTTGAATCCTAAGGGCAACAATCTAGCCAGTAGTGAGGGATATCTTTGATTGAGGCCTGTTTTTTTTTTTTGTGTATGAGCCCATCCATCCTTCTGTGTGAGGCAACCGTACTCAATCCTAGATATCCATCAGTCATGGCCTGTTGGTGGCCAAGGTACAATGGTTGATATTTGGTTCCCATGTGTATCCTGCAAACAGCGGCTGGTGTACCATCCATCCATGGCATCATCACCCCTGTGGATCCATGTGGGAATCAGATGTGGGATATGTCATTTCAAGTTAGATTAAATGATTGCAGCCACAGCACCAAGGTCTACTTCATCCACCTTTAATTCTGTGGAATAGTATTCGGCCTGTGTGTTGCATATACAAGCAGTTATTCTCTGAGACACTGTGATGTGTGACCTGATTCACCCTTTTTGTGATTCAGTAAGCGGTGATGTTGAACTGATGAAGTGAACATGATGGTGACTTCTCCAGTGATCTCCTTTCCCCATTTCCAGTGTTTTCCATGGAGTCTGTACAATGGGACCCTATCAACTTGATTCTTGTTTTTGCATATTCTCCATAGACTAACACTGGTATTGGTGAAGTGAGGGTGTGTGTGGGTTACTTTGTGTCCACCATTTCTTTGTCACCGCTTAGTGAATGTCCCCTGTGTAGCATGTGATCGTTGGCCTATTAACTTGTTTGTTGTCTGGTTAACCTTTTGAGTCCCAGAGGGATTGCCAAAGCATTGTTGATTGATGCATTGATGATCCCTCTAGCACTCAAGGGTTTAGGTGCTGACTTCCCTGTGGGGACATGGGTGACATTGTGTGTGAACAGCAATGATATTTAACAGACGACATTTTGAACATAATGGTTTGTGTATTGTGTGTGATGGGCACAGCGACAGGAGGGTTGAAGTAGGACTTTGACAGGTTTGTCCCAAGTTGGACATTGACATTTGTCCTGGTGTTGTGTCCTGTTTTTAACCCTCAGGGAGCTATGTTGGTGCAGTTGTATGGAGTGATGGGCATGTGTTGAGGTGTGACTGTGTGTGCAGCTGGTGTTGGTTGAAGTAGTGTGTGGTTATGTAGTGTTGCATTTACCGGTAGTGTGGAGGCTCCTCTCATCCCCAGTGTCAGCTCCTCCAATGACCCCCTCGATCAGGGTATTGGACATTGTCTGCTGCACCATCTCCTCCCACCTGCAGAAGGTGATGGGGAGAGGTGGGCCACCTCCGGTGCCTCGGGCTTGCTTGGCCATGTCAGTCAGCTTGTTCTTGACCACCCTCCGGCAGTCGCCCCATCTCTTCTTCACGGACTCCACGTCCCACCTGCATGGAGCCACCACGTTCACCCGGCTGCAGATCTGGTTCCATGCTGCCTTCCTCCTCGCTGACAGGCCAGGGACCTTCGCCGTCAGGTGGAGAACACTCTGTCTCTCCAGGACAGCTTCCACGAGAGCCGTGTTCTCCTCCTCTGTGTATTTTGGATCCCTGATCCTGCCCTCATCAGCTCAGGCATGGGAGCATTCTGAGCCGGAGTGTCCTGCCTGGTCTGACCCTGACTGTGTGGGGTGCTCCCCAGCAACTACCCCTCGTCCCACTGCAGGTTCTGACCCTGTCCTCCGTGTGCCTTCTCTTGTGGGCCGGGATCCCCTCCGCCCTGCAGATCTCCCTCTCCCACCCCTGCTCTGCTCAGGGACACCCTCCTGACCTTCCTCCTCATCCACTACTCTCCCCATCCCTCTCTCCTGTCCTCCTCTCCTTGCCATCACTCACACCCAAGCACTCCCACAGGCCCTCACAGACACACTCGATCCACTCACTCTCTGTCACACACTTTCACTCACAGATTCACACTGTAAAAATAAAATGTAAAATGTGTAAGGTGTTATAAAATAAAAGGACTATGTATATGTATGTGTATGTGTTTGTGTTTGTATGTGTGTATGTAATATGTGCAAAGGTGTGATATGTGTCGTATTATGTGCAATTCTCTCCTCTCTCCAAACTCCAAAACTCCTCTACCTCCAATGAATGCTCCTGTCTCCTTCTCTCTGATCACTATCCTCCGCTCCTGGGTCCTGATATCTAGCTCTGAAGAACTCAATAACTGACAGTGTGTGACGGTTATTTTTTGGTATATATAGGTGTATTTGAAGTTTTTTGATACATTGGGGCTTTGTGATTGGCTGTGTATTTGAATTTGTTTTTGCATCAATCAGGGTTGCTAGACAACGGCAACCGTTATGTTACATGTTGTTTTGAGCGATGTATCGTGTGATTTGGCCGCCTGTTGTGCATTAACATGAGCGACAACGGCTTTTGTGTTACGTGTTTTGTGTGTGCCTACGCTCGATAGCTATTCTTGTAGAGTACCTATTGAATCTGCCGTAACTCATGTATTATTTGCGAGCGATGTGCCTGTTTCACTTAGCGGCTGGTTTAATGTGAGCCTTTAAATCTAGCCCTAGGTCTCTGCAGTCATTGTTTAAGTTAGAATCCACCATGCTGAGCTAATGAACAAAGGCTTTTTGCTGTCCAAGAGTCAAATCAAAGATGACTTGCAGGGTTCCCTTGGACAAAGAGATATGCTTGCATGTGCTGATTTTCACTGTAAACTAAGTTAAGAATCATTGTAACACTGCATTTCTGTTATCTATAATTTTGTTGTAATAACCCTTTTTAGATATATTGCTTTAACAGCAGAAGTTATAGAAAATATATCACCAAATATTACAACTGTTTCCTGTGTATCAATTCCACATAATTAACTGATATACCGCAAATCAAATAAATATTAATGTTGTGATTAATATACTAATTAGAATATTGATATCTGCATATCAATATTCATCATTCAGGCCACGACCACAAAACACACCACCAACAATTCCACCGGTACCAACCCTCTGCCCTCTTCACTATTTAAACTTTAAACACAACTTGACCCACTTACCCCGCTACCCAGATACATCGTTAGCAAACTTTGCAGGCTAACTATGTCCTGTTGGTCCAACAATTTTGCCTCCTCACTGTCCTGTTGTCCCACCACTGCACTGCATGTTTTTAACAAGTTACACTTTTACTGCCTCACTGATAACCCACGCGCTATGCTATTAGCTTTTCACCTCTATACCAACATAACGTTTCACAAACACACATTTACATATCTCTGATAAGCCTCAATGTACACTCATTCAAACTTTAAACCTTATAACCTCTTATTTAACCTTCTTCCACATTCATGACTTCATGTACTTAGGTCCCTCCTCACTGCTTCTCCCCTCTCATGTCATTCTGCACACGCTTTCCCCGCTCATTGATTATGAACAGGACTTGATGGCTCTGCGTTGCACTGGTCCAGTCTCCTGCGCATTGCACAGCATCAGCATTACCATACTATAGGAGTATTATTCATTGTGTGCTTTAAGTTAAGGGCCGTTTCATGTTACCATACATAGAAGTGTATGGTGCCAGGGAACCAAGCAGGTCAAAAAAGCTGGATTGATCTGACGCTTTAATACAAATAGAAAAGTGGAAATTAAGTACGCTATCTTCCACATCAGTGGAAGCGTAGGAGAAACACCTACAGTGCGTGCTGCGGACCTGTCACCAGGCCACCACTCTAATTAATTTAATTTGCTTTGTGGAGACAGTATAGTTATTTCATACGTACTATAGTGCCCTGCACCACAAACTGCTACTGTTCACTCATTACACTGACTACTTCATTAACCTCTTTGTCCCTTAGTTGCCACTGTGTTTCTCTCATTGTGCGTACTCTGAACGCGGGTACGGTGCCAGTTTACACACTTATCTTTCAGCTAGGCCCCTCTTTGACATATTTGCAAGATTCAACTTAACCCTTTGAATGCCAGCATACCCCACTGCCACTCAGATGGTTTACAGCTGTTGGACATTCCGTTTCTTAAAGACCCATTGTGAAAGTGTGGCACCTTCTGCTGTATGTAGTGCCCAGGGGACACTCTGAAATTGTGCTTTCAGGGTGGGGGGTGCCTAATTGCAGGTGTACAGCTCCATTAACCCTTTGACTGGCATAAGGGTGTGCAACTCATTGCTTTGAAAAGTGTTCTGTACCCCTCTGCCACTAAAAAAGATTAAGTGCTTGATTTCTCTTGCAGTTAGATTTTTCTTTTTTTTCTGTAACAATGGTGTCCGTTGCTTGGGGTGTGGGGATAATTACAGCTGTACAACTCCATTAACCCTTTGACTGCCACAAGGGTACACAAGACATTGCTTTGCAATGCATTGTTTGACCGTCTGCCACTCAAAGGGTTGAGTCTTTAACTTGTACTACTACACCCATGGGTAGTGAGTGCAGGGCTGGTACTGTGTATGAGTGACTGTGTGTGACTCTCTCTGCAGAGGTTGTGGGTACATGGGTACAGCTCTGGTACTTTGTGTGTGAATGTACCTCTCTCCTCCTTAAAGGGATAGTAATACTTAAAATGTAACAAAATATATGTTGTAGGGTTTAGCCCCCTGAGTAAAACAAGGGTACTCCCTCTGCTGAGAGATATTTTATTAAAAAACAGCTCAAACTTGAATTTTTTTAGGTGCAATATCACAGTGGCCTGAAAATTTACAGTGGCACTGTTGCTACACCATCCTATGGACAACTCTGGTCTGTAGATCATAAATCTCCATAGGATGGTGTAGCAACAGCTGTGATACTGCACCTTAAAAAATTCAAGTTTGAACAGTTATCTTTTTAATAAAATATCTCTCAGCAGTGGGAGGACCCTTGTTTTATTCGGGGACATAAACTCTACTACATATTTTTTTTTCATCTTAAAGGGTCAGTGATGTCCAAAAAAGAGTTTGTTTGCATTTAGAAGAGCTTAAAAAGATGAGCTAAATGCAAAAATAAAAAAATGTATCTCTCAAACCACTATGGTTTGAGAGATACAGGCAATTAAAGTTTGATGTCTCCTACTGACAGCTGTAAACCATAGAGGTTTGAGAGAAACTTTTTTTACAATTAGCTCAGCTTTTTAAGCTCTTCTAAATGCAAAAAAACTTTTTTTGGACATTACTAACACTTATTACTATACCTTTAACAAGAAACATTCATTAGCAGCCACAATTATGTCCGTCTCTCCCATCTGTCTTTCAGATATCCCACATGTTTTCCTTTTCTAATTTATAAGCATCCAGAGGATTGCGTTCTTATCTTTTACTGCTATATATCAATCCACTCTTCAAAGAGTACACGGTGCTCTCCCATCTGCTATATCACAGGGATTTCCGGCACACATTACTTATATCCTAATCCACCACCCGATCTCACTCTCAATTCCTGGGTGCAAACAATGCCCAATATGTGCCTCTCCGGTTGTTACAAGCATATACAACATAATTGGTACCTTACTTTGCAGAGATGTTTTAACCCTTTCACTGCCAGAGTGGTATGCAATGCATTGCATAACAATGGTTTACCTAACTCTCTGCCACTCAAAGGGTTAACGGTCTCCTACCTGCTCCCCTCTGTCCAAAAAAATATGCACACCCACAGGCATTCAAATAATAACACTTCCTCCACTATAAGTACAGTGTTAACCCCCAGCGACATGTCGTGTGTATATACACCTCTCCTTTATACCTCAGCTGTGTGTTGCCCACAACACCCCCCAAAAAAAAAAAAACAGAAAAAATATGACATAATGTGTGTGTAAAAAAACAAACATATACTTAAGGGTCATATTAACCCTTTCACTGCCAAAACATTGAGTGACACATTTCTGTGCTATGTTTTTTCATCTCTCTGCCACTAAAAGGGTTCAGTGTGAATGCTCTCACATACAATTGCTACCTTCTTTTCCTAAGCTATGTAATATATGTACTGCCACAGCATTTATACACCTAGCTTTTTCAGTGCCGGAGAAGTCAAAATGCATAGTACTCTCTTGCCACCAAAACTATTAATATAATTCAGTGCTCAGCTACAGTCAGGGGACCAATGTTGCCCACAGCATGTACTACCTCTACATACCAATTCCATGACTATCCCTCTTCTAGCACAGCTTATTACATACATTATATATTCTCTACATAACATGACGGGCAACACCGTCCAACATTGCTATATTCTATATAAAATGTTAATAGTTCATAATATTGTTGTATATTAGTTCATAAATATTTTGCACGTTATATTATTTTATAGCTAATTGTAAGAAACTCTATAGCCCCTCTTACCAAGGGAATAATTATTTGTTTGGGTAGATGTGAAAACATACGAAAAAGTGATAATAATACTAATGATTATATTAAGTACAAAATACTGTTACAGTTTGGATAGCATGTATATGAATAAAATAATATTATGAGTCACAGAAATGTAAAAGATGGAGTTATATGTGATACCAGTAAATATTATGATGATAATATCCTCACATCCTCCAGCACTGATCTTAGGTGATTTCTGGTCTGCTCCTCTGCTGGGCTCACATCAGGACTCTCAAGGACTGGTCTTCCCTCTACGACTCAGGACAAGGGGTGGACGAAAAGTGGGAAAAAATTCCTGCATGACCTTTATTGAAAACTGGCCGATTTTCCTCTTTTTTTGTGAAAGTTTTCTCCTTTTCTCCAATGCAAAATTTCCTTCCTTTTTGCCTATTTTAACAAATTTTTCACCTTCATTTCTTATTGGTACTACATTTCCCACTACAATATTACTCTTCTGAGGGCTGTAGTTTAGCAATAAGTGACTGAAAGTCAAAGTTGTGAGTCCTAGAAGAACATATGCCTTTAAAAATGTGTTAGCATACAGAGTGCATTTGTCCTTTGCCCACAAACTTACTTCCTGCTTAAGTGACACAACACATATTCATGATGATGTCAAGTAATAACAAAAATAAAGTACAACCTACATTATAGCAAATGTGTATTGTACTGGTAGTGGTGGGGGACTGGCTGGTATGGTATGATTTGTGTATGTATATAGTTTTTACCATTGTCATGTTTGTGTCAAATTGCTATCCTCCTCCTCAGATTATTGACACACATTACTTTTCTCTGTGTCCAATCCATGGCATAGACTGTGGGTTGTGGCTCCGCCCTCCAGCTGGTAGGACCAATGTAAAATCTTTAAATATTGCTGACTTCCTCCCCCATTTTGTTATTTGGTCCTACCAAGCTGGAGGACGGAGTGAAACTGTTTCTCTCCTACATTTACTTTTATTATTTTGTCTTATTTATATGTGGTTCGTGTTACTGGGGTCACATTGGGCATTTGGATTCCCGTTGTGCAGCCTCCCGGATCACTGTGAGTCTGCCACCCTCCTCTCTATATAGTCGCTTGAAGCGCAGTACCCAGCGTTGCCTCTGCTTCCAGTGCTCCACACTTCCCTGAAGCGCGCACTCTGCTTTCGTGGAACCGGAAGTAGTAGCAGGATACACGTCATGCACTCCACAGCTGAAATGCAGACAGCGTTCAGGGAGAGGTGCAGCAGCCATAAAACGGAGCAGAGAGTCAGAGGTATCCCCTATCGTGAGTACTTGTTTTGCTTCATTCCTCTACTTACTGTGTGCTTATATTATATAGAGCTTGTGTTTTCCTACATTGTGTGCTTAGCTGCTACTTCTTCCAGATGTCTAAAGAACAAAAACCTGATAAAGCTAAACCTGCTGAGGATAAGATGATAAGCTTACCCCAAGAGCTAAAGCATGTCTGGCATGTGATCAAAAACTGCCTGCAGATGATCCCTCTAAATTGTGCACAGATTGCCTTAAGAGACCTACAACTAGTGATGTTCCAGTCCAGTTCCAAGATTTTATTACCTGGATGAGATGCTCTATGCAAGATACCTTCTCCTCCATGCAAGAAGCTTCCAGAAAACACCCAAGGCATTCATACCCTGATGAAGGACCCTCCTGGGTGCATGAGGAAGAAGATGAGAGCTTCATAGACATAGAATCAGGGGCGTCCTCAGCAGAAGAGCGTGAAATAACCGAAGGTAGTTTTCCCTTGGATAGAATGAATAATCTTGTTAGATCCATGTGGAAGTCACTTGGCCTTTCAGAAGTGCAGAAAGACCTTAATATCATAGACTCGGCATTTGTGGGTTACAAAAAATCCTGCCCTCAAATACCTGTACATTCTTCCATCCAGGAAATCATCTCAGGGGAATGGAAGCAGTGTGACAAGCATAATTCACTTTCTTGTCAGTTCCATCGCATGTACCCATTCACCAACGAAAATACTTTGACCTGGCATACCCCTCCTAAAGTAAACGCAGCTATCGCCCAAACAGCCCAGGAGGACGACTATCTTACTGAAAGATGGCTCAACTGTACGTGACCCCATGGATAAAAGGGTGGATGGGGTAATGAAGAAACAATTTTTCACTCTTGGCCATAATTTAAAAACTGCAACTGCAATGGCCTCAGTGTTTCACACTATGCGCATCTGAGTCACTGAGCTAGAAGAAAAAAATTCATCTTCAGTTTCCAGAAGTAGAATTTTGAAAGATTTAGTCCTCTTCAAAGATGCTGTCAATTATTTATGCAATGCCTCACTGGACAACAGCAGACTACTAGCGAAACATCAACTTTGTCCATTATGTCATGGCGAGCATTATGGATTAAGTCCTGGGAAGCGGATCCATCATCCAAAAACAGGCTAGTCTCCCTGCCCTTCACTGGTTCAAAGCTCTTTGGGGACCAGCTTGAAGAGATTATTAAAAGATCACCAGGAGGAAAAAGCCCTTTTCTTCCTCAAGGAAAAAAGTCCAGGATTCCTACCACTAGATCTGGACAGTATCACAGGCAGTCCTTTCAAGAGGCTAGACGGTAACGACCCGGTAAAGGTTTTGACTAAAATAGAAGAGGTGCAAGTCAAAGCCAAAGATCAGGAGATTGGAAAGATTTCCAGTGAAAGGGTCAGTTCCAGCAATGAGGTCAGTGCTATCCCTTCCCCTCCTCCAGTAGGGAGCAGACTGGGGGAGTTCCAGCAAGCCTGTGATCATCTACATCAAGATACCTGGGTGCTGGATATTATTCAGTAGGGATACACAATAGAATTTCGAACAGTCCCAGTAACTTATCGATTCATAAAATCCGTTATCAAGAAAAAATCACAACTTCATCAGATGAGACACTGTGTACGCCAATTACTGTCCAACAAATGTGATAGAGGAAATCCCTTCACACCAGAGGTTCACGGGCATCTACTCCACACTCTTTCCTGTTATGAATCCTTCCAGAGAGTTATTCCTCATTTTTGGACCTCAAAAGGTTAAACACCTTCCTGACAAACAGGCGCTTCAAGATGGAAACAGTCTCGTCAACATTGAAATGAATCCCTCCACAAGCATATCTTACCAGACTGGATCTACAGGATGCATACCATCACATCTTTATCAGACAGAGTCACTGCATATTCCATATCCTGGGAACTCATTATCAATACAGGGTACTCCCATTTGGCTTGGCGTCGGTTCCGAGGGTCTTCACCAAGGTGTTGGCGGTGGGCATGGCGGAATTGAGATGACTGCATCAAATTCGGGCAATCCCCTACCTGGACGACATTCTCATAATAGACTCATCCAGAGAACGATCAGCATGCAGCACTCTGATTTGCAAAACATTTCTGACCAACCTGGGTTGGGTGAAAAAGAGCTTTTAAGTCCCTTCTCAGTCTCTTACATTTTTGGGGATAGAATTTAAAACCCCAAAGGAGTTTGCTACTCTGTCTCAGGACAGACAGAGTTGCATTATCCAAGCTGTGTCAAGAGAATACAGTCTCTGAAAAGCTTCCAGAAGCTCCTGGGTCCTCTCTCTTCCTCATTCCAGATTCTCCCCTGAGCAAAAGTTCCATGCCAGACAAACCCAAGGAAATTTCCTGATGTACTACACACAGAATCCTCACAACCCCACCTTAAGGATTCCAGTGTTCAGAACCATGACATAGGAATTAGTCTGGTGGACGAAACCACACCAAAAGGAAGACCGCTAGTGGAACCAGAATGGGTCATCATTCTTACAGATGCTAGCAGTTCAGGCTGGGGAGGGATTTAGGAGCAAAACTCAGTCCAGGGCAGCTGGTCCAGCCGGGAGTCTCTGCTCCATATAAACATGAAAGAGTTTCTTTCAGTCCGGAAGACGCTCACCCACTTCAGCATTCCCCTGCAACAGCAAGCGGTTCTGATACGATCAGACAATGTGTCTACTGTCCAATATCTCCTCAATCAAGGGGGAACAAAAAGCAGGCAGATTCTTCATTGGGCAGAAAAGAATCTTCAAAATCTATCTACGTCCTTTCTATCAGGGCACCTGAGTTGCCAAACAGACTTTCTAAGTCGCCATACATTAGACCCAGGGGAATGGAGTCTAAAAAAACGAAATCTTCAATCTTGTGGTACAGTTTCTAGGAAATCCACAATCGGATCTCATGGCGACAGCAAAAGACAGAAATTGCCGCACCTACATATCCCATTGGAGGGAACCTCAAGCCTTGGCATAAGATACTCTGAGACTACCATGGGACTTTCCCCAAGCATATGTCTTTCCCCCTCTACTCCTCATACCAGATGTGATACGCAAGACAGAGAAAGACAAAGCAGAATTGATTCTCATTGCCCCAGAGTGGCCAAGAAAAGCATGGTACACAGACCTGCTTCAACTATCAGTAAAAACGCCAATACTTCTACCATACGCAAAGGACGTCCTCGCTCGGGGTCCCATAGCACATCCAAATCCAGACTTCTTCAAGCTCAAGGCCTGGAGGCTGAGCGGGAATCTTTGTTGGAACAAGGGACATCTGGAGATGTTATAGACACAATATTGCAGGGTAGAAAATCCTCTACCACAAAAATCTATTATTGTGTGTGGGCTTTTACAAATGGTGCATTACTTATAACCTTGACCGCACCTCCATTTCTCCCTCACGCATTCTGGACTTTTTACAAGCAGGATTGAAGAGTACCAACCTGCATCTCTAGGAGTTCAACTCTTCGCTGTCTACCGCTATCTTATTAAAAGATATCATGTCTCTATTTCTAAAATAAAACCAAATATTTGTGACATTATTCCACCCTGGGACTTGAACGTTTTTCTACAACAATTAGCATCTCATCCATGTTTTGAACCTTTGGAGTCTGTGAAGCATCTCACACTCTAGGTGGTATTTCTCAATGCCATTACATCTGTGAAAAGGGTCAGTGAGTTACAGGCTCTGGTATCGGTTCCACCCTTTCTAGTTTTTCATCAGGACAAGGTGGTCCTCAGACCAAAATTGTCATTTCCTCTAAAATAGTCTCACAGTTTCATCTAAACCAAGAAATTGTCTTACCATCTTTCTGTCCAAACCCTTCCCATAAGCTGGGGTAGAGACTTTACAATCTGAATCGTATCCGTTGTCTAAGAATTTATCTTGACAGAACTCATCTGTTCTGCAAATTGATAACTTATTTGTTCACTTTTGCGGCAAGTTCAAAGGTACCTCTGCATCCAAACTATCCATTTACAGATGGATTAGGGACTATATTCATTTGGCATATGATTCACCAAACATTCAACCTCCAGATGGTATAAAAGCCCATTCTACCTGAGCCATGGCTACATCATGGGCACATAAAGCTGCAGCAACCCTGGATGAAATTTATCGTGCTGAGATCTGGGCTTCAGTCTCTACCTTTATCAAACATTACAGGCTGGATGTCCAGGCATCTGAGGATGCCAAGTTCGGACGGAAGGTGCTGGAAGCAGCCATCCTGTTATAAGACTGAATCAGCCCTTCCCTATCCACTGGGTACTGCTTTGGTAAGTCCCACAGTCTATGCCGTGGATTGGACACAGAGGAAAAGGTGAAATTTACTCACTGATATTTGTTTTCCCTCTGTGTCCTTCCATGGCAACCCTCCCTATAAGGTTATTGGTATTGTATCATTTCATGAAATGTCAACATGTTGCCTATATTGTGCATCACTGTTATTGGCTATCTCTAACCTCTTATGTCTTGTAGCTTAGACAACTGTATAACTAAATGGGGGAGGAAGTCAGCAGCATTTAAAGATTTTACATTGGTCCTCCCAGCTGGAGGGTGGAGCCAAAACCCCCAATCTATGCCGTGGAAGGACACAGGAAAATCAAATATCGGTGAGTACATTTCACCTTTTTCAGTCTTAACAGTGGTCCCAAGTAGGGCAAATGGTGGCAACCCTTCTTCACATCCCTCCTCCTCCTCATCTGTACTGCTGTTAATATATTTTTCCTGGCTTTCTCTGTCATGTGAGGTTTCTGCCACCTGGTACCCAGATGGTATGAGATGTTGGTTCATTTTTAACCATTTGAGTGCCAGGAGGGTAGCCACTGCTTTATGCTGCCATGCATTAGATACCGCTCTGGCACTCAAAGGGTTAAGAATGTTAGTCTCCCAACCTTGCTGCTTGATAGCCGTATCCTGCAGTCATTGACAATGTAAACAGCGACACTGAAAACCCTCTCAGACTAAACACTTGATGGAGGACAACTATGGGTTTTCACTGCAGTACATGTCAATGCTGGCCACACACACTGCTTTGTTTGACAGTAGTCCATGCGGTCGTTGTTTCTGCCTAGAACTTATCTATCCTGCAAGTATGCAGAAACCATGTCACAAGCAGTGGGACCACTTCTAGGATACACATCGTGTTCCTGTGCGTCAGTTACCAATCCATACTCAGAGAGCAAGTCCCAAAGAGATGCCTTGCCACCACCACCACCACCAGTGTTGGGTTTTTGCCACCCTGCTCAGACCCATGAATCGCCCTGTGTTCAGAATGGGATATTCTGGTTGATGATGTAGCTGCTTCTGCTGGTTGAAATGCTTTGCTGCCTTCTTTTTCACTATACTGTCTAGATGTTTTTTGTGTCCTCCTTTCTTCCTCATCCTACACAATGCAACCTCCCACTTGATCAATAAGCTTATCTCGATATTCTTTGACAGAATCTGATTTCTCAGAGAGCTGCTGCTGATCGCCATGACTCCTTGTTGTGGCAAACTGCTGATAGCCCTTTGGCAGAAATTCAGAAATGTTGTGTTTGAAGCAGGGGTCCAGAAAAGTTGCAAGAATGTATTCCTCGTTGCTTTTAATAGACACTATGCGAGGATCCTGTTCAAAGCATGCTAACATGTAATTTACCAGCTTCTGCATGTCTGTTGTCATTATGGTAAGAATCCTAAGCCATGCACCTCATTTTTTCCTGCAATAAAAATATCAGTGGAAAATTTTCACTAATTTCTGCCCCAATGCAACTCCCCAGCATGGCTGCCTCCTTAAAGGGTTTCAGCAGCTCAAATACATTGCACATTAGTTGCCATTGGCCAGGTGACAAAGAGGCTTCCTCCAAAGACTTCCAGTTTTGCATAATGTACTCGTTAATGGCCTTATTCTTCTGGAACAAAAGCTGTAGCATGTACATTGTGGAATTCCACATAGTAGGGACTTCCCTTTTCAGCTGGTGATGGGGCAGGTTGTTACTCTCTTGTATGGAATATAGAGCGTTGCGTGCACTGTAGCAATGACTAAAATGGGCAAAGATTTTGTGGGCAGTAGTGAGCATCTCTCTGAGGGTTTTGGATTCTGCCAGGAATCTGGTCACAACTAAATTTAGCCCATGGGCAAAGCAGTGCACATGTACCATGCCATCTATTCTCAAAGCAGTGATTGTGTTGGAGCTTTTATCAGACACAAAACCAGCTTTTAAAGAGCTGGGTACAAGCCATTCCTCTATCACCTGCTCTCTCTTACTTAAAACATCTCCATCTTTGTGGGATTGTCTCTCAAAACCCTGCATGCACAAGGTGAAGTGACAAGGTATGGGCTCTCCTGATGCTGCTGCCCTTTTAATCACACTGCCAGAACCAGAAGCATGATTGCTGGCTGTCACCTGATTCTGGAAGCTAGTGTTGTCCACTTTTGGTGCTGGGAGGGAAATCAATTGAGCAGTCACAGTCATATAGTCTTTGCTCTGCCCACTTGTCCACATATCTGTTGTCAGGTGGATTTTCTTGCCAAACATATTTTTCAGCCCTTTGCCCACCACACTAACCACCTGCTTGTACAATTCAGGCACAGCCATCCTGGAAAAATAACTGTGGCTTGGGATATTCCAGAGTGGAGCAACACATGACATCAGTTCTCTGAAACCTCAATTTTCTACAAAAGAAGAACATCTTGGCAACCTTGCCATTCCACAGGTGTACTTTGAGATTGTTTTAGTGACGTTTTTGACTCCTTCCCAGGAACTCAGTCAGTGTAGGTTGGCAGGAAAAGGCAGAAGAACCCTGGAAGTTTATTGCTTTAACAACATGACTAGAGGAGGTGGTGGTGGTAGAGGCAGCATGTGTGGACAGTCTATGACTCTTGCCATCTCCTACAGTAAACCAGAGTCATCATAGTCCTGTGCAGCAGGAGCCATAGGTGTTATTTGGAGTGAACTAACTGTTGGCAGCAGCACACTCTCTGACATAAATAACTTCACTACTTCTTTTTTCTGCCCTAGAGCCATGGGAACTTATTAGAGTGCTTCTGCTGCTGCTAGTTGCGGCACCTTTTGCCTGCTGATAGTGTGTCTCCTAGTCAGACCTGTGGTTATGCCTCAGGTGAGGAGGTGCCTAGGTGTGAGCCTGCTTTCCCCTTGCTCACCTGCATTTTGCACAGACAACAGATAGCATCATGCTTAGCTTGAGGATCCTGAGTGAAGTATCTCCATACTGTGGAATTCATGGACTTAGTGGTTCCTGAGTTGCTGCTGCTGCTACTACTACTACTGGGGCTAGATGTTGACGCAATTCTATTGCCACTGCTACTAGGTATCAAAGGTGCCGAACTTCCAGCAGCAGCAGCAGAGGCACTCATCATATCTAACATTGTGGATGTTAATAACCTGTGTTGCTGTTGTTACTGCTGCTGCTGGGTACTCAACACAGGTGTGTGTGGCTGAGTGGGACTTGGACTTTGAAGGGGCGAGGATGCTGATGATGACTGATAGGGTGACTGTGTACTTTTTGACATCTTTGCTTGTCCAGGGTCAGACTTTCCAATGGTTTTCTTAAACAGTTTATAGACAGGTACAGTGTTCCTTGTCAGTGGTGGAAGATTCAGCCTTTGCCTTTCTGCTAACTTTATTGCCATGTCATCATTCTCACTCTCAACTTCATCTGTATCTAACATAGTAACATAGTAATTTAGGTTGACAAAAGACTTGCGTCCATCTAGTTCAACCCTTTTCCTATTCCTGTTTACTATAGTTGATCCAAATGAAGGCAAAAAAAACCCTCAATACAGCAATTTCAAATTCTGTCTTGAATGGGGGGGAAAAAATCCTTCTTCCAAATAGCAATCAGATTTCTCCTTGGATCAACAAGCACTAACTAAATATTAATCCCAATACTAATGTACATAGCCCTCTATGTTCTGCTCTTTTAAATAAGTATCCAGGCCCTTCTTAAAGGCATCTAATTTATTTGATAGCACCACCTCTTCAGGCAGTGAATTCCATACCTTTATTGTCCTTACTGTAAAGAAACGCTTCCGCTGCTGTAGATGAAATCTCCTTTCCTCAAGTCTAAGTGGATGGCCCCTTGTCCTTTGTACAGTTCTGTTAATGAACAGGTCTTTGGAGAGCCCTTTGTATGGGCCCTGAACATATTTATATAGTGTTATCATATCCCCTCTAAGACGCTGTTTTTCTAGTGTGTATAAGTTTAACTTTTCTAGCCTTTCTTCATAACTTAAGCTTTCCATTCCCCTTAGTAGTTTTGTAGCCCTCCTCTGCACTCGCTGTAGTTCCATAATGTCCTTTTTCAGAAAGGGTGCCCAGAATTGTACAGCATATTCTAGGTGGGCTCTTACCATGGACCTGTAAAGAGGCATAATAATATCTTCCTCCCTTGAGTCAATGCCCCTTTTAATACATGCCAATATCTTATTGGCCTTTGCAGCTGCCAGCTGGCACTGCATGCTACTGCTAAGTCTATTGTCTACCATTACTCCCAAATCCTTTTCATTAGTAGATTTCCCCAGAGAAACACCATTTAAACTATATGTTGCATTTTTATTATTATACCCAAAATGCATAACTTTACACTTGTCTATATTGAATCTCATTTGCCTGCCCAGTTACTCAATTTGTCCAAATCCTCTTGTAATGAAGACACATCCAGTTCAGACTTTATTACCTTACTTAATTTTGTGTCATCAGCAAACACTGATACATGGCTCCTTATGCCGTCAGGGAGGTCATTAATAAACAAATTAAAAAGAAGAGGACCCAGGACAGGTCCCTGAGGTACTCCACTTATCACATTTATCCAGTTGGAGAACTTGCCATTTACTACCACTCCTTGCATTCTGTCTGTCAGCCAATTTCCAATCCACACATGAACGTTTTCCCTTAGGCCTATTTCATTCAATTTGTACGGTAACCTCTTGTGTGGAATCGTATCAAATGCCTTGGCAAAGTCTAAATAGATCACATCAACCGCCTCTCCGGCATCTATATTTTTACTCACTTTTTCATAAAATGCGATCAAGTTAGTTTGACAAGACCTATCTTTCACAAAGCCATGTTGGCTCCTGCTAATGATGTTCCTGTTCAAGCTGAATTCTTGAATATATTCCCTTAGCAACCCTTCAAACAGCTTCCCTAACACAGATGTCAAGCTTACAGGTCTGTAATTTCCTGGCTGTGACTTTGATCCCTTTTTAAATATGGGCACCACATCTGCTTTACGCCAATCCATGGGCACCATATCTGAAATAAAAGAATTCCTGAATATCAAATATAACGGTCTGGCCAGGGCCTGGCTTAGCTCTTTAAGTACCCGTGGGTGTATACCATCTGGCCCCGGGGCTTTGTCTACCTTAACACCATTCAATTGTTTTAACACTTTTTCTTGTGTTAGCCAGTCCCATGCTTATTGTGAGTGTTCTGTAAAAGTAGTTTGCAGATTCTTGTCCATTGAGTCTTCCTTGGTAAAAAGAGAAGAAAAGAAATTATTTAAAATATCTGCCTTCTGTCTGTCCCCCTTGACCATCTCACCCGTTTCAGATAACAAGGACCCAGCATTATCACAGTTTAATTTTTTGCCATTAATGTATTTAAATAATTTTTTGGGGTTGCTGTTGCTCTCCTTAGCAATATTTTTTTCATTCTCCAGTCTAGCTAATTTAATAGCCTTTTTACAGGTTTTGTTGACATTTTTGTATTCTGTAAATGCCTCTACTGATCCCTCAGCTTTTTAATGTTTAAATGCCACTTTCTTGTTATTTATTTATTGAATTGCTTTACTGGTTAGCCACATTGGTTTTAATTTGCTTCTTTTGTATTTGTTTCCAACAGGGATAAATTTATATGTATATTTTTGCAATGTTTTGAAGGCATTCCACTTACCTTCTGTGTTTTTTCTTGAAAATATTCTATCCCAGTCAACGAGACCAAGGGATGAATTAAACTTGCTATAGTTGGCCTTTTTAAAATTCAGTGTTTTGGTGGAACCCATACCAAATTGCTTTTTTGAATTAATCTCAAACGATACCATGTTATGGTCACTATTCCCAAGTGTTCCCTTACTTGTATGTTAGAGATAAGTTCTTCATTGTCAGTTATTACCAGATCCAGACACACATTCCCTCTGGTTGAGGTCTGCACTAGTTGAGACAAAAAATTGTCATTCAACAAGTTCAGAAGCTTACTGCTTTTAGCAGAATTAGCTGTTCCATTTTTCCAGTCTATTTCTGGATAATTAAAATCCCCCATAATTATAGTTCTCCCTATTTGAGAAGCCTTTTCTATTTGCATTAATAGATGTGATTCTTCAAGGCCACCAATGTTTGGTGGTTTGTAACAAATACCCACTAATATTTTCTGGCCAGTTTTACCCCCAGTGACTATTTCAACCCACAGGGATTCCACATGTTCACTACTGTCATCACATATATCTTCCCGCAAATGAGGCAGTAATGCTGGATTGACATACTGACAGACCCCACCAACTCTTTTGTTTGACCTATCTTTTCTAAATAAAATGTAGCCCTCCAAATTGATTGACCAATCATGTGTGTCATCCCACCATGTTTCCGTTATGCCTATCAAGTCATAGTTTTCGATTTCAGCTACCAGCTCCAGTTCCCCTAATTTACCCGTTGAACTTCTGGCATTTGAAAGCATGTAATTTATGCCACTGCTGTGTTCCATTTGTGACTTAATTTTGATGTTTATAGGCTTCTCCCTATCATCTGTACTAACCCTGCCCTCAGATCCACCCACCTGGTTATTAGCTACATTGCCTTCCCTTTCTATACTATCTAGCCCAGTATTTATTGGCCCCTCCCCACCTTCCTAGTTTAAAATCTCCTCCAACCATCTAGTCATCCTCTCCCCAAGCACTTGAGACCGTCTTGCATTCATATGCAATCCATCCCTACTATAGAGATTGTACCCCAAAGCAAAATTAGCCCAGTGCTCTAAAAACCCAAAGCCCTCCTTCTTACACCAAGGCTTCAGCCATGCATTGAGCTCCCTAATCTTCCGCTGTCTCTCTGGCGTAGCGCATGGCACAGGTAGTATCTCTGAGAATACTACCTTGGAGGTCCAGTTCCTAATATTACTCCCTAAATCCCTAAAATTACCTTTTAGGACTCTCCACCTTCTTCTTACTTTGTCATTGGTACCAATATGCACCAAGACAGCTGGATCCTCTCCAGCCCCTCCCAATAATCTGTCCACCCTGTCTGCAACATGCCAAACCCGGGCACCCGGGAGACAGCAAACCATTTGGTTGCTGCGATCAGAGCCATAGATTACCCTATCTGTTCTCCTAATAATAGAGTCCCCTACCACCACGACCTGCCTAGGCTTCACTTTCCTCTGGATCCCCTCTGTGCTAGAGGAGCTGTTATCTTGGCTGTTAGGGAGAACAGTCTTCTCCAGCAATTCCACTTCTGGGTTTGCCTCCCCAACATCTTCACTTAAATGAGCAAATTTGTTGGGATGGAAAAACTCAGGACTGGCTGCCCTCTTCCTCTTCCCTCCCCCACTGCAACCACTTCTAACTGTCACCCAACTATGTGCCTGGGTCCCTTCTACCTGATCTCCTCCTTCTTTGCTAGGTGACCCAGCTAGACTCTGCTCAGTTAGCAAGAGACTCCTCTCGAGGTTGTCAGTATCTCTCAGTGTTGCAATATGACTCTGTAGAGCTCCAATCTGACCTTCTAGAAAGACCACTTGCTCACACTTGCACAGCGGTATGGACCCTGGAACTGCTGTTCCAAGAATGCATACATATGGCAAGATGTGCATATGGCAAGATGTGAGATCTCCAAGCTTGGTCATCATGTATGGTGCAAATGTGAGTTCTTAAAAATGTAAACAATTAATTTACCTTTGTTCCTCTAACTCCTGTGTTGCACTTACGGCTGTGTTTCACAAACTGTACACTTATTCCAGAGCACAAAGTAAAGAGCACGCTCTATTTGTGAGCAAGCTCTGTGAGTCCTGTACCTAGATTTATACAGGCCTACACAGGTGATTGTTCACAAACCCCCACCCTTAATTAATTACACACACTCCCAGAAGAAACAACCTTTTAAACTTTAACCCTTTAACCTTCTTACTGCAGGTTAGGATGTAAACCCCAAATCAGTATATAACACTTTTCCAATGCTGTGATGTCCCAACTGTCCACTTATTCCAGAGCACACTGTATTTATGAGCAAGAGAAGGATGCTGGAGGGACATATTCTTGATCTACATCATCATCAGTCCTCATTAGGTCATCCTCAGTAGCATCAGTATCACCTGCCAATTCTTGCCTTCCCTTCTTCAGTACTACTTTGAGGACAGGTGTTTTGGTGCTTGTTTGCCTCACTATGTGATGCAGCAGGCAGTTCAGCTGCTACACCTTCCTCTATTATGCTATTGCCATCATCAACACTTGAATATGACTTGTCTTCTTCGGTGTTCTTCTTATATGTCTTCTTATGTGGTTCTTTTTTTGTACTGGCACTGGTGGTGCTGGAGGTTTTGCTGGGACCTTGACAAACTGCATCCCCCCTTGAAGGAGAGGCATCATTATCATTTATTGCACACGCTGCAGCAACCATTGTTGCAGTCAGTTTTTTAACTAATACTTTGCTCTCACGTCCCTGCACTGCTCCACCCTTCCCCCTCCCCCTGCCCCTTGTGCCTTTGCTGGACATTACTCAACTACTCTACTGTGTTTTTATTCTACAGTACACAATACAACTGATGAAGTATAATGTCTTGTCTTAGCCCAGTCTGTGACCTAATATATTTTGTTCTTTGTTTATTTATTTATTATTTTTAATTTTTTTATTATTTGTGGAAGGCTGAGCCTGTATTAGTGGGAGGGGCTGCAGCCCGTATTTAAGAGCCTGCAGCCTCCCCCACTAGACGCACATCTTCAGTGGCAAAGCATCCTACTATCTTCAGCTACCTTCCGTTAGCTAATAATACATCATCACCCAGCGACTTCCGGTTCTTGGCATAGCAACCCATGATGGTCCAGGACCGTCATGGGTCCTTAAGGGGTTAAGCACCGCAGCAGCGTGCACGCTTCTCAGAGCACAGTAAGATCTCCCAGTTTCCGTCATTGAATTACTGTATTCATCTTTAAGCCTCTTTTATCCTCGCAATAATTTGAGCACAATTAGTTGTTCACGTTTGTAATACTAATTAAATTTAATTTTAATTCCACTGTTCGTGCAGAAGCAACTTGCATCCAAATCAATTAGTTAGATAGCTTGGTAATAGTTTACTACATCTTTTTCTTACTGATAATTTGTTATATGATCTAAGTACAGACATATTCTGCATCTTACTAGCATCATTGCTGTGTCTGATTTACTATGATTGCTATGCTTATATGTTTTACCAAGAAGTGAATATTTCTATATAACTTACTGGTTTTGCCTCTTAGCTGATATTTACCATCAGGCCATTTAGATTTGGTCCTTCAGCAGTATCTTTCACATTAAGTAAAGTCATTCTCTTTAGCCCTTGTACCAATCATAAACATGAGAAATACTCAGTGATATTTATGATTATATCATGCAATCAGGTCCTATAGCATAATTATTCTTTATATCTTCATAAGGCACATATGGGCATGGTTCATTGTTGTTATCAGTATGACATATTTGTATGTACATACATTCTGATCTCATATCAGATTTTATTGCATTCGATTATAAATTCTATCTTAGTCATACTAACTGCATGTATCATAATAGGCACCTTCCAGACTCCCATCCATCAATTTTACCACTGCCTCTCTACATCAAGGTGGGCTTTAAGTTATGTCAAACTGAATATTGAGATTTAGCAGGATATTTAGGGGCACAGTCATTAAGTGCACAATTCTTATATTCATATAATTTCTTTTCAGCCTCATGTCCTACACTCTAAGTAGATATGGTCTCATTTAATTCCCCTTCTATTATATTCAAACACCAAGGCTCTGTATTTGCTCGCCTTACTTACCAGTGAGGTATCACTTGCAGACCATTTAGTTAGTATACTCAGGGGATCATCATGGTGTGTTCTATGCAACATAAACCTTTAATGATTATCTGATATCATACTGCAGCCAAATGTTGATTTCAGTCAAACTTAAGAAAGAGGTTCCTTTTCAGTTTTCCCTACCTTTCCCCCTTACCCCCTTGGCAGTATAACTTTTGCAAAAAAAAAAAAAATGTTCACCTATGTCTAAGCTTCATCATTGCTATTCCTGGAATACTAGTTCACTTTGTTCAAATACTCTCTTGTCTCCTTTATCAACCATGCCTCCCCAGTTTCTATAGTATGCCTAAGCAGTCACTAACACTATACTTTAATATAGACTAGATTTCAAGAGGCCTTCGCAGAGGCCAATAGTAGCTCCTCTTTGCCTCTTCACAGAGGTCAATAGTAGCCCCTCCTTGCCTCTTTGCAGAGGCCTATAGCCCTCCTTGCCTCTTCGCATAGGCCTATAGCCCTCTGTGCCTCTTCGAAGTGGCCTATAGCCTCCCTTCCCTCTTCGCAGAGGCCTTTAGCCCCCCTTGCCTCTTCTCAAAGGCCAGTAGCCCTCCTTGCCTCTTCACAGAGGCCAATAGCCCTCCTTGCCTATTCGCAGAGACAATAGCCCTCCTTGTTTCTTTGCAGAGGCCAATAGCCCTCCTTGCCTCTTCGCAGAGACCAATAACCCTCCTTCCTTCTTCACAGAGGTCAATAGCCCTCCTCTCCTCTTTGCAGAGGCCATTAGCCCTCCTCACCTCTTTGCAGAATCCAATAGCACTCCTCATCTCTTTGCAGAGGCCAATAGCCCTCCTTGCCTCTTCACAGAGGCCAATAGCCCTTCTTGCCTCTTCACAGAGACAATAGCCCTCCTTGTTTCTTTGTAGAGGCCAATAGCCCTCCTTGCCTCTTCGCAGAGACCAATAACCATCCTTCCTTCTTCACAGAGGTCAATAGCCCTCCTCTTCTCTTTGCAGAGGCCATTAACCCTCCTCACCTCTTTGCAGAATCCAATAGCCCTCCTCACCTCTTCACAGAGGCCAATAGCCCTCCTTGCCTCTTCGCAGAGGCCAATAACCCTCCTTGCCTCTTCGCAGAGGCCAATAGCCCTTCTTGCCTCTTTGCAGAGGCCAATAACCCTCCTTCCTTCTTCGCAGAGGCCAATAACCCTCCTCGCCTCTTTGCAGAGGCCAATAGCCCTCATTGCCTCTTCGCAGAGGTCAATAGGATACCCCTTTTTGCCTCTTCGCAGAGGTCGATAGGTTGCCCCTCCTTGCCTCTTCCCGAGGTCGATAGGACGTCCCTCCTTGCCTCCTCGCAGAGGCAGATAGAACACTCCCGTCCTAGCTTCTTCACAGCTACAGATATATCAGCAACCCCTTGTCACTTACAGTATCCTCGAGCAAACTTATGTGCCTCTGATGAAGTTAAGATCAGAACATGGCATATTATTATATACTACTTAATATACAGTTATATCTTGCCATACTTATTCCATAAGTTATATAGCCAGAAGAGACTTTCCTTTCATCCTCATTACCCTTCCCTCACCTCTCTTTTTGCCAGTCATTGCATTCCCCATCTTCTGGCGGCGTTAGGGGATTCCTACCCCTATTAGGCTTAGGAACAGCGGACACTATCCCTTCACTTCTCTTGGTTACCTTCACCAGCTAGCCAATTCCCCTGAGCATTATTCCTTCTCACAGGTATAAGATATAAACTTCAAAAGGTTTCGCAGAAGCAATCCCAGAAGATGCTCCGGTGAACGCTCCTTCCACTCCTAGAGTCCGAAGCTCATGTCTGAGAGATTGTACGGTCTCTGACCAAACTCAACAGACAACTTACACCCTATCCAGCCTCTTCTAGGAAGGCTGAACTCTTTAAGCTGTTATTCAACTGTACAGCAGCCTCTCCACAGTCTCTACCGCCTCCCTTCCCCCAGCGCAACAGCCTATCCAACTCGCTCAAGTTCTAGCAGAAATGGATCCAGCTGTAGCAGATATTCAAAACAGACTCACTGCTATTGAAAGAGCCTTCTCATCTAATATGTCAGCTATATCCGCAGGCACCTCTTCCCCTCAAAAAGTTACCTGATACCCACTCTCTCCCCGTGTCACACCAGCACACGTGATCCCCGCACATCTTAGAATAGAGGGGAAAGATATTAATCTAGTGTCTCTTTATAGCCTCTCAAGATCTAGCCGAACATAGGACAGTCAATTGTGGGTTATCTTTTAGGTCCTTTCCCCACCCCACCTTTTCCCACATATAGAATTAATTCTGTTATGCATAGATCCTAGGCTCGCTACAAAACATACTATTCCCAAATTTTAGCCTTTAACGTGTACCGCAACATCCTATGTTCGGGTTTTCCACAAAGAAGGCAATAATTAGATATTTACCTATACACAGTGGTAGAGCTAGGTTATAAATATGGAGACTCTGGGTTTTATGATTTTCACAAAGCATTTTCTGATAAGGAAGCCACCAGTGTCGCACAATTTAATTTCGCTACAGACTGGAGTATTCTCAATAATAAAATATTCTGTCGCCACTTTGCAGGTATAAAAGCTCCTGTCTGTAGCATGTGTCAAACATCTTACCATTTACCTAACCTCTGTCCAGCATTACAGTCATCTGCAGACAGTAGTCCAAGTCTTTCTCTTCCGTCCGCTTCTCAAACTCCTATGCAAGAATCCCCCTCACCTCTTCCCTCCCGTGACAAATTGGGGCAAGTCATCCATTACTTGGGCTCAATTTGTAATAATTTCAATACAAAAGGTTGCTTCTTCAGTGGATGCAGATTATTACATCTTTGTACTTTGTGCCGTAATGACCATTCTAGGGCAATTTGCCCTAAGAATATTTCTGCCAATAAAAGACACAGTTCCATCTATGTCAGTGTATCACAGTGCAGTTTCCCTTCATGTCACTCTCGCTTGTGCTGCACTCCGATTGGTTGAGCCTGTTTGGCCTGCCCCTGGTGATCTTTTTATACTGGGCTAGTGACACCTGACAGGTGCCCTTTCGTGGTGTTCCTGAGCAAGTTTTGCTGTGCTGTGTTCCTGCGTTCCGGTTTTCCGGTGTACCGACTTGGCTATCTCTGACTACGTTCCAGTGTTCCTGCTCCGTGATTTGACCCGGCCTGGCTGACTTTCCTGCTCGTTTCCTGATCCGGCTTGTCTGAGAACCTGCTCCATGATTCGACCAGGCCTGGCTGACGTTCCTGCTTGTATCTTGATCCTGCTTGCCTGAGAACCTGTTCTGTGATTTGACCCAGCCTGCTGACGTTCCTGCTCCATGACCTGTTCCAGTTACTAAGGGCCGGTCTACTTTCCTGCCTTCCCTGTCGCCACGGCAACATTGTGACTGTCTCACTTGCTGTCCTGAGCGACTGCAGCGGTTGCTGTGCTGTGCTGGTTCCTGCCTCTGAGCCGCCTCCTGCAGAGCTGTTAACCCGTGCTGAGCTGTGTCCCAACTATCGAGCTGTCTGTCCGTACAGAGCTGTGTCCCAACTACCGAGCTGCCTGTCCGTGCAGAGCTGTGTTCCAACTATCGAGCTGTTAACCCGTGCGGAGCTGTGTTCCAACTATCGAGCTGTTAACCAGTGCAGAGCTGTGTTCCAACTATAGAGCCGTTAACCTGTGCAGAGCTGTGTCCCGGTTCTGGGCCTTCAGTCTAGACAGAGAGTTGCTTTGTGCTGAGCCGTTCCTCTTCTTGCAGTCCGGTGTAGCTCATTACAGTGCCCGGTGTCGCACGGCTCTGGCTGCTTCTGTGCACGTCTCTGTGGTTACACCAGTGGGGGCTATTGGTCCAAGCTCTTGCAATCCAGACACTACTATTAGGCCTGTGGGGGCTATTGGCTCAAGCTCTTGCAATTCAGTTCCTTCCATTACGCACATAAGGGTTATTGGCTCAAGCTCTTGCAATTCAGTTGCTTCCATTACGCCCGTGGGGGCTATTGGTCCAAGCTCTTGCAATCCAGTTCCTGCCATTTCGCCCGTGGGGGCTAGTGGCTCCAGCTCTGGTAATTCAGTTGTCTCCGTTACGCCAGTGGGGGCTATTTGCTCTAGCTCTGGCAGTATACTCGCTCTGTTCATACGCCCGTGGGTCTACCATTCAAGTACAGCAGGTTCTGGGTGGCAGGTTCCTCTTCGCTGGACAAGTTTCCTCAGTACTACAGACTGTTGGTGTTGAGTCTTCTCCACCATTCACCACCTTTAGCACCTTGGGCGTGCCAAACCACACAACTGAGATAGACTGATTATTCCGTTAACCCTTGTATATCAGTACTCAGTGCCTGTCAGTTGCCTGTACTATTTTCGCTATATTGTATATTGTTCATACTATTGCCTTCCTGCTGCTACGCAGTGCTACCCATAGGGGGCGCTCTTTGTCATTTATTTTATTTTTAATAAAATTGCATTTTATTTTCACCTACTGGTCTAAGTGTCTTGAAAACCATGACACAGTGAATTTGAATCTTTCATTTCTCTCATCCTGATATTAACTTAGTTCATTTTCTAGTTACAGGTTTGACTGAAGGTTTTCACACGGTTATTGTAGCTTCCCCTAACACTTCAGTAATTTGCTCTAATTTACACTCAGCAACCTCAGACCCTGAAACAGTGTCTGGTTTACTGGCTAAAGAACACGAGAAAGGTTATCTTTTAGGTCCTTTCCCCACCCCACCTTTTCCCACATATAGAATTAATTCTGTAGGTATAGCTTCCCAAAAAACTTCAGATAAGAAGAGATTGATAATAGACTTTTCAGCTCCACACTCATTCCCGATCCCCAGTATAAATTCAGGCAGTAATGTTTTTGGGGCTCAAGAACGTTTCGAGGACTACACTGTCCTCTTCTTCAGCACAGCCCACCTGAATACTTCTCCCCGGAGGCTCAGTTATATAGCCTCTTACAGCAAAACATGCTGACGCGTGTACCCGGAAGAGCGCGCGGCCGCGCCATCAATGACGTCATGGGAGCGACGACGCACGCTCTCGGACAACACGTCCAGTACAGAGTCATCACCATGACAACCCACCACCACCTATGTACACAACAACATCTCACAGAGCCCATGTGCCAATGTACTACATAGACATTATACTTAAACATTAAAACAATATCTATCATATTGAACTCTTCCAGTGTACAGTTTTACAGTATTCTTCCTGAAGAAATATGGCTCTGTAAGACAAAAATAATTAAAAGCATTGTTTAAAAACCAATATTACTATATATTCTACACAAGATCAACACTCTTACATAATTACATTTAGATTTATATCCATTGCATATGTAATTAGATTGCACTTAATAAACACCACCACTTTAACTTAACGGAACCACGAGTATTCAATTCTCTCATTTAGACCCAACGGTGTTACTGTCTGTAATTTATATGTCCATCTAGCTTCCTTTTGCAAGAGAATTTTTTCTCTATTACCACCTCTTTTTAATTTTGGCACCTGGTCTAACACTTGGTATCTCATTTGTGCAATCTGATGTCCCTTTTCCTTAAAATGTCGGGCCACCGGGGTGTCTTTGCCTATACGAATATCTGATTTATGTTGCGCAATTCTTTCCTTTAAGGAATTTATTGTTTTTCCAACATATCCTAAACCACAGGGACATTTTAACAGGTAGATTACATAGGTGCTCATACATGTAAAGAAACCCTTTATTTTAAATGATTTCCCTGATCTTGGATGTCTCACTACTTCACCTTTAATAATGCCATTACAATGCACACATGAGTGGCAAGGATATGTACCATTGACAGGTTTAGAAATAAATGTTTGTTTAGCTGTGCTATTTCATTCAGCTTTTACTATTCTATCTCTAATGTTCCTGGATCTCTTATAAGCCACACATGGTTTTTCTTTAAATAAACATCCTATGGTAGGGTCACTCTGTAGAATTTTCCAATTTTTCATCACCGCCTTAATAACACTCCTAGAGTGATAATTATAGTTGTGGATGAATTTTAGTCTGTCTGACTTTTGCTTCAAATTCTTAGTTAAAAGTTCCTGACGTGTTTTCGTCAAGGTTTTTTCTTTAGCTTCTGTCAGAGAGCTTTGATCATAACCTCTTGTCCTGAATCTCTGCATCACTTGATCCAATGTCCCAGCTACTTCCTTCTCATCACTGGTAATTCGTTTAGACCTAATCATCTGGCTATATGGAAGGCCCTGTTTAAGATGTCTAGGATGGAAGCTGTCTGCATGCAAGAGGGTATTGCTGTCCGTAGGCTTACTAAACAAAGATGTCCCAAAGCCTTGCGTACTTAGCCTCACCCTTACATCCAGAAAGTCCACCTGACAAGGATCTATGTTTGCAGTAAAGGAGATAGTCTCATGCTGTTCATTTAAATATTTAACAAATGCATTAAAATCTTGTACACTACCCTTCCAGACCACAAAGCAGTCATCGATATACCTCCACCAGGTAGCAATATAGTCGCTAAATGGATTCTTATTAAAGACATAGTCCTCCTCAAATTTTGCCATGAATAGATTGGCGTAGGCGGGGCCATATTGGCACCCATTGCAGTCCCTTGTCTTTGTTCATAAAATACATGCTTATACCTAAAGTAATTCTTGGTAAGGATGGTCCGCAAAAGTGTAATCACAAATGTGACAAAATCCAGTTGCAGATCAGACCTATCCAAGATTTCCTTAACGCATTTGATACCTTCTTCGTGAGGAATAGCTGTGTACAATGACTGTACATCTAACGTACAAATGTACGTTTCATGCCCTGTAAAATGTAGTGCCCCTAATTTATTCAAAAAATCAGTAGTGTCTGCTAGGTAAGCTGGTGTCCCTAGAACATGTGGCTGTAAGATATGGTCCACAAACACTGCCAATGGCTGAAAGATGGAACCAGTTCCTGCCACAATTGGTCTACCTGGGGGGTTACTTAGATCCTTGTGAATTTTTGGCAGAATGTAAAAAACTGGAGTAATCGGATATTTGTTAATCAAAAAAATCTCTTATTTTAACATCTATTATTCCTTTATCTACTGCACCTTGTATCACTGTAGAGATGATGTTTTCAATATTAAACACCGGATCCATTGGGAGCACTCTATAGTGGTTTCTATTACTAAGTTGCCTCATAATTTCACTATGGTATTTTGGCTCATCCATTACCACTATAGCGCCTCCCTTGTCTGCGGGTTTAATAACTATTTGGTTATTAGATTCAAGTTCATGTATCGCTTTCTGTTCTGAGAGATTTAAATTCCCATATCTTAATGGTGCATCCCACTCTATGCTCTCTACTTCCTGGGTAACCACCTGAGAGAAAGCTATTACAGCAGGATGCAACATTGGATGATTAAAATTACTTTTTGGCTTACAGTCCTGTAAAGCATACATACTTTGGTCTGAGGTCCCAGGAATTCAGGTTCAGCGTGCTGGCTGTCCTTCTGTTTTTCCTGGGGTGCCTTCCCTGAAAATAAAACACGCAAATTAATAGAACAAAAGAAGTTATACAGTTCTGTCAATGTCAAAAAACAGTCACCTTTATATGTAGGTACAAAACCTAGCCCCTTCTTGAGGGCAGAATACTGTGCAGTAGTCAAAGTTGCTGAGGAAAGGTTATATACCCCTTCTTTAATTGTCGTGATCTCAGCTGTATCTGTGAAGAGCTTTTTATTTCTTTTGCTTCTCCTGGTTTTCCTGTAGTTGGAGCTTTTACTCTTCCTAAAAAAGGAGTATCCACACGTGGTTGTACGTTTTCAGAATCAGAAGATGTGGTCGAGGAAGATGATGCCAAGGCTTCTGTCTCAATTGCAGTAACCACTGATTGCTGTTGTTGTCTCTTTTCTCTCCTGAATGCTTTCCAAGAATATACTCTGTCAAACTGATAATCCAAAGTGTCCCGTTTAAATTTTTTAAGCTTCAAAGCTTCCAATTCAGTTTTAGATTTATCCAAAATCACCTCCAATTCTGCCAATGAATTCCTGTTGTTTTCTGGATCTAACTGAGCGCTCAGTTCCCCTTTTATGGTGATTAATGTATTATCCAAGTTAAGGATTTCTTTATTTAAACTCTCCACTGTCAAGATCATTAAATCTATCGAGCATTTATTTAAAATTTGTTACCATTTCTTACTATGTTCAGCATCACCTTTGCAAAGGGTTGGCTGCAGATTTACTCTTAGTCCCCGTGGTATTCGTCGGACTTTAATATATTCCAACAAGGTTGTTTTATGCAAGGAATAATTCAATCTCTTTTTTGCAAGATTCTCCAATTGTTTTAGGTTATCTTTCTCATTGTTTTGTCATAAGAAAAATGAAGATTCTGATGGAGTGTTGGTCAATAATAAATCCTCTAAGTGTTGCTGTGTGTATCCAAAACACTCTGCCTGCTTAGTAGTTAAGGTGGAAATATCCACAAAAGACATAATAGGTGCTGGTTTGTTAAGAGATATAAACGTACAATTCAAAGGATATCCGCACTCAGAATTCACTCCACAATTCGTTATATGGAAAAGTTCAGTATTACTTTAAATCAATTGTTATCCCGGGGGTGCTCTCACTCTGTCCACCTCTCTCCAACATAATGTACAATATATAGATGAATGAGGCACTCACCACTCGTAGTTGATCAGCATTTTGCACCCCCGGGATAACAATTGATTTAAAGTAATACTGAACTTTTCCATATAACGAATTGTGGAGTGAATTCTGAGTGCGGATATCCTTTGTATTCCCAGTATAAATTCCTTAATTCCCTCAGAAGAATACTCCCTCAAATATACCTCTATAGACAAAGCTATTTCCCTAATCCATCGTGCAGATCCCAGTTGCTGGCTCTCCAAAACTGACATTACTGATGCTTTCAAGTTACTCCCAGTACACCCTTCCCTCTGGCACACGCAAGGTATTCAGTGAGAGAATCCGTATTATTTTGTGACAAAATTAGCCTTCGTGTCAAAAAGCAGTCCCGCTATATTCAATAAATTTGCAGAAGCTTTATGTTGGATATTAAACTACTCCTTCCACTGCCATTCAATCATCCACTACTTAGACAATTTTCTCCTCATACAGCCAGCAGTACCCCACCAGTCAGATTTAAAATCCCTTCTTTTTCTTTTTCAGACTCTCAACGTACCGGTAGCCCACATCAAGACAGTAGGTGCAACTAAATATATAGAATTTTTAGGCATCCAACTTGATACTATTAAGATGGAGTCTAGCCTTCCCTTAAATAAACTTTCTAGAATCCAAAATGTAATATCTCAGCACTTAGACCACAACTACATATCATTGCCTGAATTACAGAGTCTGTTAGGTTACCTTAGCTTCGTCATGAGAATCATCCCACAAGGTCGTTCATTCGTTTCTCATCTACTTTCCCTTACTTCAGACTGTCCTAACAATGCCCTTATTCCCCTAGACTCAGGTACAAAGTCTGATCTTAGGATGTGGTCACATTTCCTTTCCAACTGGAATGGCAAATCTTTCTTCCCACCTCCTAAATCCTAGTTATCACCTCCTTTCCTCTAATCTCATGGGGTGTCCCCTGGTTATTTGACCAGCCCTTGGAATGAATAGCCCACCTGAGAGATACTCTCATATACTTGTAAATTGTGATAAGATCTGCTCTTAGTCGTCTTTTATGTAAAGTAAACAAACCAAGTTTGTCTAGTGGTTCCTCATATATCAAGTCTTCATTTCCCCAAATTCATTTTGTTGCTCTTTTCTGTACTCTCTCCAGTTCTAGAATATCCTTTTTTCAGAACTGATGCCCAAAACTTCACTGCATATTCGAGGTGAGGTCTTGCCAACGATTTGTACAAAGGCAAAATTATTTTATCCACTCTTGCTTCAATACTCCTTTTTATGTAAGGCAGGACTTTGTTTGTTTTTACTACTGCTATTTCACACTGCTCACAGTTTCCAAGTTTGTAGTTTACAAGGATTCCCAGGTCTTTCTCTAGCAATTAGTCCCCTAAAATGATTCCATTAAGTTCATAAGTAGCATTGAGATTTTTCCTTCCCAAATGCATGACTTTACACTTTCCCACATTAAACTTCATATTCCATTTGGTTACCCGATCTGCCATTTTATGTAAATCCCTCTGTAGCGGACAAATATCCTGTGTTAGATCCTGTCTAACTGTATTCAGTTTGAACTCCGGTCTTACGGTTGGCAAGCAAGACAAGGAGTCAGACGGTATAGTTAAGATCACCTTTATTAGAAATATATAAACAGTAATGCAAATAACAAATAACACACAGAGGGTGATCAAAGAGGGAAGCGCTGTATCAGAAATAGCAGTCTTCCAATAGATCCACCACACTGTCTGAGACTAGGCCTCAGCCCACTGGAGTCTTGTAGTAAAAGTTAACGCCTAAAGGTAGCATGGACTCAGCCTGCAGTCAGTCTATGAGAGGAGTCTCAATATCAGACGCAACCACGGAGACTACTGACTCACACCTGCAGTCAATAGCTAGGAGTCTGATAGAGCCCCAGGTTAGTACTAGGAAGGATGTCTGTGGAACAGGACCAACACACGGAGCAGACAGACAGTGCCCAGGTCAACACCAGAGTGGGTAGTCAGACAAGCCAGGTCATACACAGAATGGGTAGTCAGCCAGAGCCACAGGTTTGCACCAGAAAGGATGTCTAAGCCAAATTGGAACGCACAAGGAGAATGGTCCGCAGAGCCACAGGACAACACCAGAATGGATGGACAGACAAGCCGGGTCATACACAGGAATCAGAAATACCAAATAAATGAACTGCTGTAAGCGGCGCATTACCTTCTGCCTACCGCCAGACCCGGTAGGCGGCCGGCTTCTTTCCCTCGTGGCTTGCCATGCTCTCTAGGAGTACCGGTACGCTCTGAGTTCCTTCCAGGCGACCAGTCTCCTTGTTGCTCCCCCCTGGCGGCTCCAGCCGCATCTGAACTCGGGCGTGTGTCACAGGGATTCCCTGATGACATTGTGACCTGGTTCTTAAAAATACAGTGCAGTTTTTGCTCCACCTCTTGGGTTTATTAACTGCCTGGACACCATTTCAGTTGCCCTTTCGTGGTGTTCCAGTACAGTTGTGCTAGTGCTCTGTGCATGAACCTGTTTGTCTGACTATCCGTTCTGGTGTTGACCTGTGGCTCTGTCTGACAACCCGCTCCGCGTATGACCCTTGGCGTGTTTGACATCCAATCTGGTGGAAACCTGCAGGTCTGGGTTAAGTTTTGCTTCGTCCCATTCCGACTTGTCTGACTACCCACCTTGGCGTTGCCCGGGGACATCCACTGCGCACCCAGCATACCTGTGCTACAGTGGATAACGTAGTGGGTGCCCTTGGTAACTCTGGTGGACTTCCTCTCGTCCTTGTACCTCTTTGGCATTCAGGTGCGGACCTGTAGCGCAGTTGGTCTCCCTGGGAGTGTTGTTTATACAGGTGCGGACCTGTAGAGCAGTTGTCTTCCTTGGTACGTTGACATTCAGGTGTGGATCTGGAGTGATCCTCAGGTGCAGACCTGAGACTGTTTCCCTTCTCTGCCTTCTGGAACTAGTCAGTACCATTACAGCAGCAGGATCCTTCCTGACGTCCTCTACTTTGCCTGTAATTCTTGCTGTGTTCCGTTGTCCTGTACGTTGTGCTCCTTAATAAAGATTGTGTTACCTTCAGTACTTGTCCAAGTCCTCCTCATTGAGTCCGAGACAACTGCTCAGAACAACAACGTAAGGGTAACTGAGTCAGGACTCGGTCTGCCCTTTAAACCCCTCCTCAGGAAGTAGGTAGGAGGAGCAGCTCAGTGGGAGGAAGTAGGTAGGAGGAGATTACAGACCTCAAACACATAAAACAGAGGCATGTAGCATGCTGAAGCCTCGCACCTGCAGATGACACATCTAGCATTGATGCATCCAACCGTTCGTGGAAATGATGACGGAGAGTCATTGTGAGCATCGCCAGAAGCGGCAGCGCTACAAGGTACATTGACATCCGGTCTGAAGATATTTGATGTCAGTACTAATACCAAAGTCTGTTTTAAGATGTTATTTCCTATGCTCTTGTTTTTTATCTGTCTGGTTTGTTTATATTTATTAACATTATGTGTTTCTAATCCATTTTATATTTTAAGGGATGTATACTCTTGAATAACTGTTTAAGGGCTTGATACCCCAAAACAGTTTTCTGTGTGATCACGTCCAACATGCCACCCCTAGTAATGCATTTCTCACATGCCTGGGCTGGTGCTATTCTTGATTGTAGATAAAAGACTGAGAAGCACCACTTGGGGACAAAATGAGAAATTTGACCCCCCTCTCATATTCCTTAATATCGAGAAGCGATAAAATAAATACGGAGAGAGGGACTGCCTCTTTGAATTATGGAAAGGAGCAATCACTATTTCTCTGTGTAAAAAATTTTTTTTTGAAAGATTGGATAGGTTGAGGTCTTGTGGATCCCCTTATATCAGCTAATAAAAATTACGTATGCAGTGGACATGGAGAGGGAACGTGGGATGTGGTCAGTTCTTATAAACACTCCAACAGCTTACATAAATAAAAGTAAAGAACACACAAAGAGCACAGTTGAAATCACTTGACTACTTTAAGGCTACAGTTTCACCTCAGTACTGTCAGTTCTGTTAAGAACCAATTAGCCAATGTAGGCATAAATTTAATTGCAGTTAATAACTATAATTTGTCTTATCTGCAAATTTCCTTGCAGACTTGTGAGATAAAACCAGTGAGAACATTTATCACCTACAATGTGATACAGCTCATACTCTTCTCATTTCAATTCCTTGTCTGTTTGAAGGAATGTTTTGTCATGAAAAATATATTTTAAAACACTGTTTAACCACTGTTTGTAACAGAACAATTGGTAACCAGAGGACAACATTGCTTTTTCTGTAGTTATGTATATAAAAATCTCTCCACTGGCAGAAATGACAACAGTACCTCCTGATGGCTGCAATTTAGAACTATAATTTGTTAAAAAGAAAAAAACAGTTGAACTTTAGTAATCTTTGAATGAAGCATCTCCCAGCAGTGTTGTTACCCTTGAACATCAGTAGGAGAATTAGTGATATTTTTTATTATAAAAATTACTGTTACTGTAAAATATCTGAATGATTTCATATCTATCCCAAGATTTCTTATATTCGTTTGCTATTTTAGCAACTTACACTTCAGCTGGGTGGCTGTTTCATAAATCCACCAATTTCTTCATAAAATTAAAATAAAAACCTTAAAGATTTATTCAGCAGAGTGCAATATATGATAACAGAAAGCAAGTAAATTAAGCAAGAATACACCAGTATACTACATATAATTTTATTGCGTAGTACAAAAATAGTACAAAAAATAGACTGCACTGCATAAAGCAGGAGACAAGTAGTGTAAAACAATATCTATATTTGCTAACTGAGTGGCTCTAAGATGTAAGCGTTACCTACACTAGTTATTTTTTGTAAATGTAAACATTATTATAAAACCATAATGATCATTTTCATTTGAATTGAAAGTATGATTTTAAGACAATCCACAGATGCTCCTATTATGCAATAATCTCCTTCTTTACTACTTAGCAGCAAAGTTTTATGAACGTTAGAAAAGAATAACACAAACTTGATATCAGATAACCCCACCCATTGTAACAGGTATCCAATCCCATTCAATACAGGAGTATATTAAGTGTAACATCATATCCCACTTCCTCTTTCTTTGCTGCTAGGCAGGATAAGTACAATAATTTGTCTCATTTACATAACAATTGTGTATAATTATTACTGAACAATTTATTGGCATATGGTTATTCTCATTTATTTCATTTTCACTTGCATTGTCTACTTAACCCTAGACTCCCAGGTATTCATTGGTATATTACCCTTTTATATTATTTCTACCTTTGTGGACTCTTTTATACTTGTATTTTCACTCTATACTTTCTAAACTTTTCTATTACTCATATATATCGTGGTGCGATAGCTCAGTGGTAAAGTCCTTGACTAATGAAGCCTATTCCAACCGCAAGGTTGCAGGATCAACTCAACCTTTCATCCTTCTGAGGTCGATAAATGAGTATTATTAATTGGGTAATAATAACACCTATTATTTCAGCTGCCGATTTGGTTAATTCTGAAAGCGCTTTGAGTCCCACTAGGAGAAAGGCGCTATACAAATACTAGTTATTATTATTATTACCTTTTGTACTCTTCTAGTGGGGCTCAGCCGTCTTTGGCGACGCCATCCCTGCTCTATATTATAGGGTTCTGGTTATTTGCCTGTTCCCTTTACCCGTTTCTTATCTCGGGTATTGTGTCTTTATTTGTTCCCACTATTAATTTGTTTGTTTTTGTCCTACGGCCATCTTTATCTTCTTCCTCCAGGTAAATCTCAACGTCTTATGATCCTCATGGTGGCCATTTTATTGCCGGGCAGTTCACCCGTGCGCGTCACAACGCGCATGCCCCGTCTCGTCAGGAACCTCATGCACTTGTTGAATACCTGACAAGACAACGACGAATGAACGAGCGCTTACGCCCTCTACCTTCTACAATTGTATTAACCATCAACTTGCTCATACTATTCACTTTATATTTATATATTATCGACAGTAGATAAACAGAGTGTAACATAAAGGTTACAGCATAGGACTTGCTCACAGGTTTCCCAGGTTCAATTCCTGAAACAACATTAACCTAGAAATCAATTAATTTTATAAATACTATTACAAATATTCATTCTATTTGCAGGATATCTGCCTGCTAAAAGTTATTATATATATTGATATTGTGTTGACTATACTATGTCACATAAAAAGGTATTATTTCCCTGTACTCCTTTGAAAGGGAACAGAATTCCCCCCAATTTCCATATAGCTGAAAACGTTTCTGTCAACTCAGATTCGCAAGAGGATATGGTATTAAACCCCAAACTTAATGAGGATCATTTCCAAGTTATTCTAGACCAATCTGTTAAAGAACGGTTTCGGACGCCATATCCTCTTGTATGGGTCAATTGACGAATACATTGGCTAAATCACTGGCTGAAGTTTTTCTCCAAAATAACCTCTCAAAATCTTCTGAAATTAATCAAATTATGAAACCTTCTCCTAATGAAAATTTCCCTGTTCATTTGGGAAAGAGAAAGAGGAAGGTTAAACATTGCTTCTCTGACAGGAAACTTTAGTGTTCCAAACCTGAAATACCCCATATAGCGGGTAAACAAAATAGTGGCTTACAACCACCCATGAGAACCTCACCTCGGGAGGACTGCAAACTGAGGTGAAAGAAACAGATCCCGATCCAAACCTGACTTATTTCGCTTGGTGTGTTCCTCTGAATCTTCTTCTTCAGAAGCAGAGGATCTCCCAAGTCAGTCATCAGATAAGGATTGTAGTTCTGTGGAGAAGGATTATAATTTTGAGGAGACGAATAAAGCCTGGGGTGATAATGTTATCCTGGATGAACAGGGGAAACCTCTTTGACCCAGGTGCCATTAAGCACCCAAGGTCTGCTGATTGGGTCCCCAAGGACCATGTGGCACAGTACTTGAATATGTGGATCAGAAAAACCTTGGATCCTAAGGTGAGAAATAAATTGAAGGTCGAATGCCCTAGGCTATCTGTGAACAAAATTTGCAAAACTCCTATTTTAGATCCCCAGATGGCCCAATGTATGGCTAAATCGGGAAGGGATCCCAGGAAATGAGTGGAACACTCCCTTAGACAATGTCAAGACAAGCTTCTTGATCTTGTGGGTCCACTATCCAAAATATTTGACTTGACTGAGGAAGCCATATCATCTTCCACTACTATTGACTTGAACACCATACGGGGTTGGATTCATTCAGGCAATGCTAATACAGCGTTATCCTCAGAGACACAGAGTTATTTTGCTCCGTATCGATCCCAAACTGGCTGAAATGGCCTCAACAGAGGCAGGCCCTGAAGCTGATGGCTTATTATTTGGGGACACTTTTATAAAGACCTCAGTAAATTTGTAGGCACTTTTTCAGCTCTGGACAAAGGCCAGTCATCTATGAAAAAGATCTTTAACCGACAGGTTTTTGTCAGGTCCTGGAAAGGAAGTGGTCGCTTTCCCAGCCGACAATCAAACTCCTATCAAGGACATTATAGGAGCCAACATGACCCATCCTATGCTTCACGGGAAAATTATTCCCAGGACTTCAGACCAACAACCCCTTTCTACCCCACTCGAGGTAGAATTTGGAGGGCTAAGAACACTTGTGGATTACCACGTTCCAGACCTTTTACAGGTAAGTCATCATCATCATCTGTTTTCTCAGTCAGTGGAAAAAGTGGGTGGCAGACTCACCCATTTTTTCCACGCTTGGTCCATGATCACCTTGGATCAGTGGATTCTCCAAACTGTAAGGGGATACCAAATACAATTTTATTCCCCATCCTTTTCAATCCAAAATTCCCCTTTCTATCCATTTTTCAAAGGAAGATTTCTAAATGATAGATTTGGAAGTCCTAGAGCTTCAGAAAAACGGTGCTATCACTCAAGCCCTTCAGTTGAATCCAGGCTTCATCAGCAACATTTTCTTAGTACACAAAAAAGATTCAAGTGTACGTCCGGTTATAATAGTTAGAAATCTGAATGCTTTTGTCCTTTATCTGCATTTCAAAATGGAAGGCATTCACTGCCTCAGAGATCTCCTTACACCATCAGATTGGATGGTCAAACTGGATCTAAAGGACGCTTGCATAACGGTCCCCATAGCTTATCATCAATGTCACCTTCTACAGTTTGTTTGGAAGGGAATCACCTGGCAATTCAAATGCCTTTCTTTCGGTCTTTCCTCGGCTCCATGGTGTTTCACCAAACTTATGAAACTGGTGGTAGCTTTCCTAAGGAGCAGAGGTGTCTGTATGATAATCTATTTGGACGACATCCTTATCTTATCCCAAAACATATAGATACTCAAGGATCATCTCCAGCTTACACTTTTAGTTCTGACCAATTTCTGTTTTCTTATAAATTGGAAAAAGTCGGTGACTCAACCAACACAGGTCATAGAGTTCTTGGGTTTCTTGGTGGATTCACGGGATGCCTCCCTACGTCTACCGTGCAACAAACTCAAAAATATCTGCAAAGAGATCAAGTCCATACAAATAGCGGACTTTTCTCTGAGGAAAATAGCACGGATTGTAGGCCTTCTTGTGGCTTCAATTCAGGCTATATTCCCAGCCCCTCTCCATTATTGAGCCCTTCAAAGACTAAAGATCATGCATCTTCGCAAAGGTCTTGGTTATTCAGACCTGATTCCTTTGTCGGAGAAAGCGAGGGAGGAGCTTCTTTGGTGGTTGAACCACATGGAAGCATGGAATGGGAGAGCGATTTTCGGAACTTCCCAGGAATTAGTTATCGAATCGGACGACACCACTCTGGGTTGGGGAGCTCATTGCGGAAACTTCACCGCAGGAGGGAAATGGTCTCTATCAGAAAGTCGTATGCACATCAATTGTTTAGAATAGCTTGCAGGATCATTCACCGTAAAAAGTTTTTCAAAGAACACATCGAATTGTTGCATACTTCTGAAAATTGACAATGGATTGACAGTGAGATACATCAGTCATCTAGGAGGCACAAGATCAAGAACCCTTGCAATCCTGGCAAAGGAGTTCTGACATTTCTGCCTAGACAGGAACATTTCTATTCAGGCTAAATATCTCCCGGGTCTATTCAATTCAGTCGCAGACTTGTATTCCAGATATTTAAAGGACTCCAGCGATTGGACCCTCCATCTTGCAACCTTCGCACAGATAAACCTTGTTTGGGGCCCATTTTCTATAGACCTTTTTGCTTCCAGGCTCAAAACTCGGCTACTGCGTTTCTTCAGCTGGAGCCCGGATCCAGAAGCTCTGGCATTGGATGCTTTTCTACAAATTTGGCCCAATCAAGGGGGTTATGCTTTCCCTCCCTTCAGCATGATTCCCAGAGTCATCTTACAGGTAAAAAAACAGAAGATTACGTTGGTTCTGATCACACCCTTTTGGACAACACAGCCATGGTTCCCTCCACTTCTAGAGTTGTCCATAGATTACCCGCGTTGTCTTATACCTTTTCCCCAGCTATTGCTGGACCCTTTAGGGTACCCACACGACCTATTACTACAAAACCAACTTCATCTACTAGGGTGGCAGATTTCGAGTATAGACGGATTACCGACGGCCTTTCGGAAACAGCTCAGTTCCTCATCTTTGAAGCCTGGGCTCCGGGTACTAGAGCATCTTAACGATCAGGTTGGCAGATATGGACATGCTGGTGTCTGGAATGGAACGTGGATCCCATTTCTTCCACTATAAATTCTATTCTTAAATTTCTCTCCTACTGTTTCCAACATGGAAAAGCTTACAGGACAATTAATTGCTATGGATCCTCTATTTCAGCAACTCATGATTATATTGAAGGTCTCCCTTGTCAACACACTTTAATTTGTAAATTAATGAAGGGCATCAAGATATCTAGACCCCCCCAAAGCTAAATATTCTAATCTTTGGGATGTTAATATAGTCCTCTCTTTTCTTGAATCTTGGCCTCTTAACAAAATGTTTTCTCTTAAACAGATCTTGGCTAAGATCACCATGCTTTTATGCCTTATATCCTTCAGCAGAATATCCGATATGCATGCTCTGGATATTTCTAACAGATTCTATGAACCTGATGGGGTCCGTTTTCTGACCTCCAAGAGAACTAAATCCTCCTCTAGGGATTTTTGTTATCCTTCCTTTCCTGCTAATCCTCAACTTCCTTCCTTTCACTGCCTTAAATGTTATGAATCCATTTCTTCCAAATTTAGATTACCTAATGCTCAACAATTACTTATTTCTTTTATTAAACCTTACTTACCTGTATCTACTGCTACCCTTGCTAGAGGGGTTCATTGGATCATGCAAGCTGCTTGCATTGACATATCTTTATACGGGGCCTGTTCATCTCGTGGAGCCATGGCTTCCAAATCCCTTTTAATCGGGAGTAGATTGGAAGACATCCTCAAACCGGCAGACTGGTCCAGGGAATCCACTTCCAAATCTTTTTATTTTAAACCAATTGAACATGCATCATCTAATGTTATAATGCAGCTTTGAACTTGTATAATAGGAACCTCCATGGATTGTTTTAAAATTCATAGATTTTCCTAACTCAGTGAAGGAAAATCAGGATTTTAATAAAGACATGGAGGCGAGTAATATCCATCCCTGTTATTAACCCTACCCTATTTGTATAATCCTCTTTAAGTTAACTGATGTTGTTATAGGACACCGGAAGAAGATTGCCTATGGGTCTTCGTTTGATGTTCATCAATCAAATTCACCTACTTCACCAAAGAAAGAGGAAGTGGGATATGATTTTACACTTAATATACTGTTGTATTGAATGGGATTGGATACCTGTTACAATGGGTGGTGTTTTCCAATATCAAGTTTGTGTTACTCTATTCTAACGTTCATAAAACTTTGCTGCTAAGTAGTAAAGAAGATTATTGCATAATACTCGCCTCCATGTCTTTATTAGAATCCTGATTTTCCATCACTGAATTAGGAAAATCTACAAATTGTATTGGTTAAATATGTTTGCTATTTTTGATATAAGTATAGGGTTTATTCAGTGAAGCCTTTTCAAGATCAACAAACTGGAGATTTGGTAAACGTTGTGTTTGATTATTTTTTCAATATTTCTAATTATGTGGCAAGAAGTTTTGTTTTAATGCTTACCTAGGGCCATAATGTCATATAAAAGCACATGTCCTTCTCTCTTTGTAGGTCTCTGCCTCTGGTACAGAACGAAAAATGGTCTTCAAGGGAAAATTTATTAAATTTATTCCAGAAAACGGATTAAAAATCAAACATCAAATACTGTATCCTGTTGAAGGCGGAACAGCACTAATCACTTTTGAGAAAGAGGAAGGTAAAGGATGAAGTGACTAAACAAGCTGGATGAATAAAAACTAAAAGTTGAAGGTTCTAACCAGTAGGGTTATGGTATTTATTTTAGCAAAAAAATAAATAGTATGCCTGGGTAATTTTATTATTTATTGTTTTAGCGGGGCATACTAACATATATGCAGCACAAATAAAAGAGGAGTGTCTTAAAATAAGAATAAATTAAAATGCATTTGTATAGGAGTTGAATATTCATTTGTAATGTGTTTGGAAGGAAGGAAATGACAGCCAAACTCAACTAACTTTTTATTTTTTTCTTAGTTGCTTCAGCATTAATTCAGAATAAAAAGATTGAAGTAATGATGACAGAGGAATGTCGGATAATTGTGAATGTGGAGCCTGTGGAGCTGCTGGTATTGGATGCTCTTAGTGTAAGTTCTGGATGCTGCTGTGAAGAACAAGGTAGTCGTTCAGTAGAAACTTTTTTGTGTACAAAAACCCAAATCTGCTCCTTATGCATTTACTATTTCAAAAGCTCTTTTATGTTTTAGGATAGGGTACAGATTAGAATAACTTCTCTCATTCAGTCTCATACATTTCTTCAGAAGAATCTCAGAATCTGACATAAAACCAACAGCTACCTAACTGCAGAAGTGTCAGGTTCTGCCGCTTTTTTGAAATTTTCTTGTGATTCCTTGTCTGGATTTCCATTTGGTTTTCTTGTTTGCCAGATTCTGTTTCCCTGCTTTGTTTTGTGATCTCTCTGAAGTCTTTATCAAATACAAGCACTTCAGTGTTGGCACGCAGTCAAATTTGCCAGTTCATGACTTGTAATTCCTGTCTTGTTCTAGTGTGTTTACCTTGTGTATTGACCCAGACTTCTCTTTGATTTCTCTCGTGCTCTACAATTTGGTACCATGCTTATCTGATATCAGTCATGAGCCCCTTGCTCTTTTCAATTTACATTGCATCCCTTGGCAAACTAATAAACTCCTTTGGGTTTCACCATCATCACTATACTGATGACACTCAACTCTATCTTTCCTTCCCAGACCACTCCCCTTCCCATCCCAGGTATCTGACTGTTTGTCTGCTGTGTCTTCCTGGATGTCCTCCTGTCAACTCAAACTCAACCTTGGTAAAATCGAGCTAATTATCCTCCCTTCCTCTATAACCAGCCTTACCCCAGACACTACCCTCACTGTTAACAACACTACCATCACACCAACCCCTACAGCATGCTGCCTGGGGGTCACATTTGATTCCGCCCTATCCTTCATTCCTCACATCCAGTCAATCTCCAACTCATCCCTCCTCCACCTCTGCAACATCTATAGAATCCGACCCTTTATCACCTCAGACACTTCCAAAATTTCTAATCCAAACACCCATCATGTCTCGTCTTGACTACTGTATCACACTACTAATTGGCCGTCCTGTCACCCGACTAACCCCACTACAGTCCGTAATGAACTCTGTTGCAAGACTAACTCACTCATCACTTCTCTTTCACCACTCCCCTCTGCCAATCCCCCCCAGTAGCATACAGCATTAAATAAAAAATTCTGGTGGTAACTTAAAGAACCCTCACTAACACCGCACCCCTCTATATTTCATCTCTCATTTCCAAATACAGTCCCACTCTGCACACGACCTTCTGCTCTCCACAGTTCTTAGTACATCCTCCCACTCCTGCCTACAGGACTTCTCCCATGCTGCACCTGAGGTCTGGAATTCCCTACCCCACCCCATCAGACTCTCCCCCAGCCTTCAGACACTCCCTGAAAACTCACCTCTTCAGGGAAGCCTATCAACTACCTCCATGAGCATTATCACCAAGAACTACCCCTTCCCTGGACCACTCCACTCAACAGCACTTCTCACTCCCATCCACTGACTGGCAGTTCATGTGTCAGGAGGCACTTACACTCAATAGCACTTACTGCTTTGTGTCCAACTCTCCTTCCTGTAAACTGTAAGCTATCATGAGCAGGGCCCTCTAATCCTTCTGTTCTCCACATTTGATTTGTACTGTATGTCCATTATTGTACTGCGCTGCAGTATTAGTTGCTCTTCATAAATAAAGACTAATAATATCCTGCTACCAACTTTGGCTACATGGTTAGACTATACCTCTATCTGCCAACTTCTACTGCTTTGCCCGCTTGTTTACTGCCATTGGCTGTGTTGTTTGACCATTCTTCTGTCTGCTGCCTTGTACTGCGTTGCCCACCTATTACTGACCTGGCTTGTCTGATTACTCGACTTCTTTGACTTTGGTGATAGCAGTCTGTCACCTTTTTGTGAGGATTCTCCTTCACACAGTTTAACCAGGCAGCTTACATTGGGTGCTCCAGCTTGTCATAACCTTACAAGAGGATACTTCTTTGTAGAGACTGGGGAATTTAGAGTCTTGAGATGTGGAATTTGTGCTTAAATATTTATGGGGTTTAATGTACATTAAAGTGAGATTATCACCTAAAAATTAAATGTGTTCATGTTTGTTACCTTAAAATCTACTTATTGCCATAACCTAGAAAAATCCTGTTTGGTATAAAAGTCCCAAAATATGTCATTTATCTGTCTACATTTTAGCATATTTTATCAAGATTGTAAAAGCATTATCTTTTCTGTCTTTTTTTATTAGAATCCATTGCTTTACAGTTCAGACAGTGTTATATATTTCTGTTTACCTCAGCTGTAAAATAATTTGCTCTTTTCAGAGCTTGTATAAACAGACTTGCATAGCAACCCCCTCATATATAGGAAAATCCCATAATGCATATTTTTCAAAGATGACTAGGACTACATAGTCATTTTAGATTATGTCTACATAAAATGTTTATTTTTTTATTTATATACACAAATGTACATTATTATTGAAGCTGCAAAAGGACATACTGTCTCAAGTTCAACCCTGTATATTATGATTTGTTAAAAAGAAGCCCAGCTTTTCAAGTATCTGCCAACATCCCTTCTATTAACAGTAAATTCCAATATTTTTACTGCTGTTATACCAAAGAAGCTGCTATAGTTTCCTTCTAATCTGTAAGTATAATATTGCATCATAGGCACTTATTTTCCTGGATAAAACAACTAAATATTTATTGCTGTGTCTTATAACCACTCCCTTTATTAATAATGCAGTCTTTGAACCCTTTCCGGTTCAAGAATGTGTTTTTTGAGGACTGGTGCCCAAACCTATACTGCAAAAGCAAGGGCGGGTATTCACATATATTTTAAAAAATATATATGTGTTCTTCCCATCAGTCTTTTCTTCCTTTTCTGCATGCAGATATCTTGCTGATTGTTTTAAGCAACTGCCAGCGTAGTGTTCCATAACAATACTTTTATAAACAAATTATTCCCAAAAGCTACTCCATCGAGATATCACCTAGCTCTGTCTATTTTAGTGTATAACTGCCATTCATTTATTTATTTCTGGAACACTTTGCATTTATCTGTGTTGAAATCCATCTGTCATTTATATATTCATTACCCCAATCCCTTTTTCAGAGAAAAAAAAATCCCATTCTGAATGACAGCAAACAAGGCAAATCATGTGGAGAAAAAAAATTATAAAAAGCAGCAATGTGTAATATGTATTTAAACTAATGATATTGAACTTACAAACATTAGAGATTTCTGTACAGAACAACCGAATCTTAACAATCTTGGAATTTCTGGAAAGTCCAAAAGAGAAACAGAGGACACAGCATTATGTAAAACTGTGTATATATTTAACAATGAAAAATCATGCTCACAATTTAAAATGGGTGTGTAGAACATATACTACCATTGGGATATCTCCCTTGATCTACATGCTATCTGCATTGTAACCAGCTCTTATAATTCAGTTTCTCATTCTTACAGTGTGTAACACATGAACCATGGGTTATAGTATCCTCTGACCAAGAGGTCAGGGAACTTGCCTAAAAAGTCTCTCTGGAGCCAGGGACGCCATCCCTACTTCACTTTATTTCCACCAGACAGTTTTAAACTTGACCTCACAGAAGATGCACAAGGGCAAAGATTATGTTAGCTAGCCTGTTTTGTTTGCTTAACTTTCTTGGTGCTGCTCAATCCCCCATTAGGAGGGCTTATATCCCTGGCCTCCTTGATGGATACAGATCAGGGTATGTATGTATGTATGTATATCTTTATTTTTATGGCGCCACACAGTGTACGCAGCGACTTACAATAGACTTATCTTAGAATAAATAAGAGGGGATAAAATAAGTGCCACGTTCATAGAATCAATAGGACAGAGGTCCCTGCCCCAAGGAGCTTAAAGTCTAAACGGGTAAAGGAAATAGACAACAGGGTAAGGGGGTGTCAAGTGCTGAGATTACAAGTGCTGAGTTTGGCCAAAGGTAGTGCGTGATCCTAGTACACTGTGTACTGAGCGAAGGAGGAGGCCAGGAACATAAGAGGAGATGAGGGAAGAGATGTAAGGAGGGGTAGCAGTGTAGACAGCATTAAAGGTAAGAAGACGTACTTTGTAATTGATGCGCTGCTGAATAGGTAGCCATGACAGATGTCTAAGAATTATGTGAGCAGGTTCAGTTTTTGGGGAGAGTGTGGTGATTGGTGCAGCAGAGGGTAAAACCAATTGCATAGGTGAAAGATGAGTAGCAGGGAGGCCAGTTAGTAGGATATTGCAGTAGTCTAAGCAGGACAGAATGAGGGCATGTATAAGAAAACTGTCCTTTGGCTTTTGCAGTCTGGAGATCATTAGCCACTCTGCAGAGAGCTGTCTCAGTTGAGTCACCACACCGGAAACCAGACTGTAAAGGGTCCAAAAGATTGTTTGAATTGAGGAATTTTGTTATTTAGGAGAAGACAAGGCATTGTAAGAGTTTTGAGGTAAGAGGTAGAAGGGAGATAGGTCAATAGTTAGAGAGACTGGAGGGGTCGAGGTTAGCCTTCTTGAGTAGGTGTTTAATTTGTGCGTGTTTGATCAAAGAAGGGAAGGTGCCTGTGGAGAGAGAGGTGTTGAAAATGTGTGTTAATATAGGTGTAAGGACTGGTGCAAGTGGTTTGAGTAAGTGGGAGGCCAAAGGGTCCAAGGAGTAGGTAGTGAGGTGGGTTGATAGGAGAAGCTGAGAAACTTCTTCCTCTGTTATAGGTGTAAAACTATCGAAATATAATGAGAGGGGTTTGGGAAGAGAGAATTCAGAGGCAGATGGAATAGTAGGAATCGGATTTTGAACAGGTTCCACCTTGTGGTTGAAGTGCTCTGCAAAAGGTTGAGGTGAATGTATGGGGTGAGAGGAAGCTATGGCAGGATGGAGCAAGGAGTCAAAGACTGCAAAGAGATGGCGAGGGTTAGATTTGTTTTTGTGGATTAGTATGGTGTAGTATTTAGCTTTTGATAAAGCAGAATGTTGGCAGGACAGCATAAATTTAAAGTGGATGAAATCTGCATTTGAGCGTGATTTCCTCCAAAGGCATTCAGCAGAGTGAGTGCAAGAACGTAAGAAGTGGATGTGGGAGTTGAGCCAGGGCCATGTATTGACTTGACATCTCTATTGTAGTTTCAGCGGGGCAAAACAATCAATAGAGTTGGATAGAGACCCTCTTCAGTAGCTCTTTTGTCCCTCGCCTGGGGAGTGGGACAATCGTCCTCCCCAGTGGCTCTTTCGCCCCAGGCCTGGTGAGTGAAACCAAGATCCTCACCAGTCCCTGTTTTGCCCTTGCCCTGGGGATTGGGATCAACAAACCTCCCCTGAGACTATGTTACTCCTGTCCTGGGGAGTGTGACCGGGCTCTTCACCAGTGTTTTTTTTTTTTTTTGCCCCTTGGGGAGTAGGACCGACATCTGCTCCAGCTACTCTCTCATCCCTGGCCTAGTGAGTGAGACCAAGATCCACACCAGTCCCTGTGTTGCCCTTGCCCTAGAGAGTGTGACCAAGACTCTCCCCAGAGGCTATGTTACCTCTGCACTTGGGACTAGGACCAAGGTCCTCCATCTCTTTTTCCCCTGCCCTGGGGAGTGGGAGTGAGTTGTAGGAGTTAACAAGAATGTCCGTGTCAGAGACGGCTAAGATAGAGGAAAGATTTTGTAGTTAAGTGAGGTGCTCATCCCAGAGAGACCAAGTGAGCGGGTATCCCTTATAAATCTGTTGTGGTGGGGGATGGAGGAAGGGGCAGAGTGGGAGAGACAGAAGGATATAAGATGGTGGTCTGATAGAGAGAATGGGGAAACTGTGAAAGAGGAAATATCCAGGCTCTTAGTAAAGACAAGATCGAGGCAGTGATCAGCTTTGTGAGTGACACAGTCAGTCCACTGCCAGAGATCAAGGGAAGAGGTTAGGTCTAGAAGACTGGAAGCCCAGGGGACAGATGGGTCCTCAATATGACAGTTAAAATCACCTAGATATAGGACAGGATTGTCAGCGGAGAGAAAGGAGAGCCAGGATTCGAAATCTGAGAGAAAGTTTGAAGGAGAAGAGGAGTTAGTAGGTGGCCTGTATATTACAGCCACACTCATAGACAGAGGGTAATAGAGCTGGATTGCATGTACTTCAAAAGAAGAAAAAGTGCACAGATGGTGGGATTGAGAGGGTCTGGAAACAGCAGTGGGAGGAGAGAAGGAGACCTACCCCCTACCCCGACCAGTAGAATGAGGGGTGTGTCAGAAGCAGAACCCTCCAAAAGAGAGTACAGCCTCCACAGCTGTGTCCTATGCAGATAACCAAGTTTGTGTGAAAGCAAACAACTGCAGTGATTGCTCACAGAAACAATCATGAATAGGGGTTGTCTTGTTAACAATGGAGTGGGTGTTCAACAGAGCACAGGAGAAGGGGAGAAAGGAGGGTGAACAAAGAGGAATGTTTATGAGATTTGAGGGGTTGGAACCCTTGAAGTAGAGGTGGGGGGAAATGGTAGACCGTGGCTGATAACATGTGGGTATAGAATTTGGGCCAGGATTGGGAGCAATATCCCCTGCAGCAAGCAGAAGGATAAGACAAAGGGCAGAAATATGGGAGTGGGATTTATATTGGTGTTTTGGAATAGGGAATGCAGAGGGAGAAGGGGTTAAAATCTGGAGAAGTGTGTAAGAGTAGACAGGTGTGATGCGGAGAAGAGAGGGGGTAGATGTGAATGTAGTTTGTAAACTCAGGGGGAGAACTGAAGCTGGTAAGAATCCTAGGAAGCACTGAACATATAACAACAAAATAAATAGCAAATGTGAACATAGTTAGTCAGAATCTGATGACAATGAAATAAACTGCTGCTTCAATCCGTTATAAGTGCAAATACATAGCACAAGGCAATTCCAGTAATTGTATATAGAAATCACCCTTCAGTTCCTTTCAAGCAATCATAAAGCTGATATATCTTGGAGCGTGTGCTACTTCAAAGGGGCCTTCATCCTCCCTTCACTTGAACAGATACAATGATTGAGAAAGTGCACTACGCCGTACAATTAATCCAAAGCACAGTTTCGATTGCAAATATAAAAACATCAATGTTTATTGAATGTTTGATATCAACACATACAAAAAATACCTTTAAATCCATCCAGGTGTTATAGAAGTACAATGGTGGGCACCATATCACAGACATCTCTCATAAACCTTGGGTCTAATGTTTCGCGTGCGTTCACACTTAATCATGACCAACTAAGGTCTGAAGTGCAAAAACCAGTACATTTGAAAAAATCTCTCATCCAATCATCTACACCCATCTCAGCTTCTAATCATTAACTCTAATGACCATAGATTTCAAAACAAAACAAGGGCACTCTGTATCGCCAAACTTTTAATTAACCTCTTAAGGGCAACACCAAACCAAACATACAGCAAAGATGTTTGAAGATGTGCGTGCACATTTCCACTCAAAACATCAACATATAATCATTATAAGATACATCAGTTTTACAACCAAAATTAAAATAGAAATAAGAATAGGAATATTCTCTCTCAGACATTTTCCTATTTCTCTAATTGGCTAGATCTGAGTAGGATTATGTATGGGAGCCAGTGTGCAGAGGTCCCTTGAATATGTCCCTGTCTGAATAGCAGCCACATCCTGAGGTTGTGATAACATTGCTAGTTCTGCTCTCTGCTCTTCATTTCTGTTAACCCCGTTCCCCTTTCCCTCCTATTTGGAGGTGGTTTCTTTCATTTCTTTGCTGTTTTGCTGTTTGCTATTCATTATGGGCTAGGAACACCTTTAAGAAATGGGTGCTACCGCCACAACTATAGTTCATGCTGCACCGGGTGGACTCCGGTGGGCAAGATGGATGATTCTTCTATACTTTCCCTTTTAGATGAAAGGATGCCTTTGGAGGAGGACCCCCACATGCTGGGGCACTAAACAAATGTGACTGTGCTGTTCTATACATGGAAGGAAAAACAAAACTATACTTCCCATGAGGTCCATTTTTCCCATGCCTTAGAGATGAGGACATGGAGGTCTTATGCTTCTCCTCTTCCTTTCTTCCTGCACTGTGTAAATGTGAGGCAGGACTCTCCTTTCTTTCACTTTCTCCATTACCCTTTCAGGCAGATACATATTTTATGTTACATTATTGACCTGTAATCTTTTTTGGAGGTCTCCTGGATAAGTCTTAGCATGAGGAAGATATGATCAAGTCAAAAACCACCAGGGTTTCAGGGGTCTCCTCATTAGCCCTTTGCTGCTAATGTCAAATTAGTCTTCCCAGAGACTCCACTCATACTTTATGTCACTCCTTTTCTGTGGCCCCTTCACAGCAGCTTCCGGATCCATATTCTACTAAATAGGACCCTGCGTGGGTTAAAGCCCTGGTATCTTTTATGAATGATATTCTTTCCTCTGTTCAGAATAGTGTATTACACTGGTTTGTCTGACTACCCGATCTGGCGCTGACCTGTGGCTCTGTCTGACTATCCACCTTGTGTATGTTCCTTGGCTTGTCCGATAACCATTCTGGTGCAGACCTGCGGTTCTGGCTGACTACCCGCTCCGTGTATGACCTGGCTTGTCTGACTACCCACTCTGGTGTTGACCTGGGGCTCTGTTCACTGTGTATCCAGCATAGCAACACTTCAATGGATATCCTATCTGGTGTGACCCTGTGGCTCTGGCTGATTACCCGCTCTGTGTATGACCTGGCTCATCCGACTACCCATTCCTTGCTACTGGGATTGTCTGGTGATCCCCTAGGTGCGGACCTAGGCTCAGACATTCCTTACTACCGCTACCTAGCAATTAAGTCTGATTCCCCTACAGGTGCGGACCTGGGGTTCAGTCCGTTATCCTTCCTGAGTGTCTTTCTCTATAATCTGGTAGCCTCCAGGTCCGGGCCTGTGGCTCTGCAGATTACTCATATGTTACAATTACTGGGCCATGCTGATCGAACTCCTTACAGAGGTATTCTCCTACTCTCTAGAGGAGGTGCTAGCTCCGTGAATTACGTACTCCTCTGGTTGCAGTCTACTGCTGAGACGTGCCTGACTGTTTTATTATTTGTGTGCAATAAAGTGATTGTTACCTGTAAGTACCTGTCCTGTATTCATTTGTATGAACCGTTACAGTACGTAAGGGTCATGTCTACGGATGGTACTGGTAACCCTTCTGCACAGCACCTTCTAGCCAGGGTGGAGGCTCAGGATCAACTAATTGATCAGCGTGGATAACATTATTTTGCCATTATACAAATCATTGGTAAGACCTCACCTTAAGTATGCAGTGCAATTTTGGGAACCGGGTCTGAAAAAGGATATACTAGAACTAGAGAGGGTACAGCGGAGAGCAACAAAATTAATTAAGGGAATGGAGGACTTGTCATATGAAGAACGACTAGACAAACTTGGTTTATTTACTCTAGAGAAAAGACGACTAAGAGGAGACCTCATCACATTGTACAAGTATATGAGAGGTCAATACAAGGATCTCTGCGGTGAGCTATTTATTCCAAGGCCTAATCAGGTGACCAGGGGACACCCCTTGAGATTAGAGGAAAGGAGGTTTTAAACTTCAGCAAAGGAATGGCTTTTTTATGGTAAGGTCTGTTAAATTATGGAATTCATTGCCCAGGGAGGTGGTTATGGAAGATACAATGGATACATTTAAGAGAAGATTAGATACATTTCTTTCAGAAGGGAAAATACAAAGTTATACTGTTTATCAATAGGCTGATCAGGAAGGTCTAATAAAGACTAATTTAATTGGTAGCAGGAAAGCTATACAATTCTCAGTTACTGGGGTATGAGGAGAAGGTTGAACTTGATGGACTTGTGTCTTTATTCAACCTAATTTACTATGTTACTATGTAGATAACATCTGCATTACAGACTCTGTTGAACTGAACTGCACACCTTGACAGTCCTGTCGGACAACCGGTGCCCCCCCCCGCGCTGCTAACCCAGCACCGGCAGTGTAAGACGCCCCTGATGCAGGCATGATCAGGGGTTTTTCCAGTCGAGCTCCACTTCCTGAGTGGTATGGGGGAGACCCAGCACTGGTCGTGGTTTCTAAACCAGGTTGGCACGTATATGGAAATGGTACCGCAAGCGTTCCCCAATGAGCACAGTAAGATTGGATTACTGATCTCACTTCTGTCTGGCAAGGCCTTGGCGTAGGCCAATCCACTTTGGGAGAACGATAAACTCATCATTAACGATTTTGTTGGGTTTGTGGCCGCATTTAAACAAGTGTTTGACATACCTGCCCGCTCTACCTCTGCTGCTAAACAGTTAATGTCTATCCACCAGGGCAGTCGTACGGTGGCCGAATATGCGATTGAGTTTTGCCCATTGGCAGCGAAGGTGGGCTGGAATAATGAGGCACTTGTAGCCACCTTCTCACAGGGGCTAAATGACATCATCAAAGATGAGATTGCGGCCAGGGAGTTGCCTTTGGATTTAGACGATTTGATATTGTTTATTATCTTGATTGATACTTGTATCAGAGAGAGGCCGTCATTTAAGGAGCGTCTGCGGAGGCCTTCTGTATGATTGGCACCGACGGTTAATTGGCCACCCATTCCTCCCTCACCTCCCATGCCTCCTGGTTCTGACTTGGGAGGGGAGGAGCCTATGCAGTTGGAATTCACCCAGCTGTTGGCACAGGAGAGAGCATTCCGCAGAAGGGAAGGGCTGTGTCTATATTGGGGTAAATCCGGACATTTGTTGCGCACTTGTCCCGTACGTCCGGGAAACAGGCGCACCTAGAGTCATGTAGGGGACAAACTCTAGGTGGAGTCTCACAGTCCCCAGGAGATTTCCAAGAGAAACCCACTCTGGAGGTCATCCTTTCTTGGGCCAATTCCTCCATAATGACCCTGGCCCTAATTGATTCTGGAGTAGCAGGGTACTTCATTGATGCAGGTTTTGTGGAGAAACATGCCATTCCTGTATTGCCACTGGCATCTCCATTGACGATAGAGGCAATCGACAGCAGGCCATTAAACCTCCTCAGGTGACTCATGAGACCATTGCTGTAACCCTGTTGGTGGGAGCCCTACATCATATGACACTCCAGTTTCAGGTCATAAACTCCCCACATCATGCGGTCATTCTGGGGTTTCCGTAGCTCCAAAAACATAACCCCAGGGTGGACTGGCACAGTTGCGACATTTTGTCTTGGTCTCCACGTTGTACAGAGTCATGCTTGACTCGTCCTATCAGAATTTTGGGCTTGTCTTCTTCCTCCTCCACCTCTTCCTCCACCTTGCCTAGGAGCATCAATCCTTCCATGAGGCTTTCAACAAGGTGCAGGCCACGATCCTTCCCCCTCATAGGGCGTATGACTGTGCGATTGAATTGGTGCCAGGGGCAATTCCTCCTAAGGGTCGTGTGTACCACCTTTCCACGGCTGGAAACCAGGCCATGGAAGACTATGTGGCGGACGCTGTCTCAAGAGGGATTATTAGGAAATCCACCTCCCCGGCAGGAGCAGAGTTCTTCTTTGTAAAGAAGAAGGATGGCGAATTAAGACCATGTATTGATTTCTGTGGGCTCAATAAAATTATGATTAAAAATGCATACCCCATTCCCCTGATAACAGAGTTATTTGACTGGTTGCGAGGATCAACGGTCTTTACTAAGCTAGACCTACAGTCTGCATATAACCTGGTGCGTATCAGAGAGAACGATGAATGGAAGACAGCATTCAACACCAGGAGTGGGCATTACAAATATCTGGTAATGCCCTTCAGTCTGTGCAATGCTCCCACTGTCTTCCAGGAGTTCATTAATGATGTGTTGCAGGATCTTTTGATGAGTTGTGTGGTCGTCTACCTGGATGACATTCTCATCCATTCCACAAATATTGAGCAACACCATACAGATGTTGCAAAACTGTTGTCACTCTTAAGGGCCAATCATCTATTCTGCAAGTTGGAGAAATGTGAATTTCACCAGTCCCAGGTGAACTTCCTGGGGTATGTGATTTCCTCTTCTGGGTTGGCTATGGACCCTGGGAAACTGTCAGCAGTACTCCAATTGCCCCTTCCTATGGGACTCAAGGCAATCCAACGATTCCTGGGCTTTGCCAATTATTATCGAAAATTCATAAGACACTTTTCAACTATTGTCAAACCTCTTACGGATATGACGCTGTCACGGTTTGTTATGACTCTCAGACACAGAGTTAGGTAAAAACACAACTTTATTGAAAAGTTAAAGAAAACCCTATTGGGTAGCATACACATACAATATATAGAGAGCGATTTATGTAGTAGCATAATACTGATACATGGAATGAGATACAGGCTCTACCGGCTCTGCCAATACCGGGTAAGGCAACCATAGTTGGCACAAGATGGTAACAGGTTCTACCGGCCTTACCAATATACCGGGTAGGGCAGCCTGGAGGCTAGTGCAATGAAGAGGCTCTACCGGCCTTGCCAATATACCGGGCAAGGCAGCCAAGAAACTGAGACTGCGAGTAATGAGGCTTTACCGGCCTTGCCAATATGCCGGGCAAGGCAGCCAAGAAACTGAGACTGCGAGTAATGAGGCTTTACCGGCCTTGCCAATACCGAGTAAGGCAACCCAAGGAGGAATGGAAACGATCAGGTTCTACCGGCCTTACCAATACCGGGAAAGGCAGCTTAGACTGGTGACAATGGTGGCAGCACAGGTGGCCGAGGTAACTAGCTAGGTGGAGACACCAGTCACCTAAGATGACAAGCAAGGCCCACTGGATATACAGAACGGAGTAGACTACCAGCCACACATGAATGGAACAAATACCAGCAGCGTACCACAGTCACAACCGGTACTGTGAGATTGAGCAATTAGCTACCGGTATAAACAGGGAGCGAACCAGTACCCGTGTACTGGAGTAAACCTTCAATCTGTCAGGCTGTCTAGGGCTGAACAGCCTCCGATAAGTGGAGCGAACCAGTACCCGCGTACTGGAGTAAGCAGTGACTCTACCGGTGCAAGAGCAGCCGGTTACAGTGGAGCAAACCAGTACCCGCGTACCAGAATAATCAAAGACTCTACCGGTGCAACAGCAGCCGGTTACAGTGGAGCGAATCAGTACCCGCGTACCGGAATAACCAATGACTCTACCGGTGCATCAGCAGCCGGTTACAGTGGAGCGAACCAGTACCCACGTACTGGAATAACCAATGACTCTACCGGTGCAACAGCAGCCGGTTACAGTGGAGCGGACCAGTACCCGCGTACTGGAGTAAACAATGACTCTACCGGTGCATCAGCAGCCGGTTACAGTGGAGCGAACCAGTACCCGTGTACTGGAGTAAGCAGTGACTCTACCGGTGCATCAGCAGCCGGTTACAGTGGAGCGAACCAGTACCCGCGTACTGGAGGAAGCAGTGACTTTACCGGTGCATCAGCAGCCAGTTACAGTGGAGCGAACCAGTACCCGCTTACTGGGAAACCAACAAGTGAATGAAAATGTCGCCCAGTCCACAGGATGAGACAGACACCCGGTAGATGATACAGCAGGAACCCAGCCGAGGATGCAGAGGTACAGCTCTGCAGACAGGCAACCGGATCTGGAACGGTAGCAGGAAACAGCAACAGGTACAGCAACTCCAACAGGTTCAGGAACGGATGCAGGAACCAGGCGACTAGGAAGCAGGAACTGGATGACCACAGGCAAGCAGGAACAGCGACAAAGCCCAGGAAGCTCAGGAACTCAGTGCAGGTACAAACAGCATAGAGACAACACGAAAGGGCAACGAAAGGGTGCCCAAGCTCAGTCTAAATAGGCAATGCAGGGTGGGCTGAAGGCAAGCAGCCAATGGAGAGCCCCCTACAGGTAACTGACATGTAAAGGCAGCAATCACGGGCACCGTGATAGTACCCCCCTCTCAAAGACCCCCTCTCCTAGAAGTGGGTCTCGGTTTCTGAGGGTACTTGGAATGGAAAATTCGCAGTAATTTGGGAGCATGAAGATCCTTACTATCTACCCATGATCTTTCTTCAGGGCCATAACCCTTCCAATGCACCAAATACTGCACTTTTCCTCTAAGTCTGCGGGAATCAATGACACTCTGAACTTCATACTCCTCCTGACCTTCAACCTCTATAGGACCTGGCACCACAGGGTTGGTAGTATAATGGTTGCAAACCAGAGGTTTGAGGAGAGAGACATGGAACACATTATGAATACGCATGGACGCAGGAATGTCCAAAGCATACGAGACAGGGTTAATCTTGCGAATCACCCTATAAGGACCAATAAATCGCGGTGCCAATTTATTAGACTGGACTTGAAGTTCAAGGTTTCTGGAGGAAAGCCATACTCTGTCCCCAACCTGAAAGGAAACCGCTGGCAATCGTCTGCGATTAGCATGGCGCTGATGGCGCTGGAAGGACTGACCAAGTGCCCTCTGAACCTGTGCCCATGTGGAGCGAAGCTGCTTGATATGCTCATCCAGAGCTGGAATCTGCTGTGACTGAAATGAATCTGGGAGCAAACAAGGCTGGAACCCATAATTAATCAGAAACGGGGAGGTCCCGGATGAAGAGTTAACTGCACAGTTCCTGGCGAACTCTGCCCAGGGCAACAGGCCGGCCCAGTTATCATGATGGTCAGTAATAAAACAGCTCAAGAACTGCTCCAATCCCTGATTGGCACGCTCACTGGCCCCATTGGCCTGGGGATGGTAGGCAGAGGAAAAGGACAGTTGTATGCCCATCTGTTTGCAAAATGCCCTCCAAAATCTGGATACAAACTGGCTCTGCCGGTCGGACACCAGCACTCTGGGTACTCCATGCAACCGAAATAATTATCTAGCGAAAACCACCGCTAAATCTTTATCAGAGGGAAGGCCACGGAGGGACTCTCCAAAAAGACTGCACAAATTCCTTGAAACTCTTTGTGCAAGGCTTTGCACTTTCCCAGGGATTGGCCCATGCCAGGGCTCTACCAGTCAGGAGGGATATCATAAACCCAACTTTGCTGCTGTCACTGGGAAAGGAATGCGCAGTCAATTCCATAAATATTTCAAGTTGGTTGATAAACCCTCTGCAGAGGTTCTGATCACCATCATATCTGAGTGGCAACAGGGCCGTAGCGGTTAACCCCTTAACTGCAGCCCCTGAGGGCATGGTATGGTTCTCCGGTGTCTGACCTGGGGAGACCACCGGACTCGGAACAGACTTATCTGAGAGTACAGTGCGTTCAAGAATAGTTTGGATCGCTACCGCTAGCTGATCCAGACGTTGCTCATGTACATCCATCCTCCAATGGATGTTCTGTGTATTACCATCGCTCTTACTATCTGAGGTCATGGCCCTTTCGTACTGTCACGGTTTGTTATGACTCTCAGACACAGAGTTAGGTAAAAACACAACTTTATTGAAAAGTTAAAGAAAACCCTATTGGGTAGCATACGCATACAATATATATAGAGCGATTTACATAGTAGCATAGTACTGATACATGGAATGAGATACAGGCTCTACCGGCCCTGCCAATACCGGGTAAGGCAACCTTAGTTGGCACAAGATGGTAACAGGTTCTACCGGCCTTACCAATATACCGGGCAGGGCAGCCTGGAAGCTAGTGCAATGAAGAAGAGGCTCTACCGGCCTTGCCAATATACCGGGCAAGGCAGCCAAGAAACTGAGACTGCAAGTAATGAGGCTTTACCGGCCTTGCCAATATACCGGGCAAGGCAGCCAAGAAACTGAGACTGCGAGTAATGAGGCTTTACCGGCCTTGCCAATACCGAGTAAGGCAATCCAAGGAGGAATGGAAACGATCAGGTTCTACCAGCCTTACCAATACCGGGCAAGGCAGCCTAGACTGCTGACAATGGTGGCAGCACAGGTGGCCGAGGTGACTAGCTAGGTGGAGACACCAGTCACCTAAGATGACAAGCAAGGCCCACTGGATATACAGAACGGAGTAGACTACCAGCCACACATGAATGGAACAAATACCAGCAGCGTACCACAGTCACAACCGGTACTGTTAGATTGAGCAATTAGCTACCGGTATAAACAGGGAGCGAGCCAGTACCCGTGTACTGGAGTAAACCTTCAATCTGTCAGGCTGTCTAGGACTGAACAGCCTCCGATAAGTGGAGCGAACCAGTACCCACGTACTGGAGTAAGCAGTGACTCTACCGGTGCAACAGCAGCCGGTTACAGTGGAGCGAACCACTACCCGCGTACCGGAATAATCAAAGACTCTACCGGTGCAACAGCAGCCGGTTACAGTGGAGCGAACCAGTACCCGTGTACTGAAATAACCAATGACTCTACCGGTGCAACAGCAGCTGGTTACAGTGGAGCGAACCAGTACCCATGTACCGGAATAACCAACGAATCTACCGGTGCAACAGGAGCCGGTTACAGTGGAGCGAACCAGTACCCGCATACTGGAGTAAACAATGACTCTACCGGTGCATCAGCAGCCGGTTACAGTGGCGAGAACCAGTACCCGCGTACTGGGAAACCAACAAGTGAATGAAAATGTTGCCCAGTCCACAGGATGAGACAGACACCCGGTAGATGATACAGCAGGAACCCAGCCGAGGATGAAGAGGTACAGCTCTGCAGACGGTCAGCCGGATCTGGAACGGTAGCAGGAAACAGCAACAGGTACAGCAACTCCAACCGGATCAGGAACGGATGCAGGAACCAGGCGACTAGGAAGCAGGAACTGGATGACCACAGGCAAGCAGGAACAGCGACAAGGCCCAGGAAGCTCAGGAACTCAATGCAGGTACAAACAGCATAGAGACAACATGAAAGGGCAACCAAAGGGTGCCCAAGCTCAGTCTAAATAGGCAATGCAGGGCGGGCTGAAGGAAAGCAGCCAATGGAGAGCCCCCTACAGGTAACTGACATGTAAAGGCAGCAATCACGGGCACCGTGATAGACGCACAAGGGTGATAATACCTCTGAATGGTCTCCTGGTGCTCTCCAAGCCTTTGAAACCCTCAAGGCAGCTTTTGCTGCAGCTCCGCTTCTGAGACATCCTAATCTGAAATTGTTGTTTACTTTGGAGGTTGACGCGTCTGAGACGGGAGTAGGCGCCCTCCTGTCTGAGCAGTCATCTCCAGATGAGCCGTTACTGCCTTGTGGGTTCTTTACACATAAACTCTCTAAGCCAGAGACCATGTATGACGTTGGAGATTGTGAATTGTTTTGAATGGTGACACTTACTTGAGGGCACTTCCATTCTAATTTTGATCCTTATTGATCATAAAAATCTGATGTACCGTTCTGAGGCAAAACGCTTGTCCCCACGACAGGCTCGATGGGCATTATTCTTGTCGCGCTTTAATTTTGTGGTATCTTATCTGCCTGTTACAAATAACATTAGGGCTGACCCCCTGTCCCATCAGTTTGGGCCCTTGTCCAAAGAGGATGGCGATCCTACTCCTGTGATTTCACCGGATCATATTCTGGCAACCATTCGCACCAGTATTACTTCCCCTCTGGGGTCTGAGATATCTGCGACTCAGGGGATGGCCCCGGCCAAGAAACCGCAAGGGAGATTCTTTGTACCCGAAACCTTAAGGACCAAACTATTGGAGACCTACCACTCCTCTAAAGCAGCTGGGCACATTGGTAGAGATCAATTGTTTTGGTCCATATCACGATTATTCTGGTGGCCCAGTATCTGTAAAGATGTATCTGCCTTTGTAGCAGCATGTCAAACCTGTGCTATAACTAAGACTCCTCTGCACCTTCCAGTGGGTCTCCTGCTTCCAGTACCTAATGGGGAGCATCCTTGGTCTCACATCTCAATTGATTTTATGGCGAAGTTACCATCATCTGACAGATTCACTGTCATAGTAATGATTGTGGACCGGTTTTCTAAAATGGCTCATTTTGTACCACTTAAAGAATTACCAACTGCCCAGCAATTGGCTAAGATCTTCGCCAAGGAGGTGTTTCGGCTCTATGGGGTACCTAAAGTGATTGTATCAGATCGGGGAAGCCAGTTTGTGTCTCGATTTTGGAGGTCTTTCTGTGTGCAATTGGGCATCCAGCTCTCTTTCCCCTCCGCCTATCATCCACAATCTAATGGTGAGGCAGAGAGATCGAACCAGGCCTTGGAACAGTTCCTACGCTGTTATATCTCAGACCATCACGATGACTGGGTGAGCCTGTTACCGTGGGCGGAGTTTGCCCTGAATTGTGCCATGAACTCTTCTACTCAGAATTCCCCGTTTATGATTAACTATGGCTTCCAGCCTTCAGTACTTCCTGAGTTATTTGAGGGACAAAATATTCCAGCTCTGGAGGAGCATTTAAGGGAACTCCGCTCCACATGGGTACGGGTACAAAGAACCCTGCAACAGTCCAACCAACAGCAAAAAAGACAGGCAGATCGTAGACGGTTACCAGCACCAGTATTTCAGGTGGGGGAGGGAGTCTGGGTGTCCACATGAAACCTGAACCTACAAGTACCTTGTAGAAAACTGGCCCCCCGGTTTGTGGGTCCTTTCCGTGTTCTGTGTAAAATCAATCCTGTCGCCTACGCCCTAGAACTGCCAGCCAATATGCGCATTCATAATGTATTCCACGTATCATTACTAAAACCCTTGGTCTACAACCGGTATACTTCTGCTCTTGTACGTTCGGCTCCCGTGAGAGTTGCAGATCACAAGGAAAATGAAGTACAGAGCATTCTCGATTCTCGTAGGGTACGTGGTCGATTACAGTATTTTGTACATTGTAAAGGGTATGGATCTGAGGAGCATTCCTGGGTTTCATCTACTGATATGCATGCTCCCACACTCATACGAAGGTTTCATTTACGTTTTCCATCTAAGCCTCGACCGCTTCCGCGGGTGGGGCTTTAAGGGGGAGGTACTGTAAGCGTTCATGCTTACCTTTACTAGGGAGCCGGCTACCGCAGTGCTCCGTTCTGCAGCTGGTCCCCTTGTTTCCTCTGGTCGGTGAGTGTGGCTCCTGCCGCATCGCTTTGGCTCCCTCTGCTGGCCGGCAGAGTCAGGAGCACGTCACTGGGATTCCATAGTGACGTAATGCCGGCTCTTAAAGGAACAGTACTCTGTGCTCCGCCTTAAAGGGGTAGAGCTAAGAATATTTAAACTGCCTGGACACTAACTCACTTGCCCTTACGTGGTGTTCCAGTGCAGTTGATTGAGCTCTCTGGTTTGTCTGACTACCCGATCTGGTGCTGAACTGTGGCTCCGTCTGACTATCCACCTTGTGTATGTCCCTTGGCTTGTCCCATAACCATTCTGGTGCAGACCTGGGGCTCTGGCTGACTAACCACTCCGCATATGACCTGGCTTGTCTAACTACCCACTCTGGTGTTGACCTGGGGCTCTGTCCACTGCATATATCCAGCATACCAACGCTTCAGTGGATATCCTATCTGGTGTGACCCTGTGGCTCTGGCTGACTACCCGCTCTGTGTATGGCCTGGCTCATCCAACTACCCATTCCTTGCTACCGGGATTGTCTGGTGATCCCCTAGGTACGGACCTAAGCTCAGACATTCCTTACTACTGCTACCTAGCGATTGTCTGATTCCCCTACAGGTGCGGACCTGGGGTTCAGTCCGTTATCCTTCCTGAGTGTCTTTCGCTATAGTCTGGTAGCCTCCAGGTGCGGACCTGTGGCTCTGCAGATTACACATACGTTACAATTACTGGGCCATAAAGATTGAACTCCTTACAGAGGTATTCTCCTGCTCTTTAGAGGAGGCGCTAGCGCCGTGAATTACATACTCCTCTGGTTGCAGTCTACTGCTGAGACGTGCCTGACTGTTTTATTATTTGTGTGCAATAAAGTGACTGTTACCTATAAGTACCTGTCCTGTATTCATTTGTACAAACTGTTACAACGTTCCAAATATATCCCAAAAGCCTAAATAGCTGAACAACACATATGTGTTAGTGTCAGCCACCTGTCTTGTAAGTGTATTACTTTTGGTGAAGGCAGGTGTTCATTCTGGTAACATTAATACATTTGGAACTTGGCTATACTATGTTGGATTATTCTCCCAGTGTTTTATATTGACTCAAGGCTGTAACTGTATCAGGATCACTTGACTAACTTATTTTGGATGGTGTATATCTTATTACACGCACAGAGTATATGGCTACTTAAGATACTTATGTCAGCACTAGTGTTGAGCGAGCACCACGATGCTCGGGTGCTCGGGTGCTCTGACCGAGCACCCCCTGAGGCTCGAGTGCTCGGCCGAGCACCCGAGCCCCATTGGAATGAATGGGGCAACACCAGGCACCCCCTGCTCTGATGAGGGGAGGGTGCCTGGTCAATGCCCCCTTCATCTCCGCTATGCCCCCTTCATCTCAGAATGCCCCCTTCAGCTCCGCAATGTCCCCCTTCAGCTCCGCTATGCCCCTCTTCCACAATGTGCCCCTTCATCTCCGCTATGCCCCTCTTCCACAATGTGCCCCTTCATCTCCGCTATGCCCCTCTTCCACAATGTCCCCCTTCATCTCCTCTATGCCATAGAGGAGATGAAGGGGGACATTGTGGAAGAGGGGCATAGCGGAGATGAAGGGGCACATTGTGGAAGAGGGGCATAGCGGAGATGAAGGGGCACATTGTGGAAGACGGGCATAGCGGAGATGAAGGGGGACATTGTGGAAGAGGGGCATAGAGTCTATGCCCCTCTTCCACAATGTCCCCCTTCATCTCCGCAATGCCCCCTTCATCTCCGCAATGCCCCCGTACCTCCAGTCCCTGGTGGTCCAGCGGAGCTTCTTCGGATCTGTGCCTCTTCCGGCACAGATCCCCGCCACCCGAACATGTCGGGCGAGCACATGGCGGTACTCGACGAGTACCGCCATGTGCCGAGCAGAGCGATGCTCGAGCCGATCCGAGCATCGGCCGAGCACGCTCGCTCATCACTAGTCAGCACTTGTTTGACATCCCACCATATAGTTTGTCCTCCCCATTTATGGGAACCAATTTATACTAATTATTGGTTACTAATATCTATAATATTATCACATAGATGTTGACATCTAGCATTGTTTTTTTTGTGATTTATTTTTATTACAACGTTGTTTTTACTTTATATGGAGGAGGGAAGGAGGGGATTCATTTTTCAAACCTGCATATAAGATGTAAACAAAAATTCCCAGTGACTGGAATGGAGATTTCAAACGCTTGAATTCTAAAGAGGTCCCCAACACCCTTTCATACCTCCCAAGTGTCCCTCTTTGAATCCATCTTTCCTCCACTGACCTTCCTCTTTTTAAGAGATCAGATTGTATTATGTATATGTATATCACATTGATCCACAGCAATAAAGCTCACATTAATATTTGTTTAAATGTCAGGGTATGTGTTTATAATTTAGCCTGTTTAAATAAGATACTTTGGTCTTTCTCTAAGTCAGATATTTTATCACACACGCACATGGGTGTCAGTAGGTTATGAAATAGTTTCAGTAGTGCCCCCGCCCCCACAGAAACACCCCCTAATACAAAAGTGTTCCTCTTTGGCCGTTTGAAATGTTGGGAGGTATGGCACTGCATTCAGGTAAAAAGCTTTATTTTAAAATTTAAGTACTATCAAGTGTGTAGTTTGGGTTGCCAATATGGGGGTTTGCCATCTTATATGATGATGAACCAACAAACTACACTGCGTTGTTGTAGTGTGTGTTTTCACTGCTGTGTAACCTTTGCTACCAGACTGGTGAGCAATGATTTGGGCCATATTTTCAAAATAAAGTGGAGCAAATCAAATGTGCCATAGGAGACCAATAAAAAATATCCACATTCGCATTGATTTAAATAAGCTTTTTACCCCTTGAATGCTAGAGGGGTTACCAATGCCTTATTTCTTGCATTCAAGCTGTTAAAGGGATACTAATACTTTAAATGTAAAAAAAAATGTTGTAGGGTTTATCCCCCTGAATAAAACAAGGGTACTCCCACTGCAGAAGGGTGGTTTATTCAAAAGTTATTACAGCTCAAAGTTGAATTGTTTAGATGCAATATCACAGTGTCCTGAAATTCTACAGTGGCGCTGTTGCTACACCATCCTATGGACAGCTCTGGTTCCAGGACTTTGAGCTGTAATAACTTTTTAATAAAACACCTTTCAGCAGTAGGAGTACCCTTGTTTTACTCAGGGGGATAAGCCCTACAACATATTTTTTTACATTTTAAGTATTACTTTCCCTTTAAAAGCCACATTGAAATCATAATGTTTATCACTTGCCAGTAATACAGTTTGTTTGCCACAGAACTACTGCTCTTCTTATTATTTTGAAAAGACAGCCCTTTCAGTTGCTTTGAGCAATTTACATGAAACATCTGACAAAAATACACATTACATAATAACAAACCATAGAATTCTACATACCCTCTGGCATTTCAAAGATCTCTTTGATTGCAGAGCTGATCTGGCATGCTGCATCTTGAATGCTCTATGGTACGTTCAGCACAGAATTGTAGCATTCAGGTGCACTTATAGGGAATAATCGCCCATATGAACTGCACTATAGCAATTAGTGGTTCAATATCCTGCATTTTTTTGCATAGTGCAGAGATAAAGGAGGATGTATCAAAATGATGTAAGGCAAATACAATAATGGGTTCATTGTTCTATTTTCTTTACATTAGTGGTCCTCAATATTTTTTGTTCAGGGTACCCTGTACACTCAATCTATTTTCCAGGGCACCACCAAATATTTTATATGTGCCACCATGTTTCGTCGCTTGCACATGTCTTTCCCTTCGGTCCGTTTCTTCCACCTTTCCTCTATGTTTGCTTGTGGCAGCTTTCTCTTTCCCAGCAGCACTTGTAGCTGGCGAGCCTCCGTTCTTCTCGGCCCCATATTGGCTGACCAGGATCTTGTCAGTTGTCTTGGTTTTGTTGTACCCCTGCCAGTGAGCCATGCCACTGACTGTCCTCCCTTTCGGGAAGCCTCTACTGTGCATGACTGCATCGGACAAACATACATCTGGCCTTTTATTATATAGGATATCCTTCTTTAATATTAAGCTCCATGTAGACCAGTTCAATGTGAATTTCTAATATAAAGTCTTCTTATATGAAGAAAAAGTATTTTATTATATTAGTTAACTAGCAATGTGGGACGGCGCTGCCCGTCAGGCTATATAGGGAATTAATGCACACATACGGATGCAAGACACACACACACAGAGACACACATGCAAATGCACACGCATGCACTGAGATTCATAAAGAGCGACACAGTCATACGCACATACAAGCAATGCACAACATGCAGACACATGGAGTGTGATACAGACATGCAACACACACAGTGAGAAACACACAGGCATACACAGAGACACACACACACACAGAAGTGAGTCATAAGGGGGGACTTATGTGTCATTGTAATGAGTTAGTGTTTGTACTTATGCCTCCACTGTGGCACTCATTCATATAGTTGAAATACATGTGGTGATTGCACATACTATGGTGGAAGGTGGATTGTGCTGGCTTCTGGGATGTGAGTGAGTGTGAGTAAGTGTGTGTGAGTGGCATTCATTCATATAGTTGAAATGCATGTGGTGATTGCACATACTATGGTGGAAGGTGGATCGTGCTGGCTCCCGGGGTGTGAGTGAGTGTGAGTGAGTGCATGTGTGTGACATTCATTCATGAAGTTGAAATGCATGTGGTAATTGCACATACTATGGTGGAAGGTGGATCGTACTGGCTCCCGGGTTGTGAGTGTGTGTGAGTGAGTGGCATTCATTCATGTAGTTGAAATGCATGTGGTAATTCCACATACTATGGTGGAAGGTGGATCGTGTGTGTGAGTGATTGAGTGTGAGTGATTGAGTGTGATTGAGTGTGTGTGAGAGAGTGTGTGTGATTGAGTGTGTGTGAGTATGTGAGTGTGTGTGATTGAATGTGAGAGTGAGTGAGAGAGTGTGTGTGAGAGAGTGAGAGTGTGAGTGAGAGAGAGTGTGTGTGATTGAGTGTGTGTGAGTGAGCATCTCTCTCCCTTTAAGGAGAAAGGGAGGGAATCAGGAAGCAGGAAGTGGAGGAGTGACAGTTGAAAACAGACAGTGAGGTTGACTGAAGAGATGAAAAGAGTTAAATGAAAGAGTTGCTATTAAGTTTATCCCTGAGTTTGTATTTTATGGAAACATTACACCCTCATACTGAAACAGAGTGTATGGAGGGTTACAATTATCTGTGGGAGGTGAAACAGTGTGTTTGTGGGGTCATGATCCTGAGTGAGAGTGTGTGTGGACCAGTAGAAGTTATTGATATCCCCTACTGCAGGAGCGAGTGGCAGCTATATTTTTTTTGTCAGTTGGATAGTGGTGGGCGGGCTGGAGGGGGCGGGCCAACTCTCTGTATGATAAACATGCCCCCATTGAATCACCCAATGGGAGCAGTAATGACCCCATTGAATTACCCAATGGGAGTTGTGTCGCCTAATGAGACATAAATTATGTAATGAGGCATTCTGTGCAATGTGTGCGTGTTATGTTCTGTGTGTGAGGAGCCATAAATTATGCAATTATTATTTTATATATATAGATTAACTATAACCAAAGTCACAAAAATCTAATTATTAATAATTGTAGCGTATATGTTCATCTTCATTATTGATTTAAAATGAAACTTTATTAGTGTTTACTTTAAAACACCCGGGTTACCCTATAGAATTGGTAATCCGGATTAAAAACGCATTTACCCCCTTTGTTAGTTAATTTTATGTCAAACATCTTGTTGATACTTAGAATCTGAAAGATTAAATGTAGCTCAATTTATCACACCTCACTGGGGGATATGGAGTTAATACATATAAGATGATCAAAATGTAACCCCTGTGTGAATGTTTAATCTCAATATATCACACTTGTTGAGGTATGTGATCTTAACCGAAGCCATGCTATTACTCTACTATTTGCTTGACTATGTGTTACTCCTTCTTATGAGGTCAGCTATTGACGGGTTACAAACTATGTTGTTTCTGTTTGCACCAGTACTTTTTCATGCAAGGTATATCCGGCGCCATTATGTTGTATCAACTATTAGCGGGATATCTCTTATCTTTGTTTGTGCCAACAGAGGTAGTATATCTACCTATTAACCCTTACTCTGCCAAACCTTTAGGAGTTAGTAGTAGTCAGCAATGGGAGTTCTCTTGTTTTACTCAGGGGAATAAACTCTACAAAATATATATATTTTTACATATTAAGTATTACTATCCCTTTAAGATCTCATACCTCAACAAGTATGATATATCAAGATTAAACATTCACACATGGGTTACATTTTGATCTTCTTAAACAAATTAACCGTTCTCCAGTGAGATGTGATAAATTGAGCTACATTTAACTCACGTAGTGATAAGTCAAGATATATCAGGAAGGTCTTGTTAAATGATTAATAACTCAATATTCACAATTACTGTAAAATCTCACATATAATACTACAATTTTGCCCCTTTTCACCTTATGTGAAGTGGCGGGGGTGCATATTATACAAGACGGGAGGACATCCAGGAAGACACAGCAGACAGACAGTCTGATACTTGGGACAGGAGGGAAGGGGAGAGGTCTGGGAAGTAAAGATAGATTTGAGTATCATCAGCATAGAGATGATGGTGAAACACAAAGGAATTTATTAGTTTGCCAAGGGACGCGGTGTAAACTGAGAAGAGCAAGGGTCCCAGGACTGATCCTTGAGGCACTCCGACAGACAGTGGTAGGGGTGGGGAAGTGGAGCCAGACTAGGAAACACTGTAAGAATGGGTGCAGAAATAGAGCAAGAGAGTGAAGTGTCACAGAGACCTAGGGCTCGATTTAAAGGCAACTGTTAAACCAGCCGCTAAGTGAAAAAGGCACATCGCTCGCAAATAATACATGAGTTACGGCAGATTCAATAGGTACTCTACAAGAATAGCTATCGAGCGTAGGCACACAAAAAACACGTAACACAAAAGCCGTTGTCGCTCATGTTAATGCACAACGGGCGGCCAAATCACACGATAACTGCGCTCAAAACAACATCTAACATAATGGCTGCCGTTGTCAAGCAACCATGATTGATGCCAAAACAAATTCAAACACACAGCCTATCACAAAGCCCCAATGTATTAAATAACTTCAAATACACCTATATATACCCAAAAATAACCGTCACACACTGTCTGTTATCGAGTTCTTCAGAGCTAGATATCAGGACCCAGGAGCGGAGGATAGCGATCAGAGAGAGGGAGAAAGGAGCAGTAATTGGAGGTAGAAGGAGATTTTGGAGTTTGGAGAGAGGTGCACTTACTAGACACATATTACACTTTTGCACATATTACATACACACATACAAACACAAACACATACACATACATACACATAGTCCTTTTTTTTCCATAATACCTTACACATTTTACTTTTTATTTTGACAGTGTGAATCTGGGAGTGAAAGTGTGTGACAGAGAGTGACTGGATCGAGTGTGTCTGTGAGGGCCTGTGGGAGTGCCTGGGTGTGACTGGGTGAGTGATGGCCAGGAGAGGAGGACAGGAGAGAGGGATGGGGAGAGTAGTGGAGGAGGCGGAAGCTCAGGAGGGGATCCCTCAGCAGAGCAGGGGTGGCAGAGGGAGATCTGCAGGGCGGAGGGGGACCCGGCCCACAAGAGCAGGCACACAAAGAAGAGGGACAGAACCTGCAGTGGGATGACGGGTAGTTGCTGGGGAGCACCCCACACAATCAGGGTCAGACCAGGCAGGGCACTCCGGCTCTGAGTCATCCCATGCCGGAGGTGACGAGGCCAGGATCAGAGACCCCAAGTATACAGAGGAGGAGAACACGGCTCTTGTGGAAGCTGTCCTGGAGAGGCAGAGTGTTCTCAACCCGACAGCGAAGGTCCCTGGCCTGTCAGCGAGGAGGAAGGTAGCCTGGAACCAGCCGGGTCAACGTGGTGGCTCCATGCAGGCGGGACGTGGAGTCCATCAAAAAGAGATGGGGCGACTGCCGGAGGGTCGTAAAGAACAAGCTCTCAGAGCTCGCCAAGCACGCCCGAGGCACTGGAGGTGGACCAGCAGTCCCTATCACCTTCTGCGGCTGGGAGGAGATGGTGCAGCAGAATATGTCCCCAACCCTGATCGAGGGGGTTGTTGGAGGAGCTGACACTGGGGATGAGAGGACCCTCCACACTACCGGTAAGTGCCACACTACATAACAACACACTACAGCAACCAACACCAGCTGCACACACAGTCACACCTCAACACATGCCCATCATTCATGCACACAACTGCACCAACACAGCACCCTGAGGGTTAAAAACAGGACACAACACAAGGACAAATATCAAGGTCCAACTTGGAACAAACCTGTCCAAGTCCTACTTCAACCCTCCTGTCGCTGTGCTCATCACACACAATACACAAACCATGCTGTTCAAAATGTCGACTGTCATAGATCATCACTGTTCACACACAATGTCACCCATGTCCCCACTGGGATGTCAGCACTTAACCCCTTGAGTGCTAGAGGGATCATCAATGCATCGATCAACAATGCTTTGGCAACCCCTCTGGGACTCAAAGGGTTAACCAGACAACAATCAAGTCAATAGGCCAACGATCACATGCTACACAGGGGACATTCACTAAGCGGTGACAAACACATGGTGGAGAGAAATTCACCCTTACACATCCTCATTTCACCAATACCAGTGTTAGCCTATGGAGAATATGCAATAACATGAATCAAGTTGCTAAGGTCCCATCGTATACACTCCATAGAAAACACTGGAAATGGGGAAATGAGATCACTGGAGAAGTCAGCATCATGTACACTCCATCATGTCGACAACACCGCTTACTGAATCACAAAAAGGATGGAGCAGGTCACACATCACAGTGGCACTGAGAATAACTGCTTGTATGTGCAACACACAGGCCTCAAACAATACCCCAGAATTAAAGGGGGAAAAAGTAGGCCTTGGTGTTGTGTCTGCAATCATTTACTCTAACTTCAAATGACATATCTCACATCTGATTCCCACATGGATCCTCAGGGGTGCTGATGCCATGGATGGATGGTACACCAGACACTGTTTGCAGGATACACATGGGAACCAAATATCACCCATTGTACCTTGGTCACCAACAGGCCATGAATGATAGATATCTCGGATTGAGTACGGTTGCCTCACTCAGAAGGATGGATGGGCTCATACTCGAAGAAAAACAGGCCTCAATCAGAGATATCCCTCACTACTGGCGTGATTGTTGCCCTTCAGGATTCAACTGGAACACACAACATGGACAGGATCCTGTCCAGTTCATCAATCTCTGATTGCCAGGGTGGTATCCCATGCCCTACAATGCAATGCATAGGATATGATCCTGACAACCAGAGAGTCACCTGTCAAGTAATGAAAAATTGTGAATTGGACGGGATCAGCTAAGAAGATAGGGTTGAATAACACTTGATTCCCACTGCACATCTGTTCAAACAAAGATATGCACACAAAGGAAAATGGTCAGATATGTACCTTTCAAAAGGCTCAAAATATGTCCCAACACGATGTGAACCCAGAGATCATCTCACTGCCTGTGATTGCCCTACTGGCCAGATATGTGCATCCATCAGAAACTAACTTACATTGATACCATCCAAATACACATACCTAGTATATCACACTCTACGTAGATGGGATATACGAGGTATGTTCATATCCATCATATCAATCCAATGTATATTTTGATGGGTGCACATATATAGCCAGTAAGGCAATCACACCTACTGAAATGATCTCTGGCTTCATATCTGGAAAGGATATATTCATATCCATATGAAAGGTACACATCCACATGCATATATGACCATTTCTCCTTGTATGTAACTGTAATGGCATAGCAATTGTTAATTTCACCAACATGTGGATCCATGTTAGTCCTATCCCTCCAACCCTCATGGTTAGACAGATATCGCTCTATTTGACAGCTGGAGATTTCAGTCATTAGACCACACGGAGGCTCTTCAGCAGAGTCTAAATTGCCCCATTCAGAGATGGATACATCTTTGAGATGGTCAACAAAGTGTGCCAGGTTTGCAAGCACACTCTGTTCACCATTCCAATGAAGTTTACATCTCTGAATGGGGCAATTTAGGCTCTGCTGAAGAGCCTCAGTGTGGTGAAATGACTGTCAAACATGTCAAAATGACTGTCAAATAGAGCAATATCTGTCTAACCTTGTGGGTTGGAGGGATAGGACTAACATCGATCCACATCTATCTCTTACAATGCCTACAATATTACATCATGGTGAAATTAACCATTGCTATTCCGTTAAAGGGATAGTAATACCTAACATGTGAAAAGAAAAATATATTGCAGGGTTCATCCCCCGAGCAAAACAAGGGTATTCCCACTGCTGAAAGGTGTTTCATTCAAAATGTAGCACAGCTCATAGTTGACTACTCCAGGGGTAATATCACAGTGGCCTGGAACTCTACAATGGCGATGTTGCTAGACCATCCTATGGACAGCTTACGTCCAGACGCAATAAATTCTTATAGGATAATGTAGCAACAGTGCCAATGTACAACTTCAGGCCACTGGGATATAGCACCAAAGCAATTCTATTCTGAGCTGGGAGACTTTTTGAACAAAAACCCCCTCCAGCAGTGGGAGTACCCTTGTTTCACTCAGGGTGATAAACCACAAAACATATATTTCCCTTTCTGCATTTCATGTATTAGTATCCCATTAATCCCATCATGGCTACGTTTACTAATCACACAATCTCAATTCTCCACACAGCTTATGGGCCTCCATCGCAGCAGGAGCCCGTGGAGGAGCCGACCACACCACCCAGTGAGGAGGATACAGAGGAGGGGACTAGCCACTGGGAACCGTCTACAACTACCACACCTCCTCCCCAACTGGCTGCATCACCACTGCCTGCCTCTCAACTGGCTGCATCACCACTGCCTGCCTCTCAACTGCCTGCCTCTCAACTGCCTGCCCCTCAACTGCCTGCCCCTCAACTGCCTGCCCCACCACAGGATGCTCCACAGATGTACAGCGGCTGGATTCAGGGGGAGAGATGGATGCATCCCACTACCACCGGGAGCTATTACCCTCCAGCAGCAGCACCACCACCACCAGGGAGGCAATGGCTGCCCGGGAATGTGGCCACCAGCCAATATGGGCCATATTCCACCGAAATGGATCTACCCTCCTGGATGGCTCCCCAGCATGGCCCCAGGTATGATCCCAGGTGGGGGCCAAGCACCTACCACTGGCCAAGGTATGACCCTTGGCCACTTGACTAACAACACCTGGGCCTGATTGGGGAGCCCCAGCGCCCTCAGCCAAGGGACTTGTTCACCCCACCACCTCAACCAGCACAGACATCAGTGGGCAGCAGTGGGTCCCTTGATGTGGTGGGCACCCACACACCGTCTGTGCAAGCCACTCCACCAACAGAAACAGCAGTAGCAGCCACAGCACACCCAGTACCAGCAGAGGAGACAGCAGAGGCTGGGGAGATAGAGGCTGAGGAGACAGCTGAACCTGTGGAAGCAGAGGCTGAGGAGACAGCTGAAGCTGGGGAAACAGAGGCTGAGGAGACAGCTGAAGCTGGGGAAACAGAGGCTGAGGAGACAGCTGAAGCTGGGGAAACAGAGGCTGAGGAGACAGCTGAAGCTGGGGAAACAGAACATGTGTCACCGGCCACTCCCATCTCCAGCAGTCAACGCACCACAGATCTGGAGGCTGAGTGCATGGCCCTTCAAAGAGGACAGCTCCGGGCAACCCACGCCACCAACGACAACCTCACAAGGAACCGGAGGGAATCCCGGAGGAACACGAACAGGTTGGAGACCAGAATCCAAGCTCTGGAATCAGAGGTTGCCAGGGGGTACACACAACTCCACCAGATACATACGGGGATGATGGACATGTTTGCACAGGTGCTCGTGGAGTTGCGAGAGATTAATCGCAGGGAGAACCTGAGGATGGAGAGGGAGAACCTGCGTTCCACAGAGGGGTCCACTGCACCCACCACCCCTTCCAGTGTTACCCTAGAAGCCACACCTAGGGGACAAAGGGTGACACGGCAATCAGCCAGGGCATCCACCTCTGGCACCAAGTCTAAGGCCCCCCCCAAAAAAAAGAAAAAATGAAAGGCCCAACCTGTCATCTGCCCCCTCAATAAATGAAAATTGTGCTTTTGAATCCTGTCTGATCTGCTGTGTATTCACTTATAGATTGGGTGGCAGGGTTGTCTCCAATGCATTGCCAAACAATGCAGTGAACTCAACCCCTGCCTGGGGGAAATGTTTGTGTGATGTTACAACATGGGTTCACACACACCCACACCGTTGTCCAAATTCACCTGGCAACCCATCCCTGTAGCCATGTAACACGACAGTGTTACATGGCCATGATGTGTGTCAGATTTGATCAGAACATACCCCTTAGCACAACAACTGATGCAACACTGAACATTCGTCTGCATCAATTGTTGTGTTTGAGGGGAAAACCAAACAAACAGCTATGCGACTTAGCAGGGAAATAACAAGCATGAGAGATGGAACATGCATCAATATGGTCTTTAAATCAAAATTCTATTGTGCAGCTGACATACTGGGGAACACAATGTACACCCTAGGATCTCAATGTGTGTGTTACACATTGTGATCCTAGGGTGAGCATTGTGTTCTCCAGCAAGTCAGTTGCACAACAGGAGTTTGAATCACAGCCTAACTTACTGCATAACCCAATGATCTTCCTAAGATTTCATTGTGTAGCACGCACATTGGAACCTTAGGCTGAGCATTGGCTTATGTATTAAAGGGATAGTAAACCTTGAGAATAAGTTCATTCTATATTGTAGCCCTTAAAAAAACATGTAAAATGATATGTCTTATCTCCCAAACCATATATGTTTGGTAGATAAGACTTATATAATTGTTAATGTTTTTTAAAGGGCTACAATGTGAAATAAACTTATTTTCCAGGTTTACTATCCCTTTAAGTTGTGTTGTTGTTTAACTAAGGTTGTAACACACTTCACCAGTGATAACACTTGTCCACATGGTTGTTTTTGTTGATGTAGCCCATGTACTGAGATATGACAACCTACAGCAATCTCAGGACATTGATTATATTGAGCAACACACAAACCGTGGACATCACATCACAGTGGAAGTGTGTCCCCTGTATCACCAGCTAATCACTCACAACACACATCAGTGTATCACTGCCATCATGTCATTGCATGTATACATCACAAAGTCCACTCATGGTCAGGCAACTAGTGGACTCCTGTGATGTAAATCATGCCTTCCTTTGTATGAGGGATACTCTAGCCTTGGGTACGGTTCCACATTGACAGGTGTTTGATCCAACATTCATTCATACAGACACGGATTGAGTAGTGATGATTCTTGTGTATTTAGCCAATATGCATTAAACACTTGTATGAGCACAAAAAGGTACATCTGAACTAAATAGGAATACATTAGAAATGCTAGTGAACTGCTCATGTGTTGTCCACATAGTTTGGCATCTGTGTATGAGCAGTCTTACTGTACAGGTCTGATACCTGGATGTTAGTACACACATTAATTTGTGTCCATATGTGAATGTTCCAGTAGAGGTTGCTGTGAACATCAGGTCAAACATTGCATCACCAACACAATCACTTGAAACACCAAGGGGTGAGCTTCATGGAAGTGTTGTCCAGACTTCAGTCCAGTCATATGGAAACTCCTCTGTTCAAGGATGGATCGTGCTATGGATGCCTGTGGGACAAGAGGACAGGATTTGGAACATCACCCTCGAAGTGATCGTCATGCAACAGCTACAACATCATGATCCTCTTAATCTTTCCCGTTACATAAGTCTACACAAACCACTGCTTTGTAATGTGTTGTGTACTGGTCTATGAACCATCATGGGGGGAACTAAGGGGATGTTAACCATCCTTAGGGATATTTGCCCCTGACATGGTTACACACATCAACAAATATGTCCTAACAGCTTCCTGACAACAATATATTTGGGCTGCCACTGTCAGAGACAGGCCAAATATGTTTGGTTCATGGAGCTAGTAGGACATATTTGTTAATGTGTGTATTTCTTTCTGGGGCACATATCACTGCACACACACACACACAGGGCAGCATGGTGTCCATGGAGATGTGATCCACATTTCATGAGCTCCATGTTGTGTAACACACTATTACTGTCGATCCACCCCTCTGCTGCTTTCTTCGACTGTAGCAAGCTACTGGTCCCATGTCCCCACGAATGCCCCCTGAACCCCTTATATGACAGAGTGCTATCCGATGCATTGGCTTGGATGAGACTCCCTCGCTACAGGGGTACCATGGTTACTATGGGTCTGATCCTAGCAGAACACTTTAGTTGGTGCCTAGGGAGCTGTGGGATATGCTGAACAAGGTTAAAGTGTTGTACCTTGGTTTCCAGGGGGGCATGCATGATATCCTTGAGGTAGCAGTATCAACATGGACGACAGGTTGTCAGATGTATTCGGAATCTCTAGGCCCAATCTGACTGGTCCACGGAATAGTTGATGCTGGTGGTCCATACTGCAGCCAGTGTCAGGGCTGTGTCACTGATCCTGTGGGGTGAAACAGAACATGTGTGTTGTGGTGGGTGTGTATGCATGGATTGTGTGCATACATGTATTATACTCACAGCAGACGTGATCCCTGATCAATCTGTCCCTTGTCTGCATCCCTGTTGGGGTTTCCTCACACTCAACGATATCCACAGGGTCTTCAGGTCTGGGTGGGGGATGGACATCGTCGATGAGTCTGGTGTCCACCGCGATATTATGTAGGATGGCACATGCCACGATGATGTCGCAGACCTTGCCTGGTGCATACTGCAATGCTCCCCCGAGTGGTCCAGACATCGGAATCGGGACTTGAGGAGGCCAAAGGTCAGCTCAATGGCATTCCGTGTTCTGGCATGAGCCTGGTTATATCGTTCCTGGCCATCGTTTTGGGGATTGGCGACCGGGGTGAGGAGCCATGGCTTGCATCCATAGCCAGCATCACCTGTGGAAAGTGAGTGACATGGTGTGACAAGGAGCACATATTGTGTGAATAATGTTTTCTGTGGTGAACGTACTAGCACATGTGTATGTGGTGTCATTTGGTGCTGTTAACTCACCCAGAAGCCATCCGCCTGTATAGGTCCCATTTTCGAAATCCCTCTGCACAGATGAATTTCTGAGTATATGTGAATCGTGACAGCTCCCGGGAAATTTCGCACAGACATTCATGATGGCCAGGTTGCTGTCACACACCATCTGCACATTCATGGAGTGGAAGTTTTTGCGGTTCAGGAACATATGTCCCTGACGTGCTGGTGCTTTGATACGGACATGGGTGCAATCTATTGCACCCATGACCCTGGGCATGCCTCCCCTTGCATAGAAGCCCTGCTTCAGATGTGTCCACTCCATATCGGTGATTGGGAAATGTATGTAGGTACTGGCCTTGGCTTTGAGGGCTGGCAAGACCTGGGCCAGCACCCTGGAGAATGTGGCCTGGGACATGCCAGATGCGTAACCCTCTGTCGACTGAAAGGCGCCACTTGCCATGAAGTGTATGGCACACAGGAGTTTTTGAAGGCCAGTTAGAGCATGGTTATGGGTGCATATGGGATCCACCTGCTCCTTGATGACCTCATACAGGGCTATGATGCTGTGTGGCCTCAACCTGTAGCGATCAATAACCTCGTCATCGGTCATTCCAAAGAGAGTGACCTTTGGGCGGTATACCCTGGGCCTTGGTGGTCGTCTATGCATCCTGGGCTGCTGCAGGGGTCCCTGTGGCAGCTGGGGAGCATCCTGTTGCTGCAGCTGTGCATCTGCAGGCAGGTGTCCTCCGGGTGGGGATGGGCTCCTGTGTGGCTGCTGAGCCAGAGCCTCCTCACTTGCAACAGGTGGAGGCTGTTGATGAGGCGTGCTTGGAGGTTGCTGATGTTCCCCAGCTCTCTCCCTTGTACGCCTTCTCCGCAGCCTTCGCAACAATATGTAACCCAACATACTGTTTGCTCTCTCTATCTGTCTCTCTCTATCTCTCTCTCTCTCTCTCTCTCGCTCTCTCTATCTCTATCTCTCTCTATCTCTCTCTCTCTCCCTCCCTGAGTGGAAAACAAGCCACAAGTGAGTGTGTTGAGTTGTCCCTTTAAGTACTTGCTAGGGCGTTGTGTAGGTGTGGTGATGAGGTGAGTGCTGGCCAATGGTGAGTTGTTTTTGTCCAGGTAAGTGTTAGCAGGTGTGTGTGTGTTATAAGATGTGGTGTGCTGTGCTTGTTCTGTGTGTTCCATTTACGGGTGTGCATTTGTGGGGTGCAGGTGGCGTGTTGATGTTGCCCAGGTGAGCTTGTATTTGCAGGTGTCCGCTTTGTGTGATAACCCCCATTGTTCCGTGCCATGCTGTGTTGTTGTTTTTTTGTGTGTCGTTGTCCTTGTGGTGTTGGTTGTTGTTGTGTGTGGAGTGATTTGTGTTGTGTGTGCATGTTTTGGTGTTGTTTTGGCATTGCACGGGTTAATTTTCCCATTTACATGGTTGTGCGGTAAGCATTTTGTGTATCTTCCTATGTAACGGGTGTTTTGTTTTGGCCGTTAAGTGTCTAACGGCTAAAAAAAGTGGGTCTTAACTTTTAGCCGTTAGGTGTGTCTTTTTTTCAGCCGTTATCAGTACCGCAAGCCTTTGAATAGCTCTGGGGTATGTTGTTCCATGCGTCTGAATGCACGTAAGTGTATCGGCCGTAAGGATTGTGCAACTGCCGTTAGCTGTTGTTTAGACGGATCTTTGAATTGCAACATGACACTTAACGCACCCGTTAGTGATTTTTTTTACTAACGGCTGCCTTTAAATCGAGCCCCTAGTGAGTGGAGGGCTTGCAGGAGGAGTGGGTGATCAACTGTGTCAAAGGCGGCTGACAGGTCCAGGAGAATGAGTAGGGAGTAGTGGCCTTTTGACTTTGTGGAGAGCAAATCATTGGCCACTTTAGTGAGGGCAGTCTCAGTGGAGTGATGAGGACTGAAGCCAGATTGCAAAGGATCTAGCAGGGAATGGGAGCAGAGGAACTGAGTGAGCCAGTTATTTGCAAGGCGCTCAAGGAGCTTGGAGGTGAACAAGAGTAGAGAAATGGGCCAGTAGTTTGACAGTTTGACATACACACAACTCCTATCTTCTTACTTGAAGGCATCTTCAGAGGAATTTCTGCAGACGTTTGGGGCAGTGTTTGTTTAGAATATAATACAGCAACACATAGAGGGTTATGAAGTAATGCGTGATAAGGAGGTGATAAAGCAGAGATTACTTCTCAAGTGATATACATTTTCCTATGTTATTCTATGAAGCCTATGCTACTTAGGGGTAGACTTAAAGGCAGGCGTTAGTCCAAAAAAACACCACTGGGTGTTTTAACGTGTAGAAAGCCATTCAAAGGTCCATGTAATGAACAGCTAACTGCAGTTCATCAAGTAAAACGGTCACTACACAAACGTGTTTTGGCCCTTTTAAAAAAAAAAAATGCTCCAAGTTGCCATTTAAAGGACTGCATTAGCTGTAAAAATCCGATAACAGACTCACTTTATCGCATAAAACTAAGACTCAGTTTGTTTAGCCGTTAAGTCCCTTATCAGATCTTTTGGAAGCTAACACAGCTATTAATGGGCCAAAAACCTTTAAGTCCACAGTGGATGTATTGATATGGGGTTCCAAGCCCCACATCAATACATCCAAAGTGCCTAAAACATGTAAAAAGTTAATACAATTAACCCTATGAGTGCCAGTGGGGTATAATTACCCCGCCAGCATTCATAGGGTTAACCCGACTAAGTAAAGCAACATTGCATTACAAGTAACACCATCAATCCTGATGTCCAGCGGAGTCCTCAGATGGTCATCTTCTGTCCTTTTTTCTTCTTTCCTGTCTCTTTTGTCCTTCTCTTCTCTCTTCAGTCTTCTTGCTGTAAAAAAACAGAGAGGTATAAGTACAATATAGAAATAAATGTCCCTCAAATACATACTTTAAACCACTGCGTACCTCCCTGGTCTCAAACGGGTTAAAAAATATATTCCATAAATATGCTGCCAGTTAGTACTATACAATGTCCAAGTTGTTCCCAATAAATGTCACCATGTACGGCATGTTAAAATAGTGCAAAACAAAAATAGGAAGGCGCTCCTGGTGCAATAACGGCAAAAATGCTTATTTTAACACCAACCTGTCACCACTTAAAAAATCGTACTCACAAAGTATTATGATCAACTGAACACCTATGTGTCTGCTGATATTCTCGCTTGAGGGATATTTGCACTGTTCCACAACAGTATGGAGTTAAAAGTATGGCCAGCTGCTCCTCAAGACAACTCTCCAGTAGCATAGAATATATAGAAAAAACAAACAAGATGGCGCCCAATAGTGCCTGTTATCTTTGCAATAAAATTAACATAAAAAATTGAAAGGCACTCACAAATGTGATGGTTGTGAAAGGGCTTATACCCAAGCACAACAAACCAGGCGTACAGAGAATTTTGCTTGTCTTTGTTCAGGTCTCCTCAGGAGGGTATAGGGAATCCACAGGATGCTGTTGGTTTCTCAAAATAAACTAATTTATTTAAATGAATTGTGTGTAACACAATGATATAAAACTCTTATTACAAAATCAAATTGTTAAAAAAATATAGAAACAAAGGCTAGCTAAATAATGTTTCGTAGTCACCTGGCTACTTCATCAGATTCAGCTTGAGCCAAACATAGAAAAACATAATGCAGCATCCAAACAATACAATTTTAAACACCTCCCCAAAAGTGCTGATTGGTTAATTGCCATCTATACACAGAATTTGTCCAGACAATATAATACATCAGTTTGAGTCACTAGATTTTACTATATCTCTTCAATTAAGATGTTTTATGAAATTGTGTGATCCCTGTAAAAGACCAAAAACCTTTCAGTTGTTAGAACATAGAACTTATTTCAAAAACGGAAGTTTTCAGTTCTCGGTTATGGAAACCAGAACTTTAGATTACCATTATCATTAACCGTTATGGCCTGAAATTTTGTATAACAGATGGTATAGATTTTGAATATCATATTTTCAATTTATTCAAAACCACATCTGAGTTAAATGGCCTTTCTTAATATTCAGATACATTTCTTTTCTCCATAGTATAATGTATTTTCATTGTATACCAGGAAGTGATCAATTATGCTTGGTCGCTGAGCAGTGGAACGCATTAAAGATTGCTCTGCGGTCCAACTGTACATCTCTCGAAACCCCATAAATGCCTTTCAGCCAATATGTGTTCTGTAATTACAAAATCCACACAGATCTACCCAGATGCTTCCAAAAGACAATCCCCACAATTATAATATGCTTTACAACATACTCACACACACTGAAGCCTCGAAGACAAGTTGCCAAAGCAGTCATATGCTTTGTGTGCGCAATGGAACGCATCTAAAATGTATGTGCTGTCCAGCCACATAAGGATATCCCTAGGTAGCCAATCACCTCTATAATTAAGAAGTGTTGTGAGAGAGCATTCTGGGAGCCCTAAGAAATATCACACAGACTTCCCAAAGACAATGTCACTCATCTAGCATGCCTGTTCAGTCTAGTTATGCGTATAATTTCTTAGTGGATTCTGTTTGAATCAGGCATTATAAAAAGCCCCAAGTATCCCCACACAATCCTTCAAGGGATACGGGTATATAATTTCTCTGCACACCCATGCGCCCCCGGATAAACATCCAGACGTCCATGAGTCTATGTGCCGGCACTAGATCAAACGATTCTTTTGAAACTAAATTACCTCATTATTCTTACTAGTACTTCTATTAACTCTCAAAATTAAAAAAAAAATTATATGCAGTACTTCTAATCAAACATGGTCCCCTAAGACCAATTTTCTTGTTGACCATGTTTACCAATTTAGACGAAAATATCAAGATTGATAAGGAATAATAAGAACTTGGCATGCATTCATATGTCAAGTATAAAATACTTTCTTATGAATTTCAGTCATCACTTACTATCTTATTAGAATACAATTAACTATTGTGTGTTCAACTTATATAAAAGTATTTGTGTGTGCTAAAACATATATAGTTAATGTTCCTAATTACTTATATAAGTGATAACAAAAACGTATGATGTAAGTGATGCATTATTTAAAGGGATAGTAATGTTTCATAATAAAAGCAGCTCTAATTAATCATCATAGTATTTGGACTTTGGAGAGTGTTATTTCAATACTGTCAGAGTTAGAGTTCAAGAGTAATTCAATGAAAAAGTGTCCCCCTCCCACCCCTTTTACTGATGTAACACTGTTCAGCCAGATCAGAAGGGAGGTGCCCAGGTAGACTGCAGAGAGGGACAATCTTCAATTAAGATAAGGGAAAAAGCTGAAAAGCTTGTCAAGGAGGGCAGTGCTTTCATTGTTCTGATAGGAAGAATATTGTCCCTTGCTGTTATCTGTCTGGTCTATGGACTGCATTCCACATCTGAGAAGACATGGCTTACACTAGGTAAAAGGGGCGGGAGGGGGAAACTTTGCTTGAGAATATCTCTCAAACCATAAAGGGTTGAGAGATAAGACTTATATCGTTCTTCATGTTTTTTTAATGCCTACAAAATAAAATAAATATAAAACGAAGTATTACTATCCCTTTAATGTATGTTGAGATCTGTTTATATTGTGTGCTGGTGTAACTATTTATGTGCTAGTGCTATGTGTTTTAGTGATCTGTGTGATGTATTCAATTTCTTAATTATTGCATTGCTAAAATTAAAAAATGAACTTTACTATAGTGAGGTGTTCTATATATAAAAAAACAAACAACCCTTTTCCAGATTAAATTATTTACTAGGCCATTTCAATTGCCTCATTCAAACCTCTAGGATACATTGCATCGAGTCTATAAATCCAGTAAGACTCACGCATCGTCAGCCCCTTTAGTCTACTGGGCTTAGAGGAGGGATTAATCCACTCAATGGGTAAAACTTTTAGGGATTCTGGATTGCCATTGTGTACTGTTTATGAAACCTGTGCATTAAAAATTTATTTTTAATATTGCATCTGTGTTGGCCAAATCTCATTCTTAAGCACTCCCTACATACTGGAGTTTATAAGAACAGAGAGTAAGTACACAACGTATCTAGACCCACAAGTCATGTAAGATTTAATATCAAATGTTTCTCCAGTGACAAAGGAACTGAAGGTTTTACTTTCATTAAGAATAGAGTGACAAGTGAGACAGCGACTGGATGAACACTTGAAGGCCCCCTTTATATTTAAATTGCCCAAAAAATTTGCTCCCTTCTAGAGATGTAATTTATTTTGCCCCTCTGCAGAGGGAGTTTCCTTCTTAAGAGATTTGGATCGCCTGAATGTAACTATTGGTCTAGATGGAATATTATCTTTTAAAAGAATATCATTCTGCAGGATATTCCAGTGTTTACACTTTATCTATCGTATAAGTTTACCTTGTGAGTTATAATTAGTGATGAAACTTGGAAAGTCTATCTTTTCTTTATATATATTTTTTACCATTCAATCTATTCATTCCAATATTCACCTCAGATTCCTCAACAAAGTTTCTCGCCCTCAAGTAGGAATCTTCCACTAAGCGTTTTGGATATTTTTTCTCAAAGAATCTATTTTTGAGTACATTTGATTGAGCATCGTAGTCTTCAAATGCAGTGCAGTTTCTTTTCATCCATCTGAACTGACTGTAGGGAACGTTTCTAAGCCATGGATTGTGATGGCAACTTTTAAAATCCAAAAAGCTGTTAGAATCTACCTTTTTAAAAAAGGTGCAAGTCTTGTAAATTCTATGTCTCAAGAATTATCGTTCATGTATGACACAAAACTTTGTATCAGTTTTTTTCACCATTCCACACAACTAATATATCATCTATATCGTGATCGTAGAACACCAAGTTCACGCCAAATGGGTAATCATGATAAATTTTCCGATGTTCAAAATAGCCCATAAATAAATTTGCACAACTTGGCGTGAACTTGGTGCCCATCACTGTCCCTTTGATTTGTAAATATACTTGTTTGTTAAACTCAAAATAGTTATGTGAAAGGGGGAAATGATAAAATCTATTTGATGGACTGGCATCAATAAATCCCTCATGAGGAAAAAATTGGTAGCTTCCAAACCCCCACTATGTGGGATATTTGAATAAAGTCCTGTCACATCCAAGGTGGTCCAATAAAAATCATCTTCCCATACAAAATCTTTTAATAATGAAAAAACATAGGATGTATCACGTAAATAAGATCTGAGCCCTGTAACTAACCTTTGGAGATGATAATCGACATAGGAGGATAGGTTTGAGGTTAAGGATCCTATACTAGAGATAATGGGCCTGCCAGGAGGATCAGAGAGAGACTTGTGAATTTTCGGAAGATAATAATATATGGCCATATTTGGATGGTCCAAATCTACTGCCTCGTCCAACATGCTTTTTAATTTACGTTGGAAGACCAATGTGGGATCTCCCACTAATCGTCTTTAATAAGTGGCATCAGACAATATTCTGTCTGCCTCTTTAAGATAAGCAGCTGGACCGCACAGCCATTTTGGATGTGTTCCATTGCACACACGGAGCATACAACAGCTTTGGCAACGTTTCCACAAGGCTTCAGTGTGTGAGTATGTTGTCAAGCGTATTATAATTTTGGGGATTGTCTTTTGGAAGCATCTGGGTAGATTTGTGCGGATTTTGGAATTACAGAACACATGTTGGCTGAAAGACATTTATGGGGTTTCGAGTGACGTACAGTTGGATCACAGAGCGATCTTTAATGCTTCCACTGCGCAGCGACCAAGCATAATTGATCACTTCCTGGTATACAATGAAAATATATCATACTATGGAGAAAAGAAATATATCCAGTTATGTTAGAAAACTGACATACAGTGCCCCCCTTCGACATATTAACCCCCCTTAGTAATTCAACATATATTGCTCCCATTCAACATAACTTTCTCAGTTTTTATTTTGACATATAGTACTCCCATTCAAAATTTCTTGGGGCGCGGTTTCTCTCTCTCTCTTATGGTAACCTGAAGAAAGAAGCATGGTGAGTAACCTTTTGAGTCCCTTAGTTCAACAGCTCTGTGGAGGGAATCTTGTTGCCAAGTTTTCCCTCCCAACATAGTTTCTTGGGGCTCTGTTTCTCTCTCTCTTATGGTAAACTGAAGAAAGAAGCCTGGTGAGTAACCTATTGAGTCCCTTAGTTCACATTGTCCCAATCCTGTCCCTCTCCTCTCTGAGTCCTTGTTGACTCCTGCACTCATGTTGGGTAACTTTATTACTAATATTCTATAACTTTCTTTGCTCTGGAGCAAGGATGGCTGCAGCCTTCAGGGTTAACCCTTTCTGTGATGGTTTTTACTAGTTTGGGGATGTTGCAGTCTGCTATCCACCTTTTTCTTTCTCTGGGTCATAATTTTAGGTTACCCTCACATGTACCCTGGGGTTTTTGGGTCTTTGGATACCTTAGTTGATGGTGATCGAAATTGTTCTGCAGCACTTTTATGAAAGGGTGTCCATGCTGCCGCAATCTTTGCTCCATTGAGACGGTCAGATGGCTCAGTTGGTTAACGCACAAGCTGTAGAATCTGTTTAAGCCACAAGGTCGCAGGTTCTAGTCCTGGCACGGTCAGCTCAGCCTTTCACCCTTCTGAGGTACATAAAATGAGTCCAGGACATACTTGAAAATGAGAGACAACCTCCATGTAATCTTCCTGGTAAAATACTTTCACACACAAAAAAAAAAAATACTTCTATGGGCAAAATTCTCTGGGACATAGATCTACACTTGTTTGATCTACAGAAGTCAGAGTGGGCTTTTTCTTCTTATCTCATCATGCCCTTTCATGTCCTGAGTGTCTTGGGGGCCCGAGGCGATCCACAGCTGGATTGTACTCTTTGCTAGGCAACAGCCACAGAGAAGACTATGATTCCCATAATGCCTGTTTCGCAAGCTTTCTTCCAATTGGATGCCAGTTTTGCAGTTGCCATTTTAATTCTCTCTTGCTTATCCTACACAGAGGCAGACTCTCGTTGAGCTCTTTTTCCAGATTAACCCTTAACCTGCCAGGTAAGTACTTTTTTGGGCTTTATTGGGTGCATTGTTAATCTGTGGCTGCTATTACTGTTCTTGTACTAGTATAAGACACTTTTCCTGTCAAGATGTCTGATTCTAAGGGTCATGGGAGTAAATCCAATTCTAATGTCTCAAGGGCATCCCTGATACCCCCTTACTTACTGTTCCTCATGTCAAACAAGGCTTCCTAGGAGTAATCTGTATCTTTCTGCCCCTCCTGTACTATGTCCCCTTCTACTCCACTGGGGCCCTCCAGCACTGACCAAGAGCCAGATTGGGTGAAAACGCTTCTGTCCTCAGTGGCCTAAATACCTTTCTCCCTTCAGGAGGTTCTGCAATTCTGGAAGTCCCCCATTAACTTTAAATATGTGACCCCCTATTTCCCAGAATGTTCCTCCGATCCTAGGGGCTTCCTTTGAGGAGGAATTATGTGAAGGGAATGCAAGGAAGGGAATGGCAAGGGAGGGGAATATGAGGATATGGACTCTTCCTAATCCTGTGGGGACTTTTATTAGAATGACCCCCTTTCCTCCGCCGAAGGTCTCATTAGAGCTGTTTTGGAGACATTTCAGATCTCTGACACCTCTGGTGAGGGGTCTTCTTCTACGGATGTCTTCCAGAGGCGTAAGAAATCGCCACCATTTTTTCCCTCTCATTTCACTAGATCCTTCTGGATGAGTCGAAGACCCCAGAAAAAGGGCTATCACCAAGATGTTCTCTAAACTGTACCCCTTTTCAAAAACAGCATTGGCGCAGTGGGCCTCTCCTTCAATCGTGGATCCTCCTGTCTCCATTTTGGCAAAAACTACTGCCTTTCCTTTGGAGGATGCAGCTGAACTCGAGGATCCAGGAGATAAGAAACTGGATTCCAACCTCAGGTCCAACTTTGTGGCTACTGGTGCGGCACTTTGATCTATCTTTGCCTCTGCATGGGTTAATAGAGCTGTTGCTGTTTGGAGTGAACAGCTAATGGAGGCTGTACGTGACAAGGTTTCCAGTTATGATCTGTTGGTCTTTTGGCCAATATTAAATAGGCCAAAACTTATGTATCTGAGAGTCTTTTTGAGGCAGTCAGGTTGTCCGCTAAGGAATCAGCCTTTTCTGTTGCTGCACAATGTAATTTGTGGCTTAAGGGGATAGTATTGTCTAATATAAAAGAAAATGAATCTTGTAGCCATTAAAAAATTAACTAATTGACCCCAGTCACCATAAAGGCTTGAGAGATATTAGCCACTAAAGTTCACCCCTCCCTCTCCTTTCCCTGACGTCAGCGCTCTAGATGACTGCATGAGAAACTGGTCCCGGAACCGACGGAGGATCTTCAGCAGAGCAAACCAAGCACACTTTGTAGACCATTCCAATGAAGTAGTTTTTTCTTCTATCTCACAATCTCGGCTCAGCTGAAGAGCCTCCGCCGTCCCCGGGACCAGATTCTCCTGCAGTCAGCTAGAGCACTGATGTCAGGGAAAGGCGAGGGAAAGGGGAACTTTAGTGGCTGATATATGTAAACCATAAAGGTTTGAGAGATGGGACTGGGGTCAATTAGTTTACATTTTTAATGGCTACAAGATTCTTTTTTTTTAAATTAGAAAATACTATCCCTTTGATCTGCAGACCAAATCTTAATCTTCCATAAAGTCACTGGTTTCCTTGTCCTTTTAGGGCAAGTCCCTGTTTGGACCTGAATTAAAGCAGTAAGAGCACCTTTTTGCCTCAGATGTCCACCAAGCTTCAAACTGTGGTGAGGAAACTGCGTCTTTTTTGTCCCTGCCAAACCGAGACGCAAAGGCTACAAGGTTCACAGGCCTTACATGCGCACTCCTCTGCCAAGCCCAGACAGCAGTGACAGTTCGAGCAAAGAGCTCCAAGGGCTGTCAAGCAATCTTCCTCATAACTCACAAAATTCTGGTCCTCATTTACCTGTAGGGGGGCGGCTACACCTGTTGTGAAATGTCTGGGAGTACTCAGTATCGGACCAGTGGGTTTTTCGGGTAATCTCAGAAAGGTACCACTTAAATTTTGAATCACTTCCACCATTTTGTTTCTTTTTGTCCAGGGTGTCAATTAAGGCCAACAAGGTGCAGCTGTTACATGAAGCAGTGGAGACACTGGTGGACAAGAAGGTTCTGATCCCAGTACCTCCCCCAGAGCGCTGTTCAGGTTTTTATTCCAATCTGTTTGCCATTCCAAGGATGAAAGGTACCAGTCATCCCATCTTAGACCTGAAATGTCTAAACAAATATGTGGTGACTATGCTTTTCAAGATTTTTGTGTTCTGTGATCGCAGCAATGTGCCCTGGGGAGTATCTGGCATCTCTAGACCTTCAGGATCCACCCATCCCCATCCACCCAGACAGCCAACGCTATGTGCACTTTGCCTATGGCTCGGATCACTAACAGTTCACAGCTCTGCCATTTTACCTGGCTTCTGCGCCCCAAGTGTTCAGAAGAGTCACGGGGTCCTTAGCTGCTTTCATTCACACACTATCTGGAGTATCTTTTGTGTAAAACTCCCCCAGAGGAGCTCCTGGCCCAGCACATCCAAGCTCGTGTCCAGCTACTGGTCCACCACAGGTAGATTCTGAACATGCTAAAGTCCTCTCCGGTACCTTCTCAGGAACTAGTGTTCCTGGGGATGAGGTTTGACAGATGCCGGGGAAGGTTTTACTACCAGAGAAGAAAATCTCTCTGGTAATGCAGGAGGTGTCTCAGGCTTTGGAGTGGACCTCAGCCACTTTCAGGGAGTTTATGAGAGTGTTGGGCAGGCTAGTGTCGACACTAGAGGCTGTGCCTTACATTCAGGTACACACGAGGGAGCTTCAGAGACATGTTCTTCAGAGTTGGTTAGGGAATCTGTTTCACCTGGATCACCAGATTTCCCTCTCTTCGGATGCTGACAGAGACTTTCAGTGTTGCCTGTGCCGGTGCAACCTAGAACAGGGGAAACCATTTGTGATACCAGAATGGACTCTAGTCACGATAGATGCCAGTCTGAGTGGCTGGGGTGTGGTTCTTGGTCACCTGGGTGTCCAGGGCAGGTGGAATGAAGAGGAGTTTCTTCAGTGTGATAGGTGGTGTTTGACTTGATTGTTCTTTGGTGGTGTGTGCCCACAATAGATCGAATAGCCACCAGGGAAAACAGGAAGGTTCTGACCTTCTGCTCCCAAAGGGGAGATGCTCTGGCCTTCTCCACATATGCTGTGTTGATTCCATGGAACTTCCATCTAACTTAAATCTTTCATCTAGTTCATCCCATTCCCAGGGTACTCCGGAAGATCAGGATGGATGGCGTGACTGTGGCTATGGTCAATCCTTACTAGACTAGGAAGGTATGGTTTGCAGACCTGGTCAGTTTTTCCATTCAGGACCTGCTCCACCTCCCTGCCAGGCCAGGCCTCCTTCTTCAGGTTTAACTGTGGAAAAAGGATGCGGGAAATATGGCTTTGACAGCATGGCTGTTGAAACCCACATTTTGAGGATGAAAGGGTTATCCTTTGAGGTCATCTTTACTATTATTCAGGCTCGCAAGCCTGTATCTTATAAGGCCTTTTTCATGAGTGTTGCATAAACAGGTCTATGTCCTCTCAGGAACTTGTCCTTCCTTTGGTGCTATCCTTTCTTCAGGATGGTGTGAACAAATGGCTCAGTTTGAGCTTCTTGAAGGTTCAGATTTCATCACTTTCTGTGTTCTTTCAGAGACGTATTGCCATGATTACAGATGTCACAGTGTTCCTTCAAGGGGTGACTTATGTTTTCCCTGCCTTTAAGGCTCCCACTTCTCTTTGGGACCTAAATTTGGTTGTGGGAGTTTTTCAGAAACCTCTTATTGAGCCCCTTGCTTCTATTCCTCTGCATCAGCTGTTGCTTCAGATGGCTTCTCTGACTGTTGTCTCAGTTCGCAGGGTTGCTCAATTGCAGGCCTGGTCTTGCAAGCCACCTTTCCTGGTCTTTCACAGAGATAAGGCGGTGCTTAGGAACTCTCAGGAATTTTTTCCTAAGGTGGTTTCAGAGTTCAACATCCATTAAGAGATTGTAGTGCCTTCATTTTATCCTCACTCTAAGTCTGACAAGGAGAAGGGTCTCCATTTGTTGGATGTTGTGCGTTGCCTTAAATTTTATGTGCACCATACTGAGCCTTTTCACAAGGCTGAATCTCTTTTCATAATTTCTGAGGGTCCTAGGGCAGGGCACACTGCTTCCAAGGTCACTGTGGCCTCTTGGATCAAGGCTACTATACACCAGACATATAAACTGAGAAAGATACCTATTCCCTTCAGGGTCACAACACATCCCACTAGGATAGTAGGGGCCTCCTGGGCCTACAACAAACAGGCCTCCACTGGGCAGTTGTGCAAGGCAGCAACTTGGTCCTCTTTGCACACCTTTGCTAAAAAATACTGTGTTGGCTAAAGCCAGCTTTGGCAGGAAGGTCCTTCAGGCAGCTTTGCCTGTGTAAGGACCTGCACACTCTGTTGCCATACTGTTGTTCAGTTACTTGAGACCTGTTGGCTCTTGTTATTGTGTGTTGTGGTGATTCAGTGTCCTCTGACACTTTTTGGTTGGGCTATTCCAATTCTGGATAGTCCTAAGGAACTCCAGTATCATGGGCACAGGCATGAGGTTCTTTCACCTTTCTTCCCTCCTGGGAGCTTAGTGTTGGTATATCCCCATGGTACCTTTGTTCCATATTAGACATAAGAGAAAATAGGATTTTAGTGTTCTTACCTGTTAAATCTTCTTCTCTATAGTCCATATGGAACATAGGTCTCCCACTCAGCGAATAGGACCTACTTTTGCTTTTGCCTGTCTGGGATGCGGAGCCACTTTGGGATCTTCTGACAGGAGATTTCCTTCTTCTTCTCTCCTTCTCCTAGTTATTGTAACTTCGGTCACATTCATACTGGATAGTAAGTGAGCCATGGGTTGAGTTGGAGGAGTGGCTGTGAGTCTCCAACTACAAGACTCTGTCTTTTGAGATGTGTCCTGCCCTCCAGATGGAGGGACTCAACCCCATGATACCTTTGTTCCATATGGACTATAGAGAAAAGGATTTAACAGGTACGAACACTAGAATCCTGTTTTCCTGTATTATCTTATCTGCTCCTTCCTGTTAGCTTTCCTTCCTCCTCTCATTGCCAGTCTATATCCACTTCATATATATATATATATATATATATATATACACGATTTAGTTCTTATTGCATATGTCTGTCTCTCACTCATCAGTGTATGCTCTCCCTGCCCCCACTTTTCATAGCTCCAACTCTTCACTTTCTGTCTTCCACTGCCATCCATTACGCCCCTCCTTTCCCATCTGTCCTAATTATGTCTCTACAGCCTCCTTGTTATCTCTCCTCATTCTCCATTCTGCCTTCTTCTCTCACTTCTTCATACTTCTGCTACCTCTTTTTCGCTTCTTCCTCCCAGTCTCACTTTTGCTTCCCCCTTCTCACTCCTACTTTCATCTTCTCATTTCTGACTCTCCCCTCCTAGCTACCCTACACTAATACTCAATACATTTAATTTGGGGAAAAAGGGAAGAAAACTGTACAGTCCTAAAGATGTTAGTAATTTACCATGCTGAGTGCTCATTTAGGACGGTACCACTTTCTTTTTGTTTTTCAGTTAAATGTTTACTATTTGAGGCATGCCATAAACATCAGTATGGTAAGCAAAATAAATTCTTAACCTTCACCCTGTATGTACAATTATATTTTTACCTATACATTTACTTTCTTGTAGTTTATTTAGCAACTACGGATCCATTGGCCCGATGCCCCGCATCCCAGCCAAGGTAACTTCTGTTAAAATGGGTCATGTCTGCCATGCAACCCAAGTTTTCCTGAGCCTGATACTGAGGCACAAATTCAACTACCCCCACCTTCCAGCTTCGTGAACTGCAACTGAGGTTCCAGGCCATTTGGATCCCATTTATGTTCTGCCTCTGATTTTCCCTCAACAGGATCTGAGAGGTTGCCTCTAGGTGTAATTCCTTTATGACAACTTGTTCCGACTAGAAAAATGGTTCAAGGAGCAAAAGATCCTTGTACTACTTAAGCATAATTTCCCACTCTACTGTAATAGGCACCCGGCTAGGGATTGGACAACACAGAACCCCCAACCTCCCTGAGGAGTAGAGGAAGGTCAGACTCCTCCAGCAAGAGATAGAGGAGCAAGGAGCTAGGGAGCAACACTAGGGTACGAAGCTAGAGAGCTGTGGTTGCCTAAAGGGAGTCGTGCTGTGGCCCAAGGCCTTATAAAGGTGCTAGCTGCGAAGCTAGATTGGCCCCCTTCATTTGAGCCAAAGGGGTCCCACGATAAACCCCTGCAGAAAAGCTATACTACCACTATCCCCAGGGAGAAAACACACTCCAACAGCAACCAATACTCACTCAGATGATCAGGCAAGAACTGTAGAAGTCCTTCCTCAGATGCAGAAGAATGGTCAGCCAAGCTGGGTCAAACACAGGAGAATCAGGAACAGGAGCAGGTGCAGCAGGCTGAAGTGTAGTCAGGATACAAAGCCGGGTCATACACAGTGGAGGCAAGCAGGGTACAAGGTGATGAGCAGAAGAATTGTCAAGAGACAGGCTGGGTCATACATGGAGATCTGCAGGACACAAGGAACAAGAGGCTAGCTGGGTCAGACAAGGCCAGGGTCATACACAGGACATGATCTAGAAGAGTCAGGCAAGCGAAGTCGAAAGGCAGAAACACAGGATACAGGCGCTCAGTAACACTGGAGAAGCTATAAAAATGCGTCCCAGTGTAGAACTTACCCCCTTAAATGGAGGAGCAGACTGGAAGAGGCAAGGCTGGAGGACAAGACCAGCAGAGCTGGCCTCGCATGCACCCTGTAGGACTGGATACAGAGGACACTGTGCATGCTCCTGGGTAGCCGAGCAGAGGCTACAGCACATGCACCCAATGAAAAGGGACCCATAATAACAGGACGTCGTAGCACAGAGGCACCTAACACAAAAGGAAGAGGACCGGAGATGATGGCACCAAAGGGGACAAAACAGAGCCAGAAAGTGGAGAACAGTGGGAGGTATGACATCCACTAGCATCACCAACCCCTCTTCCATGTCCTTTGTGAGATGTTCACCTAGTAGAGGCCTTTAGTAAATCCACAGTCTACTGATGGTTAAGTACGAAGTAGCTGATGGATTTCCCGGGGATAACATTTTCTGCCCTGCCATCTGCTGGGTTCTCCATACTGATTGTACTCCTGATGGAGTGGGTCCCAGGTGGTGACTATCAAATTTTGATGGAAGAATTGGACTTTACTACAACTGGGTCCTTATTTGACCAAGCATCAAAACAGCGATAGTAGATATCACTCTGGAACACATTTATTAACAAGACCAAAATATTAAATTTTCCAGTGACCAAGTCTCAGCTTAAAGGGATAGTAATACTTAAAATGTAAAAAAAAATATGTTGTAGGGTTTATCCCCCTGAGTAAAACAAGAGTACTCCCACTGCTGAAAGGTCTTTCATTCAAAAGTTATTAACTTTCAAAGTTGAATTTTTTAGGTGCAATATCACAGTGGCCTGAAATTGTACAGTGGCGCTGTTGCTACACCATCCTATGGAGATTTATGGTCAACTGACCAGAGTTGTCCATAGGATCGTGTAGCAACAGCGCCACTGTACAATTTCAGGCCACTGTGATATTGCACCTAAAAAATTCAACTTTGAAAATTAATAACTTTTGAATGAAAGACCTTTCAGCAGTGGGAGTACTCTTGTTTTACTCAGGGGGATAAACCCTACAACATATTTTTTTTTACATTTTAAGTATTACTATCCCTTTAAGACCCGGTTACTGGAGAACACTGCGACTGATTGGTTGGCTACTGCAGCATTGCAGGGAGAGCAGATTGTGTTGTAGGAATAAGTTACAGTCTTCTATTTGTTGGTTTCAGTTCCCACCTATATTGGATTGGGCAATTTGTGTCTCGGTGAATGTCTGCTCCCATTGGTTGGTCGGACTCCAAAGCCTGGTAAATGGAAGACTGTATGCCCACTGGTCCAGAAGCCCCTATATGATTGGAGACTGAGTTGGTACCAGGCAGATAGGCTCTTGGAGTGTCTGCAGGATTTGCCTACATTTCAGTTAGGCGCTTCACTTTTAAATCCAGCCCACTTCGTATGTTGATTGTTCCTGACTTGCTCAAACCCAATGGAATTGTCTGCTGCCAGGGCAAGCTTCTTCACATCAGCTGGATTAGGCTCAAGGACTGCTGTATGCCAGGATATGAGCACTACACCATCACCAATCTCAATACCAGGACAGAGCAAATGAGAACTTGAGGAAGCACAGTCTGAATCATGACCATATACTCCACCTGTACCGGGCCATGGATATATCTGGAGACTTAGTCTGTGTTCTCCAAGTCCATTGGGTCACACATGCCACTGTACAGCATTACAAGTTGTGCCAAGATCAGCCTGGATTTATTGGGCAACAGTGTGACTACATTGTCAAGTGCTCGATCTGGCATGCAAGGAATTGTGGATGTGGTGGGAGCTCATGCCCAGACAGTTGCTAGCCAACCAGTCATCAAAGTCTATTTTCTGAGTACAGTACATCCTGTGCTTTAAGGGGCCTCCTGGTGTCTGCCCCAGATTTAAAAATAATGAAGGTTGATTCAACAAGGACATTGGGAGATTCCTTATAGACTTTTCTAGGCAATGCTCATTGAATGAGGTAGCACCCTGAAAATGTTGCTGATCAAAGCAGTTGAACATGTGTACCAGACCATATCATGTCTATGGTAAATACATATATATATACAACTCACATATGGTGACACCTAGAAAATCTGTGCTTACTAGGTCCTGAGAGTCTGTGACAACTGTGGGCAAGGCAACCATGTCCAATCAGTGGCAAAAGCAATGAAGCTGGTAGCCCTGGAACATTTCTACAATGTGATCTGCAGCAAGGAGATCCAGGAGTGGGTGGCAGAGAGGCATCTGACCACCCTGGAGTCCACCACTGTTTTAGCAGATGAGTTACTCCATCGTAAACACTATCTAAAGCATACTGGGACTAGAGACTGTAAGCTTTCACCTTTTCTGATTCCCATTCCGCCAAAAGGACTTCCACTTATGAGAAGCTGCAGCGGCAGATGATCCAGTGGGATCCACCCTACCTTCCTTACAGAACCGCAACACTGGACCTGTCAGAAAGTACTTCAACTGAAACCAGCCCAGACATATGCAGAATCACTGCCCATTACTTAGGAACTATTGGATAGACATTCTCAGATCTTAATGCTATGTATCAACCAACACACCACAGCACACATAAAGAGAATCTTTAACTCCATTGGAATGGCATTTTTCTAATGTTTCCCAAGGATCCTTACTTCGTTTTGGGATTGTATAGAGTAAATCTTATTTACCAGGTTATGGTATGAGCATTGATTTTTCTGGGGAAGTGCAACAGTGCATTCTGAAAACTCAACTAAACTTTGATTCTGGTGTAGACAGTGGAGTTTACACAATGATGGAAGAGCACCTGCCCAGGGACATCATTATAGGATTTTACCTGGACACCCTGGAATGGCATTGTGTATCTGCAGTGACCAGAAGCCAGCACTGCCCAATCTTTTTCGATGGATTATTTCCTTGGGATTTCCAGGCCTTCCAGCAGGGCTTTAGGAATTATTGACAGATCCCCCCACTTGCAGGTACACAAGTAAGTGTCAGATCAGGAGAAATAGGGATTTACAGAGATAGGGTCTATATATATATATAGTTACTTAAATAAATCCCCTTTGTATATGGAAGAAGTTCTTCTGAAAAGTTCCATTGACCACTCTTTCCTCTTATAGAGAGATATATTCAGCCCAACAGTACACAGTGTGTCGGCAGAGAGAACCTCAGACACAGGAGGACAGAAAGCAATAACTGGAGGATTGTATCCAAGGGCTGTAAAAATCATTTAACACTTCAAGGATGGCTGCAGAAGGGAGTTATAAGAAAACTCAACCAATGACAGCAGTCGGGTCCAATCATCCTGCTGATGGGAACAATAGCAGCAGGAAGTGTTCCTAGTTTTGATTCAGTCTCTCAGGCTTTCAGATTGTCTGTGGATGGTAATCAGATGAATGCTGCAGACGCATACCAAGTCTGGAGCAGAATACCTTCCAAAAACAGGGCACAAATTGGTAACCATGATCAGAAGTGATATGTATCCCATGCAGACAGTAGACATCACTGATGAACAGTTCAGCCAGTTCTGTAGAAGTAGGGAGTTTGGATAGTGGAACAAAGTGTCCCTGCTTCGAAAGCCTATCATCTATAACCCAAATAACAGTGTTACCAGAGAAGGAGGGCATATCTACCACAAAATCCATGGAGAAATGAGTTCGTGGAAGGGCTGGCACAGTGAGAGGTTGTAATGTTCCCCAGGTCGAGATCTGGGTATTTTCATATGGGCACATACTGGACAGGAAAGCACAATGTAAGAAACATCAGTCTTAAGAGCAGACCACCAAAAATACCTGTAAATGAGATCTTGGGTACATAGAAGCCCGGCATGACCAGCTGTCACAGAATAATGCCCCCAGAGAAGAATATCTGAACAGTATTGTTCAGCTACAAATTATATGTTGGGGCAAAGAAACTGTAGATGGGCAGGCAAACTGAGCTTTCCTGTGGGAAGTCAGAAGGGAAGTAGACGAGGGAAAAATAATCAGTGTGGAGGAGACTACAGGCTCCATAGCAGACGGAGGAGAACTAGAGGTCTCATGCTGGCGTGACAGGGCATCAATCTTGATGTTCTTTGTCCCCAGAATGGATTAAATGACAAAGTTGATGAGCATTCAGGCTCTTTGCAGATGCCAAGTACTGAAGGTATTGGTGGTCAGTGAGAATAGTGATCACATGAGGTGATCCTTCTACTCGTCCAAGGCCAACATCACCACCAGTAATTCCCAGTGGAATAGTTCCTCTCTGCAGAAGAAAAATACTCCGGAATCAGAGCATTGCTGAGAGAGGACTGCTCCAGCTGCAAGCTCAGCTGCATCACCTCAAGTACAAACGAGGTGAGAGGTATGGATATCTGAGGATGGGAGCAGAACAGAAGGTGGCCTTCAAGTTCTCAAAAGACTGCAAGGCCCAAGGCCTTCACTGGTGGGGTCAGCCCCCTTATGTGTCATAGCTGTAATGGGAGCAATAACAATAGAAAAGCCTCTGCTGAACTTGCAGTAGTCGCTGGCAAAGCCAATAAACCGCTGAACAGCTTTAAAGTCAGGAGCTAAAGGTCACTCAGCAGACAGCTTTCCTGGATCCATGTCTAGACCTTGGGCATAGATAATATAGCCCAAAAAGGCCAAAGACAATAGAGATTGTTCTCTCCAAGGCAAGTCAAAACTTGTGGGACATGGAGGCAGTGTGCTTCTAATGTAGAGGAGAAAACCAAGATGTCATCCAGACACAGAATGACAAAGGACAAGAGGAGATCCCTGAAGAAATTGTTAACTAGGTATTACGAAGTCCAAATGGTACGACCAGGTATTCCTAATCTCCAAACCTGGAATTGAATACAGTCTTTCATTCATCTCCCTCCTTCATCCTGACTAAGTTGTAGGCACCTCTAAGATTGAGCTTTGTGGAAAAAAACCTCTCTGAGTCTGCCAGGCAACTCTGGAATAAGAGGTAAATGGTAGCAGCTCCTTTGTGCTATTTCGTTCAAGCCCCTGTAGTCCCCACACTCTTGAAGACCTACATCCTTCTTGACAAATAATATACAGGCTCTCTGCAGGGGGGGTAGAAGCACGTATGAACCCCCTGGGTAGGTATTCCTTGAGAGTCTTTGTCTCAGGAATGGACAAAATATAGACTGTACCCAGGGGAGGTGTAGTGCCCTGCAGTCGGTCTATAGAATCATATGCCTGATTGGGAGGCAATGTCTCAGCTTTGACCTTGCAGAATACATCTGCAAAGGCTCGATAGGGTTTAGGAACAAAAGGAGCATTCCAACTCAAAACATCCAGAGCTGACAAAGAAACCTCCTGAGAATGCATGGGACACTGGGAAAGGAGAGAGAGAACCTATAGCCCAAGACCACAGGATTGACTGGACAGGATAGAACTTCAGTATGAGAAGAACCCATACGCAATGGAAGGGGAATGATAGAATGAGTAATAAGACCGGCCCCTAATGGAGAACCGTAAATAGTGAGAATACAAATGAGCACAGCTTTCTTTTCAGAACAGATGCCATGTTGGGCAGCAAAGACGGTGTCCATAAAAAAGACCAGCAGCACTGAAATCAACAAATGCGGGTGCCAAAACACTCTTAAGGCCACATTTAACAGAAATAGGAATGACAAGCTTGTTGTCTTCCTTAGAGGGAACAGATGAAAGATTTAGGGTGGGTCCCTCACTAGACCCTAATTCTGGGCATTTCCCAGCTTTTAGGGGTATGAATGGGCAAAATTATCAGTTTGCGCACAATAAAGACATAGACTTAGAATACGTCTTCTGATCTTTGCTTCTTCAGATAAACAAAGCACACGTTTCAGAATCAGGAGTTAAAACCGGAGTCTGAAATTTGGGGGCAAGACGTACAGGGGGATCGGTCCTGGGATGCCTGGTATAATCCCTATCATGATCAGCCTGGCAGACACGGACCGAAAAGCTGAGTCAGCCAAAATAGGAGACTGTCCAGTAGTGGCGAGACCAGGCCAAGGCAGAACCACACAACAAAAATATAATAGAAGTAATACTGGCCTGATGAGGGGCACAGACATCTAGCTGGCTCTGGAAGTGGAGGTAACACTGATTAAGGAACTCATATAGGTCAGAGGGAGAGCCATCATAATGGTCCACCAATGGTAATATGATGGGCAATAGGCCTGTGGCAGAGGATATGGTATCTGGATGTCCAGCAGGACTACTCTGGGGTGATATAGACGCCTCAAAACGTGGCTGCATATGCTGAAGTAGAGCAGCGATGGAATCCAGCTTGGAATCAATTTGTTTGATCTGCCACTTGTTGGACTACAACTGAAGAGACCAACGCGGGATCAGGTGTCATGGTGCAATCAAAATGTGATGTTCAGACTAGGAAGCGCCCAAATGTAAGTTGCTTGGGTTATACTTTGCAGAGTGGAATTTCCACAAAGAAAGTACAGACTGCTATTAATATGAATAAACAGAAACAAAAGAAAAGTATACTGCTAAGTAGGCCTCAGTAAGCAAGATGCTAGAGTACTCTGGTTGGGGAGCGTTGCTTGCCAGAGGTGGCTGTTCTTGGGAATCCTTGCTGTGGCCTTGGACAAACTAAAAGTTTGGCCGCAAGTGCAGGATAACAACTTCGGATGACAACCCAAGAAACAGCAACTACTCACTGAGACAGGAAACATTGTAACAGAAACCTAGCAGCAGAACAGGAGACCAGGTACAACTAGAAGCAGGAACTCAACTAGGATACAACTGGGTCAAGGATCAACTAGACACAGAAGGGTAGATGCTCGACTATGTGTGAAGAGGGTCGATGCTCGATTAGGTGTCGAGGGGGTCGATGGTCGATTAGGAGTTGAGGGGGTTGATGCTCGATTAGGTGTTGAGGGGGGTCAATGCTCAACTAAGTGTCAAGGGGTTCGGTGTTTGACTAGATGTTGAGGGGTGTCTATGCTTGACTAGAGGGTGAAGAAAGGAGACCCACAAGAGCAGAAGAACATAGGTGGTCGACAGGCTAAGTCAGCAACAGATGGACAATGCAGTACCAGGGAAGAGTCTAAGAATAGTCAAACAAGCCAGGGTTACAATCCAGTTGGGCGAAGGCAGTACACAAGGAGCAGGTAGAAGAAGAGTCGAAGTAACAGAGCAGACTGGAAACAGTAGGACAATGCGTTAACAGAGATCACGACAGAAATGCTTTGATCGCGCACCAACACAAGGTGCTGGCGCTTGATAAAGGCTCAGCAAGTGTGTCACAACAACAAGGAGGGGAATACAAAGCAAAACCAAAAGCCAGGCAAGGAATGCCAAAGGTATGGAGCAAGAGAAGGACATGACAGGGAGAATTGGTCTTCTTCCTGTGCATGCAGACTATTCAAAGTTCTTTCCTGCTGCTTGCACCTGAAAATTCTGGAACGTCCAGTTCATGGAATAGAATGATTATATATATGGGAATATAAGGGTAACCAGGAGCTGAAATACCTTCCAGCTCTGTTTAGAGGTATGCTATTTGCAGTAGTAGATTACTAGCAGGAAGTATTCTTTAGCCAAAAATCAAAAGTTTCTTCTTTTATTATAAAAACAAATATATATATTTTTTTTTTTTTGAGGCAAATGGTAATTCCTTTCTGGGTTACTACAACTCGCACATAGAAGATGATGTAAAAAACTTTTAATGAAGTGATGGCATTCTTATAGACAGTATCTAAACAGCTACTGAGTAAGTCTCACTCTTCAACCAAAGCAGTTTTCTTCAGGTCTGACCAAACAACAACTATGCTATCCATTTTAAGGATGCCATTTTTAAGGGGCTGTTCAAAACATACAGGCAAAGAAGCCTTTGTTCAGATCTTATCTAAGGCTATTAAATCCTGTGTGTCTCAACAATGTCCTGAGATATTACCTTATGCTCTCTATCCGCAAATACATAACACCTGTTCTACAATCCTTCGCTTGGCCGCTGTTCCAGGAATGATAAATAAATGTGTTTTTGCTCTGTAAATCAGCTTTATCTTACTGAACTATCCTCACCTGACTGCAATAGGTATAGATATAATGTATATCTATTAAATTATTAAAGGCATTTCCAATTATCAAGTCAACTCATATCCACCAATGTCACATGTATTTCTGTTCCAAAAAGGAAAGAATCTCCATCATGCTCTCACGTGGAATGCAAATCTAATGCTAGTGGTTGGTTAAGCCCGGGAAACTGCATATGTAAATAAACTCTTCCAAAAACTGTACAAAAATTATACAAAACAATATAAACTCAAATCTAAAATCAATTAAAAATGTGAAAAATATAAATGATAGAAATGGAAATTAACTAAAGCATGAAAAAAAGAGGCCTCTGGTACAGAATACAATACTGAACTAAACAAAGTCTGTGTAAAATTATAACAATATGTACTCATATTTGAATCCATGTATAATTCTCTTTCTTCCATTGTGGTATATAAGGACAGTGGGGGTAAAGTATGTTCCTTTAGGAGGAAGGCACTTGTAACTAAAACTTGTTGGACATGGAGATCCCCTCCATTTTACCTCTGTCCAGCATAAGCAGCCCCAGTTTCAAAAGTGCTCAGCTAGGGAGAGAATCAGGGTTTATTCTTCTACTAGTGTTTTGTTATTTTTTTCTTTAGATATGGGGTATTTTCTTGTCCAACATTAGGCAAGCTCCTTTCTACCCATTCCTCTTGAATTCAGAGAAAAACAGTATGCATATTCTTTGCCAGAACAGACAGAAGAAATCAGAAGAGCCAGAATGGTAGTTATTCCAAGTCCTACGTATATGTCTTGCACTTGTCATTTTGTGCTGCGGCCACAATCTGAGGTAGATTGTGCTACATGGCTTTATTTATGCATTCTGGCCACTCTCACTTTCTTCTTTATTGCTTTTATTTTATTTTCCTATTTGATGAGAGGAAAGCCTTTATTTCATAAAGGGACACTTTAAACATTTAAAAGATACAACACCTTTAACACTTGTGTCACAGAGGTATCTAACACAGTGCATTGGCATTTTAAGGATTACAGTTCTGGGTCTGCAGCCAACAGCTTGAGAAAACCAATGGAAACCCTGACCCTGGACAAGCAAAGATAGCAAGAAGTACGCAGTCATCCTGTCAGTTATCATCAGCATCATAACCGTTTCCAAGTCCAAGTCCCACTCAGCCACACACACTTGTGTTTAGTAACCAGCAACAACAACAGCAACATAGGTTATTAACATCCACAACCTTAGCTATGATGATTCCCCTGCTGCTGCTGCTGGTAGTGCTGCACCTTTGACACATAGTAGTAGTAGTAGCAGTAGAATTGCATCAACATTTAGCTGCAGTAGTAGTAGCAGCCCATCAGCAACCCCTCAACCCATGAAGTCCACAGAATTGAAATACTTCACTCAGGATCCAAAAAGATATGGCAGAGCAAGCCAGGCCAAATGTATTAACAGCAGCGAAGATAAAGAGGAGAAGGGGTGTGAAGAAGGGTTACTACCATCTACCACACTTTGGACCACTACTATGACCAATAAGCAATGTGTATCAGTAATCTGAGAAGGATAGCTTACATTTAAAACAAAGATGATAATGGTAAAACTGCTGTAGATATATATACAAACATCAATCACACCACTCCAGTTTTATCACTTGACATCATCATGAATATGTCCCAGTGTCACTTAAGCAAGTAGTTAATGTTGTGGACAAAGGATAAATGCACTCAGCATGCTAACAAATGTTTCAAGGTACAGTAATGTGCAAGAGTTTTAGGCAGGTATGAAAAAATGCTGTAAGTAAGAATGCTTTCAAAAATAGATGTTTATTTTTATAAATTAACAAAATGCATATTGAGTGAACAGAAGAAAAGTCTAAATCAAATCAATATTTGGTGTGACCACCCTTTGCCTTCAAAATAGTATCAATTCTTCTAGGTACACTTTCACAAAGTCAGGGATTTTGTAGGTATATAGTCAGATATGTGATTAAATAATTATAACAAACAGGTGCTATTGGTCATCAATATAATTTGTAGGTTTGAAACACAATCATTATATGAAAAAGAAGACAGCGCACAAGAGCCCTCTAAGTGTAGTTTAATAAACAAATGGGTAAAAACAATAATTCCAATAGTAGCATAAAAGGATGTTTAGACATTACTTTTTAACACCATAAAAGAGTGTAGGTGTAATGGTGGACCTAGAATGGGCTAAAAGAAAATAGGAAAGATGGGACCTATTTACGGGGTATATATCAGATGAGATCACACTATGATGCCTGATGTCTGTTAAGAGACCTGTCCCTATTGATATTAGCTATTGGTTCTCTGATCACAGATCGTATAATTAGACTTATACATGACTCATATTCAGTAGTACTAACTGCTCACCAGATTTGTTCTTGCTGTTAGGCCCATAGCAAGTGGTTTCTGGTAGTCTGGCAGCTTCATTCTGGTCTCTCCTCTGATCCCCTGGTTCTCCATCTACTACCGGTAAATCAGTCCATGGATCTTCATTACCCCTTGATGTGACCGTCAGTTAGTCCAAAAACAGATCCACTTGATTTAATTATTGGAAATACTTTCTGGTCAGCCCGTTTCAGGGAACTGGTCCCCTATCTCAAGTTAGAGATTGAATGAGCGCTTGGCCACAGCACGGGAGTTAAAAACAACCAACCAATCACATTCTGACTTTAAAGGGATAGTAATAATTGAAAATAATTTTATTTTATATTGTAGCCCTTTAAAAAACATTAAAAATGATATGTCTTATCTCCCAAACCTTTATGGTTTGGGAGATATTCACAGGCAAAGTTTCCCCCTGAGTGACGTCGGCGTTCTAGCTCTCAGATTTGGAATCCGGTCCCGGGACCAGCAGCAGCTCTCCAGAAGTGCTGAGATCACGATCTTTAAAAAGAATGTCTTCATTGGAATGGTCTACAAAGTGTGCTTGCAAGCCAGGCACACTTTGTACACAGTTCCAATTAAGTAGTTATTTTTAAAGATCGTGAACTCGGCACCGCTAAAGAGCTGCCGGTTGATCTGTGGACCGGATTCCAAATCTGTCCACTAGATGGCAGACTTGGCTGAAACCATAAATGTTTGGGAGATAAGACTGATATCATTTTTAATGCTTTTTTAAGGGCTACAATATAAAATACAATTATTTCCAAGTGTTACTATCCCTTTAAGGTTAACAATGTAACCTTTAGTGTTTGATAAGTTCTTCTAGTGGATAAAATATTAAAAAGTCATTGTGTTGCTATTCATTTATACTATTAGCCATCAAGTTTGGATAGCAAATTAAATTAATAGTAAAATGGAGGATGAAATAAATGGAGGATAAAATAAACATATAAAGACAATCCAGTGTCCATGCTTTTGTTATAATTAAAACTATAAGATTTAAATTGTATTTTATCCAATTCATATGTATACATATGTATATCAATGTTTATTAATATCTGAGTTAAAAGTTGAAGTTCATACTTATTTTGCGAAGATCGTGATACTTTGCAATGTCAGGGAGACCCAAAAGGTTAGGGAAGCTTAATTTCCTTAATGGAGGTTTTACTATGTAATCTTTCTAGAAAAAGTGGTAATTGATTTCATCCTTATTCGTTGTGTATTCACAAATTAAGGTTTTCTATTTAATTCTTGTTTCACCCATACATATAGATGAACACTCATAGTATCTGGCTTTCATTTTCATAATCATATTGAAATTCTTACTTACTTGTGTATATATCGTTTTGCTCCGTGATGTCATGGAGACTCCAAATATATGTGAGGTTAAGTTTTCCATTGAAAGAGAGGAACATTTTTTTTTATAGTGACCATATAAAAATGTTAGTTACATGCATCTATATCAATAATGCATTGCTTCTTATTGTTAATGTTAAGCATGCTAATATCTCATATATCCCAATATTTCATCAATTGAAGTCCATGTAGTATCTTAAATTAATTTACTCAAGTAGGATTCATTTCTTCAAAATTCCACTGCTTGATTTGTGAGAGTTCAAAAAAAGATCTTGTTATTTTACTTGCAGCATTTCTACAATTTACTCTTCATGGATTATATGATGTATATTTGGTGGGGCTCTAGTTCCACAGCAATGGTTCATTTTCAAAACCAATCTGGTGACTAGCTTCTTAGTAGCGCTAGTCACCAGAATAAATACCTTATTTAATAGATTTCTGCTCTCTTCCCCAGCTGACAGGCAGGACGGAGCGTGGACATCTTCCACTGTGATGTCCGCACCCTGCGCTGTCAGTCCCTTTTGGAGCCAGCCGGCTCCTAGCAATGCCTCCTAGACCCGGCTGGGACTGACAGCGCAGACGTCACAATGGCAAGATGTCCGTGCTCCGTCCTGCCTGTCAGCCGGGGAAGAGAGCAGAAATCTATTAAATAAGGTAATTATTCTGACGACTAGCACTACTAAGCAGCTAGTAGCCAGATGGTGACTTAGTGAAGCTAAAGATTGTGTCGGGTGGTAGTTCCGTTTTAAGAGGAATTATCCTAAAAAGGTATGTCCATTTTGGCATGCTATAGGCATTTATCATGTTTATTCTCCCCCAACAGGATAACTCATGCTTCCTCCATTCCTTCATAGAAACATTTGTATATTTCAAAAGCTCTAAAGTATTAACTTCCATAATCCTTGAGATATTCCTTGTGAGATCCACCCCCAAGTATTTAACTTTTTCTTGTCACAATTTGATCTTTCACCTCCTTATTAATATTAATATCCATTATCTCACTCTTTTTAACATTCATCTTGTAATTTGATACCTCCCCATACTCCATTATTAATTTCATCAACGTCTCTAGGGATTCGACCGGGTCAGTCAGGGTTATAGATATGTCGTCCGCATAGAGATTTGACTTAATCTCCTCCCCATTTACCAATATACCTTTTATTTTAACACAATCTCTAATACTTGCAGCCAATGTCTCCACTGTTAATGTATAAAAAAGTTGATATAGGACACCCTTGTCTAGTACCGTTTCTCAGATTAAACCAATTGGCACAAATATTCGGTCCAACTGTTCTAGCGAATGGGTTTTTATAAAGGGCCATAATAGCCTGATGTATTCACCCTTTAATTCCATATTTCTTCAACGTCATATCCATAAACTGCCAACTGACCTGGTCGATAGCCTTTTCCACATCAACCATCAAAGAAAGGAAGGGAACTTTTTTCCTAGTAACAAAATCCATAATATCTACAATCCTCCGTGTATTATCTGTGGAATTCTGGACAGGTATAAAACCCACTTGATCTTTATGCACTAACTGTTCTATAATTCTTTTTAGTCTATTAGCTAGTATTGCCGAAAAAATATTTATATCTCCATTAATCAATGAAATTGGTCTATAACTCTCTACCCCAACAGAACTTTTATTTTGTTTAAGTATAGGAATAATATTTGCATTGACCATTTCCTCTAGAAATGATCCTTGCAAAACTGCATAATTAAAAGCACTTGTCAGATGGCTTTTCAATAACTCACTAAAAGACTTATAGAACAGATTGGTAAACCCATTCGGGCCAGGAGTTTTTGCTTGTACCATCTTAAAAATTATTTCCTCCACTTCCTCAGCTGAAATAGGTAACCCAATCTCCTCCACTTGATCTTCTGTTAACTGTGGTAACTTTACTTTTGCAAGATATTCACTGATCTTATTAGTTGAAACATTTGAATGAATGTTATATAAACTACCATAATAGGCGTTAAACTGTTGGCCTATTTCCTCTGGAATCATTAGTTTCCCCTTTATGTACTAATTTCGTAACTCTGTAAGTAGAATTCTTCTTTCTCAACTTATTTGTAAGCAGACGATCCCCCTACTAAAATATTTTACTTTTAACCTTTCCATATTTTTTACTGTTTTTTCTACCAACTGTTGATTCATTACGTTTTTTAACCTATTTAATTCCAGAAGAATCTCTTTTGAGGGACCCACTTTAAATTGCCTAGATATTAAATTAAGTCGTAGATACTTATAATCTTTTTCTCTATTTTTATTCCAATGACTATTTAATTTTATAAAGTGCACCCTCACTACTGCTTTAAAAGCACACCAGTTCATAATGGGGGAGGTTAATTTATAATCATTCTCTTCAAAATAATCCTGTATAACCTTTTTCAAATAATCTATATTTTCTTTATTATTCAGGAGATAGTCATTCAACCTCCACGTAGTTCTTGTTCTGTTACTCCATACGTCCTGTATTTCCCAACCAATTATACTATGAGCTGACCATACATTCTCATACATCTCTATTTTTTCCACATTCTCAGTCATACTCTTACTACCCCACACCATATCTATTCTTGATTGGGAGAGACGTGCGTGAAATCTGCTTTTGGATGGAATACCCTCCACAAATCAAACAAAGTTCCACTTTTTCATCACTCCATTCAACTGTCTTGATTGTTTCAAAATATCCTTATCTAAAGTAGATGTATGTCCCAACTTTTTATCTTTTAAAGGGTCCAGAATACAATTAAAATCTCCAGCTATTAAACAAGTTCCACGTTTTGTCATCCATTATCTTCAAAATCTTTTTAAGTACATTTACTGGTGCTTTATTTGGCAGATACACATTCACCAGAGTATACCAAACCTCATTCAGTTTCCTATCTTCTGGATCTATCACTTCTTTCATTATATCTACTTGAATTTTATTGGAGAAAATTATAGCTACCCCACATCTCTTGCTATCTACTCTAGACACCTGAACTATTTTTATAAGTTTTTTCCAAGCCAACTTACTTTAGTGCCTTGCTTCCAATGAGTTTCCTGTAAAAATGCCACACCCACATGCTGTCTATTCAAATAATTATATACTATAGATCTTTTACATGGAGAGTTCAAACCCTGTGTGTTAACAGAGATACACTTTACCATCCCATATCAGTATCTTCCTCCTGGCCCCAGCTGATTCCAAACACCAACGTACAATACATACCCATAAGAACATCAAGTCCACAGGGAACACCATTATCCCCAAGGACTGTGATAATTCGCTCTTCCTCATTGAAAATCATCCTCATTAATGGCTCAGATTCTATGTTAACTACTGAAAACATCTAGTAGGGAAAACCAAGCGTCTGAGTCTGGAAAACAGACCCCTTATTTTAAATCCTAACAAAGAACCCCATAGCCTGGCCTTAAGTAATCCTCCAACCCCGAATTTGAAATGGAAGGTTATAAATACAAAAGGATGCCTAGGCTGCAGTGAGGAAACAAGAGGGAACGAGCAAAAAGATCAAGAGAGAGAAGAGACAAGCAGAAAAAAGAGACCAAGAGAACAAAGAGGAGACAGAGGGAGAAAAAAAAAGCTATAAAAATATCCCCTCTCAACCCCTATTAGTTAAATAAACCTTATAATTCATAGATTCCTATTATTCTATCAACTATTATTATTTTCCTAATATTTTCCCTTCCCCCTCCCATTCTATCCCACCCTCCATCACCCCCCACCCCCTCCCATAAATAGGGAATCCCATACCAAAAACTTATATTTCCTCCTTACGATAGTGCTTCCATACAAACTAATCTACATAATACTTCCTCACCATTAATAATTTACCTCCTAATAATAATTCTCACTAAGCTATAAAGAAACTTGTGTGTTATACATTCTATAATAGCCTATCTTCTATAAACCTGTGCCTCAGCAACTCCCCCTTCCCCTCCCCCCCTCCCCTCACCCATCACTCAACTAAGCTATTTCATCTATGTGCCTATTGGACTATACATCATCATTCTGGAGAGCAGTTTAGATGTTTAAGTCATACCCATGATAGGCATATGACCAGTGCATTTACTATACCCCTGCCCGAAGTTACACATAGTAACTATGGCCTCTTGGAACCTTTCTACACTTCAAATGCCTGATGGGGTACATCTACCCTTTTCGCCTTCCAATGCCAGCCTCTCCTGTAGCTGTTTGGCCCTACCACTCACACGCCTTTCATTTATGACATCATCGTGAAATTGCATGTGATCACAGTGATTGCGTCATTTTTCCTCCTTTTTGTCCCTCTTTCTTTCAGGCAATGCCACCTGCCATTATCAGTACTAGCTCTTGACTCTTTATATATATAAAGTCTTCTTCGATCACTTTGATGCCCATCATCAATGAACTCATCACTAACCAACTCTTTAATCCCCTACATCTGTATTTATGTAGCTGTTGATGCTTTCAGATTTTGATTTCTTAACATACTTTAGTGGACTAATTTCATCTGGATTCACTAAACATGCCGCCACTTAACAGTAACACATATACCAGTTCACCAGCTACATAGTTAAACACTTGAGCCACAGATTGAGCTTACACTCTGAAACATGCAGTCTTCTTCATTCATTAACTTGGTATCCCACATGACTATTTAAATACTGCTTTGTCATACACATCTGTTACACTATTTGGAATATAACTCCCAGCTTTCTGTCTTCTCTACTTATTCTCCTCTCTTCCCCTTCAATCTCCCCCCCTCTACCATTGCTGTACACTAGTAGAGTGAAGGGACATGAGGGTTTCTTGCTGACATACATGAGTTGTCTCTCTGCCTGTGCCATTAGCTAGCAGAGACCATCACGCATGATCCAACACTTCTCTGTGTTACCTCCATTTCTCCAAACTATTTGTTAATAGTTTCCTCTGCTACTCACATAGAGTCACCTGTGAACCCACTCTCCCCCTTATGCTCTCTGTAGGTCACATTTCCCAATGCATTATAAGTTAGATTCCTTTAATATATACATAGCAATATAGTAACATAGTAATTTAGGTTGAAAAAAAGGCTTGCGTCCATCTAGTTCAACCCTTTTCCTATTCCTGTTTACCATCGTTGATCCAAAAGAAGGCAAAAAATCCCCTCAATATAGCAATTTCAAATTCTGCCTTGAATGGGGGGAAAATTCCTTCATGATTCAAAATGGCAATCATATTTCTCCTTGGATCAACAAGCCCTAACTAAATTTTAATCCCAATACTAATGTACATAGCCCTCTATGTTATGCTCTTTTAAGTAAGTATCCAGGCCCTTTTTAAAAGCATCTAATGTATTCGATAGCACCACCTCCTCAGGCAGTGAATTCCATACCTTTATTGTCCTTACTGTAAAGAAACCCTTCCGCTGTTGTAGATTAAATCTCCTTTCCTCAAGTCTAAGCGGGTGGCCCCTTGTCCTGTGTACTGTTCTGTTAATGAACAGGTCTTTGTAGATCCCTTTGTATGGGCCCTGAACATATTTATATAGTGTTATCATATCCCCTCTAAGATGCTGTTTCTCTAGTGTGTACAAGTTTAACTTTTCTAGCCTTTCTTCATAACTAAAACTTTCCATTCCCCTTACTAGTTTTGTAGCCCTCCTTTGCACTCTCTCTAGTTCCATAATGTCCTTTTTTAGAAAGGGCCCCCAGAATTGAACAGCATATTCTAGGTGGGGTCTTACCATGGACCTGTAAAGAGGCATAATAATATCTTTCTCCCTTGAGTCAATACCCCTTTTAATACATGCCAATATCTTATTGGCCTTTGCAGCTGCCAGCTGGCATTGCGTGATATTGCTAAGTCTATTGTCTACCATTACTCCCAAATCCTTTTCATTTGTAGATTTCCCCAGAGAAACACCATTTAAACTATATGTTGCATTTTTATTATTATACCCAAATGCATAACTTTACACTTGTCTATATTGAATCTCATTTGCCATTTGCCTGCGCAGTTACTCAATTTGTCCAAATCCTCTTGTAATGAAGACACATCCAGTTCAGACTTTATTACCTTACTTAATTTTGTGTCATCAGCAAACACTGATACATGGCTCCCTATGCCCTCTGGGAGGTCATTAATAAACAAATTAAAAAGAAGAGGACCCAGGACAGATCCCTGAGGTACTCCACTTATCACGTTTATCCAACTGGAGAACTTGCCATTTGCTACCACTCTTTGCATTCTATCTTTCAGCCAATTTCCAATCCACACACAAACATTTTCCCCTAGGCCTGTTTCATTCAATGTACAGTAACCTCTTGTGTGGAACCGTATCAAATGCCTTGGCAAAGTCTAAACAGATCACATCAACCGCCGCTCCCGCATCTATATAATTACTCACTTTTTCATAAAATGCGATCAAGTTAGTTTGACAAGACCTGTCTTTCAAAAGCCATGTTGGCTCCTGCTAATAATATTACTGTTCCAGCAGAATTCTTGAATATATTCCCTTTGCAACCCTTCAAACAGCTTCCCTATCACAGATGTCAAGCTTACAGGATTGTAATTTCCTGAGAACAGAAGATAAAGACACAGCGCACTCGGCTGCGTACACACTATGTAGATAAGAGGGAGATGCACCAAATAATATAAACAAATAAGCTGACAATGGTATTCCTAAAAGTGGAATGATATCTCAAATATATGCCAACAATAGATAAAAATAAATGGAATCTGAATATATATTCTATCCCTATATATATTGTCTGTATTGGGCGATCAGTTCTCTCCTTTGCTGCTTATCCAATATTAATCCATGTCAAACAGATGTTCTCTCAGGAGTCCACCATAGAGCATGAAAAATAGAATCAAACAAGAGGGGAGGGTGGACAGCGCAAATAATATCTTCTAAGTGTAGTAGGTATTTGCATATGATATCAATAGAAATGGCACTATTAAAATTATTAAAAATTATTTATTCTATGTCCAAAATATTAATAATAATATACCATATACAAGTATAATAGTACTAAAGAAACTAGATGATGATAATGTATACAAATGGCTAACACCAAAGGGGAGTCTAAGTATATAGGACACAGAGATAATAGACATATAAGAGTGGCCGCTTACAGGAGAGAGAAAAAAACGTGTAGTAAGCACTTAGGGAACACAGTTCAAAGAACCGGAGACCAGCAGTCAAATATATACAAAATGGTAAAGGTGTCTGCTTACTAGAAAGTTTCTTGTAGTCCAACCTTTAGGAAAGATCTCAGTCTCAGTGACCGGGTCCTGCCGCTTTCCTTGTGCTCTCCGTGAGCTCACCTCGTTCTCTTCCCCTGCTCCGCAATGCTATGCTGTCCCCAAATGACCGGAGGCAACCGCCAACGATCAGCGTGTTAGATGAATATACATAAGATCTCTCTGTGTCCTGCCATTTCTCTTCCACTCTCCACGGGCTCACTCTTGTTTCTCTCCCTGCTCCGCAATACAATACACTTCAGTGCTCTCCCCAGGCGATCGCAGACAGCCGCCGATGATCAGCGTTCCAGCTCTGTACATGTGAAATCTCTCTGTACGTGGAGCATAAAACTTGCTCAACACGTTTCTGCGCAACACTGCACCTTCGTCTGGAGCAATTTGTCACTGAGACTGAGATCTTTCCTAAAGTTTGGACTACAAGAAACTTTCTAGTAAAGCAGACCCCTTTACCATTTGTATATATTTGACTGCTGGTCTCCGGTTCTTTGAACTGTGTTCCCTAAGTGCTTACTACACGTTTTTTTTTTTCTCTCCTGTAAGCGGCCACTCTTATATGTCTATTATCTCTGTGTCCTATATACTTAAACTCCCCTTTGGTATTAGCCATTTGTATACATTATCATCATCCAGTTTCTTTAGTACTATTATACTTGTATACGGTATATTATTATACCCACTGTTGTCTAGAATTTACATGTACAGTGGCTATATGTCTTAGGATTTTTTTCTGCTCATGATTTATGCATATAGACATATATTATAGCTATATTATTTTGGATCCATTGTAGACCATTGATTTTACAGCTTTGTCTTTTATTAATATTTTGGACATGGAATAAATTATTTTTAATAATTTTAGTAGTGCCATTTCTATTGATATCATATACCTACTACACTTAGAAGATATTATTTGCGCTGTCCACCCTTCCCTCTTGTAATTTCCTGGCTGTGACTTTGATCCCTTTTTAAATATGGGCACCACATCTGCTTTACGCCAATCCATGGGCACCATACCTGAAATAAAAGAATCCCTGAAAATCAAACACAACAGTCTGGCCAGGGCCTGGCTTAGCTCTTTAAGTACCCGTGGATGTATACCATCTGGCCCCGGGGCTTTGTCTACCTTAACACCATTCAATTGTTTTAACAATTTTTCTTGTGTTAGCCAGTCCCATGCTTGCTGTGACTGTTCTGTAAAAATAGTTTGCAGATTCTTGTCCATTGGGTCTTCCTTGGTAAAAACAGAAGAAAAGAAATTATTTAAAATATCTGTCTTCTCTCTGTCCCCCTTGACCTTCTCACCCTTTTCAGATAACAAGCACCCAACATTATCAGACTTTAATTTTTTGCCATTAATGTATTTAAAGAATTTTTTTGGATTCCTCTTGCTCTCCTTAGCAATATTTTTTTCATTCTTCAGTCTAGCTAATTTAATAGTCTTTTACAGGTTTTGTTGGCATTTTTGTATTCTGCAAATGCCTCTGCTGATTCCTCAGCTTTATAATGTTTAAATGCCGCTTTCTTGTTATTTATTTCATGAATTACTTTACTGGTTAGCCACATTGGTTTTAATTTGCTTCTTTTGTATTTGTTTACAACAGGGATACATTTATAAGTGTATTTTTGCAATGTTATATTGAAGGCATTCCACTTACCTTCTGTGTTTTTTCCTGAAAATATTTTTTCACAGCCAATGAGACCATGGGATGAATTAAACCTGCTAAAGTTGGCCTTTTTAAAATTCAGTGTTTTGGTGGAACCTATAGCAAATTGCTTTTTTGAATTAGTCTCAAACGATACCATGTTATGGTCACTATTCCCCAAGTGCTCCCTAACTTGCATGTTAGAGATAAGTTCTTTATTGTCAGTTATTACCAGATCCAGACACGCATTCCCTCTGGTTGAGGTCTGCACTAGTTGAGACAAAAAATTGTCATTCAACAAGTTCAGAAACTTACTGCTTTTAGCAGAATTAGCTGTTCCATTTTTCCAGTCTATTTCTGGGTAATTAAAATCCCCCATAATTATAGTCCTCCCTATTTGAGAAGGCTTTTCTATTTGCATTAATAGCTGTGATTCTTCAAGGTCACCAATGTTTGGTGGTTTGTAACAAATACCCACTAATATTTTCTGGGCAGTTTTACCCCCAGTGACTATTTCAACCCACAGGGATTCAACATGTTCACTACTGTCATCACATATATCTTCCCGCAAGTGAGGCAATAATGCTGGTTTGACATACAGACAGACCCCACCACCTCTTTTGTTTAACCTATCTTTTCTAAATAATATGTAGCCCTCCAAATTGATTGACCAATCATGTGTGTCATCCCACCTTGTTTCTGTTATGCCTATCAAGTCATAGTTTTCAATTTCAGCTACCAGCTCCAGTTCCCCATTTTACCAGTTAAAGTTCTGGCATTTGAAAGCATACAATTTATGCCACTGCTATGTTCCATTTGTGATTTAATTTCAATGTGGATATAGGCTTCTCCCTATCATCTGTACTAACCCCACCCCCAGATCTACCCACCTGGTTATTAACTACATCTAGATGTTTCTGAATGTATAAACCTACAAGTGTATAGTGAGATATACAGATAGCGTATGCCCATCTGCACTGCAATGCGCAGGAGTCCCACTACATGTTCCTTCTGACACATTTTAGCACCACACTTTCCTCTGTGCACCAAGCTTTATTAATATATTTGTTATCCCCATTAGCCCCTTTTCACATCACATGCCCTCAATATCGGATGAGGCCATCTCTTGTCCCACATTCTCTCTCTGTGACTGTTTCATGAGATGTAAATGATTTATTATTTATCCTTGTCCCATTTATTAGTATACCGTTTGATAGCATCAGTTTGGATTCTTTATATTAGATGCAGCTTTCGATACCTTATGTATCTTCATTTTTACTTGTAACACTGGTATAGAAACATAGAATTTGATGGCAGATAAGAACCATTTGGCCCATCTAGTCTGCCCATTTTGCTACTGTAAAAACCTCAAACCTTTTTTGGTCCTTGGTCTTTTCTTATGTTAAGGACAGCTTTATACCTATCCCATGCATGCTTAAATTCTGTCACTGTATTAACTTCTACCACTTCTGCTGGTAGGCTATTCCACTTATCTACTACCCTCTCAGTGAAGTAAAACTTTCTTACATTACATCTAAACCTGTGTCCCTCTAGTTTTAGAATATGGCCTGCACTTGTTAAATCCCTTCATGTATTTGAATGTTTCTATCATATTATTATTATTATTATTATTTATTTATATAGCGCCAACTAATTCTGCAGTGCTGTACTATTGGGAACAGACGTACAGAGATATTACATAGTACAATCAAATGTGGAGAACAGAAGGATCAGAGGGCCCTATCATATCCTCCTTTGGATTTTTATGTCCCATTATTTGACATTTTACATTATTTTTTATTTATCAACATTAAACTGCAGCTGACACACTCTTGCCCATTCTTCTAATTTACCTAAATTATTTGTCATTTGGCCTATTCCCCCTGGAAAGTCTACCCTATTGCAGATTGCATGTTTACACTATTCACATACAGTGTTGAACAGCTCCTCCCCCAAACTATGATGTCATCACCATCTTAGAATGCACTGGGGTATTTAGGGAACACATTTTTGTACTGTTTCTTTGTCTTGAGAAATGCCAGCCCGGCCGAAACATTAATAATTTAACTTTAACCTTTTTTTCACCATTCATGAAATCCTGCGTGTGCTGCTGCGACTTCTTCTTATGTCTGTTGGTGGCTGTGCTGTTTGCACCCAGGTATTTATCCCATTTATCCTACATACCTGGAGTTGTGTCTCCTTGTGCATCTCCATGCTGTGTCCCTGATGTGGCCATGATTTGTTTGTGGTTGGGAACGCGTACCAGGAAGTATAGTGTGGCATACACACAAAAATAAGAAATAGAAAATCCCTTAATAGCACCAATCCTGATACTCAGAAATGGCAGAAAACAAAAACTGTGCATCAATTGACACATCAATAATACAGCCAAACTTTTATTTACATACCTAAGATTAAACCTGAATTTAAAACCAAGATTGATCATTATGTGTTTTATTTGTGTAACCTAGAATTGTATTATACCAGAAGAGCCATTGGGTATTTGAAGTGGTCCAAATACTATGCTAATAATGTGATTAGCCACTTATATAGTAAGATTCTAGTCAGACTTAATAGAATCAAAAGGGATTTTAGGAGCGATATGGCAGCTTTATTGCTCTGAAGAAATTGCCCATATAGTTACAAGTGCATTAAAACCTTTGAGAGCAGTAAAAGAATGTAGATAATGTTTCATTCATTTATGTTTCCATGTCGGATAAGTATCAATTTATACCCGCAACAATTAAGAAGGTGTAGCAGCATTACTACTCTTAATTAATGCACTATATGGTAGCGAGTGCATCAATATTGTTAGGATCAATAAGGAATGCATAAAGAACTACATTTGTTTGTTGTATCGGACTGATTCCACAGTATATTCTCCTATGCTCATTACATTTTGTGGGCATTCAGATATGTACAGTGCATCAGAAATTGTGATTCTCTCCCCACTATTCTGGTGGGAGAAAGTATAGCGCACGTGTGGCTCACAGATTAAAGATACATTGCCATCTTATTATTTGTTGAGTTCTAGTGATTCTTTCTTTTTTCAATTTAAATCCCAAACTATGTTCTTTATACATTTAAGTGTAACATGCAAGTAACTAAACACTATCAAAGAAAAAAAGGCATCACAACAGAAGTTTTACGCACATAAATAAAGCAAAAACACTGTAAATTTGGACCCACGTCAGTATGCAGTCCTCAACCCTGTGGCGTTTTGCCTAAGTTAAGATTTGGAGGTTTTGTCATTGCTAATTTATGTATATGTTTTAAATTTTTTTTAATAAATTATTGTAAGAAATTATTCACAGCCATTGCCTTCTATACATAAATGTAGGTTCTATACTTAAACTTAGATGGAGATGTATTTTTACCTTATAGCTGCTTTATGTTATTTGTGTATCACGTATTCACATTGTATTAAAATGTATTTGTGGACCAAGTCTTTAGTTTTTAAATAGGTGTTTTTAAATTCAGTGTGTTTCTTTACTAGCAATTTCTTCATGGGCCATTGTAAAATGTAAAAGAAAGACAAGTAAATAACAACCAAGAGAGTGCTCACAATATAACAAAGCAGCAAATTAGATGTATACTTGATGTATCAATTCAATCACTGTGATCAGTAGGCTTTTGTGTATTGTTCCGACCGGTGATATATCCCAACCAACCAGTCTCAAGGCTCGCAGGGAATTGTGTTGGACCTCACCATTGGACTCAATGTTTCTCCCAACCGTTGGTGAAACACAGACTACGATCAAATAATAAGACTGAATATAACATTTTATTCATATAAAAAAAGTGTACAACGAAATGGTAAAAAAATAAAACAACGTGTATCACTCAACGCATTTCTTGATAATTCAATCATTTCCTTAGGAAGCTATCAAGTTGCCTTTTTGTCATCTCTCAAATAAATAGATAAACTTTAACTGTAAATAATACCAAACACAAAAAATATAAATATAAAAAATAAGAAATACATATAAATAAAAATAGCTAACAACTGTAAAAATAAATCTGATATCTACACACCTTATTGATGAGTCCCTACAATATAATTTAAATAACACAATAAATGTTATATGGGGTGAATACCACTAAAAATATTAAATGGGAAATATCTTCATCCTATCTAAAAATACAAAAACATGATTAACCCTGTATAGCCTAACAAAGTACAATCTAAAAAATGATATACATACTGTCTCGCTCCTTCAGATCGTTCCTCTTACCATCACCCCTATTGGCTGCTGCAGGCTTTATCTACCTAGGTCAACCTCCTAGTCTTGCTCAATTTTAGAGACAATATTCTGAGAGTCTTTGTCGCAGAGTTCCAGAGTTCCTGAATCTGTGTACCGAACTTTGCCTTGATTTACCACCTTGCCTCTTGCCATCTGTCTTAGATATCGACCCGGCTTTTCTCCTGACTATGTCTCCGTCTGATTCCCTGTCTTCTTGTCTTTGTATCGGCTTGACCTCGGCTATCCTTGACCACATTTTTCCTACGACTCCTTCTGCTGCGCAACAGGAGTCCCTTCAGTCCCGACTCAGGCTGATCTTATCGTCCAGATCTGACTCTCTAGCTTCTCTTCCTATTGTCCGACTCCAGTCTGCTCGACCCTACACCTGTTGCTCCGGTGACTGCCCCGGCCAGTTGAGGGTGAAGGGACTCGACATCTTCCTGCCTTCCGCCTGTCCAACTAGTCGACAGGGTCGACCCCGACATCTGGTTGATCCCCCCTAATACCTCCAACTAGTTGAGGGCATTCGACATTTCTTCCTCCCGCCTGTACTACTGTTGACGGGGACGAGCTCGACATCTGGTTGACCCTTCCTAAACCTCTGACTAGCGGAGAGCCGTGGAGTTGTAGTCCGTCGACCATTGTGCCCTGTCTCGAAATATTCGATCCTTCCTAAACCTCCGACTAGTGGAGAACAGTGGAGCTGTAGTCCGTCGACCATCCTGCCCTGTCTCGAACCTCTTCGATCCTTCCTAAACCTCCGACTAGTGGAGAGCAGAGGAATTGTAGTCCATTGACCATCGTGCCCTGTCTCAAACCTCTTCAGTGTTGTCGACTAGGCCATCCTGTCCTGTCTCGAACTACTTCTGCATTTGCCCATCTCAGAGACTGACAGTAAAATCGAGCCAGTAAATATGGATACTGCTGAGGCTTCTCGCATTACCACCAGACAGGAACAACCGGAGCAAATTCTGTCTACCCATGCAGCACAGCTACAAACTCTCAGTCATAAGGTGGATTCTATGATGGAAATGTTTGGCACCTTCTCTCACTTCTACCTCTGCTCAAACTCCTCCAACACAGATCTCAGATGTTACAGCTCCAACCGGAACCATCCCAGGATACAAACCACACAAGATACCCTTACCAGAGAGATTTTCGGGCCGACCTGAACACTGTAGTGGGTTTTGGAACCAGTGTCAGCTACATTTCCAGATCTTGCCACAATCATTTAATTCTCTTGCTATGAGAGTCGCCTTCATAATCTCTCTATTGACTGACAAGGTCCTTGCTTGGGCTTCTCCTCTGGTGGAAAACAGATCCTCACTTCTCCATGACTCCAACGCATTTATTGCTGCCTTTAAGACTGTGTTTGACCTACCAGGAAGGCAGGCATCTGCAGAGGCCACTATACTGGGTTTAAGATAGGGTACCCGCACTGTGACTCAATATGCGGTGGAGTTCATAACACTTTCCTACGAAACCGACTGGAACAATGGAGCCTTGAGGGCTGCCTTTCGTATGGGCTTGAGCGAGTGGATCAAAGATGCTTTAGTTAATCATGAAATACCGGACGATCTGGAAGGCCTGATATCTGTCTATTTAGAATTAGACCGTCAGCAACTAGAGCGGCAAGAAAGAGATTGCTCTCGCCACTACAAACCAGATTTTGTCCCATGATCATCATCTTCCACCGAGGCATCCCAAACCCCTGCAGAACCTATGAATTTTGGGTCTGTGACTAAACTCACCGAGGAAGAAAAACGCCGGCAAAGTAGTCAGGGACTTTGCCTTTATTGTGGCCTTAAGGGGCCATCTCCTACACCAGTGTCCGACCCAGCCAGGAAACTCCTCAGCATAAAGAACAATGGAAATGACTCCTTAAAGGGATAGTAATACTTCGTTTTAACTTTATTTTATTTTGTAAGCATTAAAAAAACATGGAGAGCGATATAAGTCTTATCTCTCAAACATTTATGGTTTGAGAGATATTCACAAGCAAAATTTCCCCTCCCGCCCCTTTTACCTAGTGTAAGCCATCTCTTCTCAGATGTGGAATCCACTCCATAGACCAGACAGATAACAGCAGGGGACAATCTTCTTCCTATGAGAACAATGAAAGCCCTGCCCCCCTTGACAAGTTTTTTAGGTTTTTCCCTTATCTTAATTGAAGATTGTCCCTCTCTGCAATCTACCTAGGCACCTCCCTTCTGATCTGCTTGAACAGGGGGGGGGAATACTTTGCTTGTGAATATCTCTTAAACCATAAAGGTTTGAGAGATAAGACTTATATCGTTCTTCATGTTTTTTAATGCCTACAAAATAAAATAAAGATAAAACGAAGTATTACTATCCCTTTAAGCTTGAGACATGAAACCTCTCTGTCTGACCCAAACGTATGATGGTTCCTGTTCGGTTGAGTTGGGCGGAGGGCTCAGTCTCCACAAAAGCCTTCTTGGATTCAGGTGCTGCCGGAGAATTTCTTGATGCTAGATTTGCCTCCATACACTTGATTCTGCTTGTTCAGAAAGCCAGACCTTTGCAGGTGTCTACTATTGATGGGGGTCCTTTGGGAATGGGCCTCGTTACCCATGAAACAAAACAGCTTCTTCTTTAATCTGGAATTCTTCATTCAGAGACTATTCAACTTGACGTCATAAATTGCCCTTTTGTTCCGGTGATTTTGGGTCTTCCTTGGCTCCGCCGCCACAACCCGGTTATTGACTGGAGATCTGATCAGTTGATGAGCTGGAGTACTTCCTGTCATTCTAACTAAGATATCTGTACCAGGTCTTGTGGGTAGCATAACCGTTCCTGAGGATTCTATACCCAAACCCTACAGAGACTTTATTGACGTCTTTTCTAAACAAAAGGCAGCTGAATTACCTCCGCACAGATCATTTGACTATCCAATTGATTTATTACCCGGTACTGTGCCTCCTAGAGGAAGAACCTTTTTTCTGTCTGAACTGGAGAATAAGGCCCTTTTGGAATATATACAAGAAAACCTGGCCAGGGGTTTCATTAGACATTCATCCTCGCCAGCAGGTGCAGGGTTTTTCTTTGTCTCCAAAAAAGATGAACAGGAAGGGGGAGACAGCGCACCAGAGATCTCAGTGTAGTAGGGTAAAAACAAAGATAATACTTTCAAAGAAAATATGTATATATTTATTTAAAACACATAAAAGTAGGGATAGTACAAATCCCTAAACAATCTAAAAGCGTGCCTCCAAAAAAGATGGATCCTTGAGACCTTGTATAGACTATAGGGGCCTAAACAAGATGACTATTAAAAATAGATATCCACTGCCTCTGATTCCAGAACTCTTTGATACCCTGAAGGATGCAAAAATTTTCACTAAGTTGGATCTACGTGGGGCATATAACTTGATTTGAATCAAAGACGACGACGAGTGGAAGACGGCCTTTAATACCAGGTACGGCCACTATGAGTACCTCGTCATGCCCTTTGGGCTCTGCAATGCCCCCACCGTATTCCAACACTTTGTCAATGAGATCTTCAGGGGCATTCTGCTTTCCTATGTGGTGGTGTATCTTGATGATATATTGATCTTTTCATCATCCCTTCACAAACACAGAGAACATGTCCGCACTGTGTTACACCGCCTTAGGGAGGATCATCTTTTCGCTAAGGCTGAAAAATGCATCTTTGAAACCTCACAGCTTTCTTTCCTAGGATATATAGTTTCTGACTCTGGTCTTCTGATGGATCCTTCGAAAGTGGAGTCCGTCTCTCAATGGCCACAACCAACCACTTTGAGATCTGTGCAACATTTCCTGTGATTTGCAAACTACTACAGAAGATTCATTAAAAACTTTGCCGCCATAGTTGCCCCCCTGGTAGCTTCCACCAGAAAAAATGCAAATCCTAAGGTCTGGTCCTCTGAGGATGTTGAGGCCTTTGAACAATTAAATTATTTGTTTCTGAACCTTTGTTACAATATCCAGACCCCACTAAACCCTTTCTCATTGAGGTAGATGTATTGCGGTGCCCGTGATCCTTTACTGTCACTCTCGGTTGTGGGTGCTCCCACTGGCTGAGCCTGTTTGACCCGCCCATTGTGGCCTTTTTATACCTGGCCTTTGGCACCTGTCAGGTGCCCTTTCGTGGTATTCCTGAGCCAGTGTTGCTGTTGCTGTGTTCCAGTGTTCCTGCTTCCTGTGTACCAATTTGGCTTGTTTCGACGACGCTCCTGGTTTCCTGGTCCGTGATCTGACCCGGCCTGGCTGACGTTCCTACTTGTGACCTGATCTGGCTTGTATGAGAATCCTGCTCTGTGATCTGATCCGGCCTGGCTGGCGTTCCTGCTTGTGACTTGATCTGGATTGTCTGAGAACCCTGCTCCATGATCTGACCCGGCCTGGCTGACTTCCTGCTCTGTGAACTGAACCGGCTTGCTACTGACCCTGCCTCCGTTCCTGCTGCTGCTGCTTGGTGTCGCTGAGGCGACATTCTGACTTCCGCTGTACTTGTGGCAGGGCTGATCCTGCCATAGCCTCCGTTAACACTTGCAGAGCCGTGCCTCTGTTTGCTGAGCCTCTGTTTGTACTTGCAGAGCTGTGTGTCCGTTCCCTGAGCCTCCGTTTACACTTGCAGAGCTGTGTGTCCATTCCCTGAGCCTCCATTAACACTTGCAGAGCCGTTGTCTCCATTCACTGAGCCTCCAGTACACTTGCAGAGCTGCTGTCTCCATTCATTGAGCCTCCATTAACACTTGCAGAGCCATTGCCCAGATCTTCCGCTACACTTGCTGAGCCGGTTACTTTTCAGAGCCTTGTATAGGCGGTGGCTCATCCTGTCTATCTAGCAGTGTAGTCGGGAGGCGCTATTGGCTCTAGCTCGTACAGTGTTTGCTCATCGTTACACGCCCGGTGGGGCTATTGGCTCAAGCTCTTGCAGTGTTTGTCTCCTTTACTACGCCTGTGGGGGCTATTGGCTCAAGATCTTGCAGTGTAGGTTGTCTCCGTTAATACGCCCGTGGGGGCTATTGGCTTAAGCTCTTGCAGTGTAGTTTGTCTCCGTTACTACGCCCGTGGGGGCTATTGGCTCAAGCTCTTGCAGTATAGTTTGTCTCCGTTACTACGCCCGTGGGGGCTATTGGCTCTAGCTCAACTCTGCAGTGTTTTGGTCTCAGTTCCTGCTCAGCCTTAGCAGCAATCTCTGTTCTATAGACTGACGGTGTTGTTTCATCTAGCACCACTTGCTGCTCCATTACCACCTTGGGCGTGTCAAACACCACAACAGAGACTGATTGATTTACATGTACTTTAACCATTGAGTACCCTTATGTTTCTATGCCTGTCCTGTGACAGTATATGTATATTGATTACATCTGTATACTGGGCCTGAGAAGGCATCTGTAAGCCATCTGTATTATTCTGTATTGCCTATAGAGGGCGGTCTTTCTTATTTTGTTTTAATAAAACTGTGTTTTATTCTAACCTGCTGGTCTGAGTGTCCTATAAAACCGTTACAAGATGCCTCCGAATTGGGAACTGGTGCTGTCCTTTCTCAGAGGGACGAGATCAATAACTGTCTTCACCCATGCTAATACATTTCTAAACAGTTCAGCTCTGCTGAAAAGAACTATGATGCCGGAAATCGTGAGCTTTTGACCATTAAAATGGCCTTAGAAGAATGGCGACACCTGTTGGAGGGTTCTCAAGTTCCGGTCATTATTCAGACTGACCACAAGAACCTTCAATTCCTGGAACAAGCACGGCGCCTGAATCCAAGGCAGCCCCAATGGGCTCTTTTCTTTACCCGTTTTAATCTTATTATCACATATATACTAGGATCTAAGAATTTGAAGGCTGATGACTTATCTCGTCTCTTCACTACCGAATTGGAACCGCCTCCTGAACCTATAATTCCCCCGAACCATATTGTGGCCTGTCTATCGTTATCCATAATACAGAGGATCAAGTCTCTACAACACCATTTCAGTGGATGAATTAAAGGGAAACCCGCTCATCTTCTATATGTTCCCAAGCAATTTTGGGTCTCTCTCCTAAAATGGTCACACCGCTCTACTATGGCTGGTCATCCAGGCATTACTAAAAATACTGAGCTTCTTCTTCAACGCTTTTGGTGACCTTCCTTAAAACAAGACGTGCACGCCTATGTCAAAGCTTGTACTCTGTGCTCAGAATAAGCCATCCAATCAGAGACCCGCTGGGCTCCTTCAACCTCTACCAATTCCTCAGCTCCCATGGACTCACCTGGATATGGATTTTATTACAGATTTGCCACCTTCAGACCATTGTATTGTGATTTGGGTAGTAGTTGACCGCTTCTCTAAGCAAGTACATTTCATTCCCCTCCGTGGATTACCTAACTCACATACCTTAGCAAATATCTTCATCAGAGGTGCCCAATTTACCTCAAAATTCTAGAAGGCTTTCTGTTCTCGCCTTCAAAAACTGATATCATTCTGCTATGAAGTGTTCTCCCTTCTATGCTGCTCTAGGTTATCACCCTCAGATGCTACCTAATCTTCCTGTATCGAATGTTCCTGAAGCCGATGCTAGAGGGAGAGATCTTTGTCTCCAGTGGGCTTCTGTTCATCGTTCCATGACAGACGCTTCTTCCAGATACAAGTCTGCGGTAGATAAGAAAAGACGACCAGCTCCTTCATACCAGCCAGGTGATCAGGTCTGGCTGTCTACCCAACACCTCTGCCTGAAGCAGCCTTCCTTTAAATTGGGGCGCAGGTTCGTTGGTGCTTTTTCCATCAGGAGTCGACTCACACCTGTCACCTATGCTCTTCATCTACCATCTACCATGAAGGTGGCCAATTCCTTTCATGTCTCTCTTGTACGTCCTCTGGTCAGGAACTGTTACCACCAACCTTCTCCTCCTCCTGTTTTGGTGGACGGTCATCCAGAATATGAGGTCAGCAAGATTCTGGACTCTCGGCTGTCTCATGGCCGGCTACACTATTTGGTTGATTGGAAAGGCTATGGTCCTGCCAACCGTTCCTGGGTGCCAGCCGCTGAGGTCCAGGCCCCGGCCTATGTGCAAGCCTTTCATTGCCTCCATTCTGATGATCCATGCCGTCCTGAGGCTGGCCACTAAAGAGGGTGAACTGTCACGCTCCTTCAGATCGTTCCTCCTACCATCATCCCTATTGGCTGCTGCAGGCTTTATCTACCTAGGTCAACCTCCTATTCTTGCTCTATTTTAGTGCCAATATTCTGAGAGTCTTTGTCGCAGAGTTCCAGAGTTCCTGAATCCGTGTACCGAACCTTGCCTTGATTTACGACCTTGTCTCTTGCCATCTGTCACGGATCTCAACCCGGCTTTTCTCCTGACTAAGTCTCCGTCTGATTCCCAGGAGTCCCTTCAGCTGCTCCCAAGCCCAGACTCAGGCTGATCTTATCATCCAGATCTGACTCGCTATTTTCTCTTCCTATTGTCCGATTCTAGTCTGCTCGACCCGACACCTCAGTCTCTCCAGTTGAGTCAGGTTGCCATCACTGGTTGCTCCTGTGACTGCCCCAGCCAGTCGAGAGTGTAGGGACTCGACATCTTCCTGCCTTCCGCCTGTCCAACTAGTCGACAGGGTCGACCCCGACATCTGGTTGATCCCCCCTAATACCTCCGACTAGTTGAGGGCAGTCGACGTTCCCTGCCTCCCGCCTGTACTACTGTCGACGGGGTCGAGTTCGACATCTGGTCGACCCTTCCTAAACCTCCGACTAGCGGAGAGCCATGGAGTTGTAGTCTGTCGACCATCCTGCCCTGTCTCGAACATCTTCGAACCTTCCTAAACCTCCGACTAGTGGAGAGCAGAGGAGTTGTAGTCTGTTGACCATCCTGCCCTGTCTCAAACCTCTTCAGTGTTGTCGACTAGGCCATCCTGCCTTCTCTCGAACCTCTTCAGTGATTGTCGACTAGGCCATCCTGTTCTGTCTCAAACTACTTCTGTGTTTGCCCATCTCAGAGACTGACACATACATATGGTAATACAAAGGCAAGTCAAGATAAATACACATAACCCTCCTTCAATAAAACTAAGAGCAATAAAAAAGGAAATATTCATAGCTTCAACTAATGTATTTAAACTATTAGGAAACAAAAGCCCTAAATTGGAAAATCCAAAATAATATTTATTATTCAGACTCTGCTGCCTATAATAAATTGGAGAAGCATGTTCAATTGGAATTATTTTTTAAAAAATTGGATTTTTGTTATGCTTATCCCTACAGTCTTTTGATACATTATATAATTGAAAACCACTAAGAATATTTCTCCTATGTTGTCCGATGTTTTTCTCAATGTTTGAATAGTCCTACCTACATATCGGGCACCACATTTGCAGTTCAACAAACTATGAATCTGGATGCTTAATTTAAAAAGGTTATAATGTTGAAATAATCCCCCATTTCATTGCATTTAAATTCAAGTGCTTTAAATGGCATATAAGCCAGCTCTACATACCAAGAGCCAATTTTAGCTATTATCAGAGGTCTAGCCCTTCTATTTCTATATGTGCGACCTGCTCCCAGTCGCCCTTATCCTCTGGATCCAGATTCTAGGTTCTAGGCCAGCAAGCAAGAGATGTGCCATAATTCGGATACCAGATTGTTCAGGACTTCAGACCCCACTTCGTAACAGGGACCCCACGCCTACCTTGACAAGTACTATGACTAGTGCTGGAGCGGTCTGCTAGGCCGATACTGCCTTTGTCACCAGGAGGGAGCTGAACACTCTAGTCACTAAATACAATCTGAAGGCTTTTTTGGGGACATTAGGGTGGACATTCAGTCCATCATGAGAACAGAACTAGCAGACCTCAAGAAAGATCTGCTCCATCTGGGGCAGTAGATCCACTCCTTTGAGGAAGCGTGGGAGTCCTTCTTCCAGCAACTCCATAATTTGAAACAGATTCTCCTTCAGCTAGACAAGACCATCAACACCGTGTTAGCAGAGTTGACATTCTGGACAATAGGGATTAAAGGTGCAATATCAGGATTAATTACTTTCCTGAATCAGTCCCAGCTAAAGACCTGTCAACCTCAATACAACATTTCTTCTCGGAACAGCTGGATCTGCCTGAAGGTACCTTTGTTAAAATTGACAGGGCCTATAGGTATCACGGTGCCCGTGATTGGTGCTGTTCAGTGTCAGTCACTTGCTGAGTATCATGATTGGCTGTCTGTGATTAGACGTCCTCACACAGCCTTTTTAAACCCAGGCTGAGCACTTCCAGGTTGCCCTTTCGTGGTGTTTCTGACTTCACTCTGCCTGACCTGCTTGTCAGGCTTCTGGGCCTGTTCCTGCTGTTCCTGCTGTACTTGCTGATCCTGTGTTCCAGTGTTCCTGTATACTAGTGTTCCTGTGTTCCAGAGTTCCAGTGTTCCTGTGTTCCAGCACCTCGCGGGTTATCTTACTGAGTTCCTGAATCTCCTGCTCCAGCCGTCGCTCTGGCGACATTGTTCTTCTCGCTGCTGATCATACTTTGTTGGTTCCTGGTGGCGATATACATTGTTGGTCCCAGCGTGCGGACGCTGGTTTACTCCACTAGACCTGGTTGCGATATACATTGTTGGTCCCAGCGTGCGGACGCTGGTTTACTCCACTAAACCTGGTTGCGATATACATTTTTGGTCCCAGCGTGCGGACGCTGGTTTACTCCACTAAACCTGGTGGCGATTACATTGTTGGTCCCAGCGTGCGGACGCTGGTTTACTCCACTAAACCTGGTTGCGATATACATTGTTGGTCCCAGCATGCGGACGCTGGTTTACTCCACTAAACCTGGTTGCTACATACATTGTTGGTCCCAGCGTGCGGACGCTGGTTTACTCCACTAAACTGGTTGCGAGATACATTATTGGCTCCAGCGTGCGGACGCTGGTTTGCTCCACTAAACCTGGTTGCGATATACGTTGTTGGTCCCAGCGTGCGGACGCTGGTTTACTCCACTAAACCTGGTTGCAAAATACATTGTTGGTTCCAGCGTGCGGTCGCTGGTTTGCTCCATTAAACCTGGTGGCGCTATTCCCATTAGTCCCAACGTGCAGACGTTGGTTTGCTCCTGAACATCCAGTACTGTGGTCAGTTGCTGTCCACTTCCTTGCAGTTGTCTGAGTATCCCTGGCAATAGACTCCTGCTGAGTAAGACCTCTATACTTATGCTCTATGCTGTCTTAGTCACCTGACAGCTGATCTACTTGCTCAGGCTGCCCTGCCCGGTATTGGTGAGGCCGGTAGAACCATGACGATACCATCCTGTAAGTTGCCTCATCGGGTATTGGCAGGGCCGGTAGAGCCTACTCCAGTACTCCTTTGGGCTGCCCTGCCCGGTATTGGTAAGGCCGGTAGAACCTTGTAATTCACCATCTTTAAGGTTGCCTTACCCGGTATTGGCAGGGCCGGTAGAGCCTACATTCAGCATTCCGTGAGGGCTGCCTTGCCCGGTATTGGTAAGGCCGGTGGAACCGGTATATGTCATCTCACGGTTGCCTTACCCAGTATAGGCAAGGCTGGTAGAGCCTGTCATTAAACTGTCACTTGGGTTGCCTTGCCCGGTATTTAGGCAAGGCCGGTAGAACCTATTATATGTTATATTACTGTTGTATTGTTATGTATGTTTACCCTATGGGGACTGCCTTTAACTTTTAATAAAGTTAAGTTATTTTACCAAACCTTAAGTCTGAGAGTCTTCAAAAACCGTGACAGTACGAAAGGGCCATGACCTCAGACACTAAGAGTGACGGTAACGCACAGAATATCCATTGGAGGATGGATATGCACGAGCAACGTTTGGATCAGCTAGCGGTTGCTATCCAAACTATTCTTGAACACACGGTACTTGTGGATAAGTCAGGTGCTAACCCGGTGGTCCCGCCAATTTCAACACCGGAGAATGAGTCTAAGCCCTCAGGGGCCGCAGTTAAAGGGTTAACGGCTTCTGCACCTTTGCCGCTGAGATATGACGGAGACCCTCAGTTATGCAGAGGGTTTATTAATCAACTTGAAATATTTATGGAATTGACGGCACATGCATTTCCTAGTGATCGCAGCAAGGTTGGGTTCATGATATCCCTGCTGACTGGCAGAGCATTGGCCTGGGCCAACCCACTTTGGGAAAACGCTAAACCTTGCACAAAGAATTTCTGTGATTTTGTGCAATCCTTTCGGAGAGTATTTGAGCCTCCTGGTAGAACTACCTCTGCTGCTAAACGTCTCATGGAGATACAACAGGGCAGGCGCACAGTTGGCGATTATGCCATTGAATTCCGCACCATGGCAGCAGAGTTTGGGTGGAATAATGAGGCCCTGTTGGCAGCCTTTGCTCAAGGATTGAGTGACCAGATTAAAGATGAGATTGCAGCAAAAGAGTTACCTACTGACCTAGACGATTATATCGAATACGTGATTCTAATTGACTCCAGAATACGTGAAAGATTAACCGCCAGAGAGCGACGAGTACAGTTAAAGAATTAAGGTGTCCAGTAGAATATTTTGCCCACCCAACCCTCCCTCTGCATCCAAACATAGTGAACCTATTTCGGAATCAAGTGAACCTATACAGGTGGGTTTCACTAGATTAACTAAGGAGCAGAGAAGGTATCACAAGACACAAGGATTATGTCTGTACTGCGGTAAACATGGTCACCTGTTAAGATCTTGTCCGGTATGTCCGGGAAACGAACACACCTAGGGTATCTTGGGGGACAGGCCCAAGGTGGTGTACAATTGTCCCCATTGTTGGACACACTTAAACCCACCATACAGGTGGTATTGTCATGGGCACAACGCTCGGTTGAGGTTTTGGCCTTGATTGATTCTGGTGCAGCTGGGTATTTTATGGACAATACCTTTGCTGAATTGCATGGGGTACCACGGATTCAGAGACAAACCCCTCTTGCTATTGAAGCAATTGATGGCAGACCTTTGGCACCCGCCCAAGTTACTTTTGAAACGATGCCCTTGTCCATGACTATTGGGGCTCTTCACAAGGAAGAGCAGCAGTTCCAATTGATTAATTCTCCTCACCATGCCGTGATTTTGGGCTTTCCTTGGTTACAGTTGCACAACCCACAATTTGATTGGCAGAAATGTGAGATTGCTGCTTGTTCTCATTTCTATATGGATAAGTGCGTTACCCATCCTGTTAAGGTCTTGTGCACCTCCCCTTCACTACCTGATGCCTACCAGCAGTTTAGCGACGTTTTCAGTAAGGGAGAGGCTGGCACCCTACCTCAGCACAGACCATACGATTGTCGCATAGAACTGAGTCCTGGAGCAGTACCACTGAGGGGACGCACGTATCCATTGTCTTGTGAGGAGAACCAAGCTATGGAGGAATACATAGCAGATGCCCTCAGTAGAGGGATCATAAGGAAATTTACTTCTCCGTCCGGTGCCGGGTTCTTTTTTGTTAAGAAAAAAAGTGGTGAACTGCGACCTTGCCTAGACTATCGTGGGCTGAATAAGCTGATGGCAAAAAATGCCTACCCAATACCACTCATCACCGAGCTGTTTGATAGACTTAAGGGGTCCTCGATTTTCACCAAATTGGACCTAAGGGCAGCCTACAATTTGATACGTATCAGAGCAGGTGATGAGTGGAAAACTGCCTTCAATACGAGATCTGGGCATTATGAATACCTAGTCATGCCATTTGATCTATGTAATGCTCCTGCAGTATTTCAAGAACTGATCAATGACGTTCTTAGAGATATGTTACAATCTTGTGTTGTAGTCTATCTTGACGACATACTTATCCACTCCAAAGACCTGTCACAACACATCAAGGATGTGTCTGAAGTCTTGCTGCACTTACGAAAAAATAAATTATTCTGTAAACTGGAGAAATGCGAGTTCCACAAAACCAGTGTACCGTTTCTGGGGTTTATAATTGGCAAAGACGGCATTGCCATGGATAAAGAGAAATTGACGGCAGTCTTACAATGGCCTAAACCCAAGAGCCTCAAAGCCATCCAACGATTTCTGGGCTTCGCCAATTATTACAGGAAGTTTATTAAAAACTTCTCCTCTATCGTGAAACCTCTGTCTGACCTCACGCATAAGGGCGCTAACCCATCCCTCTGGCCGGTGGCTGCTGAAGAGGCCTTTGAGAAGTTGAAGGTAGCCTTTGCTGAAGCGCCTGTGTTGTCCCACCCTAATCCAATACTCCCCTTTACTTTGGAAGTTGATGCCTCAGATATTGGGGTCGGGGCGTTGCTCTCTCAGCGGCAGGTTAAAGGTGGTACACTCAGACCCTGTGGATTCTTCTCAAAAAAACTGACTAGTGCTCAAAGTTATTACGAGATTGGTGATCAAGAATTACTGTCCATTATCCTCGCGCTCAAAGAATGGCGTAATTTACTTGAAGGCACAAAAAACCCCGTTTTGATTCTAACTGATCACAAGAATCTGACGTATCTTTCTGAGGCCAAGAGACTGTCTTCTCGCCAGGCCAGATGGGCACTGTTTCTATCCCGATTCAATTTCGTTGTATCATACCTGCCGGGATCAAGGAATGTTAGGGCTGATGCTCTGTCTAGACAATTTGAAGCAGAGGTTGACAGAGAAGAGGTACCAGCCCCTATCATTCAACCCAATCGAATATTGGCTACCATACGTACTAGTATTACTTCACCACTAGGGGAAGAGATTTTGGCATCCCAAGCCTCTGCTCCTCATGAGACTCCAGTGGGCAAATGTTTTGTCGCTGAGCCATTCCGTACTCGATTACTTGAGACCTACCACTCCTCTAAGGCTGAGGGACATATTGGTAGGGATCAATTGTTCTGGTCTCTCTCTCAGCTATTTTGGTGGCCTTCTATGAGAGCAGATTGTGCCAATTTTACGAATGCCTGTGCCACCTGTGCCCGTGCCAAAACCCCTAGACATCTCCCTGTGGGCTTGCTTCAGCCGGTGCCTAATGGTGAACGCCCTTGGTCTCACGTCTCTATCGACTTTATGGGAGAATTGCCCTGGTCTAGAGGGTACTCCTTCATATTGATGGTGGTAGACAGGTTCTCTAAAATGGCACACTTCGTACCCCTCCGTGGCCTTCCTTCGGCCAAGGAACTGGCAATGGTATTCGCTCGAGAAGTATTTCGGTTACATGGAGTACCCAGGGTGCTGGTGTCTGACAGGGGGAGCCAGTTTGTGTCCAGATTCTGGAGGGCATTTTGCGAACAGATGGGCATACAGCTATCATTTTCCTCGGCATATCATCCCCAGACTAACGGGGCCGCTGAGAGGGCCAATCAAGGATTGGAACAGTTTCTGCGATGTTTTGTGACTGACCATCATGATAATTGGGCCGACTTGTTGCCTTAGGCAGAGTTCGCCAGGAACTGCGCAGTTAATTCTTCCTCCGGGAGCTCTCCGTTTTTGATCAGTTATGGGTTCCAACCCTGTCTGCTCCCGGATTCCTTTCAATCACAGCAGATTCCAGCTCTGGATGAGCATATAGAGCAACTCTGTTCCACATGGGCACAAGTTCAGAGGGCATTGGGCCAGTCTTTTCAGCGACATCAGCGTCATGCCAATCGCAGAAGGCTTCCAGCGGTTTCCTTCCGAGTCGGGGATAGAGTATGGCTGTCCTCCAAGAATCTAAAGCTCAAGGTCCCATCTAATAAGCTGGCACCTCGGTTCATTGGTCCGTACAAGATCATTCGCAAAATTAACCCTGTTTCCTATGCCTTAGAATTACCTGCTTCTATGCGCATTCATAATGTATTCCATGTGTCTCTCCTTAAACCTCTGGTTTGTAACCGTTATACTACCACACCTGTGAGGCCAGGTCCTGTTGAAGTCGAGGGGCAGGAGGAGTATGAAGTACAAAACATTATTGATTCCCGCAGAGGTAGAGGAGGGGTACAGTATCTGGTGCATTGGAAAGGTTATGGTCCTGAGGATCGTTCCTGGGTAGACAGTAAGGACCTTCATGCACCCAAGTTACTACGAATATTTCATGCCAAATACCCTCAGAAGCCTAGACCCTACTCTGAGAGAGGGGGTCTTTTAAAGGGGGGTACTATCACGGTGCCCGTGATTGGTGCTGTTCAGTGTCAGTCACTTGCTGAGTATCATGATTGGCTGTCTGTGATTAGACGTCCTCACACAGCCTTTTTAAACCCAGGCTGAGCTGTTCCAGGTTGCCCTTTCATGGTGTTTCTGACTTCACTCTGCCTGACCTGCTTGTCAGGCTTCTGGGCCTGTTCCTGCTGTACTTGCTGATCCTGTGTTCCAGTGTTCCTGTATACTAGTGTTCCTGTGTTCCAGAGTTCCAGTGTTCCTGTGTTCCAGCACCTCGTGGGTTAATCTTACTGAGTTCCAGTGTTCCTGTGTTCCAGCACCTCGCGGGTTATTTTACTGAGTTCCTGAATCTCCTGCTCCAGCCGTCGCTCTGGCGACATTGTTGTTCTCGCTGCTGATCATACTTTGTTGGTTCCTGGTGGCGATATACATTGTTGGTCCCAGCGTGCGGACGCTGGTTTACTCCACTAGACCTGGTTGCGATATACATTGTTGGTCCCAGTGTGCGGACGCTGGTTTGCTCCACTAAACCTGGTTGCGATATACATTTTTGGTCCCAGCGTGCGGACGCTGGTTTACTCCACTAAACCTGGTTGCGATATACATTGTTGGTCCCAGCGTGCGGACGCTGGTTTACTCCACTAAACCTGGTTGCGATATACATTTTTGGTCCCAGCGTGCGGACGTTGGTTTACTCCACTAAACCTGGTGGAGATTACATTGTTGGTCCCAGCGTGAGGACGCTGGTTTACTCCACTAAACCTGGTTGCGATATACATTGTTGGTCCCAGCGTGCGGACGCTGGTATACTCCACTAAACCTGGTTGCTACATACATTGTTGGTCCCAGCGTGCGGACGCTGGTTTACTCCACTAAACTGGTTGCGAGATACATTATTGGCTCCAGCGTGCGGACGCTGGTTTGCTCCACTAAACCTGGTTGCGATATACGTTGTTGGTCCCAGCGTGCGGACGCTGGTTTACTCCACTAAACCTGGTTGCAAAATACAATGTTGGTTCCAGCGTGCGGACGTTGGTTTGCTCCTGAACATCCAGTACTGTGGTCAGTCACTGTCCACTTCCTTGCAGTTGTCTGAGTATCCCTGGCAATAGACTCCTGCTGTGTAAGACCTCTATACTTATGCTCTATGCTGTCTTAGTCACCTGACAGCTGATCTACTTGCTCAGGCTGCCCTGCCCGGTATTGGTGAGGCCGGTAGAACCTTGACAATACCATCCTGTAGGTTGCCTCACCCGGTATTGGCAGGGCCGGTAGAGCCTACTCCAGTACTCCTTTGGGCTGCCCTGCCCGGTATTGGTAAGGCCGGTAGAACCTTGTAATTCACCATCTTTAAGGTTGCCTTACCCGGTATTGGCAGGGCCGGTAGAGCCTACATTCAGCATTCCGTGGGGGCTGCCTTGACCGATATTGGTAAGGCCGGTGGAACAGGTATACGTCATCTCACGGTTGCCTTACCCGGTATAGGCAAGGCCGGTAGAGCCTGTCATTAAACTGTCACTTGGGTTGCCTTGCCTGGTATTTAGGCAAGGCCGGTAGAACCTATTATATGTTATATTACTGTTGTATTGTTATGTATGTTTACCCTACAGGGACTGCCTTTAACTTAAGTTAAGTTATTTTACCAAACCTTAAGTCTGAGAGTCTTCAAAAACCGTGACAATAGGGCTTTGAAACCCAGGGGGACTCCTGGCTCGAAACCCCACAATGTAATTTGTTGCTTGCACAATTTTGCGGACAAAGCTCGCCTCATGCAATAAAGCATGAGATGGGAGAAACGAAGGTAGCGGGCGTGGTGGTCCACCCTTATAATGTCCGTTCTATACATAAGCTTCAACAGTGCCCGGCTTTGAAACCACTTCCTGACCACTTGGGGGTTCCCATTAAAGGAATAGTAATTTTCACAATAAATGCAGCTCCAATTAATCTTCATAGTATTTGGGCCATGGAGAGTGGTATTTTAGTACTGTCAGAGTTGTAGTTCAAGACTAATTTAATGAAAAAATATCCCCCTTCTGCCCCTTTTACTGATATAACACTGCTCACCACTGAGCAGCAAGGTGCTGTCCAGGTGGATTGCAGAGACGGACAATCTTCAATTAGCATAAGGGAAAAACCTGTCAAAGGGGCAGGGTTTTCCTTTGTTCACAGTAAGAAGATTGTCCCTTGCTGTGAGCTGTCTGGTCTCTAGACCAGATTCCACATCTGAGGGAAGGTGGCTTACACTAGGTAAAAGGGGTGGAAGTTCAATTACTCTTGAACTACAATTCTGACAGTATTGAAATAATACTGTCTATGGCTCAAATACTATGAAAATTATTTGTACCTTCTGTTTTTGTGAAACATTACTATGCCTTTAAGCCTGTTAGCTTCCTATAAAAGTGTATTGGCGGTGCTGCAGGATCCTGAAGACATTCCTGCATTCTGCTCTTCGTCTGGCATCCCAGACCATGACCGGGTGTCTCCTCCAGCAAGCTGCTGGAGGAGACACCTGTTTTTGACCACCTGATGAGAAGGATAGACGACATAGATGGACCTTGGGCCGGCTAGGAAGAAACAGAAATCTACATCGCCTGACCATGCAGCAGTTCTGGCTACCTCATCTGATTGGGACTGATTTGCTTTAAGCTGAGCATTCCTATTTTGTTTTGCATTACTTTGTGTTACCTATTTGGTGGGTCTGCTGTTTAGGTGCCCTGATGTCCAAATGTTTAGTTTCCTACATGGCCTATGCCTTCCGGGGGTGCACACCATGTGGGACCTGTGGCTTCTGTAAGCCTTGGGGCCTCTCCCCAACCTTTTTATGTGGAGCCCACCCGAAGCGCTAACCCACTCTACCGCAGGGCACTATTATTAACCGGGGTGTACCCATCAGATACCCTGTACACTTATAGAATATTGTTAATTTAAATTCATGTTCATACATAGACTGTTAATTTTGATATGTTGTATAGGGGACTTTGCTCTCAGTGGACACATCTAACTTGAGAATGTCTCACTTGACTGCTGCACCTTTCGGGGCGAATGTGTCACGTAATGCCCCAAGTTTATGCTCTTCTATATTTAGCATGCCTGGTCATCTCTGTGGGCCAATAGCTGCTTGCAACAGTGCTTTGGTTACTATGAGCTGGGCCCCGCTATGACCCTTTGGACATTCTTACCTGACACACTGGTTCACCTCACTGGGGTAATCCTTTCTGTATGTATTGCTTGCTGTGCTTCTGTATAATACCTCTACTCCTATGCATATTGTATGTAGTTTTGTTTTGTACACCTCTCCACCTGTTTTGTCTAGATTAAGACCTGGTGCCTCAGCTCTTGCTGTCAGTTTATTCAGGGTGGGCATGTCACTTTGGACCCACTGCTCTGGCATTCACATGATTTGCTGTGATTCTCTTACTCCTAGTTACTCTAGGCATTTTTCTAAACACTTCAGGGGTCCAGCCTGACATGTGGGCCTACCAGGACAGAGCAGAGGTATGCATACATTTAATGCTCTCTGTGAATACCCACCTTTTATTCCCTCCCTGGTGTGACTTCCCTCCCCCCCATTCATTCATTTTGTTTACTCCTCCCCTCTTCCCAACCCCCCCAGGCCTCCTTCCTTTATGTTCTGTGAGATGTTCCATTGTGAGGGTGTCAGTGGGTCGTACCCCCCATTACTTGACTGTCGCAAGCCATCTGCCACTGTTACTTGTTCTCTTACACAGAACTGTAGCATGTCCTGTTGAGCTTCTGGGCATGGCTATGATTCACACGTTTTCAACTGTGTGCTCTTTGCTCCAGTGATCCTCCATTCCTCAGGTTGGACTTTAGTGGCTCAGCAGGACATTCTTGGTTTCACTTGACCTGGACAAGCTTCTTTATTGGCTCTGGTTACTTGCAAGTTTTTAGTTTCTTTGTTGTGTTGCATGGTTTCTTGACCAACGTATACCACCCCCAACCGGGTGAGTGCTGCCCCACCTGTTACGTTTTACATTAAACTTTCATGAGCCTCTGCTTTTAAGACATATATGGTTGCTGTTCTTGACTTTTCTCTCTTCCTTTTTTTACTTCTATTTCTCCCCTACCCTCTATGCTTCCAATCCCCTTCATCTTCTTTCCTCCCCCTTATTTGGCACTTGGTGGTGGCATCCTGTGGCCTGGCGGGGTAAACTCTAACCTGTTACCCCCATATGTCTAGAGATCTTGCCTTTTTGTGGATACTCTCCCTTAATGTAAAAGGGTTTAACTTCACTATTAAGAGATCCTTGGCCCTCAGAGAAGCCTCTAGTAGAAGGTAGATGTATTTTTTCAGGAGAGTTATTTTTCCAGCCAAAGCCAACCTGCTGTGGTGAGTTCTTTGTACCTGCATGTCTGGATGGCATCTTCCACAGAGAAAAGGAGGGGGGGTCGCAATTCTGTGCCGTGGGTGTTGGAGAATGTTTTCACTGATCCAGAGCATAGATTTCTCTTCCTAAAGAGAACCTTATATGCCAGCCAGTTTACTTTAGCTAACTTCTATGCTCCCAATACACAGCAATCATCTTTCTTCTCCCCTTCTCTCAAACTACTTTAATTAATTAAAAGAGCAGAACATAGAGGGCTATGTATGTTAGTATTGGGATTAATATTTATTTAGTGATTTTTGATTCAAGGAGAAATCTGATTGCCATTTGGAATCAAGAAGGATTTTTTCCCCCATTTGGAATTTCTGTAATGAGGGTTTTTTTTTGCTTTCTTTTGGATCAATGACGGTAAACAGGAATAGGAAAAGGTTTGAACTTGATGGATGCAAGTGTTTTTTCAGCCTGAACTACTATGTAACTATATGTACTTGACACTTTTAAAATCTAATCACTGGAGGGGACTACAATGTTCCCCTGGACCCCTCAATTGATTCAACTTCTAATAAGCCTCATTGCAGCTCAGGTCCATCTGGCAGACTTCGGTCCTTACTGCAGGACCTTTGCTTAGTGGACTCCTGGAGAACCCTTTTCCGACTGCAAAAAGACTATACTTTCTACTCCTCCAACCACTATATGTATACGAGCCTATTACCTGGTCTGACCATGCATTGGTTTGAATTCAGTTAAGCCTCCCCTCATGTCCTACTGGGTTCAGACCCTGGCAACTGAATGAACTCAGATGCAGCCTCTCTCCTCTCAGATAGACTTACACAATACCTTCAGAAGAACACAGCTGAAAACCCTTCTCCCACTTGTATATGGGAGGCACACAAGTGTGTCAGTAGATGGGAACTGATCCACTTGGGATCATGGAAGAAATAACAGCAGACCCGTACTATTAACACCCTGATAGAAATGATCAGGCAGAAAAAATATCTCCATAAGCAGATTCTACTTCCTACTGACTTTCTTGCTCTGACTAAGGCTAAACAAGAGCTTTTACAATGTTTGCAGAGCAAAATCCACAAAGCCTATCTCTGGTCCAAGTATTCCTCTTATTTGAATGGGAATAAAAGCGGAAAATCTCAGAATATGAGATAGTACAGGTGAATTATGGGTTTCTTTCCCTGACATGGCAAAGACGTTTCAAGCTTTTTATTTGGCTTGCTACAACTTTCCCAGTCCTCCCCTCCGTCCATATGTAGAGTTACTCTAGTTCAAAGAATCCAGTCATTCCTAATATCATTCAAAGTCCCCACTTTTCCTGCACAGACTGTGGCTGCGCTTGAAGAACCGTTTACAGTGGAGAAACTGCAAAGAGTTTTGCAGTCATTCCCTGTTGGCAAGAGCCCACTACCCAACACTTCATTATAAGACATATGGGCAGATTCTCTTCCCTCACTTAACAAACTTCTTCAATGCAGTAGCGAATGCCTCTCAATTTCTGACCCAGTCCTTAGAGGCCCATAGTACTGTCATCCATAAGCCAGAGAAGAATCCACTGGAATGAGGGAGCTACAGGCTGATTTCATTGTAAAATGTAGATAATAAATTGTTTGCTAAGGTGTTGGCAACCAGTTTAGCATTTTTTTCTGCCTTTCTTAATCCACCCCAATCAAGCTGGCTTTGTTCCTGGCCAGGAGGCAAAGGACAATGCCACCAAATCAGTGGCTCTTAATTACACTGCTATCAAACAGAAAATTCCCACTATTTTGGTTTTGACGAACATGGAGAAGGCTTTTGATCAGGCTGTGTGGGCATATCTCTCGGCTGTCTAGAAAAACCTGGGCCTCGGACCCGGGCCCATCTTTCCATTATGAGTCTCTCTATTCATCCCCCTCAGTCCAGGATTAAGGTGAATGGATTCCTTACTGATCCCTTCACAATCACTAATGGGATGAGACAGGGATGCCCATTATCTCTGTTATTTTTCTTGGCCCTAGAACCACTCCTTAACACAGTTCGTCTTTCCCCTGAAGCGACTGGCCTTCCCAGGCATCAGAGGCAGTCAAAAAATCTCTGGGTTTTATGAGGAATAGGTTTTGCCAGACTAATCTTTGGAACTTCAATGAAAAGTAAGTAGCAACCTAGATATTGGTAAAGCAGTAGATATAGTCTGTCTAGATCAAAGGCATTTGATAGAGTTCCACACAGGAGTTTAGGGTCTGATAGAAAACTGACTGAAGGATAGGGAACAGGGTATGTTGTAAATGGAAAATTCTCCAATACAGTTAAAGTTGAGAGTGGACTCCCTCATGGTTCAGTATTTGGTCCACTGCTTTTTAAGATGTTTATAAATCACCTGGAAATAGAAAGCAAAATTTCAATATTGGCAGATGACACTAAATTATGTAGGCTAATAAATTCAAAACGGGATGTTTTTTCTCTTCAGAGGGATTTACATAAAATGGCAGATTGTGCAAACAAATGGAAAATTAAGTTTAATGAGGAAAAGTGTAAAGTTATGCATTTGGGAAGGAAAAATCCCAGTGCTACTTATGAACTTAATGGAATCATTTTAGGACATTCGTTGCTGGAGAACAGTGACCAGTTGTCACGCTCAATTTATGATCTGGATCCAGAGGTTAGGGATCGATGTAACCGAACTACATTTCTAGCAATGTCGGTTACTTGATTCCCTTGCAGCAACCATAGCCGAATTAAATTTGCTGGCCATGAAGCCACATGCCTGACCACAGTGGAGCCAGGGTGCTGGGCAGGATAAGATATCAAGATAACTGAAGGAGAATCCTGACAAATAATAGATGAATCAATGTGCAGAGAATCTACTAATATAAGTAAAAGGGTTAGCAGGTTAAGACCACTATGCACTAATCTGAATGGCTCAATAGTAGCTTCCAAAGGGCTAATACCACTGAACAGGTATCACGGTGCCCGTGATCTTTTTCTGTCACTCTCGCTTGTGGTGCGCTCCTATTGGCTGAGCCTGTTTGGCCTGCCCATTGTGACCTTTTTATGCCTGGCCTTTGGCACCTGTCAGGTGCCCTTTCGTGGTGTTCCTGAGCCAGTGCTGCTGTTGCTGTGTTCCAGTGTTCCTGATTCCTGTGTACCAATTTGGCCTGTTTTGACTATGCTCCAGAATTCCTGCTCCGTGACCTGACCCGGCCTGGCTGACGTTCATGCTTGTGACTTGATCTGGCGTGTCTGAGAACCCTGCTCCGTGATCTGACCCGGCCTGCCTGACTTCCTGCTCCGTGACTTGTACTGGCTTGCTACTGACCCTGCCATCATTCCAGCTTCCTGCCGCTTGGTGTCGCCGAGGCGACATTCTGACTTCCGCGGTGCTTGTGGCAGGGCTGATCGTGATTGCCTCCATTAACGCTTGCAGAGCCGTGTCTCCATTTGCTGAGTCTCCATTAACACTTGCAGAGCTGTGCTTCCGTTTGCTGAGTCTCCCTTAACACTTGCAGAGCAGTGCCTACGTTGTTGAGCCTATGGTTGTTCTTGCAGAGCTGTGTGTCCGTTCCTTGAACTTCCATTAACACGTACAGAGCTGTAGTCTCCATTATCTGAGCCTCCTTTAACACTTGCAGAGCTGTTGCTGATCATCTGCTACATCTGCTGAGCCGGTCTCGTTTAGAGCCTTGTTTAGGCGGCAGCTCATCTTGTCATCTTGCAGTGTAGTCGGTCTCCATTACCGTGCCCGCGGGAGGCGCTATTGGCTCTAGCTCGTTCAGTTTTAACTCTCCGTTACATGCCCGGTGGGGCTATTGGCTCAAGCTCTTGCAGTGCAGTTTGCCTGCATTACTACGCCGGTGGGGGCTATTGGCTCAAGCTCTTGCAATACAGTTTGGCTCCGTTACTACACCCGTGGGGTCTATTGGCTCAAGCTATTGCAGTACAGGTTGTATCCGTTACTACGCCTGTGGAGGCTACTGGCTCAAGCTCTTGCAGTGTAGTTGTCTCCGTTACTACGCCCGTGGGGGCTATTGGCTCAAGCTCTTGCAGTGTAATCTATCTCCATTACTACGCCCGTGGTGGCTATTGGCTCAAACTACTCTTCAGTATTCTGGCCTCAGTTCCTGTTCTGCCTAAGCAGCTATCTATGCCTTATGGACTTAAGGTGTTGTATCATCTAACACCACTTGCTGCCTCATTACCACCTTGGGCGTGCCAAACACCACAACAGAGACTGATTGATTACTTGTACTTAACCATTGAATACCCTTACTATTCTGTGCCTGTCCTGTGACAGTATATATATAGTTCTTCCAACTGTATACTGGGCCTGAGAAGGCATCTGTAAGCATATATCTCGCTGTTGTTCTGTGTTGACTATAGAGGGCGATCTTTCTTATTTATTTTTAATAAACTGTGTTTTATTCTAACCTGCTGGTCTGAGTGTCTTGAAAAACCGTTACAACACGATCTACCAGTAAGGAATATAGGCAATAGTGGGTTAAGACCGCCAACATGAATCTTAATAGCACAATAGTATCTTCCAATGGGCTATTGCCACTTCACAGAATATACCATTAAGGAATGGTAGATAAGAGCGGGGTAGGCCCTCCAATACAAATATTTAGAGTGAACAATAGATAACAGTGGAACAGGACCACTTACCATGCCTCAGAGGGGATGTATAATGGGAATCACCAAAGAATCAAGGTATTCCCGAATGCTAGGAGAGCACAGCTCCACACCCTCTCCAGGAAACTACCCAAGGCAAGCGGGGTATACCACCATTAATATGTAATACAGCTAAAGTCCAAGAGGCTGAGAGGGCTGGTAGGAATGCAAGCCCCCAATAAGCTATACCAGAACCTAATGGCAAAATAGACCATGGGAAGGTCAGCTAAACTAGCGTGGACAAACGGGAGCCCTTCTCACCAAGGAGGAAATAGATACTGTTCTGCCCAGGATCGTGGAATGGCCTGGCTGTCACCCCAACCAGTGGGATAAAGCCGATTAAACTACCCTGGAGGTACTGGAGCAAGACAAGGAAAGGCTGCAATGGAAGGCCCCTATTCCCAGCGGGCTAAGACCACTATTGTAAAAGAGACCCACTGGGCAACCCTGGAGGTTCACGAGCAAGGAGGTCGGCCAGTGAGATAAGATCATCACTGTAGGAGACAATTCTCAACAGGCTATGACCGAAATAGATACGGAGATCCACTGGGCCCACTACTCCAGAGTGACTTAGACTGATGAAATTGGTCAACAAGGTATGACCTCACCGTATGTCAGATGACAAGAGGGGTAGGACTGCACAGTAATCGAAATGACAAGCAGAAAGCGGAAGAGTCCACTCGCAACTTGGTGTTTCAGTAAGAAGAAACTCAGGGTCCAGAGAAAGCTAGGTCATTCACTATCGGGCAAAAAGTACAATAGAAGAATAAACAAATAATCAGAGGGGAAGCCAAGTCAAAACCAATTTGGTCAATAAATCAAGCTACTGTTAAAGGAGAAGGCAGAGAAAAGATCAAACAAAGCAGGAGTCACATATTTGCAGGTAATAACTAGATCAGACACAGGAAACTCTAATAATCAAGCAGAGCCTAGCAGGCTCAGCCCCCTTAAAAAGGCTCAGAATCCAATAAAATCGGAAGGGCAGGACTACAGATGAGTGACAGGTCTGACACCAGTGGCAAAAGCAAACAAAGTCCTGTCTTGCATAAAAAGGGGGTATTGAAGCAAGAGTGAATAACATCATTTTACCACTGTACAAATCATTGTTAAGACCTCACCTTGAATATGCACTGCAGTTTTGGGCACCAGTTCTGAAAAAGGAAATTCTAGAACTGGAGAGAGTACAGCGAAGAGCAACAAAATTAATTAAGTGAATGGAGGACTTGACATATGAGGAACGACTAGACAAACTTGGTTTATTTACTCTAGAGAAAATATGACTAAGAGGAGAACCTTACACAATGTATAAGTATATGAGATGCCAATACAAGAATATCTTTAGTAAGCTTTTCATTCCAAGGCATGATGAAATAACTAGGGGCCACCCCTTAAGATTTAAGGAAAGGAGGTTTAAACTTCAGCAGAGGAAGGGGTTTTTACAGTAAGGTTTGTGGAATCCTTTGCCCAAGGATGTACTAATGGCTACAAGAGAAGATTAGATGCATTTCTTTCAAGAGGGAACATATAGGGTTATACTGTGTATTAGTAGGTAAAACAGGTAGTTCAGGTAAATAGACTAATACTCATTTGGTAGCAGAAAGGCTTATATAAGTCTAATTTTTCTTGGTTTTGATTCAGGGGTGCAACTTGATGGACTAGTGTCTTTTTCTCAACCAAATTTACTGTATTACTAGGTTACAGCAGCTATACAGCTTCCAAGATACAGGGCAATGGACAGGGCCTCTCCTTGCCCTGGGAAAGCAGGGAAATTTCCACTTCCCCTCAGTAGAGGTGTTCAAGTTCAATCCTCAAGGGCCACCAGCAGGTCAGGATTTAAGGATTTCCCTGATTAATCAATGACTTATTCATTTTGACAGGCCCACATGTGCTGAAACAGGGAAATCGTTAAGTCCTGGACTGTTAGTAATCCTTGACTAAATGTGGTATGAAAGGTAAAAAAAAGTTGTTGGTGGGCATATGCTATAAACCACCAAATATCGATGACAATGATGATGCCCAACTGCTATTGCAAATGAGGAAAGCTGCCCAGTTTGGGCACACTATAATTATGGGAGATTTTAATTATCCAGATATCAACTGGAAAAATGAGACCTGTCAGAGTGCTAAGGGTAGCAGGTTTTTGAACACACTTCGTGAAAGCTACATGTCACAAATGGTGGAAGCGCTGACAAGAAATAACAATCTATTGGACCTAGTGATCACTATTAACACAGAAATGGTATCCAATATTAAGGTAAGAGAACATTTGGGAAACAGTGATCACAACATGGTTACATTTGAGATCAGTCTGGCAAAGCAAAAATGTATAGGTTCAACCAAAACTCTTAATTTTAAAAAAGCGAACTTCAAATTGTTAAGGGCCTCAATGCAACACATAGACTGGGATATTTTATTTAAAGGCAAAAATACTGAGGAAAAATGGCCAGAATTTAAATTTAGGTTGCAGAAATGTACCCAACAGTATATACAAATGGGGAACAAATGCAAAAGAAGTAAGTCACAGCCAATGTGGTTAACTGCACATGTAAAGAAGGAAATGGCAAGGAAAAAAAACGCATTCAAATTATTTAAGTCTGAAGGAACTCAACAATCTTTCTTAAAATACAGGGAGTGCAACAAAGATTGCAAAAAGGCAATTAGGGTAGCAAAAATAGATAATGAAACTCGAATTGCAAGGGAAAGCAAGACTAATCCAAAAAAGTTTTTCAAATATATAAATAACAAAAAACTTAAGAGGGAGTGCATTGGACCATTCAAAAATGAGATGGGTGAGTTGGTTAGTGAGGATAAGGAAAAGGCCGATGTTTTAAACACTTTCTTTGCATCAGTATATACAAGGGAGCAAGGAATGGTAGAAGAGTCTCCGCAAGTAACAAATAAAACAATACAATTAATAGATATTGGGTTAACTCAAGGAGATGTCATGGAAAGACTGAACAAAATTAAGACCGACAAAGCACCAGGTCCTGATGGTATACATCCAAGGGTTCTTCAGGAACTTAGTGTAGTGTTAGCAAAACCCCTATATTTACTCTTTAAAGATTCTATCACCACAGGCTCAGTGCCACAGGATTGGCGAAGAGCTAACATAGTGCCTCTATTTAAGAAGGGAACTAAAACAGAACCTGGGAATTATAGACCAGTGAGTTTGACCTCTGTAGTGGGAAAACAGTTAGAAGGGATAATAAGGGACTATATTCAGGATTACAACACAAAAAAATAAAATCATTAGCACAAATCAAAATGGTTTTATGAAGAATAGATCATGCCAAACTAATCTTTTCAGCTTCTATGAGGAGGTAAGCAGCAACCTAGACAATGGCAAGGCAGTAGATGTAGTATATCTAGACTTTGCAAAGGCATTTGATACAGTGCCACACAGAAGGCTGGTGTATAAAATAAGGAAATTGGGGCTAGGAGATAACCTTTGCAATTGGATACAAAAATGGCTGAAGGATAGGGAACAGTGTGTGGTTGTAAATGGAAAATTCTCCAGTACAGTTAAAGTGGAGAGTGGAGTACCTCAGGGTTCAGTATTGGGTCTGCTGCTTTTTAACATGTTTATAAATGACCTGGAAATAGATATAGAAAGCAAAATATCAATATTTGCAGATGATACTAAATTATGCAAAGTCATTAATTCAGAACAGGATATTTTCTCTCTACAGAGGGACTTACATACAATGTCAGATTGGGCAAACGTGGAATATGAAGTTTAATGTGGGGAAGTGTAAAGTCATGCATTTGGGAGGAAACAATCCCAAGGCTACTTATAAACTTAATGGAATAATTTTAGGTGACTCGTTGCTAGAAAAAGACCTGGGCATCCTTGTCAACTACAAACTTGGAAACAGTGACCAGTGTCAAACAGCAGTATCAAAGGCAAACAAAGTCCTGTCTTGCATAAAAAGAGGTATCGAAGCAAGAGTGGATAACATTATTTTGCCATTATACAAATCATTGGTAAGACCTCACCTTGAGTATGCAGTGCAATTTTGGGCACCGGTTCTGAAAAAGGATATACTAGAACTAGAGAGGGTACAGCGGAGAGCAACAAAATTAATTAAGGGAATGGAGGACTTGACATATGAGGAACGACTAAACAAGCTTGGTTTATTTACTCTAGAGAAAAGACGACTAAGAGGAGACCTTATCACATTGTACAAGTATATGAGAGGTCAATACAAGGATCTCTGCGGTGAGCTATTTATTCCAAGGCCTGATCAGGTGACCAGGGGACACCCCTTGAGATTAGAGGAAAGGAGGTTTAAACTTCAGCAGAGGAAGGGTTTTTTACGGTAAGGTCTGTCAAATTGTGGAATTCATTGCCCAGGGAGGTAGTTATGGCAGATACAATGGATACATTTAAGAGAAGATTAGATACATTTCTTTCAAAAGGGAACATACAGAGTTATACTGTATCAGTAAGCTGATCAGGAAGGTCTGATAAAGACTAATTTAATTGGTAGCAGGAAAGCTATAAAATCTCAGTTACTGAGGTATGAGGCGAAGGTTGAACTTGATGGACTTGTGTCTTTTTTCAACCAAATTTACTATGTTACTATGTTGAGGACAGAATTTAGACACCTGTGATTTATGGAATATGCATATTATGTATATACCAGTTTAAGCATATTTGAAACTCTCACCTCTTTCTTTATTGTACTCACAATTCTAATAAATTGTGAAATTCCACATAGTCTACATATATAATATCAGGGGTAAACCTACCAGAAGTAGGGAATAGAAAAGGGGTAGGGCGGGACAGCACACAAATCTTGATCTAAGTGTAGTGTTTTTATTCATAAAAAGCATACATTTAAAATCATGTGCAGAAAATAAATATACAATTCGAGACTCATATACAGACAAAATATATAGTGAGTAAAAGGAAATGATCACTTATAAAATCAATCAAAGAGGTTAAAAATATATATATATCTTAAAGTCTAAAAGATCTATAAAGTATGCGTGGAGCAAAAGATAGTGCAGGTACTGGTATCAAATGGAGCTGGCTAATAAAGTATCGGTATCTCCTGGGGATATTAGGGTTAAAGGCAGCTATATCAGAGTACTCGGTGCATACAGGACTTGTAAGTGGCTAATATAGATATATAATTGTTTATATAGTCCCGGTGACCCGGTATAGGTGGCCGCTTACTTGAGATTCCTGTTGTGTCTTAACCCTTCGAGTACAGATGATGTGTCTGGAGGCTGTCTTCCCGTTGCTGGTATTTTCCCCGTGCCGGTACTTTTTCGTTTCCGTTTTTCTCTTGTGCTTCCTTCTCATATGTATGCCAGTATGCCATGCATACATATGAGAAGGAAGCACAAGAGAAAAACGGAAACGAAAAAGTACCGGCACGGGGAAAATACCAGCAACGGGAAGACAGCCTCCAGAGACATCATCTGTACTCGAAGGGTTAAGACACAACAGGAATCTCAAGTAAGCGGCCACCTATACCGGGTCACCGGGACTATATAACCAATTATATATCTATATTAGCCACTTACAAGTCCTGTATGCACCGAGTACTCTGATATAGCTGCCTTTAACCCTAATATCCCCAGGAGATACCGATACTTTATTAGCCAGCTCCATTTGATACCAGTACCTGCACTATCTTTTGCTCCACGCATACTTTATAGATCTTTTAGACTTTAAGATATATATATATTTTTAACCTCTTTGATTGATTTTATAAGTGATCATTTCCTTTTACTCACTATATATTTTGTCTGTATATGAGTCTCGAATTGTATATTTATTTTCTGCACATGATTTTAAATGTATGCTTTTTATGAATAAAAACACTACACTTAGATCAAGATTTGTGCGCTGTCCCGCCCTACCCCTTTTCTGTTTTTTCGTTACAAGACAACCAATTTTCGGATTGAATTGCAACCTATGACAGGGACAAGCCGCATGAAAGGATTCAAATAACAGGGCCCTTTAAGACAATGTTTACAGAGAGACCTTTTCTGACCATTATTCCTTTTTTCTTCTATATGTGTTAGATTATGCTTGAGTATACTTACAGCAGATTTACATCCTTATATTTATAATTATATATATTGAGATAATGCTTTAGTATACCAACAGTAAACACACATTTTTATATCTATTGATATATACTCAGAAGTTATATATTACACCCCACAACTATACTTATAGAATCCAGAACACCTCATTATACACATATTTATAATCGGATCATAGAGATAGAGGCGCAGTACTATCCCTTCCTATACCTCTAAAGAAGTAGGGAATAACTGCCCCCTGAGCCTTTATATGGGAAGAAAGTTACAACCAGTTACAATATTATCATCAGATATTGGGTTAACACAAGAAAAATATTAAGGAAAACTGAACAAAATAAAGACAAAGCACCTGGTTCTGATGTTATACATCCAAGGGGGTCTTTTTTTTTTGCTTTGCAATGCATTCCGTACCCCTCTGGCACTCAAAGGGTTAAAGCTTTAAAAATTTCACCACAGGCTCAGTGCTCTTGACCTCTTTAGTGGAAAAACTGGAAGAGATCATAAGGGATTATATTAAGGAGTACACTGTGAAAAATAAGATTATTAGCAGGAATAAGCTTGGTTTTATGAGGAATAGATCTTGCCAAACAAATCTTTTGAGCTTCAATGAAGAAGTAAGTAGCAACCTAGATAATGGTAAAGCAGTAGTTATATCTAGATTCCATAAAGGAGGCTGGTGTACACAATAAGGAAATTGGGTTTATTGGAAAATCTATCCAACTGGATATAAAACTGGTTCATGAATAGTGTGTTATAAATGGAAAATTCTGCAAAAAATTAGTTTAGACTGGAATACCTCCACTGCTTTTATCATGTTTATAAAGAACCTGAAAATATGTATAGAATGCAATATTTCAATATTTGCAGATAACACTAAATTGTGAAGTTTTGGTCACCAGTTTTCAAAAAAGATATTCTAGAACTGGAGAGAGTACAAAGAAGAGCAATAAAATGTATTAAGGGAACGGAGGACTTGAAGTATAAAGATCAGCTTGATTTGCTTTTTTACATTAAGGTTTATTAAATTGTGGGATTCTTTGCCCAAGAATGTGGTAATGGCAGAGACAATAGATACAGATAAGGGACTAGACACATTTCTAGCAGAAGGGAATATACAGGTGTATACTGTGTATTAGTAAGTAAACCAGAAAGTTCTGGTAAACAACCTATTTCCAATTTTGGACTCAAGAAGGCTTATATAATTCTCATTTTCTTGGTTATACTGTGGTAAAGTTTGAAACAGATGGACTTTTGTCTTTTTTAGCCTAATGTACTATTTAACTGTACTCAGAACACAATACTGGATAATGATACTGGTGTTAGAAAATAGCATTGATTGCTAATGGGGAAAGCCCATATAGAACAGACAGGATCTTATTGTATTGAGTGGGGGAAAAGTAACTTGGGTGCACAGAGACTTCCTATTTGAAGGGGAAATTGCCTGTGTGTCTTGACTTCCTAGCTTTAATGGAGATATTCACTTCCCTCCCAGCCAAATAGCAATTAGCAATTTTTTTTTTCAAATTCTGCCTTGAAGGGGGGGGGGATTTCTTCTTGATTCCAAACAGCAATCAGATTTCTCCCTGGATCAACAAGTCCTAACTAAATATTAATCCCAACACTAACGTACATAGCCCTCTATGTTATGTTCTTTTAAATAAGTATCCAGGCCCTTTTTAAAGGCGTCTAATGTATTCGATAGCACCACCTCCTCATGCAGTGAATTCCATACCTTTATTGTCCTTACTGTAAAGAAACCCTTCCTCTGTTGCAGATTAAATCTCCTTTCCTCAAGTCTAAGCGGGTGACCCCTTGTCCTTTGTAATGTTCTGTTAATGAACAGGTCTTTGGAGAGCCTTTTGTATGGGCCCTGAACATATTTATATAGTGTTATCATATCCCCCTCTAAGACGCCGTTTCTTTAGTGTGTACAAGTTTAACTTTTCTAGTCTTTCTTCATAACTAAAACTTTCCATTCCCCTTACTAGTTTTGTAGTCCTCCTCTGCACTCTCTCTAGTTCCATAATGTCCTTTTTCAGAAAGGGCGCCCAGAATTGAACAGCATATTCTAGGTGGGGTCTTACCATGGACCTGTAAAGAGGCATAATTATATCTTCCTCCCTTGAGTCAATACCCCTTTTAATACATGCCAATATCTTATTGGCCTTTGCAGCTGCCAGCTGGCACTGCATGCTACTGCTAAGTCTATTGTTTACCATAACTCCCAAATCCTTTTCATTTGTAGATTTCCCCAGAGAAACACCATTTAAACTATATGTTGCATTTTTATTATTATACCCAAAATGCATAACTTTACACTTGTCTATATGAATCTCATTTGCCATTTGCCTGCCCAGTTACTCAATTTGTCCAAATCCTCTTGTAATGAAGACACATCCAGTCAGACTTTATTACCTTACTTAATTTTGGCTCCCTATGCCCTTTGGGAGGTCATTAATAAAAAAAATTTAAAAAGAAGAGGACCCAGGACAGATCCCTGAGGTACTCCACTTATCACATTCATCCAATTGGAGAACTTGCCATTTACTACCACTCTTTGCATTCTATTTTTCAGCCAATTTCCAATCCACACACAAACATTTCCCCTAGGCCTATTTCATTTAATTTGTACAGTAACCTCTTGCATGGAACCGTATCAAATGCCTTGGCAAAGTCTAAATAGATGACATCAACCGCCACTCCCGCATCTATATTATTACTCACTTTTTCATAAAATGCGATCAAGTTAGTTTGACAAGACCTGTCTTTCACAAAGCCATGCTGGCTATTACTAATGATATTCCTGTTCCAGCAGAATTCTTGAATATATTCCCTTAGCAACCTTTCAAACAGCTTCCCTACCACAGATGTCAAGCTTACAGGATTGTAATTTCCTGGCTGTGACTTTGATCCCTTTTTAAATATGAGCACCACATCTGCTTTACTCCAATCCATGGGCACCATACCTGAAATAAAAGAATCCCTGAAAATCAAATATAACAGTCTGGCCAGGGTCTGGCTTAGCTCTTTAAGTACCCGTGGGTGTATACCATCTGGCCCCGGAGCTTTGTCTACCTTAACACCGTTCAATTGTTTTAACACTTTTTCTTGTGTTAGCCAGTCCCATGCTTGCTACGACTGTTCTGTAAAAGTAGTTTGCAGATTCTTGTCCATTGGGTCTTCCTTGGTAAAAACAGAAGAAAATAAATTATTTAAAATATCTACCTTCTCTCTGTCCCCCTTTACCATCTCACCCGTTTCAGATAACAAGGACCCAACATTATCAGACTTTAATTTTTTGCCATTAATGTATTTATAGAATTTTTTTGGGTTGCTCTTGCTCTCCTTAGCAATATTTTTTTCATTCTACAGTCTAGCTAATTTAATAGCCTTTTTACAGCTTTTGTTGACATTTTTGTATTCTGCAAATGCCTCTGCTGATCCCTCAGCTTTATAATGTTTAAATGCCGCTTTCTTGTTATTTATTTCATGAATTACTGGTTAGCCACATTGGTTTTAATTTGCCTCTTTTCTATTTGTTTCCAACAGGGATAAATTTATGTGTGTTTTTTTTGCAATGTTATTTTGAAGGCATTCCACTTACCTTCTGTGTTTTTTCCTGAAAATATTTTATCCCGGTCAACAAGACCAAGGGATGAATTAAACCTGCTATAGTTGGCTTTTTTAAAATTCAGTGTTTTGGTGGAACCCATACCAAATTGCTTTTTTGAATTAATCTCAAACGATACCATGTTATGGTCACTATTCCCCAAGTGTTCCCTTACTTGTATGTTAGAGATAAGTTCTTCATTGTCAGTGATTACCAGATCCAGACACGCATTCCCTCTGGCTGAGGTCTGCACTAGATGAGACAAAAAATTGTCATTCAACAAGTTCAGAAACTTGCTGCTTTTAGCAGAATTGCTGTTTCATTTTTCCAGTCTATTTCTGGATAATTAAAATCCCCCATAATTATAGTTCTCCCTATTTGAGAAGCCTTTTCTATTTGCATTAATAGCTTTGATTCTTCAAGGTCACCAATGTTTGGTGGTTTATAACAAATACCCACTAATATATTCTGGGCAGTTTTACCCCCAGTGACTACTTCAACCCACAGGGATTCCATATGTTCACTACTGTCATCACATATATCTTCCCGCAAGTGAGGCAATAATGCTGGTAAAATGCAGATATGAAGAATGTTGCTCATGCAGTTTGGATGAACAAATCTCAGCCTCTATAGCCCCAGTCTCATCTGGTGAGGAGCATGGAGGGAGGGGGTCCCACGGCCATTGTTTATTTATTCTGTCAAAGTGTAGCCTTCAATCCTGTCTTCTACTTGACATTTCTTCCTTTCTCCATCGGTTTCATATTTAACCCATCTTTTGTTCTTTCTCCTGCTTCTCACAGCTCTCTTACCTTTCCACATCTCTTAAAGGGATAGTAATGCTTAATATAAAAATATATGTTGTAGGGTTTAGCCTGCTGATTGAAACTAGGGTGATCCCACCACTGAAAGATGTGTTCAAAACTTATTGCAACTAAAAAAACTTAAATTTTTAGGGTGCAGTACTTCTGTGGCCTGAAATATTACAGTGGTACTTTCCTACTTTCCCTTCCCTCCTCTCAGATTCCCACTGATTACTTTCTACTTTTGTAGGGTCATTTTTCTACATTTCTCCATTCCTAAATGTTCCTTTCCCTGCTGGCTTTCTCTTTTCTCCCTGCTTTTCATTTCTCAATTCTCCTGCTATCACTTTCCTAACCATTTATTTCTTTACCCACACTGTTTCCTAAGCACCTCTTTCGTCATCTGTCCTGGATAGCCTTTGCCCGTGTTTTTTTCCTTCTTCCACTCCCCTGGATTTCCTCTTTAGATGTTCATACGCAATTGTTTTTTGTTTTGCTTTTTTTCTCCATTCTCTTTCCTGCTTTTCATTATCTCTACAAACACACACACGTGTTTGTCATAGAAAATTTCTGTCTGCATAGGCTCACGCATATGCATGAAATTGCACACACGCACACACCAGCATAATAATAATACTGGGCACTGAACATGGCAGGTCTAAGGAGAAAAGAGATTTATAATGGACTGGAAGCATAGTGTCAGCGAGGTATGCTATGAGGACCCTGCAAAAAGACGACTCTCTTTCTTCTCTGTTTGATCCACGGCATATACAAATGGGTCATGACTCCTCCCCTCTGGCTGGTAGGACCAATTGGAAACACTACTTAAGAACCTCTCCTCCCCACCAATTCTGGTCCTACAAGGTGGAGGTATTATCTTTGCCTCCTATATTTTCAGTCATCCCTTTTTATTTTATTACCTTCTGATAATGGCCATGCTTATGCTGCCAGGCCAGGAAGAATTGTCCGCCCATTCCTTCCTGAAGCCCTTGGTCCTGTTCACACTCACCAAGGGAATGCCTTTTGGCTTCAGTCCTCCGCGCTCACCAGCATAAATAAATGGAGGACAGAGGGAAAAAAGGCATATTATACAAACAGGCCTTGTGTGCCTGTTTTGCATTCCAGCATGGAATGCATTCTTTTCTGATGATGTGCGATGGCTTCTGGTGGATCTGAGTGACATCACATCCACCCTTTATTCCTTCCTGCTCTATGGAAATTCTGGCGTTCATTTGTTTCAGCAGTGGAACACAGCCAGATTTAAGAACAACAGAATGGGGTAAGTAGGCCTTTGGACCTCTACGTTGATGTCTTTGTTGCTGTTGTGCTTTTTTCCTGAATTGTCTTGTCTTACTCACACAGAGGAAGAGGAAAGAAGTACAGACATGTCTTCTAACCCTAATACTCCCTCTACTAAGGACAAGGCTCCCTGTGAGCCATCTGTTAATAAAGAAGAAAAGTAAAAATGTTAATCTTGTGCTGGCTGTGATAAGAAATTGCCAGCATTTGACCCTGCTAAGCTCTGCCAGGATTACCTTAAGAAAGAAGTTGGCTAATTCCAGGATTTTCTCGCATGTATGCACTCTTCCATGCAAAAAACCTTATCAGCTATGCAGGAGGCAGCCAATACTAAAAAGAGACCTCGCTTGGATGACCCTGAGGAAGGTATTTCCAGGGATCTAGCTGATATCTCTGATAATATTAGTATTCAAGATTTGGCCTCGTACTACTCATCAGAAGAGGAAGAATGTGAAATTAGTGAAGAATCAGGTTCATTGAACTTAGACAAGATGGGCCCATTTTTAAAAATCTTAAAAGAACGTTAGGATTATATGATGAGCAGAAGGAATTAGGTATTATGGATGGCGCTTTCCTAGGAAATCAGAAGGCTATGCATGTTTTTCTGGTTCATCACTCCATATTAGACCTAATCAGTTCAGAATCGCAAAGGGCTGATAAGAGGTCAGCAGTTACTAAGAGGTTTAATAAGATGTATCCTTTTGAGGAAGATCAAGTTAAATTTTGGTCCTCTGCCCCTAAGGTAGATGCAGTAGTAGCCCATATCTCAAAGCAAATATCACAGTTCTCATGGAACCAGATCTTCTCTTAAAGGGATAGTAATAGTTCAAATGTAAAAAAAATATGTTGTAGGGTTTATCCCCCTGAGTAAAACAAGGGTACTCCTACTGCTGAAAGGTCTTTTATTAATAAGTTATTACAGCTCAAAGTTGATTTTTTTTAGGTGCAATATCACAGTGGCCTGAAATTGTACAGTGACGCTGTTGCTACACCATCCTATGTACAGCTGTGGTCCCGGGACCATAAATCTCCATAGGATGGTGTAGCAACAGCGCCACTGTACAATTTCAGGCCACTGTGATATTGCACCTAAAAAATTCAACTGCGAGTTGAAATAACTTTTGAATAAAACACCTTTCAGCAGTGGGAGTACCCTTGTTTTACTCAGAGGGATAAACCCTACAACATTTTTTTTTGCATTTTAAGTATTGCCATCCCTTTAAAGATCCTATGGAGAGAAGAATTAATAGCACTTTAAAGAAGCAGTATTTGGCTATTGGTCTAGACCTTAAAGTAGCCACAACCCTAGCCTGCGAAGGTATCTAGATCGAAAACTTATGAAGGAAGTAGCTGTTATTAAAAAGGATGCAAATTTTTCATGTGATGCTTCTCTATACCTAATCAGATTGACTTCTAAATAGTCAGCCCTCTTGTAATCAGCTAGACAAGTTCTCTGGCTGAGATCCTGGGGAGCTGATTCATCTTCCAAAACTAAGCTGGTGACTCTAACCTTTGAAGGAGAGATGCTTTTCTGTAAGAAATTATTAAAAAGATGTCGTGGGGGGGTGGGGAAGTGCATTTCTGCCTCAAGAAAGGCGCCCTAGATCTCATCAAGGAAGATCAGCCACATTTAGATCTAAGAGATATTCTTTTCTGGATTCCAATAGACCTTCCACAACTAGCACTTTTGAGTCTAGGAAGTCTACAGACCACCAGCCATCCAGAGGTGGTTTCGGGAAAGAATTTCCATCTACTTTTCAAGGCTTCAGGGGGTTTCAGAGCAATTGTGGATCTGAAACACATCACTCAATACATAATAGTAAGACACATCAGAACAGAAACAGCATCCTCAGAGATAAAGGCAGTGCATCCGGGGACTTATTTATTATCAGTAGATCTCCAGGATGCCTATCAGCACATCCTAGTCAGAGCCTGTCACAGGAAATATCTGAGGTTTGCCTTAGAGGACCTCCATTACCAGTTCAGAGCCTTGTCATTCAGGCTCTCATCAGCACATAGGGTTTTCGCCAAGATCCTGGCAGTAGCTCTGTAACCATTCAAAGAAAAGGGAGTCACAGTGATATCTTACTGGGATGATCTACTAATAATAACAGACTCAAAAGAGATCACAATGCTACACATCAAGTTTACTCTGAAGCATCTGCAGAATTTGGGTTGGTTAATAAACCCAGACAAGAATCAGTTAATCCCTTCTCAAAAGCAAGTTTTTCAGGGAAACTCTTTCAACGCTCGAAAAAGTCTTGCAGTCCTATCAAAAGACAGAATAAAGAGAGTAATCAAAAAATCAAGAGTCTTCTGGTCATTATGGATTCATACAGCCCAAGACTTCTTGGAATTACTGGGCATGGTATCCTCCATGATTCAGTTCATCCCATGAGCAAGGTTCCACATTAGGAGGATACAGAGTTTTGTAATCAAATATTCGAACAAGAATTCACACAATACTGCACAAAGAATTCCCTGTCTGCCCAGGACCAAGGAAGACCTCAGACGGTGGTTATCCAAGAGCAATCTTACCAAAGGTATCCCTCTCAGACATCTGAAATGGCAGGTTGTAACCACAGATGCCAGTTCTACAGGTTGGGCAGGGATATGGAACAATATGGAAGTGCAAGGAACATGGTCAAGACGAGAGCTCAGTTTACACATCAGTCTGCTGGAGATGGGTGGTAAGAAACTGCCTTTTAAGATTTAAAATTGCCCTAAGGGAAAGAGCTGTCCATATCAGACTGGACAATACAATTATGTATATCAGAAATCAAAGGGGAACAAGAAGTCCATCCCTCAACAAGGAAGGGTGACATTTAATGTAGATAAATGTAAGTTTATACATTTGGGCTGTAGAAACAAACTTGCTACATATACTTTAAATGGGAAACATCTTGAGGAATCCTCATTAGAGAAAGTTTTAGGAGTACTGATAGATGACAGACTTCACAGCAGTGTGCAGAGTCACTCAGCTGCTGCAAGAGCAAATAGGGTACTAGCCTGCATAAAAAGTGGTGTAGATGAAAGGGATGCTAATATTATCCTACCCCTGTATAAATCCTTGGTTAGGCCTCATCTAGAATTTGGAGTACAATTTTGGGCACCAGTTCTTAAAAAATACATTGTTGAACTGGAAAAGATGCAGAAATGTGCAACAAAACTGATGAAGGGATTGGAGGATCTGAGTTATAAGGAGAGACTAGCCAAACTGGGTTTGTTTACATTAGAGAAGAGACGTCTGAGGGGTGATATGATTACCATTTACAAATATATTTAAGGTTAATACAAAGAACTATCCAATTAATTAATTATCTGAGCTAAGAACAATAGGTCATCCCTTAGAGGAAAGGTGCTTTCGAATAAAACCAAGTCAGGTATTCTTTACAGAAGGGGTGGTAAAGCTATGGAATTCATTGCTATTCTTTACAGAAGGGGTGGTAAAGCTATGGAATTCATTGCTTTCAAAAAAGCAATGTTTGCCTATCTAGCACAGAGCAATATTGAAAATTGTGACAGATGGCTTCAATGCAGATAGGTTGTTGATCCAGGGAACTCTCTGACTGCCATCTGGAGTCAGGAAGGAATTTATCACATTGTACAAGTATATGAGAGGTCTATACAAGGATCTATGTGGTGATCTATTCATTCCAAGGCCTAATCAGGTGACCAGGGGATACCCCTTGAGATTAGAGGAAAGGAGGTTTAGACTTCAGCAAGGGAAGGGTTTTTTTTACAGTAAGGTCTGCTAAATTGTGGAATTCCTTCCCCAAGGAGGTGGTTATGGCGGATACAATGGATAAGTTTAAGAGACGATTAGATACATTTCTATCAAAAGGGAACATACAGGGTTATACTGTATATTAGTAGGCAAATCAGGAAGGTCTGACAAAGACTAACTTATTTTGTAGCAGGCAAGCTATACAGTTCTCATGTCACTAGGGTATGAGGCAAAGGTTGAACCTGATGGACCTGTGTCTTTATTCAACCTAATTTACTATGTTACTATGTTTTTACCCACTTGGAGCTAAATTGGAAATGGCTTCAGTTTGTTTTGTTTTTTTTATCTTTGCCTTCCTCTGGATCAACAGGGGTGTTTTTGGCATGGGCTAGACTTGATGGACGCATGTTTTTTTCAGCCTCATCAACTAGGTTACTATGTAACTAAGCATCAAGGGTTCCCACTTGTGCAGAAAGCACCTGCTTGCTCTCATCTATCAGGGATCCTCAACATTCAGGCAGATTTCCTGAGCAGGAAGAGCCTGGACCAAGGAGAATGGTCACTACATCCTGAAATTTGTCTCCAGATTGTGGACAGTTGGGGACCACTGGAAGTGGAACTCATGGCATCATCAGCAAACCACAAGTGAAGCAAGTTCTTCACCAGGTGAGAAGACACGAGGCCTCTGGGTCAGGATGTGTTTAAATTTTCGTTGAATTTCTCTCTAGCCAAGTTCTGAGGATGATAAGGCGAGGTAGAGTGGAAGTAATCCTTATAGCACCCAGATGACCCAGAAGGACCTGGTTATCAAAAATAGGCAAAATGATGATCAACGACCCATGGCGTCAGGAAAGGCTTGTCACATGGTATGATTTTTCATCAGAATCCATGTTTCTTCAAGCTGACTGCATGAAGGCTGAGCTTTAAGGCTCAGGGGTTGCCTGATCCAGTTATCTCTACCATCTTGAAGGATTGCAAAGCTTCAATTTCTAAGGATTACTATAGGAAATGGAAAATATTTTGGGAATGGTGTCTGGGGAAGAGCATCTCATTCAATAACATCAGAATTGCCACTGTTTCAGATTTCTTACAGAAAGGTTTTGAACCTCCTTTGAAGGTCCAATTGTCAGCCTTATCTGCTCTAGGAAATTAGCAGAAGAAGATTTGGTTAAGTGTTTTATCAAAGATACTGAAAAGATTTGTCCAAGAATCAGGCAAATTGTCCCAACCTGATTTTCTTGAAATCTTTGACTTTCAAGACTATATTCTTGATGGCAAAAACATCTACCTAGAGAGTTGGGGAGTTGCAATCCCTCTCTTGTAAATCTTCATATTTGACTATCCATCAGGATAAAGTGGTCCTTCATTTTAAGACTAAATTTGAGGCAAAGTAGTGTCTGATATGCTTTTAAATCAGCAAATTGTGCTGCTCTCCTTTTGTCCTTATCCCAAAAGGGATATGGAGAAAAAAATTAATTGGATTTGGTGAGATGCATTTCCACCTACCTTCAGAGGATGAAGGAGTTCAGGAAATCAGATTCCTTTTTTCTTCACTTCCGAGGGAGACTCAAAGTGTCACCAGCTACAAAGGCTTCCATTGCAAGATGGAGAGCTCAGTGTATCAGACTAGCATACTTAGAGTCCAAGTTAGAGACTTCTACTAGACTTAAAGAAAAGTTCTTCAGGCGGTTATCCTGCCTTGACAGGTAGGATTTTTCCTTGTTTTTTCTTACTCTGGCCGCATGTTTCCTGTAATCCTATTACCCACCCTATTTTATTGCTTGAGCATGTACAACTTGTACATGCCTTGGATCGGACACAGAAGAGAGGGTGAAATGTACTTGATATTTCCTTTTCTTCTGTGTCCATCCATGGCACACCCTACCCATAATCTAGTTTGTGTTTTCTCAAAGCTTGGTCAAAAGGATAACGGAAATGGTGGGGCGTAGAGATCCTTAAGTAGCGTTTTGAATTGGTCCTACCAGCTGGAGGGGAGGAGTCATGACCTACCTATGGATACAGTGGATGGACACAGAAGAAAAGGAAATATCCAGTAAATTTCACCCTTTCAACCTTCTTCTTTTAAGTTCACTAAAAAGGTTGAGGTCAGATTTAAAGGAAGTAGCCATGGTGTATTTTTCAGCAGTCAAGTGATTTTTTTTCCTGTTTTCTGTTTGCAGGTTGATATGAGTCTGAGCACAAAGAAAATTCTGGTTTCCAGGCTTCCCAATTCCTTGTCAGAAGATGTTCTATTGGATAAACTGGAGCTTTTCTTCTCCAAGCCCAGGAACAGTGGTGGTGAGGTGGAGAGCAGAGAGTATCTATCTGATTCCAGTAACGTCATCCTAACCTTTAACCATGAAGAAGGTACCCAATATTAACCCTTTGAGTGCCAGAGTGGGTGTCCAATGCATTGCTATGGGATAATACCCATGACTACTCAACCTTTGTATTGTCTGTAATAAAGAAGACTTGAGAAGTAGAAGTCACTAAATATTAGGAGGGTATAAACCCCATGTCCTGATTTATTTGTATTAGGAGGAGATAAGAAGTATGTTTGGCTGCTGTCTGTGTATTAAGTGATGAGAAGTATGTGTCTTTATTAGCAGGAGGAGGAGATATGTGCCCTGTTGTCTTCTCTTTAGGAGGAATAAGTTGACAGGCATGTTTGTGATGGTTTTTCTAACTGGTGTAAGATATGTGTTCTGGGGCTCGATTCTATTGTTACCGTTAAAACAAGCATTAGTGCTAAAATGAGTGCAGACCGGCACACACACCTTTGTACCATAGGAATTCTATCATCTGGCTAGCATCTTCCATAATGAGTGATGGTCATATAAACTCACATTGCTAGATAATGTGCATTGCAGGTTTTTGACTAACGTGTTGACATTAAGAGAAACTCAGAGGCACACACCGGCAGTGCCTGACACACAAACCAACACAACCATCAGATGCTGGAGCTAAGGAGGATAGATACAGCGACCTCATGTACCCCTACAACAAGAAAATGGCTCTGGTTTGCAGCATCCTACAACACTCGGCAATTCTGTTCACCACTGAGAAGGCTAAGGGTATAGGTATAAGGAAGAAGCAAGCCTGGGAACAGGTTGAAGAGTCAGTCAGAAGCTTGTACATCTACAGGTGTGACACACCTTGCATGACTCCATCAAAAAATGTTGGAGTGACTACAAATCAAAGTCAATGCCAAGATAGGTGAAGTGATGCTGCATGTAAGGGCTACCAGTGGTGGGCCTCTTGCACACATCACATTCAACAGCTGACAGAAGATTCTGAGACAGACCCTGTCCTCGATGATAGTGGAAAGCATAAAAGACAGCTGTGATACCAGTGATGAAAGCAACTTAAGAGCCAGAGGTGAGCAACTTGGTTGTCACACCCTTCAAAGTGTCACAAACATACGTACAAGGAATTATACAGCCCACACCACACCGAGACCATGCTACACCCAACAAGGGGGGGATATAAACCTGGCACTCCAGCTCCAGTGAACTGCAACTCCCTTGATACACAAACAGCACTAATATGTTTAACGATCATTGTAGCTACATTCCCCAGAGGGAGGAGAGCCACAGTTTTGTTACTCCATGTAACGGAGGTTAGTGCTAGTAGAACCCCAGAGACTGTGGACATTTTGCCCTGTTTGGACTCTGCGCTGGGCCCTGTCGTACGACCTGGCCAGCCATTAACCTGGATAAAGAGACTTGGGTTCTAATCTATGTGAACAGGCAGTAGAGTCGGACAGAACTTTGTGCACAGAACTGACCTGTGCGAGGCGAGTCGAACACTCACATTCGTACACAAGAGCCTGGCTGAAAACCTGTGTTCATAGACTGTGTGTAATGTTGAATAGTCTAGGTTTAATGTATGTAGTGTATTTGAGGGTTTACACATTCACCAACTGTGAGTCAGAGGCTTCCGGCTTAGGGCTAGATTTAAAGGCAGCCGTTAAACCATCCGCTAAGTAAAAAAGGCACATCGGCCGCAAAGAACACATGGTTTACGGCAGATTTAAAGGTAAGAGTACAAGAATAGCTATCGGGTGTAGGCACTACAAAAACACGTAACACAAAAACCAGCGTCGCACCTGATTTCGCATCACCGTGCGTCCCAAACACCCGTTAAAACACAACTTAAGTCAAAATGTAACATTACGGCTGCCGTTGTCTAGCAACCCTGATAGATGCACAAACAAAATTCAAACCTACAGCCAATCCCAAGGCTCCAAAGTATCAAAAATGTTCAAATACACCTATATATACCTCAAAATAACGGTCACACCCTGTCTGTGTTTTGAGTTTCAGCAAGCTAGATCACAGGACCCAGGAGTGGAGGATAGCGTTTAGAGAGAGAGAAAGAGAGAGAAGCATACACAGGAGTAAGGTAGAAGGATCTTGGAGAGGAGAGAATTACATTTAAATATATAGCACACTTTTGCACATAGCACATACATCCATACAAACACATACACATACATACACAGTCTTTTTTTTTTATCACACGTTACACATTTTAAACTTTATTTTTACAGTGTGAATCTGTGAGTGAAAGTGTGTGACAGAGAGTGAGTGGGATCGAGTGTGTCTGTGAGGGTGTGTGAGAGTGCCTGGGTGTGAGTGGGTGAATGATGGCCAGGAGAGGAGGACAGGAGAGAGAGATGGGGAGAGTAGTGGAGGAGGAGGAGGAAGGTCAGGAGGGTATCCCTCAGCAGAGCAGGGGTGGGAGAGGGAGACCCGCAGGGTGGAGGGGGACCAGGCCCACAAGAGCAGGCACACAAAGGAGAGGGACAGAACCTGCAGTGGGACGAGGGGTAGTTCCTGGGGACCACCACACACAGGCAGGGGCAGAGCAGGCAGGACACTCCGGTTCTGACTGCTCGTATGCCGGAGCTGAGGGGGACAGGTTCAGGGATCCCTGATATACCGAGGAAGAAAACATGGCCCTCGTGGAGGCTGTGCTGGAGAGGGAGAGTGTCCTCTTCCCGGGGGAGAGACTCCCTGGCCTGGCTGCGAGGAGGAGAGCTGCCTGGAGCCAAATCTGCGGCCAAGTTAATGCGGTGGCCACCTGCAGACGGGATGTGGACTCAATCAAGAAGAGATGGGGCGACTGCAAAAGGCAGGTGAAGAAGAAGATGAGGGATGCCGCCCTGCATGCCCGAGTCACCGGAGGTGGGCCACCTGTCCCCATCACCTTCAGCGCATGGGAGGAGAGGCTGCGGCAGACACTGTCATCTACCCTCATTGAGGGGGTCCCTGGAGGATCAGACACTGGGGATGAGAGGAGCTTCCACACCACTGGTAAGTGCATCACCCCAAAACCACACACCACCTCAAAGCACACACCCATCACAAACAAACACACTCACATCCCAACATCTGCCCTTCATTCATCCACACAACTGCACCAACACAGCACCCTGAGGGTTTAAACAGGACGCAAGACAAGGACAAATGTCAAGGTTCAACAAGGCCAAAACCTGTCCAACTCCCTGGTTAACCCTCATGTTGCTGTGCTGATCACACACAATACACACAAACCATGCTCAGAAAAGTGTTGTATGTCAAACATCACAATTGTTGTCACACAGTGTTACCCATGTTCACACAGGGAATCCAGCACATAACCCCATGAGTGCTAGAGGGATTATCAATGCATCGATCAACAATGCTTTGGCAACCCCTCCGGTACTCAAAGGGTTAACCAGACAACAAACACATGTCGATAGGTTAACAATTACATGACACATAGGGGGCATTCACTAAGCGGTGAAAAAGAGCTGATGTAGAGAATTTGACACTTACATACCCTCACTTTACCAATTACAATGTTAGTCTATGGAGAATATCCAATAACATGAATCAAGCTTCACAGGCCCCATTGTATGGACTCCATAGAAAACATTGCAGATGGGGAAATGAGATCAGCGGAGAAGTCAGCATCATAATCAGTTCATCAGGTCTACTTAACCGCTTACTGAATCACCAACAGGATGGATCAGGTCACAAATCACAGTGCCACTGAGAATAACTGCTTGTATGTGCAATACACAGGCCAAAAACGATTACACATAACTAAAGGTGAAAAAGTTGGCCTTGGTGTTGTGTATGCAATCATTTACTCTAACTTGAATTTACATATCTCACATTTGATTCACATATGGATCCTCAGGAGTGCTGCTGCCATGGATGGATGGTACACCAGACACTATTTGCAGGATACATATGGGAAACAAGTATGAACCATTGAGGTTTGGTCAATAACAGGCCATAAATTATGGATATCTATGATCGGGTCTGGCTGCCTCACACAGAAGGATGGATGGGCTGATCCAGGAAAAAAAAGGCCTCAATCAATGATATCCTTCAATACTGGCTTGATTGTTGCCCCTCAGGATTCAACTTGAACAGACCTCATGGACAGAATCCTGTAATGTACATCAATCCCTGATTGCCACGGTGGTATCCAATGCATCACAATGCAATGCATAGGATACCATCATGACAACCAGAGAGTGACATGTCAAATCTGACAAAATCCAGCACTGTACGGGATAAACTGATAACATAGGGATCAATACCACTTGAATCACACTGCAGATCAATTACAAAAAGATATGTACAGAAAGAAAAACGACCAGATATGTATGTGGATAGGTCCCTTTCAAATGGGTACAAATATGTCCCAACAAGATGTGAACCCAGAGTTCGGTTCAGTACGTGTGATTGTCCTACTGCCCATATATGTGCACCCTTAACAAACTAACTCATATTGATATCATCATCAGAGTACACATACCTAGTATATTACACCTTCCTTGGATGGGTATCCGTGGTATCAATGAAAGTTAGTTTGTGATGGCTGCACATATATAGGCAGTAAGACAATAACATGTACTGAACAGATCTCTGGGTTCATATCTATCAAGGATATGTTTGTACCCATATGAAAGGTACATATACACACATATCAGACCATATTCCTCACTGTGTACCTTGGCATGGCAATGGTTAATTTCACCTTGATGTAACATTGCAGGCATCATTAAGAGATGTTTAGAAAGATGTTGCTGTATATGACAGCTGGCGATGTCAGTCATTTGACCACATGGAGGCTCTTCAGCGGGCCCAAAATTGAACCAAGTGGAGATGGATCCATCATTGACATGGTCCACAGAGCTTGCTTACAAACCAGGAACACTTTGTAGACAATGCCAAAGATGTAGTTATCTCCAAATGGGTCAATTTTGAGTCTGCTGAAGAGCCTCCGTGTGGTCAAATGACTGACATCTCCAGCTGTCACATACAGCAACATCTTTCTAAACATCTCTTAATGATGCCTACAATGTTACATCAAGATGAAATTAAACATTGCTATCCCGTTAAAGAGATAGTAATACCTAAAATGTGAAAGGAAAAATATATGTCATAGGATTGATCCACCAGGTAAAGCAAGGGTATTCCCACTGCTGAAAGGTGTTTCATCCCAAGAGTATAACAGCTCAAAGTTGAATATTCCATGGACAATATCACTGTGGCCTGAAAATGTACTATGCCAATGTTGCAAGACCACCCTCTGGCCAGCTTTGGTCCAGGAAGCATAAATCCACAAAGGATGATGTGGCAACAGTGCAAATGTACAATTTCAGGCCACTGGGATGTGGCATCAAAGGAATTCAACTCTGAGCTGCGATACATGTAGAATAAAACACCCTTCACCAGTAGGAGTATCATTTTTTCACACAGGGGGATAAACCCTACAACATATATGTCCCTTTCCACATTTCAAGTATTAATATCAATTTGACACCATCATGGCTAAGTTTACTGATCACACAATCTCAATCCTCCACACAGGTTATGTGCCTCCAGCACTCCAGGAGCCCATGGAGGAGGCCACCTCACCACCCAGTGAGGAGTATACGGAGGAGGGGACCAGCCAGTGGGCACCGTACCCAACTACATCCACACCTCTTGCCCAACTGGATGCCCCACCTCTGGCTGCACCACCTCTGCCTGCCCCACCTCTGGCTGCCCCACCTCTGGCTACACCACCATATTACAGTGACTGGATGCACCCCACCACCTCCAGGAGCTATTACCCTCCAGCAGCAGCAGCACCACCACCACCACCAGGGAGGCAATGGCTGCCCGGTGATGTGGCCACCACCCAATACGGGCCATACTCATCCTCGATTGACCTACCCTCCTGGATGGCTCCCCAGCATGGCCCCAGGTATGATCCCAGGTGGGGGCCAAGCACATACCAGTGGCCAAGGTTTGACTCTTGGCCACTCGACTACCAACACCTGGGCCTGCTTGGGGAGCCCCAACACCCTATGCGAAGGGACGTGTTTACCCCACCACCTCCACCAGCACAGATATCGGTGGGCAGCAGTGGGTCCATTGATGTGGTGGGCACATACCCATCTGCAGCACATACAGCACCAGCTGAGGAGGACATAGCAGCAGCTGAGGAGGACACAGCACCAGCTGAGGAGGACACAGCACCAGCTGAGGGGGACACAGCAGCAGCTGAGGGGGACAGAGCAGCAGCAGATTCACCAGACACAAGTATCACCAGCAGTGAACGCCCCACGGTGATGGAAGCAGGGTGTATGGCTCTTCAAAGGAGACTACTCCGGTCAAGCCTCTGCACCAATGACAACATCACCAGGAGCCGCAGGGAATCCCGGAGAAACACTAACAGGATAGAGGCAAGGATCCATGCCCTGGAGTCGGAGGTCATGAGGATCAACACTCAACTCCATCAGCTCCACACGGGGGTGATGGACATGCTTGCACAGGTACTGGTGGAGTTGAGAGAGCTGAACCACAGGGAGAACTTACGGTTAGAGAGGGAGAACCTGCGTTCCACAGTTCCACAGAGGGATGCACTGCCCCCCCACTCCCTCTAATGTGACCCCCGAAGCCACACCTAGGGGGCAAAGGGTGACCAGGAGATCATCCAGGTTATCCACTTCTGCCACACAGTCTAAGCCCCCACCCCAAGAAAAAAAATATAAAATGCCCAACATGTTACATTTCCCCTGAATAAAGGAACATTGTGCTTTTGAATCCTGTCTGATCTGCTTTGTATTTGGTCATAGATTGGGTGACAGATTTGTCTCCAATGCATTGCCAAACAATGCAGTGAACACAATTTCTGCCTAGGTAAGATGTTTGTGGGATGTTACAACATGGGTTCACACACACACATACCATTGTACAAATTCAACTGGAAATACATCCCTGGAGCCATATTACACAACTGTGTTATATGGCGATGTTGTGTGATGATTTTGAACAACAAAACATACCCCTTAGCACAACAATTGGTACAACATTGAACATTCGTCTACATCAAATGTTGTGTTTAACCCTTTGATAGCCAGAGTGGTAGGCAACGCATTGCAAAGAAATGCGTTGGGTACCACTCTGGCACTCAGAGGGTTAAGGGGATAACCAAACAAACAGTTATGTGACTTAGCGGTGACATAATAAGCAGGACAGATAAATGGAACCTGCATCAATATTGTCTTGGACTCAAACACTCATTGTACAACTGACTTACTGGGGAACCCAATGTTTTTAACCAAGGATTTCAATGTGTAGCACACACATTGATATCCTGGGGTGAGCATTGGGGCCTCCAGTAAGTTGAGTTGTTGTTTTTCCAAAGGGTGTAACAGACTTCACCAGTGAAAACACTTGTCCACTTGGTCTGGTTGTTCGTTGATGTAGCCCATGTACTGTGATATGTCAGAGTGGAGCAATATCACAGAACATTGATTATACTGAGCAACACAGAAACTGTGGACAGGAATCCACTGTGGAAGTATGTCCCCTTTATCACTCCCACAACACATTAGTGTATCAATGCCACCATCTGTTTGCATGAATACATCACAGAGTCCACTCACTTGCAAACAAGTGGTGGACTCCTGTGATATGGGTGATGCCTTTCCATGTATGGGGGATACTCTAACAAATGTGTAATCTAATATATCCTCATACAGACACAGATGATTGACTAGTGATGGTTCATCTTCATTGTGTCTCAAAGTACATTAGAACGTACATGTGTTTTCTGTGTGTATTGCCTATATGCATTGAACACTTGTATGAGAACAATAAATGTACTTTGAAACTAAATCGTACTACTTTAGTAACACTGCTGTCCTGCTCATATGTTGTCCACAAGGTTTGACAACTCTGTAGATGAGCATCCTAACTGTACAGGTTATTACACTTGTGAATTTGTGTTTTCTGTGTCTATATGAGAATGTTCCAGTAGAGGTTGCTGTGAACCTCAGGTCAAACATTGCATCACCAACAACATCATCAGAAATAGCAAGGGGTGATCTTCATGAAGGTGTTGTCAAGACATAAATCCAGTCACATGGAAGAGCTTCAGTTCAAGGATGGATCATGTCATGGATGCCTGTGAGACAAGAGGACAGGATTTGGAGCAATAGACCTGAACTGATCATCAAGAAACAACAATTTCGACTTTATAATCCCCTCAATTTTCTTAATAACAGGTGAGTACACAAACCATTGCTTGTTAATGTGTTGTGTACTCATCTGTAACCAATTATGTGGAGAACTAAGGACATGTGCCCTAGCCCTGACATGAATACACACATCAACAAGTGTTCTGAGAGATCCATGGAAGTAATGAATTTGGGCTGCCACTGTGAAAGTGACAGTGGCAGCCCAATGTCATTTGTTCCATGGAACTTTTAGGACATATTTGTTGATGTGTGTATTCATATCATGGGCACATATGTCTGCACACTCACAGGTCAGCATGGAGTCCCTGGTAATCTGATCTACGTTTCATGACCTCTACGTTGTGTAACAATACCACTGTACATCCTCCCCTCTGCTGCTCTTCTCAGCTCTAGCACAGTACAGGTCCCATATTGAGTCCAATGGCCCTTTAACCCCTGATGTGACGGAGTATTATCCAATGCATAGCATTGGATAATACTCTTTCTCTACAAGGCTAGCATGGTTGCTCAGCCTATGATCATGGCAAATCAAGTTAGATGCTGTCAATCAAGCCCTGTAAGGCGATGAACATAGGTTATGTGTTGTACCTTGTTTCTCCTGAGGGTGTGCATGATATCCTTGGGGTCTGTATGTCAATGTGTAGAGGGGAATGGAGGATGGTTTTTGAATCCCCACACACAATATTCCACGTCCATGGTATGGTTGATGTTTGGGGCCATGCTGCTGCCAGTGCAGTGCTGTGTCAATGTTCCTGTGGGGTGAGACAGAACATCATGTGCAGTATGGTTAGTGTGTTGGCACCAATTCACAGGACTGGTGGGGGACTTGCATGGATTGTTTGCATGCCTGTGTTATACTCACATGTAAAGTGTTCCGTGATGAGCCTGTCTCTGATCTGCGTCCCTCTCAGGGTCTCCTCAACATGGCCCATGTCCATGGGCACTTCATGTATGGGGGGGTCCTGGATGTGACCCAGCAGCCTGGTGTCCACTGCGATGTTGTGCAGTATTGCGCACGCCACAATTATGTCGCACACCTTTCCAGGTGCATACTGCAGTGCTCCCCCAGAGTGGTCCAGACATCGAAATATTGACTTGAGGCGGCCAAAGGTCCACTCAATGGCATTCCTCGTTCTGCCATGAGCCTGGTTGTACCTTTCCTGGGCATGTGTTCGAGGATTGGCCACAGGGGTCAGTAGCCAGGACTTGCATCCATAGCCAGCATCACCTGTGTAATGTGAGTGACATGGTGAGACAGGGAGCACATGTGTGAATGATGTTTTGTGTGGTGGACGTACTAGCTGTGGGTCAGGAGCATGCTGAGCAATGTTGTGTGTACACCTGTGTATATGGTGTGATTTTTTATTGTGAACTCACCCAAAAGCCATCCCCCTGTAAAAGTTCCATTCTCGAAATCTCTGTGGACTGACGAGTTTTGGAGAATGTATGAATCATGTGAGCTGCCAGGATACGTTGCACAGACATTCATTATCCTCATATGGCTGTCACACACCATCTGCACGTTGATGGAGTGGAAGTTCTTCCTGTTGATGAATAGCTGTGCGTCATGTGCTGGGGCTTTAATACGGACATGGGTGCAATCTATAGCACCCATGACCCTAGGCATGCCTCCCCTTGATACACGTCAAGCAGGCCTTTTACGCAAGTCCATGTCGGTGGTGGGAAAATGTATATAGCTACTGGCCTTGCTTTTGAGGGCTGGCAGGACCTGGGCCAGCACCCTGGAGAATGTGGCCTGTGACATGCCAGATGCGTAACCCTCAGTGGACTGGAAGGCCCCACTTGCCATGAAGTGTATGGCACACAGTAGTTTCTGCAGGCCAGTTAGGGCATGGTTGTGGATGTAGATGGGATCCACCTGCTCCTTGATGACCTCATACAAGGCAATGATGCTGTCAGGCCTCAACCTGTAGCGATCAATTACCTCATCATCGGTCCAGAGAGGGTGACCCTTGGGCGGTATACCCTGGGCCTTGGTGGTCGTCTATACATCCTCTGCTGCTGTGGAGCATCCTGTTGCTGCAGCTGTGCATCTGCAGGCAGGTGCTGCCGTCCAGGTGGGGATGGACTCCTGTGTGGCTGCTGAGCCAGAGCCTCCTCACTTGCGACAGGTGAAGGCTGTTGATCAGGCGTGCTTGGAGGTTGCTGATGTTCCCTAGCTCTCTCCCTTGCACACCTTCTCCGCAGTCTTCGCAACAATATGTAACCCAACATACTGATTGCTCTCTCTATCTCTCTCTATCTCTCTCTATCTCTTCCTCCCTGAGTGGAAAACAAGCCACAAGTGAGTGTGTTGAGTTGTCCCTTTAAGTACTTGATAGGGCGTTGTGTAGGTGTGGTAATGAGGTGAGTGCTGACCAATGGAGAGTTGTTTTTGTCCAGGTAAGTGTTTGCAGGTGTGTGTGTGTTATAAGATGTGTGTTGTGCTTGGTATGTGTCTGCCATTTACGGGGGTGTAGTTGTGGGGTGCAGGTCACGTGTTGATGTTGCACAGGTGAGCTTGTATTTGCAGGTGTCCATGTCGTGTGATAATCCCCATTGTTCTGTGCCATGTTGTGTTGTTGTTTTTTTGGGTGTCATTGTCCCTGTGGTGTTGCTTGTTGTTGTGTGTGGAGTGATTTGTGTTGTGTATCCATGTTTTTGTGTTTTTTTGGCATTGCACGGGTTAATTTTTCCATTTACATGCTTGTGCGGTAAGCATTTTGTGTATTTTCCTATGTAACGGGTGTTTTGTTTTGACCGTTAAGTGTCTAACGGCTGAGAAAAGTGGGTCTTAACTTTTTGCTGTTAGGTGTGTCTTTTTTTCAGCCGTTACCAGTACCGCAAGCCTTTGAATAGCTCTGGGGTATGTTGTTCCATGCGTCTGAATGCACGTAAGTGTATCGGCCATAAGGATTGTGAAACTGCCGTTAACTGTTCTTTAGACGGATTTTTGAATTGCTACATGGAACTTAACGCACCCGTTAGTACTTTTTTTCACTAACGGATGCCTTTAAATCAGCCCTTAGTGTTCGACATCAAGTCGAACATGAGGAGTTGAGGGTAGTGAGTCGACATCGGATTGGTCGAATCCCTGAGCAGGTGGTTAAAAGGTCTCCCATAGACGTAACATGGGGAAAAGTAGGCGGCTCGGGATTGGTCGACCAGCAGACTCACTGTACGCCTTGATTGTCCAGGGTTGAAGCCAAATATTCAAACTAGTCGAGTATGTGCTTCAACCCCTGGCCATTGTCCCTTGAATGTGTATTCCCACCCTTCAAGACTTCATTTCTTTTGTCTAGAGTTAATCAACCCTTTTGTATTGGAAATGTAATCATGTCTGCGTCATTGTATTTGCTAGACCGTCTGCTGTTGGTCTTTTGTCTCCTGTGTTGGGATTGGATTATGTCCCTATCGTATCTGGTTTACCCATGTGTTTCAATGTGAGGTTTGTGTATAAATACGTGTGGTTTTGTGACAATAAAGAGTTCGTATTCTGAGTGAACAAGGATGTAACGGATACCTAAGTCCTCGGGTTGACTTAGGCCATCGTGCTGGGTCTCTCCCTCTTGAGGTCGGCTACAAGCAGGAAGCCCCACCGGTCATTCATGCAGCATTCCTTCCTAGGATGGGGGTCAACAGGAGACCCTTGATACCATCCAGCGACAGAGACACAGGACTCAGTTCAGGTTCCAAACACACTTTATTTCACTGAACTCATCTCTTTTATACATAGTGAGGAACATCAAGATACAATACCAAACAAAGGACAGTGACACATGGTGTAAACATAATACAAAGGGCCAGACATGATTACATCATCTATACAAAGGGAGTGAGTAAGGGTAAACACTGGGACAAAAGGCTGAGGGACTCGAATACATATTTCACACAATGGCCAGGGGGTTGAAGCATCTTTAAATATTCCACTTCAACCCCTGCCAATCAGGAGCCAGGAATCCGATGGCCAATCCTGGCCAAGATCATCATGGCCGTCTCAGCCAATCAGAACTGGTAGGCGGGCAGCTAACTGACCAATCCCTGGGCCGCCTACTTTCCCCCATGTTAACTCTATGGGGGACCTTTAAACTTGTCACCCAGGGTTTTGGCCAATCAGGAAGCCGCCTACTCCTCAAGCAACATAATGCTCGACATGATGTCGAGTCTTTACTACAACAACGAGACAGAGACACCCGCTGGTTGTATTACAGTTCAGTCACTTGAAATCCTGTGGCCATGTGAATCCAGTCTCTCGGAGGAGCTGTTCTTTATGTAACCCCAGACACTGATCCACGTCCCGCCACAATTTCCTTTAGGCAGTGGACTGCCACAGTCTTTGTCAATCGCTGCCAAGTAACAGCCTAGGGTCCATTACACTTCCCCCCCCTTCGAGACCCAAGCCAGAGGCAGCTTGGATGAACACTGGCTTGGGAAGTCCAACGCTTTCTTGCGTGGAGGGGGTAGCCCCTTGTCCAGGCTCAGGAATACGGTATCAGCCCCTGGTCCTGGGCTGAGAAATAAAACTTGAGCCCCTTGTCCTGGGCCAGGAGAAAACATTAGCCCCTTGTCCGGGCCGGTAAACAATGGGGAAGCCCCTTGTCCTGGGCCAGGAAAAGACTTGAGCCCCTTGTCCGGGCCAGGAAAAAACGTTAGCCCCTTGTCCGGGCCAGGAAACAATGTGGAAGCCCCTTGTCCTTGGCCAGTAGAAAACATTAGCCCCTTGTCCGGGACTGGAACAGACTTGAGCCCCTTGTCCAGGCCAGGAAACAACAGATGCTCCCCTTGTCCTTGTCCTGGGCCAGGAGAACATAGTAGCCCCTTGTCCAGGCCAGGAGGAAACACTTGCCCCCTCTCTGGGCCAGGAAAAGAGTTGAGCCCCTTGTCCGGGCCAAGAAAACATAGTAACATAGTTGTAACGGGGTTCGTCATCCACAGATGGACTCAGGACCTCCTACCGGGGATCCACCTCCTCCAGGCGGTTACTCTCCAGACAGATACCTCGGTCTACACGGCAGTTTCTCCTCCTAGGATGGGGGTCACAAGAAGACCCTTGATACCATCCCCCAGTAAGGTGACAGGACACGATTCTGGATCAAGCAAGAACACTTTATTTTCACGTAATTCCAGCACTTTTATGTACAGTTAAACAAGTTAAGCTAACTTCATCAACCCTGGCATACAAAAGGCTGTATTCACATAACAATGGCACACACATAACTTCATTAACCACACAAAGGAAGGGAGGCATGGGAACTCTGGCTACAATGGGTGTTAGGGCATACAATGGGCCGGGGTAGCCTGCCTAAACAATAGGGTTAAGACTTAGCGGCGCCAGGGACCTAACTCCGCTTCTTGGTCTCAGCCAATGAACGGCTGAGCTACTGAGTCCTCGCAGCCAATCCCAGGGCCACCGACATTTTCCCATGTTAAGTCAATGGCGTCCCTTTAACTCGGTGGCCAATCAGGAAACGGCCGACAGTTCCATTATAAGTCTACGGGAGTATTCTGCCCGAGTCATATGTTCGGCAACCAATAGGAAGAGGGCCCACCATTCGCCATGTTATCCCTATGGCAGCCCTTTAACTCCTGCTCCTACAATCAGGCTGCGGCCGACCATTCGCCATGTTATTCCTATGGCGTCCCTTTAACTCTGGCTCCTCCAATCAGGCGATAGCCAGCAGCCCAAAGCCCCCACAGTATTGTACATGCCCAGCACTCCCATGAATACACAACTCCTTTAACAGAGCTAGTTTTTCCTATAGCATTAGGAGGACCTGTCCAGTAACGGGTCCCAACCCGTTACAATAGTTGTCACGGGAACCAGACAAATTCCCGGGTTGTTTTGGCGAACTCTACACTTCCCTAACATCTGAGGATAAATTGCGGTATGCTGTGGGAGTCCTTGCTGGTTGATTTAGGAAGAAGTGCTCCTTGACGGTGACACCAACGCTGGGTGTATGCTGGTACCGTCACATCTGGTGGCAAGTGGCGGGATACAACTTCTTCCAAGGAAAAGAGTCTGAGACCAGCATCCAGGGGGAGATACAGCCACTGGCTTGACCCTGGTCTCAGTAGCACAGGGTGACCAGCATCCAGGGGGAGATATAACCACCTGGCTTGACCCCGGTCTCCGCAGCACAGCCAGCAGCGAATGGAGCAGCGGTACAACGCCCTGAAACGGAGTACCTTGAAACACTTGGTGGAGTCCCGTGGGCAAGCGACCAGCAACACTAATTGCTGAACTGATGGAGGGCAATTGAGCCAGCAATACGTCCTCTGCGACCACTGACATGTCTGAGTTGCAGCAGGAGGTACAGTGGCACCTGGCCCTCTATGGCTCCACTCCTCCCCAGGAGATCATCACACAGATCCTGAGTGAGGCCACCAACCTCCGGCTGGCAGAGCAGCAGCACAGAGAGTAACCGGCGTGCTCCAGACCTAGTGGAGTTCCCAAAAAGAAATTGCCATTTTCTGCATTCAAAGCCTTCAACGACATTGAGGGTGAGATTGATGGCTACCTGCAGGTTTTTGAGCGGCAGTGTGCCCTCCAGGGAGTGGAGGAGGCGGACTGGGTCACTTCTTTGGTGAGCAAGCTGTAGGGGAAAGCAGCAGAAGCCTACCAAGCAGTGCCCGCGGAGGAGTGTATGGCTTATGAGAGGGTCAAGGAAAGACTCCTTGGCAGGTACGCCATCACCCTTGAGGCACAGCAGTTGAAGTTTCGCAACCTAAGGCAGAAGGAAGGTCAGCCATTTACCGACTGGGCTCATCGGATGACAAGGGCAGCTAAAAGTTGGGTGAATGGCTGCCAAGCGGTTACTTTGGAAGACGTTCTACAGCTCATAATTTTGGAGCAATTTTATGAACATTCGCTTGTGACTGTACGAGATTGGGTCAAGGACCGACGACCCCACACTGTGGAACAGGCGGCTACTTTGGCAGATCAGTATATATACTCCAGGTGGGCAGAAGCCTTGGAGCCACAACCCCCAGCCCGAGCATTTCTACCCCTTCCCCAGGAGGTAGGGCCGGTGCGGCCATTCTGTCCCCAACCCCTTCAAACTCATCCCCAGGCCAGCAGGATGCCCCGGAGACCAGGCATTCTCTGCTATGGGTGTGACCACGTGGGACATGTAAAAGCGGATTGCCCTAAAAACGCTCCCCAGGATGCTTGGTCTCGACCTTCCCCAAGAGTACCACGGGCGGCCGCCCATTGCCTGGACACAGAGTCTTCCTGAACTACCCAAGGATGGGGTGGAGAGGATTTTGGGACCATTCATGAAGTGGATCCTGCACTCCCAGCAGGCAGTTTGGGTGATGGGACACCCCGCTCAGGGATTGCGAGACAGTGGGGCTACTATCACGTTGTTACAGCCCCAGTTGGTAGCCCCCACAGAAAAGACTGGCCGATCAATAGCTGTCCGAGTGGCGGGGGGCACGGTATTGCGGATTCCCACAGCCAGGGTTCATCTGGACTGGAGGGTAGGAGCCCGGGAAGTAGAAGTCGGGGTGATGAAGAATCTCCCTGCAGAGGTTTTGCTGGGCAACGATCTTGGTTGCCTCACTTCATCCTTTGTTGCGGATGGTACACCAGAACTTTGTCTGGTGACCACCAGGAAGCAAGCATGCATGGGGACAAGTCCATCCGATGAAGGGACCCGGGTAAGATCCCCTGACACTGACTCTCTCATTGACAGCTCACTGACCCCGACGGCAACCCCTATTCCCTGGGACTGCCCTGCCGACCCTACTTTAGCCACCTACAGGGACAGAGCTGGGGCTGACCCAGGGGGGCTGGGTGGGGATCGGATAGAATGGGATCAGGGATTATTATACCGAGTCACGGAAGGGAGGAAGGAGACCCAGGTGCCCAAGCGTCAGCTGGTTGTACCACAGAAATATCGGCATGACCTGCTCCAAATTGGGCACGACATTCCCCTGGCTGACCACTTAGGAGTGACCAGGACCCATCACCGTGTTACCCAGTCCTTCTTTTGGCCGGCAACACTGCCGGACCTGCGACACCTGCCAGTGGGTCGGCAAGATACGTGATCACAGCAAAGCACCTCTACATCCCTTGCCCATCATAGACGAGCCTTTCAGTAGGATAGGCATAGATTTGGTGGGACCACTGTCGCGTCCTAGCCCCTCTGGGAAGAAATATATTTTGACAGTGGTAGACTATGCTACCCGGTATCCGGAGGCCATTCCCCTGGCCAACATTCAGGCAGAGATGGTGGAAGATGCTCTACTCCGAATCTTTGCCAGGGTAGGTTTTCTCCGGGAGATTATTTCAGACCAGGGGACCCAGTTCACGGCAGAGGTAACACAGCAACTCTGGAAGCTTTGTGGAATCCGGCCCTTACAGTGTGCCCCCTACCATCCCCAGACCAACAGGCTATGTGAAAGATTTAATGGGACTTTGAAGCAGTTGCTTCGGATGTTTGCCGCCTCCCATACAGACTGGGAGAAGCACTTACCGCATCTCCTATTCGCCTATCAGGAGGTGCCTCAGGAAACCACAGGGTTCACCCCCTTTGAGTTAGTCTATGGAAGGAGGGTGCAAGTACCCCTAGATTTACTCAGGACTCACTGGGAAGGGACAATAGGGGCAGAGGGAACCTCCATAGTGGATTATGTACTGGCCTTCTGGGACCACCTGAAGGATCTCACGGATACCATCCGGGAGAACCTTCAGGCTGCCCAGAGTCAACAGAAACGGTGGTACGACCGGACCGCCCGAACTCGCACGTTGCTGGTGGGACAGCAGGTGCTGGCCCTCAAACCGGTGAAACAAGATAAGCTACAGGCAGCCTGGCAAGGGCCCTACCACATAATCCAGCAATTATGCAACACCACCTATTTGGTTGCTACATGTTCAGATAAGAGGGTACAGAAGACCTTTCATGTGAACATGCTGAAAGCATACCAAGCTAGACCAGAAGAGGTAGCCGCTATTTGTGCGCCAGCTGTGGAGGACACTGAAGGCCTCTATCATGGTGCCCGTGCTCCTTTGTTGTTTTTCTGTCAGTCTAATCCTGTGCTTTGCTCCCATTGGCTACCGTGTGTTTGTCACGCCCAGTATGACCTTTATATACTGGGCTATTGGCACCCCTCCGGTGCCCTTTCGTGGTGTTCCTGTGCCAGTACTTGTTTTCTGCTCAGTGTTTCCCAGTGTACCAACTTGGCCTGCCTGACTACTCTGCATCTTGTCTCCTTCTCCTGTGTACTGACCCGGATTGCCTGACTATTCTTCTGCGCCTGCTCCTGTGTACTGACCCGGCTTGGCTGACGTTCCTGCACCTGTGTACCGATCCGGCTTGGCTGACGTTCCTGCTCCATGATCCGACCCGGCTTGACTGACGTTCCTGCTCCGTGGTCCGACCTGGCTTGGCTGAATTTCCTGCTCCGTGATTCGACCTGGCTTGGTTGGCGTTCCTGCGCTGTGTCGCCTTGGCGACATTCTGATTGTCAGGCAACTTTGTCACTATTTCCTCCTGCTGAGTACCAGTGGCCAGTCCCGTTACTGCAACGGCAGTTTGCCTTGGGCCTAGTCTCCGTTACTGCCTCTGCAGCGTGCAAGTGTCTGCCTCCGTTACTGCTCTGGTAGTGAGCCACCGGTTTGCCTCCGTTACTGCTTCTGCAGAGTGCAAGTGTCTGCCTCCATTACTGCTACGGCAGTTTGCCTTGGGCCTAGTCTCCATTACTGCCTCTGCAGCGTGCAAGTGTCTGCCTCTGTTACTGCTCCGGCAATGAGCCACCGGCTTGCCTCCGTTACTGCTTCTGCAGAGTGCAAGTGTCTGCCCTCGTTACTGCTACGGCAGTTTGCCTCGGGCCTAGTCTCTGTTACTGCCTCTGCAGAGTGCAAGTGTCTGCCTCTGTTACTCCTCTGGCAGTGAGCCTCCGGTTTGCCTCCATTACTGCTTCTGCAGAGTGCAATTGTCTGGTCTCCGTTACTGATATGGTAGTACCTTATGTGACTCTGTCCCTGTTATTACCTTGGCAGTTCACGCTAGTTCTGCTAATCTGTTTCTGGGCGTTACGAATCCTTCAGCTGTCTATATGCAGAGAGCCCCATCACAGACCTCTCTGCACATGGGACTGTTTACACTCAAAGAAGACCATTAACCCATGCAGTACCTTGCTCCTGGGAATCCTTTATATTCTGCCTGACCTGTGTCAGTATAGACTGTTGTGGACTTTATGTTTATGCTGGACCTGTGTAGGCATATGTATATGTAACCTGTCGTGTGTCTGTATTATTCAGCTTATATACTACAGGACCTGTGACGCAGAAGTGTAACACAAAATGCAGGGGCCCCCCTGCACACTCGAAGAAGGGGCCCCTTAGCCCCACCTCTATTAAACTCCACCCCATTTAAGCCCCACCTCTATTAAACCCCACCCATAACAATAATGAATAGACATAAGGAGTAACCATTATCCAAACATTATCCAAACAGGAAGTATCGCTGAGTACTTGAAATATATATACACACACACACACACACACACACATACATACACACACCACCTCTTGACTGTCCCCTTTTGCCTCTTTCTCCCCCTCTTGATTCCCACCTTTTAATTAATTCTCCCCCTCTTGAGCCCCCTCCATTTGCCTTGGCTTTTTCTCTCCCTTTTGATCCCCCTTTCTCCCCCTCCTTGACTCTTGATCCCACCATTTTGCCTCTCTCGCTCTCTCCTGATCCCCCCTCCTTTTTGCCTCTTCTTGGTCCCCCTCCTTTTGTCTCCTGATCTTTCCTCCTTTTGCCTCTTTTTTTTTTTTCTTTTTCTTAGTCCCTTTTGCCTATTTTTCTCCCTCTTGACCCCCCCTCTGCATCTTTCACCACCCGCTCGATGCACCATCTTGCCTCCCTTACCCTCCTCTGCCGGGTGCTCGCTTTTCTCTCACAAGCCCCGGCAGAGGTCAGCGTTGGAGCGTTGCCATGGTAACCTGCAGCAACGCTCTGACGCTACAGGAGGGAGAGAGAGGCGACCAGGGGGCATTGTGAGCATCTCCCCAGGCTCCCTCTCTGCAGCACCGACCCTGACACAGGGTATTGGTGCTGGCATCGGCCGCATTTGCACGAGTACAAGTACTCCCGCAAATGCGGGTAATATATATACCTTGAGGCCTCGCAGGGTGGCAGATGCAAACATGCCGCCCGCAGGGACCCTGTGAGGATAACAAAATTGAACTACGGAGTGGGAGAGGAGGCAAGCAGTACAAAGTAAAATACAGTACATTTAAAATATTTTGACTTGTTAATAAACCCAACCTTTGAGTGCGAGAGAGGCAAGTAATTGGAAAGCAATATATTGCTCAGTCCCCTGGCATTCAAAGGGTTTGTTGTTAAACCAATTTCACCTTAGATTTTTTTTTTTATTTATTTTTTTTCCCTATAATGCAAACCTGCCCAACCTGAGGGCCTCCAGTTGTTGTTGGACTACAGATGACAATGGTTACTTGTTGTTCAACAGCTGCTGGTGGGCCTCACAATGTCCATCCCTGCTCCAAGTTGTTGAGCGGTAACAGGAAGGGGTAAATGGGAGATGTAAGGGAGAGAGAGAGGGGTGAGAGGCAAGAGGGGAGAGAGGAGCAAATTGTAAAGTGGTGGGAGGAGAGAGGTAAGTGAGAGGCAAGGGGGGAGGGGTAAGCGAGAGGTAAGGGGGTGAGAGAGGAGCAAGTGGCATAAGTAAGGGGAAAGAGAGGCAAGTGACAAAGGCTAAAAATAAAAGGAATAAGTGAGAGAAACAAGGGTGAATGTAGGCACAAGGACATGAAGAGGCACATATATTTGCTTGTAACAGATGATGTGAAGGGAAAAGAGTGAGTGATTTTACTTGCTCTACAAACATGTTACATGGAAGTATTAAATCAAGGCGGTGGCAGGGGTTGTGGTTGCTAAAATAATTTATAACAATGTTCTGAATCACACATTTTTGTAGACCAGTGTCTAGAACTCAAGGGGTTAAATATCAGCAAGGTATCCAATGGACTAGACATCCATCTGGCACTCAGGGTTAAAGAACAGCAAACAGCCAGCAGTTCACCCCTTAGAGTCCAGTTTGGTGTGAGCAGCATGGAGGGCAGGAAGACAGGGCTGACAAGGATCATCTCCCTAGTACTCTCTTTACCACTCCATCATAAGGAAACATACAGTCCTTGCTTTCCATAAGACATCTCTACTGACAGACCTTGCACTGCAAGGTGGGGATATGCAAGGAAGGGGAGAAAAGACATGAGGATGAGGGAAACATGAATTGGGGGGAGGCATGGAAGAAGAAGGGGAAGGAAAACATGAAGAAGGATGAGTAGAGACAGACATGGGTTGAGAGAGAGCCTTCTCTTCCTTACTTATCACCCCATTTCTGGGCAGGACCCAGTGTAGATTGATATTAACCCTTTCAGTGCAGAATGACTAAACAACACATTGCTTTGCAATGTGTTCTCATTCTCACCATTATGACACTGAAAGGGTTAATTGTGTGTAAACACGGTCCTAGTATGAGAGTCATTTTGTGGACAGTGGTCATAAATTCTCCAGAGCTGCTTCCTAACAACACATGTCTCTCAGTCCGTGTGTCTGACCAGTAAATAAGCTGCTTTTGGTCAGAGACAGACTGAGGAGCTCTTGGGAATGCAGCAGCAGTGGTGGGGGGAGGTAAAAATCATATGCCTGGAGGATTTATTACCACTACCCACCAACAGACGACATACCACAATGTGCAGGCGCATAACCTTTTCAGTGCCAGTGGGGGTGAGTGTGCAAAGGGGGCTGAGAGAGATTGGAGGGTGACTAGTGGATGAGGATGAAAAGGAGAGTGATAGTATGAAGGGTGAGAGAGGAAGAGAAAATAAAGTGGTTTTAAAGTTACCAGTGGGATGGAGCCATAGGTGTCCTAAGGGAACACAAGGAGTTAATGATTTTAGCACCTACTAGAACACAGCTGAAGCTGTATATCATTTATTCAAGCAGAGGGACGGTCACGGAGAGACTCATTTTCCTGAATAAATCACCCAACAGCTACCTCCTTCGATCAAATAGGCATTTGACAGTTTAAGGAGATTCATTCAAAAAGTAGTCAGAGCCGATCTCTCCATTCCGGTCTGCTTAAATAAATCATATATGTCAGTGTGCTGCAACATTAACCCTTTATGTGGCAGACAGCTGTCCAATGCATTGGACACCCCACTGTGGTGCACCTACCTCATTAAACAAACTCAGATGTGCCCAAATTCTTCACCCTGTTATGTACACTGTCTCATAGTGAAACATTTAGCCCCTTCCTTTACTCAAACGAATTGCTTTACTGCTAAACCTATTCAAAAACCCACTAAATATACCTATTTTGCCAATCACCTACTTGCTTCCCCTCTGCCGTTCTGCATGCTCAGTCTGCCTTCCGTTCTCACTCCTCAGAGTCATCACTGATGTGACGCAATGACCTGCTCTCTTCCTCCTCTGCCAACACACTAAGCATACGGGAGGGGAAATACATGGGCAAGCCAGGTCAGGCATTTCATGGCCCCCCTGCACCCGCCCCTTAGCGATGTCAGTTCGGCAAAGCAGTCTGGACTCAGAGGCCCCTCACTCTGGCGGCCCTCCAGTATAATAGTAGTGGCAAAACTTCTGGGTGCCCCTGAGTCCTGCGGGGAGCCTCCGCTACAGGTTTCTGAACTTTTTAAGCAGCCCACGCTAGAAAGCTACGTGTTGACGTAGTGTGCGGATGCACAGGGTAACGTCACCCCGCACCAGCTGACTTGTCTGAGCTCTGTAGCGGCACACTTCTGCGTGCAGAGCAGGAAAGTGAAGGAAGGAGGAGGAAGTCTGTCTACTGGTGAGAAGTGAAGCCTCCCGGCATACTGACCAGCGCTTTTCACTTTTGGGGGCCTCTTTAATGTTCTCCTGGGGGCCTCCAATAGAATATGAGTAGTACATTTTTGTGGGGGCCCCCCAAGGCCCTCCGCTACGCCTCTGCTGTGAGGGTTATTTTATTACTGTGATTTCAATAAAACTGTGTTTTATCCTAAACCACTGTGTCTGTGTGTCAAACAAACTGTTACAGCCTCCCATTACCGGCCCCATCCGGATTCAGTGAGTAAAAGACAGGGGTAGAGACTGTAGGGATAGCGGAGCAACTAGAACCAGCCCAAGTGGAACAGGCTAAGCAAGTACTCCGGCAACGCGAGGAGATGTTCTCCTCCCTCCCCAGGTACACCACGGTACCCCTGCACCGAGTAGAGACCCCAGGACAGCGGCCCTTCCGGCAAACCGCCTACCGAGTCCCAGATGTGGTAAGGGCAGGGATGCGCCAGGAAATTAGGGACATGTTAGACCTGGGGGTCATTGAGCCCTCCAAAAGCCCCTGGGCTTCCCTGGTTGTACTAGTCCCCAAGAAGGACGGACCACAAGGTTTAGTGTTGATTATCGCAAATTGAATGACCACACCACCACCGACGCCTATCCTATGCCCCGAGTAGATGAGCTGTTAAATTGCATTGCTAGGGCTAACTTTTTGACTACCCTTGACCTGTGCAAGGGATACTGGAAGATTCTGCTGGACCGGGAAGCTATCCCCAAATCGGCATTCATCACTCCATTTGGCCTGTACCAGTTCAAGGTCATACCATTTGGAATGAAGAATGCTCCGGCCACTTTCCAGCAGATGATTGACCAGATCCTAGATGGCCTCCAGGAGTATGCCTGTGCATACCTGGACAACGTTGCGATTTTCAGCAACACCTGGGAGGAGCACCTGCTCCATGTGGGGGTTGTGCTGGACCGCATTAGGTCGGCTGGACTGACTCTTAAACCAGACAAATGTTGGGTAGGGATGTCAGAGGTACAGTACCTGGGTCACAGGGTGGGCAGTGGGTGCCAGTGGCCAGAACCCGCCAAAATTGAAGCTGTTGCCAACTGGCCCACCCCCCAAACCAAGACCCAAGTCATGGCTTTTCTGGGGACGGCTGGTTACTACCACCGATTTGGTCGTTCAGGGGCTTAGCACTATAGCTAAGCCCCTGAACGACCTGACCAAGAAAAACCTTCCCTGGTAGATTCTGCAGTCCCCGGAATGTGACGCTGCCTTTACCAAGTTAAAACGTGCATTAATCTCTGCCCCTGTGTTGGCTGCTCCTGACCCCACCAAACGTTTTTGTGTCCATACAGACACCTCTAAGTTTGGTTGGGAGCTGTATTGAGCCAGTTGGGGTCCGACAGCAGCGAGCACCCGGTGATCTACATTAGTCGGAAGCTCCTGCCCCGGGAAGTGGGGTATGCGGCCGTCGAAAAGGAGTGTCTGGCACTAGTCTTAGCCCTGAAGAAACTGCAGCCCTACCTATACGGATGCTCCTTCACCGTACTCACCGACCAAAACCCCCTCATCTGGCTCAACCAATTAGCAGGGGACAATGGCCGTTTACTTCGGTGGAGCTTGGCCTTGCAGCCCTTCAACTTTACTATTCAATACCGGCCCGGAAAACAAAATGGCAATGCTGATGGCCTGTCCAGACAAACTGACTTGGAACACTAAACCCGGACAGCCCCAGGCTGACCCGTGAGGATCTAGCCTGGTCTGCCGGCCTATTGGTCAGGGGGGAGAACTGTCACGGGAACCGGACAAATTCCCGGGTTGTTTTGGCGAACTCTACACTTTCCTACCTTCTGAGGATCAGGGTACAGGTGGAAAAGCCCCCAGTTATTCCCCAAGGAGCTGACATTCACTGGGAACATGGGCACCGGGGTTTTACATGTCGGCCGTCCGCTGATTGGTGGGTCAGAGTTAAAGAGCCTGCATTGCCATAACATGGGAGAAAGTAGGCCCTCCTCCCATTGGCTACCTGTTCAAAGGGCATTGTGAGACTCTGTGGACTATGTGGGAAAAGTAGGCCGCCTCCTGATTGGCTGCCGGCCCAAGCACACGTTTAAAGGGACTCCATTGACTTAACATGGGGAAATGTCGGCGGCCACCTGATTGGCCCATCTGCTTCGGTCGCTCGCGCTCTCATTGGCTGAGACTTAGAAGCAGTGGCTCCATCAAGTCTTCCAGCCCTTTGATTACCCCAGTCTATTGTCCCACACACAAGCCCAACCCCGGCCCTTTGTTTTACTGTGTATCTCCAAACATCCCCATTGTGTCCTAACCTAATCAGGCCTGACTCCTTTGTTCACTGGTCACAACCCCCATTGTACACACCCTTTCCCATTGTTGGGTTTTGGTTCCTCACTGTATATAAATGTGTGCTCTTGTGCCAATAAACCGTTCTGGTTACTCTGACACTGGTTCTGCCTGGTGATTCAGGGTAAATTGTGGTATGCTGCGGGAGTCCATGCTGGTTGATTTAGGAAGAAATGCTCCTTGACGGTGACACCAATGCTGGGTGTATGCTGGTACCGTCACAATAGTATATAAGGCAGAAAAAAGACATGCGTCCATCAAGTCCAGCCCATGCCAAAAACACCCCTGTTGATCCATAGGAAGGCAAAAAAGCCCTCTGGGGCAATTTCCAATCTAGTCCCAAGTGTGTGGGGGGGAAGAATTATTCCTTCCTGACTCCAATTGGTAGTCAAATAGTTCCCAGGATCAAAATCCTACTTGCTTTGAAGCCATCTGTCATAACTGTCAATATTGTTCTGTGCTAGATAGACATCCATTGATTTTTTAACACAGTTGCATTATCTGCAAGCATAACATCCTGAGGCAAAGAATTCCATAGCCTTACCGACCTTACTCTAAAGAATCCCTGCCTATGTTTTAGTCTAAAGCGCCTTTCCTCAAGTCTTAATGGATGACCTCTTGTTCTTAGCTCAGCTCTTTGCATAAATAATTCATTGGATAGTTCTTTGTATTGACCTTGAATGTATTTGTAAATGGTAATCATATCACCCCTTAGACGTCTCTTCTCTAATGTAAACAAACCCAGTTTGGCTAGTCTCTCTTTGTGTCTCAGATCCTCCAATCCCTTTATCAGTTTTGTTGCATGCATCTGCACCTTTTCCAGTTCAGTAATGTCTTTTTTAAGAACAGGAGCCCAAAATTGTACTCCATATTCAAGATGAGGCCTAACCAAAGATTTATATAGAGGTAGGATAATATTAGCATCCCTTGCTTCTACATCGTTTTTTATGCAAGCTAGTACTCTATTTGCTCTTGCAGCAGCTGAGTGACTCTGCACACTGCTGTGAAGTCTATTGTCTATCAGTACTCCTAAATCTTTCTCTAATTAGGATTTCCCAAGTTGTTTCCCATTAAGAGTATATGTAGCAAGTTTATTTCTACAGCCCAAATGCATAAGTTTACATTTATCTACATTAAATGACATCTGCCACTTTTCTGCCCATTAGTTTATCTAAATCCTTCTGTAGGGAAAAAACACCCAGCTCTGTATGTATTTCCTTACATAGCTCAGTGTCATCAGCAAAAATTGAGATGCTACTTTCAATTCCCACTTCTAGATCATTAATAAACAAATTAAAAAGCATTGGTCCCAGGACTGAACCCTGTGGCACCCCACTTATAACCTTAGACCAGTTTGAAAAAGTTCAATTTACAACAACTCTCTGCCATCTATCATTTAACCAGTTCTCAATCCATGTACAGATAACACCGCCCAAACCGAAGCCTTTTAATTTATGCAGTAACCTGTTGTGAGGCACTGTATCAAAGGCTTTTGCAAAATCCAAGTATACTACATCAACAGCAATTCCCCTGTCCAAATTACTACTCACTCTTTCATAAAATGCAAGTAAATTAGTCTGACATGATCTGTTCTTCATGAAACCATGCTGATTCCTACTAATGATATTGTTTGTCTTCACATAGTTCTGAATACTGTCAGTTAATAACCCTTCTAGTATCTTACCCACTATGGAAGTCAAGCTCACAGGTCTATAATTTCCTGGTTTGGATCTTGCTCCCTTTTTAAACAATGGAACTAAATCAGCTTTCCTCCAATCACAGGGCACTATTATCACGGTTCCCGTGCTTCCCTGTCAATCTTTGCTGGGTTGCTTGTACATTGGAGAATGCTGATTGGCCTGCCCAGAATGCTCCTTTATACACTGGGCTCTGGGCACTTGTCAGTTGCCCTTTCGTGGTGTTCCTGAGCCTGCGCCTTGTTGCTGTGTTTCTGCTTTCCGGTTTACCGACTCGGCTAGTCTGACCATCCCATTGTTCCTGCTCCGTGATTGACCCGGCTCTGGCTGACGTTCCTGCTCCGTGATTGACCCGGCTCTGGCTGACGTTCCTGCTCCGTGAGTGACCCGGCTCTGACTGTCGACTCAAGCTCCAAGTACCGATCCAGTCCCGGTTGGGATCCAGTGCTGCATCTGTTCCTCTGTTCCTGCGTGTTCCAGGTCGCCGGCTGGCGACATTCTGAACTGTGTTTGTGTTGCTCTGACTAATCCTCTCTTGAGTATTGGACCGTTGCCTGAGCCTGTTCCTTTAACACTGCAGTGCTAGTACCCGTGTATGACCAGTTTTAACCCTTGCTGTGCCGGTTGCCTCTCATCTCTGAGCCTGCATTCTTACTTGCCAAGCCAGTGTATTCCTTACGATCCTGTTAACACTGAATGTGCCTACCTGACCAGATCTCCCTATTTGCACTAGCAGAGCTGTAGCCTTTCCGGTGCCGTTACACCGCTACCACGCCGGCTGGCGTTGGACCCTCCGTTTGCTCTTGCTGTTTGTGCTCCATTGGACACCAGTGTGGTGTTCCGGTCCAGGTCACCTTTAGCACTCATTGTGTTACTACCGTATTACCATCCGTTGGCTCACTATCGCTTGTGCAGTATTCATGTGCTCTGGCACCCAAGGGGTGTGTACGGCTCTTCTCCCGTTGGCATAAGCAGGGTTATATCCGTGACAAGGTTAAGTGCGATTCCGATCCTGGTCCATCTACTTGCAGTGGCTCTACTCCAGATTATTCCACTAAGGTGGTATAGGCTCGGTCCTGGGCATTTGCTGGTCAATCTGGGCGTTCATTTCCAAAAGTTCTGAGAGTGATTAGTTCAGTCACACGATACACCCTTCTCTTCATCATCAAGAGACTGATATCTATTCTGGGCGTTGGCCAAGCAGTGTACTTGTCTAGTTCATTTTCTCCACATTTAACCCTGTGTTTGCTTATCTGTACTCTTACTCTGTTAGACATCTTTGGGCCTGTATCACAGTTACCATTCTTGGCCCCCAGGGGCGCTGTTCTTTCATTTATATTTTCAATAAAACTGTGTTTTACTTTATCAGTGTCTGAGTGTCAGAAAACCGTAACAGTACGAAAGGGCCATGACCTCAGACGGCAAAGGTGACAGTAATACACAGAACCTCCACTGGAGGATGGATGTTCACGAGCAACGCTTAGACCAGTTGGCACTGGCCATGCAAACCTTACTAGAAAGTACGGTACACCTTGGTAAACCAGATCAAAATCTGGAGGTCCCCCCAGTTATGACACCGGATAGTACCCATGGGCAAATGTTGGCTTCCTCTAGAAGTTTAACGGCGGCAGCACCGTTACCCCTAAGATACGATGGCGAACCCACACTGTGCAGAGGTTTTCTTAACCAATTAGAGATATTTCTTGAACTCACACCCCACGCCTTTCCAAATGACCGTAGCAAGGTGGGGTTCATGATATCTCTATTAACTGGCAAAGCCCTGGCATGGGCTAATCCTCTATGGGAGCAGGCTAAACCATGTACTCTGAGCTTTAACGAATTTGTCCGACAGTTTCGCAGAGTATTCGAGATGCCTGGGAGAGCCACCTCTGCGACCAAAAAACTGATGGTTGTACAGATGGGCGATCGTACTGTGGCTGATTATGCAATAGAATTTCGGATTTTAGCTGCAGAAGTGGCCTGGAATAATGAGGCACTACTGGCAGTCTTTACCCAAGGGTTGTCGGACCCCATTAAAGATGAGATTGCGGCCAGGGAAGTACCCACTGATTTGGATGAGTATATAGATTACGTGATACTCATTGATATCCGCATGCGCGAAAGGCGCCTGGCAAAAATGGGCATTTACTACGCACATATCCGGTACGTCCGGGAAACGCACGCACCTAGGGTACATTGGGGGACAGGCCCTAGGTGGTGTACAATCGTCCCCAGATCCTTGCTCTAATAAACCCACCATACCGGTGAGTTTTCTCCTGGGCGCCCAAGCTGTGGAGGTACTAGCCTTGGTAGATTCTGGCGCAGCAGGCTATTTCATGGACCGGGCATTTGCTGAAAGACACAATATTCCTCTGTCTAAAAGAGATACTCCGCTAGCCATTGAGGCTATTGATGGCAGACCTCTTGAACCAGCCCTTATCACCATGGAGACTACTCTCCTCACTATGTCTGTTGGGGTCCTCCACAAGGAGGAGGTTTGTTTCCAGATTATACACTCTCCCCATCATGCGGTCATTCTGGGGTTCCCTTGGTTAATGCTGCACAACCCCCAGTTTGACTGGCAAACTTGTGAAATTAAGTCATGGTCTGACCACTGCTCTGGTCACTGTATGTCTCGTCCTGTCAAGATTATGTGCACCTCTCCCTCGTTGCCAGATGAATACAGCAAGTTCAGCTACGTATTCAGTAAGGGTGAGGCCAGCGTACTGCCTATGCATCGGCCATATGATTGCGCCATTGATTTGCCCCTGGGAGTGGTGCCACCGAGGGGTAGGACGTATCCATTGTCCTGTGAGGAGACTAGGGCCATGGAGGAATACATTGAGGATGCTCTCAGACGAGGGATTATTCGTAAATCATCCTCTCCGGCAGGTGCAAGGTTCTTTTTCGTGAAAAAAAAGAATGGCGAACTACGACCTTGTATTGACTACCGTGGCCTCAATAAGCTGATGTCCAGAAACGCATACCCCATTCCACTCATCACAGAGTTATTTGACAGGTTGAAAGGCTCCTCTATTTTTACAAAACTCGATTTACGTGCCGCCTACAACCTAATAAGGATAAGGGCCGGTGATGAGTGGAAGACGGCATTCAATACTAGGTCAGGCCACTACGAATATCTAGTGATGCCATTTGGGTTATGTAATGCACCTGCTGTATTCCAAGAGTTCATCAACGATATCCTCCGCGATATGTTACAGTCTCATGTGGTTGTTTACCTGGACAATATTTTGATTCACTCTGCTAATTTAACCCAGTACATCCAGGATGTTTCTGAGGTAATGCTTCGATTACGCAAGAACAAATTGTTCTGTAAACTGGAAAAATGCAAATTTCATTGTTCCAAAGAACCTTTCTTGGGTTTTGTTATATCTAAAGATGGCATAGCTATGGACCAAGAAAAGTTGGCTGCAGTCTTACAATGGCCACAACCCAAGGGGTTAAAAGCTGTCCAAAGGTTCTTGGGCTTTGCCAACTACTACAGAAAGTTTATTCAGAACTTTTCTATCATTACAAAACCCCTCTCTGACCTTACACATAAGGGCGCAAATCCCTCTCAATGGTCTGAGGCAGCTGAGATAGCCTTTGAAACCCTCAAGAAGGCATTTGCATCTGCCCCTATACTATCCCACCCTGCCTTTTACGCTAGAGATAGATGCCTCCGAGGTTGAGGTAGGGGCAGTTCTCTCCCAACATCCCAAGGAAGGGGGGAACCTGAGGCCCTGTGGGTTCTTTTCCAAAAAACTTTCTAGTGCCCAAAGCCATTACGAAATTGGTGATAGGGAATTGTTGGCTATCATCTTGGCATTAAAAGAATAGCGACATCTTCTGGAAGGCACAAGAACCCCAGTTTTGATCCTCACAGACCATAAGAACTTGATATACCTATCCGAGGCCAAAAGGCTGTCATCTCGCCAGGCTCTATTTCTGTCCAGATTTAACTTCATAGTATCATACCTACCAGGGTCTAAGAACATAAGGGCAGATGTCCTTTCTAGACAATTCTGCACAGACATTGAGAGGGATGAGACGCCGGTTCCCATAATTCTGCCAGATAGGATTCTGGCCACTATTCGTACCAGCATCACTTCGCCACTGGGAGAGCAAATCTTGGCGTCACAAGCGCAGGCACCTCCTGAAACTCCAGTTGGCAAGTGCTTTGTGGACGAGCCTTTTCGTACCCGGCTACTCGAGACCTATCACTCATCCAAGGCAGCTGGGCACATTGGCAGGGATCAGTTGGCATGGTCATTGTCCATTCTGGTGGCCTTCATTGTCCATTCTGGTGGCCTTCCCTGAAGGCTGACTGTTCTGCATTTACCGCTGCTTGTGCCACTTGTGTCTGTGCCAAAACTCCCAGGCATCTCCCAGTGGACTGCTCTAACCTGTGCCCAATGGTGATCGTCCGTGGTCCCACATCTCTTGATTTTTTGGGAGAGCTGCCAACTTCCAAGGGCTTTACGTTTATACTGATGGTGGTAGATAGGTTCTCTAAGATGGCTCATTTCGTGCCCCTCTCTGGCCTTCCTTCGGCCCAGGAATTGGCAACAATTTTTGCCAGAGAAGTATTCCACTTGCACGGGGTTCCCAGAGTGATTGTATCTGACCGGGGGAGTCAATTCGTGTCGAGATTCTGGAGGGCTTTTTGTGGCCAGATGGGCATTCAATTGTCATTTTCCTCCGCCTACCATCCCCAGACCAACGGGGCCGCTGAGCGTGCCAATCAGGGACTGGAGCAGTTTTTGCGCTGCTTTGTGACTGATCATCATGATAACCGGGCTGACCTGTTGCTGTGGGTGGAGTTCGCCAGGAACTGTGCGGTTAATTCATCGTCTGGAAGCTCTCCATTCCTTGTCAATTATGGGTTCCAACCCTGTCTACTCCCAGACTCATTTCAGTCCCAACAGATTCCGGCTCTGGATGAGCACATGGAGCAGCTCCGCTCCACTTGGGCACAGGTACAAAGGTCCCTCAGTCAGTCCTTCCACAGACATCAGCGACATGCCAATCGCAGGCGGTTGCCAGCGGTTTCCTTCCAGGTTGGGGACAGGGTATGGCTTTCCTCCAGGAATCTCAACCTGCAAGTGCCTTCAAACAAACTGGCCGCCCGGTTCATTGGGCCATTTAAGATTATTCGCAAGGTCAATCCTGTGGCATACGCATTGGAGCTTCCTAATACTATGCGTATTCACAGTGTGTTCCATGTGTCATTACTGAAGCCCTTGGTTTGCAACCGCTATATTACCACTCTGGTGGTTCCTGGGCCGGTGGATGTGCAGGGCCAAGAGGAATATGAAGTCCAGATCATTATTGACTCAAGGAGATTTAGAGGCAAGTTGCAATATTTGGTCCACTGGAAAGGGTATGGGTCTAAGGAGCGCTCTTGGGTAGACCACAAGGACCTCCATGCTCCACGATTGCTGCGCAACTTTCACTCTAAATATCCTCAGAAACCGAGACCCTCCGGCAGGGGAGGGGGTCTTTGAGAGGGGGGTACTATCACGGTTCCCGTGCTTCCCTGTCAATCTTTGCTGGGTTGCTTGTACATTGGAGAATGCTGATTGGCCTGCCCAGAATGCTCCTTTATACACTGGGCTCTGGGCACTTGTCAGTTGCCCTTTCGTGGTGTTCCTGAGCCTGCGCCTTGTTGCTGTGTTTCTGCTTTCCGGTTTACCGACTCGGCTAGTCTGACCATCCCATTGTTCCTGCTCCGTGATTGACCCGGCTCTGGCTGACGTTCCTGCTCCGTGATTGACCAGGCTCTGGCTGACGTTCCTGCTCCGTGATTGACCCGGCTCTGGCTGTCGACTCAAGCTCCAAGTACCGATCCGGTTCCGGTTGGGATCCAGTGCTGCATCTGTTCCTGCGTGTTCCATGTCGCCGGCTGGTGACATTCTGAACTGTGTTTGTGTTGCTCTGACTAATCCTCTCTTGAGTATTGGACTGTTGCCTGAGCCTGTTCCTTTAACACTGCAGTTCTAGTACCCGTGTATGACCAGTTTTAACCCTTGCTGTGCCGGTTGCCTCTCATCTCTGAGCCTGCATTCTTACTTGCCAAGCCAGTGTATTCCTTACGAGCCTGTTAACACTGAATGTGCCTACCTGACCAGACCTCCCTATTTGCACTAGCAGAGCTGTAGCCTTTCTGGTGCCGTTACACCGCTACCACGCCGGCTGGCGTTGGACCCTCCGTTTGCTCTTGCTGTTTGTGCTCCATTGGACACCAGTGTGGTGTTCCGGTCCAGGTCACCTTTAGCGCTCATTGTGTTACTACCGTATTACCATCCGTTGGCTCACTATCGCTTGTGCAGTATTCATGCGCTCTGGCACCCAAGGGGTGCATACGGCTCTTCTCCCGTTGGCATAAGCAGGGTTATATCTGTGACAAGGTTAAGGGCGATTCCGATCCTGGTCCATCTACTTGCAGTGGCTCTACTCCAGATTATTCCACTAAGGTGGTATAGGCTCGGTCCTGGGCATTTGCTGGTCAATCTGGGCATTCATTTCCAAAAGTTCTGAGAGTGATTAGTTCAGTCACACGATACACCCTTCTCTTCATCATCAAGAGACTGATATCTATTCTGGGCGTTGGCCAATCAGTTTACTTGTCTAGTTCATTTTCTCCACATTTAACCCTGTGTTTGCTTATCTGTACTCTTACTCTGTTAGACATCTTTGGGCCTGTATCACAGTTACCATTCTTGGCCCCCAGGGGCGCTGTTCTTTCATTTATATTTTCAATAAAACTGTGTTTTACTTTATCAGTGTCTGAGTGTCAGAAAACCGTAACAACTATGCCTGATGAAAGTGAATCAATAAATATTAAGTATAATGGTTTTGCTATTACTGAACTAAGTTCCTTAAGTACCCTTGGGTGTATACCGTCAGGTCCAGGCGCTTTATTCACTATAAACCTTTCCAGTCTCTTTTGGACCTTGTCCTCAGTAAGCCATGTAGATGTTGAAGGAAATTCCGTAGTTTTGTCTGTTTGCCCATAGCTTGTCATTGCTGCTTCCTTTGTATATACTGAAGCGAAGAACGTATTTAGGGTGTCTAGTTGGCTCCTCTACTAGTTGGGACATAAAATTATCATTTATCAAAATATTTCCCTTTGTTTTGCCGGAAGTCATATTGCTCCAGTCAATTTCAGCATAGTTGAAATCTCCCATTATAATTACCTTTGCTGCCTTTTCCATTTGCAGTAAAAGTTGGGCTTCCTCCAACTCCCCAACATTAGGTGGCTTGTAGCAAATCCCCACTAATATCTTTTTATTATGTGTGCCCTCAGTGTGTATTTCAATCCACAAGTCGTCTACCTTTTCATTGGACCCTTCATTTATATCTTCCCTTAAACTAGATTTTAAGGCCCACTTTACATATAAGCATACCCCTCCTCCCCTTTTATTAACTATGTCCCTCCTAAAAAGTGAATAACCCTCTAGATTGACTGCCAAGTCATACTTATCATCAAACCAGGTTTCAGACACTCCAATCAGATCACACTGCTCATGTACTGCAATCATTTCTAGTTCCCCCATCTTACCAGCCAGACTGCGAGCATTTGCATGCATACATTTTATCTTTTTGCCATTCCTAAAGATTTCATACTTTGTCAAATGTATTTGTCTTTTATCAGGCTGTAACAATGGGAACTCCCTATTTGATGAACTAGCCCAATACCCCTCTCCACCCCATGCCCCTTCTCTAATCCCATTTCCTCAATTATGCTACCTTCTCCAGCCTGTGTTGCAGCTCCCTCCCCCCCTTTCTAGTTTAAATTCTCCTCCAGCCCTCTAACCATCCTATCGCCCAGCATTGTGGCCCCCCTTCCACTAAGGTGCAATCCATCACTACTATAAAGATTGCCCCCAAGAGAAAAGACTGCCCAGTGCTCTAGGAACCCAAACCCCTCCTGCTTACACCAAGTCTTTATCAACGCATTTAACTCCCTAATCTCCCATTGCCTTTCTAATGTAGCACATGCAACAGGTAGTATTTCAGAAAATACTACCTTAGAGGTCCTCTGCTTAAGCTTATATCCTAGGTCCCTGAAATCCTTCTTAATGGACCTCCATTTTCCACTGACTTTGTCAGTGGAAAGAGAATCCCCTACCACCACCATCTGTCTAGGTCTGCCTGAGTCCCGGATCCCATCTGTGCTAGAGGGGCTGTTCACCCGGCTGTTAGAGAGAACAGTCCTCTCCAGCAAAGACATTCCTGTGTCAGCATCCCCAACATCATTATGCAATGTAGCAAATCTCTTAGGATTTGTAAACACAGGAGTGTCATCCCTATTCCTCTGTCCACCCCTTGCTATGTCTAACTGTAACCCATCTGGCTACCTGCTCTTTCTTTGTGCAGTCTCCACCCCCAGAACTACCTACCACCGCTTCCTGCTGCTCAGTCAGCAGACCCCTCTCAAGTTCTCTCAATGTTGCAACCTGCCCCTTCAGATCTCTAATATGAGCTTCCAGAGAGACCACTTGCTCACATCTGCCACAGAGGTATGCACCCTGGAATGGTTGTTCCAGGTGTGCAAACATATGGAAGTTTGTGCACTGAGTTAAATGAACAATCATGCTACCACTCATATGTGCCGGTTACCACAAGCTAAAAAGGCAGGCAGGCAAAAAATAACTGCACAATAAGATTGATAAATGTGTTCCCCTGTGTAATCCCCTGTATTTGAATTCCCCTGGTTAAATTCCCACACTTACCACACTTCTGCACTTACACACTGATGCAAGAGTCACACGTTCAAGTATTCACTATGTATCTGCTATTTAAGCCAGGAATCCACCAATTACAAACACAGCAATTAGTCACTCCCACCACACCGGACTTCAATTATTTTCTTGTATCACAGCAAGTATCCAAACTCAGTCTTTCAGGACACAGGTCACTGATCAACTTGAAAACATAGTAGCCCCTTGTCCGGGCCAGGAGAAAACACTTGCCCCTTGTCCGGGCCAGGAAAAACCATTAGCTCCTTGTTCGGGCCTAAAAACAACAGGTGTGCCCCTTATCCTGGGCCACGAGAACATAGTTGCCGGGCCAGGAGAAAACACTTCCCCTTGTCCGGGCCAGGAATAGAGTTGAGCCCCTTGTCCAGGCCTGGAGTAAAACTGAGGTCCTTGGTCCTGGGCCATGGAAACTGGTGCCTCTTGGTCCTGGCTAGCACCAAGTTGGGAGGCCTCTCCGGGGCCATGCTCCAGGCAGAGCAGGGGTCAGACTTTTCTGGGTCTGAGACCAGTGGCTCAGGGTCCATATCCAGTCTATGGGGGGGGATCCCCTTGTGGTAACTGGGTCTTTGGGCTGTCAATGGCCTGGGGATCAAAGTGGGGGGAGATGGGCACATCTCCCCCGGTTTGTTGGGCAAGTGCCTCATAGGGCCAGGAGAGGATACTGTTCCCACTCTCCTGGGTTGGGGCAACATTGAAAGGACCGTTGGCAAAACTGGTGGACCTCTTGCCCAGGGTAGAGGCATCCAGAGGACCGGTGAGGGGAGTACTCCCACTCACCAATCCAGGGCAAATGGATTCACTGGGGTAAATCAAACAGCTCCTAGGGAGGACGGTGGTCCCACTTCCTGAGGCTGGGTTAACAGAATGAATTCCCATCCACCAGGCTGGGGTCAAGAAATCCAGAGGACACAACAACTTCCCAGGTGAGGACCGTGGTCCCACTCACCAAGGCTGGGGTAACATGAAAAGAGGAAACAGGCTTGGGACTGCTGATGAGGACTGTTGTGCCACTCATCACAGCCGAGGTTTCAGAGGGGCTGGTGTGCTTACTCCCACCCATCAGTCCAGGGTTCTTAGCGGCAACAGTGCTGTATCCATGTAGCCTGCTGGGCCCATATCCATCAGGCCCAATACACTGGATACTAGTGAGGATCTGGGTCCCACTCACCGTATCAAGAGGCACAGGGGTACTGGTGGGCTCGCTCCCACCCACCAGTGTAGAGGTCACAGGGAAACTGGGGAGCTCTCTCCTACTCTCGAGTCTGGGATTTCCAGGGAAAAGTGCAGGGTTGCTGGTGAGGCATGCCTCCTCCCTCACCAGTTCAGAGTTACTAGGGGCCACAGTAGCACGGCATTGGGGCAGTCTGCTGAGCTTCTCTTCTTCCAGGCCATCAATTTACTGGCTTCTTTTCTTTTCGCGAGGAAACACATGGCCAGTCTTCCTGGCAATCGTGTTCAGGCACCTGGAGAGCACACCTTTCCTTTTCTGCAAGTCAGCATCGTCAGGGAACGGACAGGGGCTGCTGGTGGAGACCTGCATCTCGTCCACAGCAGCAGGGGTTTCCCAGGCCCTGGTGAGCTTGTTCCTACTCACCAGGCCAGGGTTCACAGTGGGGCTGGTGGGGAACACATTCCCACTCACCAGTTCACAGTCCATAGGGGCCAGCAGCACTGTTCTCCTTCAGTATGCTGGGGTCCTCTTCTTTCAGGCCATCAACCACAGGGCCATTCTCTGCCTTGAGGCAGACTGCAGTCCCATTCCTCAGGGACGTAACATCTGTGCCCCTGGAGAGCACACACTTCTCCAGGGCAGTATCCAATATCAAAGGGGCCATCTTCTTGGGGCTGTTGGTGAGCTCTCTCCCACTCACCACAGTAGGGACAACAGGGGAAGGGGCCACATGCCCATCAGGGAGGACAGTTGTCCCACCCCCTGATGCAGGGGCATTCTTGGGGCTGAGGAGGAGCGAATTGCCACTCCTCAGGTCAGGGTTAACACACTCCAGGGCAGAAGGGTCATCAGGGAGGACAGTTATCCCACTTCCTGATTTAGGGGAAAACATGTGTCATTGGTGAGGAGCGGATTCCCACTCCCCAGTGCAGAGTGAACAGGGGTAACACAATCCCGGACCTTCCAGTCACTGAAGTCCACCTCAGCTGAGTAGTCCTCCTCAGATGCATTAACCCCCCAGTCTTCTTATTCCCTTTGGATCTCCTGGGCTTCTTGTAACCAGCCCATGTACATCTGCTCCAAGTTCCATTCTTCCTCTACTATAACGTCTAGGTTTCCCTCCAGATCTGGAGAAAAGTATCTCACAAACATGGCCTCTCGTTTCTCACAGATCTCCCAGTAGCGACTGAAATCCATATGGCCAAAATTGGCATCCTCATGAAAGGACGCCCACACAAGTCCTTGGAGGTCCATTCATAACATAGTAACATAGTAATTTAGGTTGAAAAAAGACTTGCGTCCATCCAGTTCAACCTTTTCCTATTCCTGTTTACCATCGTTGATCCAAAAGAAGGCAAAAAAAAACCCTCAATTAGCAATTTAAATTTCTGCCTTGAATGGGGGGAAAAAAAATTCCTTCTTGATTCCAACTGGCAATCAGATTCCTCCCTGGATCAACAAGCCCCAACTAAATATTCATCCCAATACTAACGTACATAGCCCTCTATGTTATGCTCTTTTAAATAAGTATCCAGGCCCCTTTTAAAGGCACCTAATGTTTTCGATAGCACCACCTCCTCAGGCAGTGAATTCCATACCTTTATTGTCCTTACTGTAAAGAAACCATTCGCAAGTCGAATGGGAAAAAGTGGACCATAACCTCTGCATACTCCTGGTTAAGGTACTTGGTCATTTCCCAGTATCCATCCTGGACTCAGAGCTCCTCTTTGATGCCCACTGTGATCTCTCTGTAGAACTCGTGGGTCCCTACTGTGGTGAGTGGGAGAGAGCTCATCAACAGCCCCAAGAAAATGGCCCCTTTGTTGTTGGATACCGCCCTGGAGAAGGAGCAATGTGTGCTCTCCAGGACCGCGGATGCTATGGCCCTGAGGAATGGGACTGCGGTCTTCCTCAAGGCAGAGAACGGCCATAAAGTTGATGGCCTGGGAAAAGAGGAGCCCAGTAGACTGAAGGAGAACAGTGTGGCTGACCCTCTTGTTGTCTTTGTGAACTGTGAACTGGTGGGTGGGAGCGAGCCCACCAGCCCCTATGTGACCTCTGGCCTGGTGATTGGGAGTGAGGTCACCAGGGCCTGGGAAACCCCTGCTGCGGTGGATGAGATGCAGGTCCCCACCAGCAGCCCCTGTCTGTTCCCTATTTCTGTTTCTCTGGAGAAGGAGAAAAATGTGCTTTCCAGATGCATGGATAAGATTGCCAGGAGGATTGGGAGTACATTCCTCCGCAAGAAGAGAAATGGCCCTGACGTTGGGTGCCTGGAAGAAAAGGAGCCCAGCAAACTGCAACACAATACAGTACTGCTGACCCTTGTGCTGTCCCTATAGACTGTGAACTGGTGGTTGGGAGTGAGCCCACCAGCCCCTATGTGACCCTTGGCCTGGTGAGTGGGAACAAGCTCACCAGGGCCTGGGAAACCCCTGCTGTGATGGAGGAAATGCAGGTCCCCACCAGCGGCCCCTGCCCTTTTCCTGTGGATGTTGCCCTGGAGAAAGGAGGATGTGTGCTCTCCAGGGGCACAGATGAGTCTGCCATGGGAAGTGGGACTCCCATCCTTCCCAGTGGCCACATGGACCTTGAACTGGAGTGGGAGAACAAGCCTCACCAGCAACCCTGCGACTTCCCCTGAAAACCCCATCCTGGCGAGTAGGAGAGAGCTCCCCAGTCCCCCTGTGAACCCTGGCCTGGTGAGTGGGAGCAAGCATCCCAGGCTCTGTGACACTCCGACTGTGATGGGTGGGACACCCATCCTCATCAGCAGCCCAAAGTCTGTTTTCCCTGGATTGGTGAGTGAGAGTACGCTCCTCACAGGTCCTCTGGATGCCCCTACCTTGGGCAAAAGAGTCCCCAGTTTTGCCAGAGGCCCTTTAGATGTTGGCTCAGCCCAGGAGAGTGGAAGCAGCATCCTCTCCTGTCCCTGTGGGGTACTTGCCCAACCAAAATGGGGAGATGTCCCCAGCTCCCCACAAGTTGAACCCCAGGCCCCTGAGACCCAGAGTCCCGGTTGCCACAGGGAGATCCACCCTATAGACGGGCTATGGACCCTGAGCCACTGGCCCCAGACCCAGGAGGCCTCACCCCAGATCTGCCTGGAGCATGGACAAACAGAGGCCACCCAACCTGGTGATAGCCAGGACCAAGAGGCACCAGTTTCCATGGCCCGGGACCAAGCACCCCAGTTTTACTCCTGGTCTAGGGGGCTCACCTATTGTTTCCAGGCCCAAACAAGGGGCTGATGTTTTCTCCTGACCCGGACAAGGGGCTCAAGTCTTTTCCTGTCCTGGACAAGGGGCCCAAGCCTTTCCCTGACCCAGGACAAGAGGTTCAAGTGGGGCTCTCAGCTCCAGACAAGGGGCTCAACACGGCATGGCTGTCCCAGAGTCCCAAGCCAGCAATTACTCCAGCAACCACTGGCTTTGTACAAAAAAGGGGAGAAATGCAACAGAGCTTAGTCCATTACTGGAGCCCTTGTCTGAGCCTGGAACTGTTGTTCAAAGAACCCCAGAGACTGTGGACATTTTACCCTGGTTGGACTCTGCTCTGGGCCATGTTGTACGACCGGGCCAGCCATTAACCTGGATAAAAAGACTTGGGTTATAATCTATGTGAACAGGCAGTAGAGTCAGACAGAACTTTGTGCACAGAACTGCCCTGTGCTAGGCAAGTCAAACGCTCGCATTCATACACAAGAGACTGGCTAAAAACCTGTGTTCATAGACTATGTGTAATGTCGAATAGTCTAGGTTTAATGTATGTAGTGTATTCGAGGGTTTACACATTCACCAACTACGAGTCGGAGGCTCCCGGGTTGGTGTTCAACATCGAGTCGAACACAAGGAGTCGAGGGCAGTGAGTCGACATCGGATTGGTTGAATCCCTGGGCAGGAGGTTAAAAGGTCTCCCATAGACCTAACATGGGGAAAAGTAGACACCTCAGGGATTGGTCGACCAGCAGACTCACTGTACTCCTTGACTGGCCAGGGTTGAAGCCGAATATTCAAACTAGTCAAGTACGCGCTTCAACCCCTGGCCATTGTCCCTCGAATGTGAATTCCTACCCCTCACGTCTTCATGTCTTTTGTCTAGAGTTAATCAACCCTTTTCTATTTGAAATATAATCATGTCTGCATCATTGTATTTGCTAGACCATCTGCTGTTGGTCTTTTGTCTCCTGTGTGGGATTGATTATGTCCCTATTGTATCTGGTTGGCCCATGTGTTTCAATGTGAGGTTTGTGTATAAATACGTGTGGCTTTGTGACAATAAAGAGTTCGTATTCTGAGTGAACAAGGAGTCCTGGTGTCTTATGTTCTTATGGTTAAAGCGGCCACTCTGATGCCCATCTGAGCTGAGTATCCTGATTCGTCAACCGCCTGCTGCCAGCTTCCTGCGACTCAACTTCGTATGCTGTCAGGCGGCGATGTGGACTCCGTCTTCGACCTTCCTTTGGTTCCTGCAACACTTTCCCTGTTATCCGTTTTGGCCGGGAGGAAAGGTCTCCCTCTCTGCTGCCCAGAGTTCCAGCCTGCGACTCTTCGAGTGCTCTCTGCAGCCTTGTCAACCCCTCCTCGACCCGCATCCTTTGATGCGCAGTCGACTACATCGGGTTTCGACACCTCTGCGGGTCGACAACTAGACAGTCCATCTGTTTGACCAGTGCATCTGATGGCGCCAATCCGGCATTGAGAGGGAGAGACCCGGGAACGATGGTCCCTTCTAGCTTCCATTACACTCCACAGCAATAGAACTCACACCGGCTGACATGCACATACAACATAACTCAGCATCATCTGATAGAGATCTGTGTAAGGTATTATTGTTCTGAAAAGTGTCTGCAAGACAATGTGTTGGTTATCCGTCTAACAAAGGAAGGGTTAACCGCTGTTTATCCCTGAATGCATAATGCAAACAGTATAATCACAAGTAAATTGAATCAATGATGTATGAATAGGACAACTTATGCATTTCAAGTAGCACCCATGGGCTGTATACCATCACCTACGAATAGTGCATCACTGGGCTCTTATCACAGTGCCAGTGATTCTGGCCCTCTTACTGGTCTGTTCGCTTTCAATGTTTGCCTGACGACACCATGGCTAGTGACTACTTCCTGGTCACTTGCACATCATCCTGACCGATCGCTATTTTATAGTTTCCACCTTAATTGACCTATGTGACTCCGCCACCTAGAGAGGCAATATATGCTGCATTCCATCATTGCCTCAGTGCCCTTTCATGGTGTACCTGAGTCTTCCATTGTGATCCTTTCCTGGCTGCTGAATCTGATTTGTGTATGACCCTGGCTCCATCTGACTACCGATTTGTGCCTGAACCTTTTGCCTAGCTGATTGTCTGCTCCGTACCGGCCTTGGTCTTGTCTGACTACCCGCTCCGTGTATGACCTTTGGCCTGGCTGACTAACCACTCCATGCTGACCTTGACTTGTCCGATTACCTGCTACGTGTATGACCTCTGGCCTGGCTGACTACCTGCTCAGTGATAAGTACTGTGGCTTGTCTGACTTCCTCTCCGTACTAAGTACTTTGGCTTGTCTGACTACCCGAACCGTCTGACCATTGGCTATATAGTCTCTGTCGCTTCCTTAGGCTTGGCAGCCCCTTGAAGGCTCCCATTCTCAGTCCTTGGTCAGGTAAGTCCTGTCAGTAGTGCAGCAGTGCCTAAGTCCTCCGGGGTTGTTGTGCATCTAGCATTCTAGAGTGCATGATATTCAGTAACCCTAGCATTCTAGGGTATTGTGGTTGTTTTATTAGAGCACGCTTACCACTTTCCTCTACCTCGGTTGTTCTGCTCTCACTCTGGTTCGCTCCTAGCTGGTGCCTCTGTCTGGCTATGGTTCAGTGTCAGCTCCTAGTAGTGGACTGTACACTGTCCCCATGCCTGACCCCAGGAAGGTTGGGGAAGCGTCTTATTTATTTGCTTGTGATTATTCTTAATAAAGTGGAAATTGATTTTATGTGCCTGTCTGAGTGTTTATTTACAAGTCTCCCGTGACAGCACTAGCTAAATTAAATCACAATTTCAAAATATGGAGCCAATACAAATGATAATAATTATCAATGGGTGATGGAATCTAGCCTCAGAGGAACTGAGCATGGAGCTGCAAAATGTTTTTAGGATGTCTCCAACCAGCTATCAGCAACTGGAGCCACCATCCGGCTATCAATAATGGGGTCTATAATCTACCTACAAACAATGGTGGCTAACAGACAGCTATCAGCAATGATGACCCCCATACAAACAACATCACCAGGGAGATGAATGCAGTGCTACGCCCCATATAACCCTACCACAACAAGCTGGATGCCTCCAGAGCATGCAGAAATCATAGTGACCAACATATAAGCTCTGGCCACAGGAATAAGCACAGAATGGCCATATGTAGACACACAAAGACAACGGCCATCATCAAGATACAGTACACCCAAACAGACACCTGGTGGAGTAGAGTGGATCCAGCTGTGAGGACAGCATCAATGTTGGTGGCTCAGACCTGGCTCCCTACAGTCAGGTGTAAGCTGCCTCCACCACTCCAGCAGCAGTGGACACAGCTCCAGCAGCAGTAACTGCAGTGGCAGAAACAGATCCAGCGGCAGTCACTGCTCTGTGACAGACACATCTCCAGCAGCAGATAAAGCTCCAACAGCAGACCCAGTAGGATATGCATCATTATCATCAGAGGACTCCACACCCCCACATGATGGTAAGAAGGAACATAAAACACTTGACAGGCAATTCATACAGAACCAGAGGAGGCTTCTGTGGAATACACAAAGGTTCCATAGAAGATGTATGCAAACCATGGAGGGGGTCTGCTGCCACCCTAATCAGCACTGCAGCACAATACATCCATATGAATACCAGGGTCCAACAATTTGTAACATCAATGGTCAACATGATGGGCCAAATGCTTGCTTAGTTCCAGGATCATAACAGATTGCAGAGGCTCCTTTCAGAGATGACTGAACAGGACACTGACAGCAAAACCCTCCTCTGCCACAATCACCCCATTGCAAACCCTTCTACAAAGAGGGGTAACCAGATGTTCCTTGAGCATAGCCACATCTGCCCCATACCACGGCCCTGCAAAAAAAAAAAAAGAAAAAAAATGAAAACATGTGAATGTCATGTGCTTTCTGCTGGAGAATAAAATTACACTTGATCAACAGAACCTGTGTGTATTCCTTGTAAATTTGTTTGCCGCATTCCTTATCATAGTTGTGTTCAATGAATGGTGCAGCAATGTGTTGGTCACCATTATGCCACTAACATGGGTCACTGTGCATTATTTCATGTGGAAAGAATGCTGATGTGAGCAACAGTTATCCCTCCTTCCAACACACATGTCCACCAACAGGTTATGGCCCAGATTTAAAGGTTTGCTCTAAAACCATCACTAAGTAAAAAAGACACATCACCCGCAAATAATACATCATTTATGTCGTATTCGACAGGCAGTCTACATGAATAGCTAACGAGCGCAGGCATAACAAAAACACGTAACACAAAAACATGCGTTGCACCTTTTATCGCATCACTGTGCATCCCAGTCAGCCAATAAAAAATGTCTTAAGTCAAGTTGTAACATAACAGCCGACGTTTGCTAGCATCCCTGATTGAAGCATAAACAAACCCCCAGCCAATCCCAAGATCCCAAAATATCAAATATGTTCAAATACACCTATATATACCCAAAAATAACAGTGACACCTTGTCTGTGTTTATAGCTTTGGAGAGCTAGAACACAGGACCCAGGAGTGGAGGCTAGTGATAGAGAAAGAGAGAGGTGTGTACAGAAGAGCAAGGTAGAAGGAGTTTTGAGTTTAGAGAGAGTTGCACTTAAACAGACACATATCAAACTTTTGCACATATTACATACACACAAATAAATACACCCAAACACACACATACACAAATACATTTTTTGCTTTATTACACACCACATATCTTTATTTATTATTTTTTGACAGTGTGAATCAGTGAGTGACAGAGAGTGAGTGAGATCGAGTGTGTCTGTGTGGGGGTGGGTGATGGCAAGGAGGGGAGGACAGGAGAGAGGGATGGGGGGAGTAGTGTAAGAGGAGAAAGGTCAGGAGGACATCCCGTGTCAGAGTAGGAGTGGGAGAGGGAGATCAGCGGGGAAGAGGGGGACCCGGCCTAGAAGAGGCACATGGAGAGCAGGGACATATGATTCATTGGGATTAGGGTCACTGTAACGGACCGCAGGCCGTTACTGTAACATTATACTCCCCTTGCCCTAATACTGTACTCCTAAAAAGAACTGATATTCACAGGGAGTACACGGAGGGAACATTGTCCTTTGGACTTCTATTGTCGGCGGGATTCCTATTGGCTTATGGGGTTTAAAGGGCTGCCATTGGGATAACATGGCAGAAAGTAGGCGCCCTTCCCATTGGCTGAGCAGGTCCCATTGAAATATAACGGGGATGTCGGCCGTCTCCTGATTGGTCGCCGACGCCAGGACATATTTAAAGGGACTCCCTTGGTGTAACATGGGGAAATGTCGGCGGCCTCGGGATTGGCTGCCTGAAGCCAGTAGCTCGGCAGCCCATTGGCTGAAAAGATGAAGCGGCCAATTCAAAGGCGCCTCTAAGTCTGGGCTCTGTTGTTCCCCGGACTCCCTGAACTCATTGTATGTGAATGTCAGCCCTTTGTTCCCTTTGATGTTCCCTTAATCTCATCAGGGTTGCCCAATGTATTCATGTTCAGTACTTTGTATGGTTATTTTGATGAAGTTACAATAACACTGTTAACCCTGCATAAAAGAGCTGAGTTCAGCCAGAAATAAAGAGCTACTGTTGGCTCTTCAACCGTGTCCTGTACGTTATTTTGGGGAAGGTATCAAGGGTCTTGTCTTGACCCCCTTTCTGAGGGATTCCTGGAGCGTGTGAGAGGGAGCCAGCTACTAAATTGCGACCGGCAATCAGCCTGACAGACCCGGCAGAACGAGCTCCGTCCATCCGCGGACTTAGGATCTCGTTACACTGGTGGCAGCGGTGGGATCGGACTGAAACCAGCCCAGCAGGGGGAGATATAGCTGCTGGCTTGACCCCGGTTTCAGCTACACTAAGACCAGCCCAGCAGGGGGAAAAACAGCCGCTGGCTTGACCCCGGTCTTAGCAACAACTGGGTTATCATGGCTGAGGTATACAGACACCGCTCACTTACAGAACTCCAACAGATGGTCGAAGAGCGAGGTCGGGATGCGAGGGGGCTGAGGAAACAAGAATTGGTCACCATGCTGCAGGACATGGATGAGGAGATGGTGGAGCGGGCCCGGAACACTGATTTGCCACCGGAGGAGACATATAGCCCTCACTCCAACCCAGCCTGATCTCCACCGGGCCCTCTGCCCGCTGCGTCTTCAGCTGATGTGGTGAGCCAAAGGGTGGCAGCACGTTTGGCATTAGCAGGACCGGACCCCCCTGCAGAATTTAGAATCAGGACAATTCTGGCGGTGGAAAAGGAATACTTAGAGGAGTTGGCCCAGACTCGACAGAGTTCTCCTAGGCAGCCCAGCGAGACCCGGTCGGACATGATGGAACATAATAGGCGGCTGCCACACCAGCTGTTCAAGGTGTTTGACGACAATGGGGGAGACATTGATGGGTTCTTGAAGGACTTTGAGCGCCAATGCCAGGTGGTCCAGGTAGACCGACAGGACTGGGTAACTATCTTGGCGGGCAAGCTCACAGGGAGGGCTGCGGAAGCCTACCGGGCAATCCCAGATGCATGGATTGCAGATTATGCAATGGCGGCTGCTCCAGAGGTTTGCCATCATGCCGGATACCTACAGGAGGCAGTTCAGGGAAGGACGTCGCCAGACCAAAGAGACCCACATGGAATGGGTCTATAAGATGGAGCGGGCCTGCCGCAACTGGTTGCAGGGATGTGGGGCTCGCACACTGGAGGATTGTTGCCAACAAATGCTGCTGGAACAATTCTTTTTCCAAGTCACACCGGAGGTACGAGATTGGGTGCATGATCATGGGCCCCACACCGTCACTGAAGCAGCAGAGTTGGCAGATAAATTTGAGGAATCCTGGAGAGTGGGATCTCGGTCAGCTACTGTCCACGGTCCCCCTGGGGTTAGCGGGAGCAGGATGGCCAGTTCCTCTAATCCGAATACCCGGATCCCGCCTGCTATGGCGCAGCGGTACACTCCGGCAGGCCCCTCTCGCCCCAACCCTGGCCCGGAATGCTACCAGTGTCACCAGCGGGGGAACACTCGGCCCAATTGCCCCCAAAATCGGCCACCCCCTGGCGCACAAAATGGCCCCGCTCGCTGGAATACGTCAGGCCCTCTGGGGCGGGGGGCACATAGGACTGTGTATTATGTGGACACTCCAGATAGAGAAGAATATGACTGGCCGTCACCTACGGAAATCGTGCGACCCCCTACAGAGGAGTCACCTTGGGGCTATTGTCATGAGGTAGCCCTGGCCCAAGAATCCCCCTCGGATAACAGAAACCATCATATCCAGGCGGTACAGGTGGATGGACACACAGCCCAGGGGCTACGGGATACCGGGGCTACGTTAACCCTGGTCCAACCTTACTGTCTCTGGCGCCGTCATCGCACCAACCAGGCCGTGGAAGTCAGGGTGGCCGGAGGCAAGATTTATCAGCTACCCATGGCCCAGGTCCACCTGGATTGGGGCACCGGACATGGATATAAAACAGTGGGAGTAATGCCAGGCCTGCCCACCGATGTTTTATTGGGCAACGACCTAGGATGACTGGAGAGCCATTTTGAGTCTCAAGCTTCCCGGGAGGAATGCCAAGCAATTACAAGTGCACAAGCTCAACAACCAGTGGTATGTGCTCCGGACGCTGATCCATCCCCGCATCCCACAGGCACTAGTGTTACCTGGTCCCCCCCAACAGAATTTAGAGTGGCCATACAGAATGACCCCTCCTTAGCGGGATATAGACGCCAGGCGGATAGTGGGACCTCAGGCCCCAACGGGGAAACCATAGTTTGGAGGGAAGGGTTACTATACAGGCAGACTATGGCAGTAGGAAAGGGACAGACAGAGATAGCCAAGACTCAGTTACTGGTCCCCACTGTACATCGAGCTGCCTTGCTGGCCCTGGCTCATGAGGTACCACTGGCTGGGCACCTCGGAGTCAGAAGCACGGAACAGCGGCTCACTCGGGCCTTCTGCTGGCCCAGATCTCCAAGAATGTTCGCACCTTCTGCCGGACCTGTGACACCTGTCAGCGGGTCGGCAAGCGGGGCGACCGATCTAATGCACCTTTACAGCCCCTGCCCATCATAGGAGTCCCGTTTCAACGAGTACCTGTGGATATTGTAGGACCCTTGGCCAGCTGCAGTCGCTCCGGCAAAAGGTTTATCCTTACTGTGGTGGACTTTGCCACCCGGTACCCGGAGGCAGTCCCTCTAGCCAACATCACTGCAGAATCTGTAGCTACTGCATTAATCACCATTTTCACCCAGGTGGGGTTCCCTCAAGAAATACTCTCTGACAGAGGCACGCAATTCACCTCCGAATTGCTGCAACAGGTCTGGAAACTGTGCGGGGGTTCAATCCACTCAAACCACGGCTTACCACCCTCAGACGAATGGGCTTTGTGAAAGGTTCAATGGGACCTTAAAACAAATGCTCCGGGCTTTTACAGACTCCCATAGGGATTGGGAACAATACCTGCCGCACTTGCTCTTCGCATACCGGGAGGTCCCTCAGGAGTCCAAGGGCTTCTCTCCATTCGAATTACTTTTTGGGAGACTAGTCCGGGGACCCCTGAACATCCTCCGCGAGTATTGGGAGGGTAAGTGTGACACGGAAGAGACCCCAGCTGTCACCTATGTTCTGGAACTGAGGGATCGTCTGGACACTCTGATGGGCCTGGCCCGGCAGAGTCTCCAGGCCGCCCAAGCCAAACAAAAATGGTATTATGATAGGCAGGCCACATTCAGGGAATTCCTGGTGGGGCAAAAAGTGCTTGCCCTCCGGCCGGTGAAACAGAACAAGCTCCAAACCGCGTGGGAAGGGCCCTACCAGGTCATAGACCGCCAGGGAGAGACTACTTATTTGATAGCCCGAGGGCCCCAACTAAAAGACAGGCGAATTTGCCACATTAATGCCCTCAAAAAGTATGAGGAGCGGCCCGAGGATATTCTGGCCATATGCACCCAGGCCAGCCAGGAGGCAGAGGACCAGGAGCTCCCTGACCTCCTAGCTAACACCCAACTTAGCGATTCCCCTAGCCCAGTCTCGTTAGCGTCCCATCTTACCCCTGAGTGACAGGACTAAATCCGGGGTATTCTGTCCCGTTGGCCCACCCTGTTCTCAAATAGACCGGGTCGCACCCCGTTGACCAGTCACAAGGTAGATACCCTTGCTCAAATGCCCCTGAGACAACCCACATACCGAGTGCCTGAGGCAGTAAAATCTCACATCCAGAAAGAGATCCAGGACATGCGGGACTTAGGGGTAATTGAGGAGTCGGATAGCCCCTGGGCCTCCCCAGTGGTCCTAATCCCCAAGAAGGACGGGACCATCCGGTTCTGCGTTGACTATCGGAGGCTGGATGACAAAACGGTGACGGATGCTTACCCTATGCCCCGGATAGATGATCTTCTGGATCGACTCGCTGGGGCTCGCTATGTTACTACGATGGATCTAAGTAAGGGATACTGGCAGATTCCCTTGGCCCCTGAGGCAATGGCGAAATCGGCATTCATCACCCCGTTCGGCTTGTACCAGTTTACGGTCATGCCATTCGGGATGAAGAATGCCCCCGCTACCTTTCAGAGGTTGGTGGACCACCTGCTATCTGGGGCTCAGGAGTTTGCCTGTGCCTACTTGGACGATATTGCAGTCTACAGCGAGACCTGGGAGGATCATCTACTACATATAGAAGCTATCTTGGGTAGAATTCATGGGGCAGGACTGACTATACACCCCGACAAGTGTCAGGTGGGAATGGGGGAGGTTCAGTACCTTGGCCACCGGGTGGGTAGCGGGTGTCAGCGACCCGATCCGGCCAAAATAGAGTCCATTGTCAACTGGCCCCAGCCTCAGACCAAGAAGCAGGTTCTGGCCTTCCTAGGGACAGCCGGCAATTACCGCAGGTTTGTCCCTCGTTACAGCGACATAGCCAAGCCGCTAACGGACCTCACTAAAAAGTCCCTACCACGACGAGTCACTTGGACCCCAGCCTGTGCTCAGGCCTTTGAATCTCTGAAAGATGCACTAGGAAAGGCACCGGTACTGGCTGCTCCCAACTTTAACCTCCCGTTTTTGATCCACACAGATGCCTCCAACGTTGGCCTAGGAGCTGTCCTGAGCTAAGTGGATGACGCTGGAGAGGAGCACCCCATCGCCTTTCAGAGCCGCAAATTGTTGGGCCGAGAGATGAACTATGCGGCCATAGAAAAAGAATGTCTGGCCTTAGTGTGGGCCATCAAGAGATTTCAACCGTACCTCTATGGAAAAGAATTTACTGTGATAACTGACCACAATCCCCTGGTGTGGCTCAATAAAACCTCGGGGGATAATGGGCGGCTACTACGGTGGAGCCTGGCTCTTCAACCTTACGTTTTTTCAGTTAAGTACCGGTCGGGCAAACATAACCAAAACGCGGACGGGTTGTCCCGACAAGAGGATGCCTAACCTCCCTCAGCCTGCAGACCTCTGTTTCTGTTGTTTTCCCCAAGCCCTTCTTGTTGCAAACCACCACCGGACTTGGGCGCTCGGAAGGGGCGGGGTGTAACGGACCACAGGCCGTTACTGTAACATTATACTTCCCTTGCCCTAATACTGTACTCCTAAAAAGAACTGATATTCACAGGGAATACACGGAGGGAACATTGTCCTTTGGACTTCTATTGTCGGCGGGATTCCTATTGGCTCATGGGGTTTAAAGGGCTGCCATTGGGATAACATGGCAGAAAGTAGGCGCCCTTACCATTGGCTGAGCAGGTCCCATTGAAATATAACGTGGATGTCGGCCGTCTCCTGATTGGTCGCCAACGCCAGGACATATTTAAAGGGACTCCCTTGGTGTAACATGGGGAAATGTCGGCGGCCACGGGATTGTCTGCCTGAAGCGGCCAATTCAAAGGTGCCTCTAAGTCTGGGCTCTATTGTTCCCCGGACTCCCTGAACTCATTGTATGTGAATGTCAGCCCTTTGTTCCCTTTGATGTTCCCTTAATCTCATCAGGGTTGCCCATTGTATTCATGTTCAGTACTTTGTATGGTTATTTTGATGAAGTTACAATAACACTGTTAACCCTGCATAAAAGAGCTGAGTTCAGCCAGAAATAAAGAGCTACTGTTGGCACTTCAACCGTGTCCTGTACGTTATTTTGGAGAAGGTATCAAGGGTCTTGTCTTGACCCCCTTTCTGAGGGATTCCTGGAGCGTGTGAGAGGGAGCCAGCTACTAAATTGCGACCGGCAATCAGCCTGACAGACCCGGCAGAACGAGCTACGTCCATCCGCGGACTTAGGATCTCGTTACAGTCACCTGTTGGGAGCACTATACACATTCAAGGGCATCACAGGCAGGACATTCTGGCCACAGCGCCTACACCTTGCCGGCCAGAGATGAGGAGGAGAGGCTCAGGGATACTCGCTACACCATTGAGGAGAACAGGGCCCTCTTGGAAGCTATCCTGGAGAAGGAGAGCATCCTCTCCCCGAGAGAGAGAGTCCCTGAACTGGATGCGAGGAAGAAGGCTGTCTGGAGTCAGGTCTGTAGCAGGGTCAATGCAGTGGTCACCTGCAGACATGTACCTTGGAGTCTGTGAAGAAAAGATGGGGAGACTGCAAGAGAGTGGTGAAGAAGATGATGGAGGAGGTTTCCCTTTACATCTGAGGCACCAGAGGTGGTCCCCCTGTCCACATCACCTACAGCAACTGGGAGGAGATGCTGCAGCAGACCCTGACTGCAACGGCTGTTGAGGGGGTGCCTGGAGGATCGGACACTGGGGAAGAAAGGATCCTCCACACTACCGGTAAGTACATCATCACGTAACTAGACACCACATCAACTGACACAACCTTCACACACAAACACAATCACACCTCAACATGTGCCCATCATTGAGCCACACAAATGCACCAACACAGCACCTTGAGGGTTAAAAACAGGACACAATACAAGCACAGATGGCAAGGTTCAATGGGCCCAAACTTGTCCAAGTCCCAGTTCAACACTCTTGTTGCTGTGCTGATCAGACACGATCAACACAAACCATGCAAAAATGTTGTCTGTTAAAGATCATTACTATTCTTCCACAATGTCACCTAGTACCCACAGGGAAGTTAGCACATAACCCCTTGAGTGCTAGATGGATCAAAAAAGCATCGATTAACAATGCTTTGGCAAACTCTCCGGTACTCAGAGGGTTAACCGACAACCAAGACAAATCGACAGGGTTACGATTAAATGCTCCACAGGAGACATTCACTAAGTCGTGATAAAGAGATGATGGAGTGAAGGTAACCCTTCCATACCAGCACATCACTAATTCCCATGTTAGTCTATGGAGACAACTGAATAACATGTTTAAAGTTTTTAAGATCCCAGTTTATAGACTCCATAGAAAAACTTTGGAAAAGGAGACATTATATCACTGGAGAAGTCATCATTTCCACTTCACCAGGTCTTCATCAACGCTCATTGAATCTCAATACAGATGGATCAGATGAGTGTATGTGCAATACACATCCCTCAAAATAACCAACACTGTTGAATTAAAGGAGAACCAAGTAGGCCTTTGTATTGTGTATGCAATAATTTGCTCTCACTGGAACTGTCAGATCATACATTTGGTTCTCACATGGATCCTCAGGAGTGTTGATGTCATGGATGAATGTTACACCATCTACTATTTGCAGGACACATACACATGGGAATCAGATATTAACCACTGTAGTTGGCTCACCAACAGGCCATGATTGATGGTTATCTCTGATTAAACACGACTGGGTCACTCAGAAAGAAAGTACGAATGATCCAAACAACAACAGGCTTTAATCAGAGAAATCCTTCACTACTGACCTGATTGGTGGCCTTGAGGACTGAACTTGGACAGACTGTATATACAGGATCTTGTCAAGTTCATCAATCTGTGATTGCCAGGGTGGTATCCCATGCAATGCATAGGATACCATCATGACACTGAGAGATTCACTTGTCAATAACATCATCTTGCATTCATTCTGTCATTGCTTACATTACTAATCGCACCATGTCATTTCCCCACACAGCATACAGGCTTGCAGCACAGCAGGAGGCCATGGAGGAGAAGGCAGAGTCATCCCCCAGTGAGGATTTTCTACTTGGGGAGCAAGAGGAAGGGACCAGCAGATAGTCACCATAAACACCATCCTCAACATCTCCACCAGCTGCCCCATCATCTCCACCAGCTGCACCAATTGCTCCACCTATCCCACCAACTGCACCAGCTCCACTGGACTACAGAGCCACCCCCTATGATGACTGGATTCACCAGGATAGGTGGATGCAGCCATCCAGCTCAGGACAGTATTACTCTGCACCACCACCACCAGGAAGGCATTGGATGCACTGGACAGTGCCCACCCATCAATATGGGGCATATGGTCCAACTTAGCGGATGGACTTACCCTCCTGAATGGCTCCCCAGCATGGGCCCAGGTATGATCCAAGGTGGGATCCAAGCAGCTACCAGCGGCCAAGGTATGACCCCTGGCCACTCGATTACGAACACCTGTGCCTAATTGGGGAGCCCCAGCACCCTCAACCAAGGGACGGGTTCACCCCACCACCACCACCAGAGAGATCAGTGGCAAGCTCAGAATCTCTGGATGTGGTGGGGACACAGCCTTCATCTGCAGCAGCCTCCCCACCAGCACCAGAAGCAGCCTCTTCACCAGCGCCAGCCTCTCCACCAGCACCAGTCACACCACCAGCACAAGCATCTCCACCAGAACAGGAGGACGTAGGTGAGGCAACATCACCAGACACATCCTCCTCCAGCAGTGCACACAGCAGGGGGCTGGAAAGGGAGTGCCTGGTGCTACAAAGGAGGAAGCTCAGAGAATCCCAGAAGACCAACAGATACCTCAAGAGGTTGCAGCGGGATTACCTGAGTAACACAGCCCCCCTTCATGCCCTGGAAACCCAACACACTGTGCTTACTGCAGAGCTGCACCAGGATTGTACAGGAATGATGGACATGATGGGGCAGCTGCTGGTCGAAATAAGGGAACTGAACCGCAGGGAGAGGGAGCAGCATTCAACAGAGGGTTCCACTGAACCCACCTCTCCCTCCAGTGTGACCCATGAACAAACTGCAAGGGTGCAAAGGGTGGCCAGGCAGTCAGCCAGGGCATCCACATCTAGCATCCAGTCAAAGGTCCCCCCCCCAAAAAAAATAAACAAAGACCCCAACTTGTTCTTTTTCTCCAAAAAATAAACAAATCACCTATTCATTTTAATCCTGTCTGAGAAGGTTTGTGGTTACTGACAGATTAAGTGGCAAGGATGTCTCCAATGCAATGCAATGTAGTGAACACAACTTCTGCCCAGGTTACATAGTTGTAGAATGTTTTAACATGGGTTAGCACACACACCACACACAACATTGTCCAAATCCAACTTGCAACCCACCACTGGAGCCAAACAACATGACAATGTTGTATGGCCATGATGCGGGTTGAATTTGAACAACTGACACCTACCCTTAGCATAACAACATGTGCAACACTGTGACTATTCAGTTGCATCAATTGTTGTGGTTTATAGAAGTTATCCAAACAACTATTTGACTAAGTAATAGAACATCCAGCCAAATAGGCTGTGATTCACACTCTGAGTGTGAAACTAACTTACTGGATAACCCATTGATCAAAATGAAATCTTAGGGTGATCATTGGGTTATCCAGTAAGTTGTGCTAATGTTTACTAAGGTTGAAACAGACTTCCCCAGTGATATCAATTCTCCAGTAAGTCAGTTTGTTAATGTAGCCTATGTACTGAGATATGTTAAACCAAAGTAATCACAGAATATTGGTTACATTGAGCAACATGGGAAATGTGGACATGAGATCACTGGGGAAGTAATGTTCATTGTATCACCTCTTTACTTGTTGGTCACCATTATGCCACTAACATGGGTCTCTGTGCATTGTTTTATGTGGAAAGAATGCTTATGTGAGCAACATTAGTGTATCACTGCCACCATCTCCTTCCATGAATATATCACAAAGTACACTCATGGTCAAACAACTACTGGACTCCTGTGATGTAGGTCATGCCAATAGTCTGGTTCCACATTGAGATATGTCTAAACCAACATTTAATTTAACAGACACATATTGAATAGTGATGGTTTCCTTTAACGCGTCTCACACTACATTAAAACATACATGTGTTTTTCTGTATATCACCTATATGCATTGAACATTTGTATGAACACCCAAAAGGTACATATAAACTGAAAAAAGGATACTATAGAAACACTACTGAACTGTGTTGTCCACAAGGTATTGTAACTCTGAAGATGAGCATTCTTACTGTTCAGGTTTGATACCTGGATGTTAGGAAACATATATATTTGTGTCTTCTGTGGATATGTGAATGATCCAGTGGAGGTTGCTATGAACATCAGGTTAAATATTGCATCACCAACACAAGCACTTGAAAGCATCAAGGGGTGAGCTTCATGGAAGTGTTGTCAAGGCTTCAGTACAGTCACATGGAAAATCCTCAGTTTCAGGATGGATCATGCTATGGTAGCCTGTGGGACAAGATGACAGGATTTGTAACAGCAACCTTAAACTGATTGTCAAGCAACAGCTACAACATCATTATCCCATTAATCTTTTCTGTTACAGTACACAAACTATTGCTTTGTAATGTGTTTTCTACTCGTCTGTAACCCATTATGGGGAAAACTAAGAGGAGGTCAACCAGCCATAGGGATATGTGCCCCTGACATAAATCAACAACTCATTAGAGCTCCGTGAAACAAAGAATATTGGGCTGACAATGTCAGAGTGCTATACACACACACACACACATACACACTAAACACACACAGATCAGTATGGTGTCCCTTGAGACCTGATCCAGATTTCATGACCTCTATTCTGTGTAACACACTAACACTGTAGATCCATCCCTCTGCTGCTCTTTTCAGCTATACCAAACTACAGGTCCCGTGTTCACTCAGATGGCCCTTTAACCCCTGATGTGACAGAGTGTTATCCAATGCATTGCACTGGATAACGCTCTTTCACTACAAAGGTACCATGGTTGCTATGGCTATGATCATGGCAAATCACGTTAATTGCTGTCATTTGAGCCCTGGAATATTCTGAAAATGGGTAATGTGTTATATTTTGGCTCGCATGGGGGTATGCATGATAGCCTTGAGGTAGCAATGTCAACATGGACAAAAGAATGGAAGATGGCATTGGAATCCCCAGCCACAATATGACACGTCCATGGAATGGATGATGTTTGGGGTCCATACTGCTGCCAGTGTCAGGGTTGTGTCATTGATCCTGTGGGGTAAAACAGAACATCATGTGTAGTATGGTTCGAGTGTTTGCAGCAATTCACAGGACTGATCATGGACATGCATGGATTGTGTGAATGCCTGTGTTATACGCAAAACTGAAGTGGTCCCTGATCACCCTGTCTCAAATCTTCGCCCCTCGTAGGGTCTCCTCATCCTGGACACAGGCACATCAAGTATGGGTGGGGGCTGGATATCGTCCAATGATCTTGTGTCCACTGCAATGTTATGGAGGATTGCACATGCCAGGATGATGTCGCAAGCCTTGCCTGGTGTATACTGATGTGCTCCCCCTGATTGATCCAGACATCAAAATCTGTTTTTTAACAGGCTGAATGTGCACTCAGTGTCATTCCTTGTTCTGGCATGGGCCTGATTGCATCTCTCCTGGGCATCGGTTTGGGGATTTGCTACTGGTGCCATGATTTGCACCCATAGTGAGAATCACCTGTGGAAACTGAGTGACATGGTGAGAAAGGGAACATATGTTGTGTGGATGATGTTGTATGAGGTGGACATACTACTTGTGAGTCAAGAGTTTGCTGACTAGTGTTGTTTGTTACATAGTTACATAGTAATTTAGGTTGAAAAAAGACTTGCGTCCATCCAGTTCAACCCTTTTCCTATTCCTGTTTACCATCGCTGATCCAAAAGAAGGCATCTGACTCCAAATGGCAATCAGATTTCTCCCTGGATCAACAAGCCCTAACTAAATATTAATCCCAATACTAACGTGCATAGCCCTCTATATTATGCTCTTTTAAATAAGTATCCAGGCCCCTTTTAAAGGCATCTAATGTATTTGATAGCACCACCTCCTCCGGAAGTGCATTCCATACCTTTATTGTCCTTACTGTAAAGAAACCCTTCCGCTGTTGTAGATTAAATCTCCTTTCCTCAAGTCTAAGCGGGTGGCCCCTTGTCCTGTGTACTGTTCTGTTAATGAACAGGTCTTTTGAAAGCCCTTTATATGGGCCTTGAACATATTTATATAGTGTTATCATATCCCCTCTAAGACGCCGTTTCTCTAGTGTGTACAAGTTTAACTTTTCTAGCCTCTCTTCATAACTAAAACTTTCCATTCCCCTTACTAGTTTTGTAGCCCTCCTCTGCACTCTCTCTAGTTCCATAATGTCCTTCTTCAGAAAGGGCGCCCAGAATTGAACAGCATATTCTAGGTGGGGTCTTACCATGGACCTGTAAAGAGGCATAATTATATCTTCCTCCCTTGAGTCAATACCCCTTTTAATACATGCCAATATCTTATTGGCCTTTGCAGCTGCCAGCTGGCACTGCATGCTACTGCTAAGTCTATTGTCTACCATTACTCCTAAATCCTTTTCATTAGTAGATTTCCCCAGAGAAACACCATTTAAACTATATGTTGCATTTTTATTATTATACCCAAAATGCATAACTTTACACTTGTCTATATTGAATCTCATTTGCCATTTGCCTGCCCAGTTACTCAATTTGTCCAAAACCTCTTGTAATGAAGACACATCCAGTTCAGACTTTATTACCTTACTTAATTTTGTGTCATCGGCAAACACTGATACATGGCTTCCTATGCCCTCTGGGAGGTCATTAATAAACAAATTAAAAAGAAGAGGACCCAGGACAGATCCCTGAGGCACTCCACTTATCACGTTTATCCAACTTGAGAACTTGCCATTTACTACCACTCTTTGCATTCTATCTTTCAGCCAATTTCCAATCCACACACAAACATTTTCCCCTAGTCCTATTTCATTCAATTTGTACAGTAACCTCTTGTGCGGAACTGTATCAAATGCCTTGGCAAAGTCTAAATAGATCACGTCAACCGCCGCTCCCTCATCTATATTATTACTTACTTTTTCATAAAATGCGATCAAGTTTGTTTGACAAGACCTATCTTTCACAAAGCCATGTTGGCTATTGCTAATGATATTCCTGTTCCAGCAGAATTCTTGAATATATTCCCTTAGCAACCTTTCAAACAGCTTCCCTACCACAGATGTCAAGCTTACGGGTCTGTAATTTCCTGGCTGGGACTTTGATCCCTTTTTAAATATGGGCACCACATCTGCTTTACGCCAATCCATGGGCACCATACCAGAAATGAAAGAATCCCTGAAAATCAGATATATCGGTCTGGCCAGGGTCTGGCTTAGCTCTTTAAGTACCCGTGGGTGTATACCATCTGGCCCCGGAGCTTTGTCTACCTTGACACCATTCAATTGTTTTAACACTTTTTCTTGTGTTAGCCAGTCCCATGCTTGCTGTGACTGTTCTGTAAAAGTAGTTTGCAGATTCTTGTCCAATGGGTGTTCCTTGGTAAAAACAGAAGAAAAGAAATTATTTAAAATATCTGCCTTCTCTCTGTCCCCTTTGACCATCTCACCCGTTTCAGATAACAAGGACCCAACATTATCAGACTTTAATTTTTTGCCATTAATGTACTTAAAGAATTTTTTTGGGTTGCTTTTGCTCTCCTTAGCAATATTTTTTTCATTCTCCAGTCTAGCTAATTTAATAGCCTTTTTACAGGTTTTGTTGACATTTTTGTATTCTGCAAATGCCTCTGCTGATCCCTCAGCTTTGTAATGTTTAAATGCCGCTTTCTTGTTATTTATTTCATGAATTACTTTACTGGTTAGCCACATTGGTTTTAATTTGCTTCTTTTGTATTTGTTTACAACAGGGATAAATTTAGATGTGTATTTTTGCAATGTTATTTTGAGGGCATTCCACTTACCTTCTGTGTTTTTTCCTGAAAATATTTTATCCCAGTCAACGAGACCAAGGGATGAATTAAACCTGCTAAAGTTGGCCTTTTTAAAATTCAGTGTTTTGGTGGAACTCATATCAACTTGTTTTTTTGAATTAATCTCAAACGATACCATGTTATGGTCACTATTCCCCAAGTGCTCCCTTACTTGGATGTTAGAGATAAGTTCTTCATGGTCAGTTATTACCAAATCCAGACACGCATTCCCTCTGGTTGAGGTCTGCACTAGTTGTGACAAAAAATTGTCATTCAACAAGTTCAGAAACTTGCTGCTTTTAGCCGAGTTAGCTGTTCCATTTTTCCAGTCTATTTCTGGATAATTAAAATCCCCCATAATTATAGTTCTCCCTAATTTAGAAGCCTTTTCTATTTGCATTAATAGCTTTGATTCTTCAAGGTCACCAATGTTTGGTGGTTTATAACAAATACCCACTAATATTTTCTGGGCAGTTTTACCCCCAGTGATTATTTCAACCCACAGGGATTCCACATGTTCACTACTGTCATCACATATATCTTCCCGCAATTGAGGCAATAATGCTGGTTTGATATACAGACAGACCCCACCACCTCTTTTGCTTGACCTATCTTTTCTAAATAACATGTAGCCCTCTAAATTGATTGACCAATCATGTGTGTCATCCCACCATGTTTCTGTTATGCCTATCAAGTCATAGTTTTCAATTTCAGCTACCAGCTCCAGTTCCCCTATTTTACCAGTTAAACTTCTGGCATTTGCAAGCATACAATTTATGCCACTGCTGTGTTCCATTTGTGATTTAATTTTGATGTGGCTTATAGGCTTCTCCCTATCATCTGTACTAACCCCGCCCCCAGATCCTCCCACCTGGTTATTAACTACATCGCCTTCCCTTTCTATAGTATCTATTCCAGTATTTATTGGCCCCTACCCCCCCTTCCTAGTTTAAAATCTCCTCCAACCGTCTAGTAATCCTCTCCCCAAGCACTTGAGACCCTCTTGCATTCAGGTGCAATCCATCCCTGCTATAGAGATTGTACACCTGTGGATGTGGTGTGATTTTGTATTGTTAACTCACCCAGAAGCCACCCCCCTGTATACATTCCATTCTCAAAGTTTCTGTGTACACATGAGTTTTGGAGAATATAGGAATCATGACAGCTCCCAGGATATTTTATAAAGACATTGGTAATCCTCATCCCGATGCGTAACCTTCTGTTGACTGAAAGGCTCCATTTTCCATGAAATGTATAGCACATATGAATTTCTGCAAGCCAGTTAGGGCATGGTTGTGGATGTATATAGGATTGACCTCATCCTTGATGACCTCATATAGCGCAACGATGCTTTGTGGCGTCAACCTGTAGCAATCTATTACCTCATCATCGGTCATTCCGAGGAGCGTGACCCTTGGTTGGTATACCCTGGGCCTGGGTGGTTGTCTGTACATTCTATGCTGCTCCAGGGGTCCCTGTGACAGCTGGGGAGCATCCTATTGCAGCAGCTGGGGATGGGCTCCTATGTGGCTCTTCAGCCTGAGCCTCCTCACTTGCAACAGGTGTGCTTGGGAGTTGCTGGTGTCCCCTAGCCCTCGCAGGCCTTCTCCACAGTCTTCGTATCAATATCTATCTCTATCTCTCTCTGTCCCTCTCTATCTCACTGTGTGTGTGTGTGTCACTGTCAATTGTGAGTGTGACATTGTGGGCTGCAGGTTGTCTCTCGATCGGCTGGTGATGTTGCACAAGTGAGCTTATTTTTCATTGACAGGTGTCCGTGTTGTGTGTTAAACCCCATTGTTCTGTGTTATGTTGTGATGTTTTGTGTTGGCCTGCTTTTTGAAGGCCTTGTCCTTGTGGTGTTGCTAGGTTGTTGTGTTGTGTCTGACAGTTATTTGTGGGGCATGGGCATGGTTTGTGTGTTTTTTTAGCCTTGCAAATTAGTTTTGCCATTGGCATACTTTTGCTATATGTTGTGTGGATTGCTATTTCTCTGTTTTATTTTATGCAACGGTGGTTTTTTTTTTTGCCATTATGTGTTTTACGGCTAACAAAACTGTGTTTTAACCTGTGCCCATTAAATGTATCAGTTTTTCTGTCATTAGCAGTTCCGCACTCCTTTAAATGGCTTTGGAGAAAAGATTATCGGCCGTAATTATATGAGAACTGCTCAGAAAGAGCACTTGAGGACTTGAAAAGATGTGAAATTTTTTTTTAATTTATTAGTTAACGTTTCGGCTACATTACATAGCCTTCCTCAGGACAACATGTTGTGAAAATACCCCAATCTTAAATACCCTCAGTGTGAGAAGGCGCCAACAACCGGCGTTCTCATTACTGTGACGTCACCCAATTAAACCCAATCGACATTACGTATACATAGGAGAATACATAGGGCTTTATCTTTCCACACGACTGGGTTACAACAAATATTGTAGTCTACTAATTGCATTAGAAGTAGAAGCGGTGTTGTTATCATAACGTGGTTCTCTGATCCATGATCGTCCAATTTACTAAGATAGATAAAAATCTTTAAGTGGAGTCACTTTTGGAAAATAATCGCGTCCAGTTATGATATACTTACAGCTTCTCATCTATTCATGCTATGTATGCTACAATGTTCCCCATGTGTGGCGTAATAAATAAAGTGACCTAAAAAAAATAACTAGAGTGGTTCATCATAACTCTGTGTGATATATGCAAATAATCACCTCATAGTCAAAGAAGATGACCCCTATCAAGTATAGGCATTGTGTCCGCGGGCTCCCTAGGGACCGTCCTGTTGTTCAAGTTGAATGGTCTCGGTGGATACATAGTATTGGATGGGAGTTCCATTCACCCTGGAGTTTGGCATAAATATAGGTCAAACCCCTTTTGTTTTCCTCCATACTTAATCAACAGAGTGTCAATCGTAATGAATTGGACGGTTATGTCGAAGGAGCCACAGGGAGCTACACTGCCCATTCATCCAGGGGTAATTGCAGACTCACATTGGTGAAACCACTCCAAAACTAGCAGACATTGTCAATATTCTTTTTATTCCTTCCCCTGATGAAATTACTACTGGTGAGTCTCCTTCAATTTTATATCACCAACTGCTTAAGTTGAAAAAACATGAAACTGATTTGTACTTGCATGGGTTGTATCTGTCTAATTATCATCTCAGTAACCAGCTACCTAGGGGTTTCAGGATTAGGAATACTCCAAATTTGGGTAGAACTAACCTTGAGTTCTGTAGATGCTGGTGTGGTGTCCTTAACAAGTGTTCCTTTGATTTATTAGTCCTGGTAGTTGAGGAAGTGGGCAGAATTTTGAAACAGGTAAGACTTGGTTAACTTTGAAGCTCTTCACAAACTTACACTTGAAACTGATTCCTACACTGAATGGTATAATAAATTAAACACTACAATAGATAAATACAAACAGGAATTGATCAATTTAAAAAATGATAAATTAAGGAAAGTCCAGGATGACTATAAGGACAATAGAGTCTATCATTGGCTTTCCGGACAAAAAGAACGTCCTATCTCTCAGAGGAGGAATAGAAGACGTATCACAAAACCAAAAGACCTAACCACAATTGATAACAGTTCTGGTAACTCCTCACAATCAGAATCTGAGGAGTCATCTCTGTTAAACAACAAGAAAATACTACTACCTCTGTTTCTGGTGCTAAAGGTTTTTTTTGGTGATTCGTATGCAATCAAACAAAAAACTACGGCAGTCGTAGAAGGCCTCACCCAAGGAGGGGGGTAAGGACCAGAGGCACAGGCAAACCACCTTCAATACCCAAAGTGCCGTCTTTAACTTAAGTAATTATTCACACCATCTGAAATCTCATTGCTAAGTAAAGGTCTGTCTTTCATTCCTACAAGCTAACTCATTTGACCTTACAGTAGACGCATACAGATTTCAATGCAAACTTAACCTAAAAAATAACTTAAAAGATCAAATGATAGAAATATCCAACCCTCTGCACCCAAAGAGCAGATTTGATCCACCTAATACAGATCCCTCCATTAAAACATTTACAATCAAAATATTGAATGATCAACAACAGGCTAAATTTTCTACTAAACACCAAAATTTGTCAAAAGAAGAACGTGGAGCTTTGACAAATTTAAAAAATAATAAAAAAAATCACTATCAGACCTGCTGATGAAGGAGGGGCCGTAGTGGTTTTAGATACCCTTGATTATAGGAATGAGATTCTAAGACAACTGGCAGATAAGACAACCTATAAAAAAAACTCATGTATAATCCCACTATGTCTTTCAAAAAACATATAGATACTAAAATTGAACAAGCCTTACACAGAGGATGGATCATTGAACAACTGAAGCAATACAGTACCATTTCCAGTTTGTCCAATTATATATTGCTTGCCAAAAATACATAAGGACCCTGTTATACCACCAGGAAGGCCGATTATTTCGGCTAGAGGGTCTTTATTACAAACAGTTGCTACTTTTCTTGATTCAGTGTTACAACCTATTGTGATAAGCATGCCCTCATACATAAAGGACACTACTGATTTCATCAATGCCATCAAACAAATTGATGACATATCTACCTCAGATCTTTTGGTAACTATGGATGTTGACAGCCTATACACCGTTATTCCACATTAACAGGGTGTGCAGGCTGTCCGCAATGCCATTCTCTCACTTCCAGATAGACCCACTTTTCCAATGGAATTCATTTGTGAACTTTTACAACTGACACTTACGAAAAAAAATTTCAGGTTTGAACAAACCTATTACCTACAAACCTCTAGCACGTCAATGGGCTCAAATGTCGCCCCTGTGTACGCCAACATTTTTATGTGGCAATATGAGGAAAATTACCTCAAACATCCAAAGATTAAGTTTTACAAAAGATACATAGACAATCTGTTTTTAATATGGAGGGGTGACACAGGTGAACTCACTGAGTGGATCTCAAAATTGAATGAATTAACCACAACAATAAGATTCAAGCATGCCTTTAGCTCGATTTCTGTGGACTTCCTAAATGTCCAGGTCTATAGGATACATAACTGCTTGGGTACCACATTGTTTACCAAATCTACAGATCGCAATACAATTTTGCATGCCAGCAGTTGTCACCCGCCTTCACTCAAAGACAGTGTTCCATATTCCCGGTTCATCAAAGTAATCCGCAATAATGATAACACAGTCAATGCAGAAAACCAACTCAAAAAACCAAGAATAAATTTCTTGAGAGAGGCTATACTAAAAAACTACTAAACAAGGAATTATTGAAAAGCAAACAGCTTACACAAAAGGACCTACTTACAAAGACCCAAGAGAGAAAACATACAAACAGAATGGTTTTCTCCACCAAATATTTCCCTGGTTGTGAGACTCTAGCTCACAGCATAAGAAAACACTGGAAGATTCTCACTATGGATCCCACACTCCATTTCCATAATATGCAGCCACCAATAATTGCTTATAAAAGAGGTAAAACTTTCAGAGACTTATTGATGCGACCAGACATGCAAACACCACAAGTCAAAGAACATACAAGCACAAATTGGCTAACCAGAAAGGAAAAGAAAGCGGGGTGCTTTAGTTGCAGCAATTGCACTACATGCAATTCTATGATAACTACTACGAAATTCAAACTCCGACACAATAATAAAACCTATAACACCAATACGTCAAGCAATAACAACACGCCAGAGAAACCAGTGGCCAAACATTTTAGAGATCATAAACATTCAATATCCTCACTATGGACCATCCTCATAGATCATATATCCAGTTTACCAAGAGGTGGTGATAGAGGAAACAAATTGTTACAAAGGGAGGTGTTTTGGATATATACACTAGACACTCTTGCACCCAAAGGTCTTAATGAGAAATTGAGCTTTCTCCCATTCTATTGAACTAAAATATTGAATTAACTGTTTCCATTCACAACTTGACAGATATGCACCAGTGGTAATTCAACACTGTTACACGATGTCCTTTAACACTAATTTGTGTATGTCATGTTTATGAGTCTCAACACCTAATGAAAGGTGTATAAATGGTGATAATATCCAGCACCAGGTGTTGATTTCCACATTCTTCATTTCCAGCATCTTCAGAACTATTTGTATGACCATGGATTAGTGTTTAATATGACCAGTGTCCAACACTGAAATTACAATCACCATGGACCAGTACACATCAATATGAGGCTCCAGTACCAAGATCATTGGACTGGGTGACATCATATATGCCTATGAGCCGATAGACTACTATAGAAAATGGCCAACACACTACACTGCAGTAGGGCCACTGCATCTGAACCAGTATACCTAAACAGATCAGCTATAACACTGAGTATCTGCCACAATAGTGTTTTAGCCAGATTAACTACTATAGAGTAATATGGACATTTTATCCAAACCATTATCCTATAATCAATCAGCATATGGAGCTAACACCGAGTATCTACTACAACAGTGTTTAAGTCAGGTGATACGATCCGGTAGATGAAGAAGTTTCAGTTCAGCATATGGAGCGAACACTGATCATCCATTATCACGGTGTTTTAGCCAGCTGAAAGGACATGTGAAATGGAGAATACTGTACTGTTTATAAAGCTCTGAAGAATCCAACGCATAAATTACACCTCCCCGCAGTCTCTGAATCCTCTTTTCCTCTATATTCCAGTGTGTTAGCCAGCTGAAACGCTTTTGAGTAATATGGACATTTAATACAAACCATTATCCTATAATCAATCAGGATATGGAGCTATCACCAAGTATCTACTACAACAGTGTTCAAGCCAGTTGATACGATCAGGTACAAGAAGTTTCTGTTCAGCACATGGCGCTAACACAGATCACCCATTACTATGGTGTTCTAGCCAGCTGAATGGCCATGCTAAATGGAGTATACTGTACGGTTTATAAAGCTCTGGAGAATTCAATGCATATATCACACCTCGGGTGTACTAATACCATATATAAATATAATGACATTCAAGACAAACTACAACCACTGGAATGTGAAGCGATACTAGTGTGATAGATACTGGGGTCCACTAAAGTCATTGGAATAATGAAAATGTCTCCTATTAACTCAAATTCTTTGAGACAATCGACTATAATGTGGATGTTTGGATGTTATGGACCTATCACTTTATGTACATATAATCCTCATACTTTTTGAGGCAATCTACTATAATGTGGACGTATGTATGAATCTATGACCCTATGTTCTTATAATCCTTATATTGTTAGATTATTTGCTGCCTACATTTCCATAGTTACTAGATTAGTCAAATCACATTCTGCTGGTTTTGGAGTGGTTTCACCAATGTGAGTCTGCGATTACCCGTGCATGAATAGGCAGTGTAGCTCCCTGTGGCTCCTACGACATAACAGTCCAATTCATTACGATTGACACTCTGTTGATTACGTATGTAGGTAACCAACAGGGGTTTGACCTATATTTATGCCAAACTCCAGGGTGAATGGAACTCCCATCCAATACTATGTATCCACCGATACCATTCAACTTGAACAACAGGACGGTCCCTAGGGAGCCCGCGGACACAATGCCTATACTTGATAGGGGACATCTTCTTTGACTATGAGGTGATTATTTGCATATATCACACAGCGTTATAATGAACCACTCTAGTTATTTTTTTAGGTCACTTTATGTATTACGCCACACATGGGCAACATTGTAGCATACATTGCATGGATAGATGAGAAGCTGTAAGTATGTCATAACTGGACGTGATTATTTTCCAAAAGCAACTCCACTGAAAGATATTTATCTGTCTTAGTAAAGCGGATGATCATGGATCAGAGAACAACGTTATGATAACAACACCGCTTTTACTTCCAATGCAATTAGTAGACTACAATATTTGCTGTAACCAAATCATGTGGAAAGATAAAGCCCTGCGTATTCTCCTATGTATATGTAATGTCAATATTGGACATTCTTTCAAGTATTTTTGTTGCACTTATTAATTAATACGCACAAAAATGCTTTTAGGCATGTTTGATTGGGTGACATCACGGTAATGAGAACGCCGGTTGTTGGCTCCTTCTCACACTGAGGGTATTTAAGATTGGGGTATTTTCACAACATGTTGTCCTGAGGAAGGCTATGTTATGTAGCCGAAACATTGACTAATAAATTCAAAAATGTTTTCACATCTTTTCAAGTCCTGTGAGAGCTCTTTCTACTCTTAGACATTTGTAATATCGTTTTTGGCCTTGAAATGAGCACCCAGGCCAACGGATATCATTAAGCGAGAGTGCTTCCCAACATCCACACTATATCCTATATAATAATTTGCTAAAACTCGTGTAACGACAAAGTCATGCGCAACAGAGACTGCTGCACGTGCAGCAGTCATGCGCAGTGGAGACTGGCCGTGCCGTGGCTGATCTGATACAGAGCTGGACACTCCGAGCGTCCAGCTCTGTATCAGATCAGCCACAATGCGGGCAGACTCCACTGCGCATGACTGCCCTGCGACTGGCTGGCAGTGGCATTGTGGCCCGTGTAACAGGCTCTTCAACGAGTATATATATATATATATATATATATATATATATATAATGTAATATATGTAGACTTTGCAAAGGCATTTGATACAGTGCCACACAGAAGGTTGGGGTATAAAATAAGGAAATCGGGGCTAGGAGATAACCTTTGCAATTGGATACAAACTGGTTGAAGGATAGGGAACAGTGTGTGGTTGTAAATGGACAATTCTCCAATACAGTTAAGGTGGAGAGTGGAGTACCTCAGGGTTCAGTATTAGGTCCACTGCTTTTTAACATGTTTATAAATGACCTGGAAATACATATAGAAAGCAAAATATCAATATTTGCAGATGACACTAAATTATGCAGGGAAATTCATTCAGAACAGGATATTTGCTCTCTACAGAGGGACTTACATACAGTGTCAGATTGGGCAAACATATGGAATATGAAGTTCAATGTGGGGCAGTGTAAAGTCATGCACTTGGGAGGAAACAATCCCAAGGCTACTTATGAACTTAATGGAATCATTTTATGGGACTCATTGCTAGAGAAAGACCTGGGTATCCTTGTCAACTACAAACTTGGAAACAGTGACCAATGTCAAACAGCAGTAGCAAAAGCAAACAAAATCCGGGATAACATTATCTTGCCATTGTACAAATCATTGGTAAGACCTCACCTTGAGTATGCAGTGCAGTTTTGGGCACCGGTTCTAAAAAAGGATATACTATAACTAGAGAGGGTACAGTGAAGAGCAACAAAATTAATTAAGGGAATGGAGGACTTGATGTATGAGGAACGACTAAACAAACTTGATTTATTTACTGTAAAGAAAAGACGACTAAGAGAAGACCTTATCACGTTGTACAAGTATATGAGAGATCAATACAAGGATCCGCGGCAAGCTATTTATTCCAAGGTCTGATCAGGTTACCAGGGGACACCTCTTGAGATTAGAGGAAAGGAGGTTTAGACTTCAACAGAGGAAGGGGTTTTTTACAGTAAGGTCTGTTAAATTGTGGAATTCCTTGCCCAAGGTGGTGGTTATGGTGGATACAATGGATACATTTAAGAGAAGATTAGATACATTTCTATCAAAAGGGAACATACACTGTTTATAAGTAGGCAGATCAGGAAGGTCTGATAAAGACTAACTTATTTGGTAGCAGGAAAGCTATAAAATTCTCAGTCACTGGGGTATGAGGCAAAGGTTGTGTCTTTATTCAACCTAACTTACTATGTTACTTAACTATGCTACTATTAGCTGTTCATAAGACGGACCTTTCAATAGCTTACTGCACTTACAAAACACCCATCTGTGTTTTTTTTGGCTATCACCTGCCTTTTAATCTGGCCCTATGTGTGAATGTAGTGTACAGGGGCTAGATTTAATTGAAGATGATGTTGTCATCACTTTTCATATCCACCCAGTTCCACATAAAACAGCTGGAAATGCGTGATGTGCAATCGTTGATGAGATGCATCACCTGTGACGGAATCTTGTTCCCTGTGAGTTGGTTTACAACAACAAGTGGGGGGATAGTGGTTGTCCACACAAGGTATTTAATGTGTGATGTGGGTGACAAGGCAGGACATTTTCAGCACATCATGGTGCTGGATTCCACTGCATCTGCCAACAGTAAACACTGATTGTTGTAGCTCACAGTTTCCTCTTGAAGGGTATATTGTATTCCCTCTCTAGAACCAGTGAGTGGAACAGTAACCACAACACACTTCTACAGAGTTGGAATCCCCCTAACATGTTCAGTTCTTAGCTACTACAAACAACTGCACTTTTGTTGGCTCACACTAACTTTACCAACAAGGAATCTCTGTGGATTCCAAACCAGGATATCATATGGTTGTTAGTGCTTCCTAAAATGGGGTCAGTGGGGAAGGATGACAATGCAGACTGATGTATGTTCACAAGACATGTGGAGTTGATCTTTTGCAACTCAACATCACTGCTGGGGAACATTGATGTTCACACTGCTTGCAATGGGGATCCTAAACCCTGGAATGCAAGATGGTCTCCATCACATTGCAAAGCAATGCATTGGAAATCTCCATGGCATTCAAGGGGTTGAAATCGACACTGTAAGCAATTGGAAATATAGTGATGCTTATGTCTTCTCAGGTTATTGCAGAACTCTGCCTCTCTTCCTTGGCACATACATGCAGCCCAGAGTATATCCTCCATTGGTGAGGGAGGGACAATTATGGATAAACACCAATGCACCACCGGGGGGCTGTGAACAGTGTACTTGTGCACCACATGTTGATTCCAACATCTATGATGCAGGAGATTGTCACACATATTGCAATACAATTTGTTCAACATTATTCTAGCATCCAACATGCTGAGTACATGTGGCATGAAATAATGCTGTTGATGTACATTCTGATGGATGCTGTTTCAGGCATCAAATGTTATGTTAGCCATACCAACAACAAAGCATAGAGTTTTAGTGTGATGAACATATCTTACCAGTGAATCTACATCTGCATAAGATTCAGGGGAGAGGGATAAGATCACGTCTCATGAGGATCCTCTGCTGTCATGCCCTTGAAGGTGTTGGGAACCATCATGCAACAGATATCTATATGGGAACATGAACACAACATTTAGCATTTTAGGAAAGGATAAGTAGTAATTTGGACAAGGGTATTGCTATTGGTGTAGTATCCTTGGATTCTGAAAAAGCCTTTGATACTGTGTCTCACAGCAGGTTACTGAATAAATGAAAAGGCTTGAAGGTGATATCTGTGCATGGATAGAGAAATGGTTAAATGACAGATAGCAGCGAGTTCTTGTAAATTGAATCTTTTCAAACTGGACTAAAGTTGTAAGTGGGGTGTCACGTGGTTCAGTTCTGGGTCCAGTGTTATGAAATTGTTTATTTCTGACCTTGAAGTGGTTATTGAAATTATTGCAATCTTGGGGAACGGTGCTTGACCGTGGAGAGAGTTGGCTACATGTTTCTAGTGCTCCAGGGTGGCATGAGCTGCAGTGCTTTACAGTTACTAGCATTGGGCCTTTATTCAGAATGTGAAGCTCCACTCTGTGTGTCTATAGCTTCACTGACCAGAAGGAAATGAAGAGTAGACACTATGGTGGGGAAAATTACCCATTACTTACCTCCCAGGCTTAGACGGCTGAGTGCTAGGTATCGAATCAAGAATGCGGAGGTTGGAGGTTGCCCCCAATGTGCTCCTCATGTCCTGGTCCAAGGAGTCAAGAAGGAGAGGCTGCAGCTTGTGGTCAAACACATACATCTCAATCTCAGTGCAAGCAACTTGTGTGTTGTTTTTTGGTGTTGTGATCCATCATATTTGCAGGCAAAGAGTTCCCTGATAACTCTGTACCAGTCTCAGCACCTCCATGTGTCTTCTCATCCAGTGATGAAGCATCAGTAAAGGCTAAGAAACATGTATGATAAACCTTGTTCCTCAGTCCATATACTGCTTAGTATCATTTAGAAAACCTCTGCCCGTGCATGTATTTGATTTGAGAGATGGGAAAGATGCTTTTAACAGGAGAGATGGTCCTTTGTACCTCTACCACTAATGAGCCTTTATGCTTATCATATGTCTGTTTTGACACCTTAAGAATGTGTCCCAGCCCTCTATATGGTCTGATATTTAAATCATCTTTATCTAGAGCATCGCATATACTTGAGACAGGAGAGGATAATCTATATTATACATTTGTATCACAGATTTTTTTTCTGGATTAGACCTCAGACCGCTATATAGCTGCAATATGCGATTGCCCACTTCATCTTTTCATGTGCAGCGGCTGGGAAAGGAATCCTCACATATTGAGCCAATATAACAGTAAGACTTTTTACATATATATTGGACTACATTGAGGACTATTACTATCTATACACATTTATTCATTTTGTATATTCAACTTAATAATTATTTATCTGTTGTGTTTTAGTTATTGTTTTTTCATGTTTCTTATAGTAAGGATATACTGTATGTGAGAGAAGCGCTCTCCTTTTTCTTATTTTCTTGACACATATAACTCTTGTGATTCCCAATTTGGCAACACAATGTGGACAACAGCTAATGTACTAGGGAACAAGGGTCCACGGTAACTAATGGCAATGTTGTATGCTAGTCATGTTAGCACTGATTACCTATCCAAACAACATCTTATGGCGAGGGTTCCATTCTTGAAATCCCAGAAGATGCATGATTGGCATAGACTGTAGGAGTCATGGCTTCTCCTGGGAAAGCATGCTCACACATGGGTGATCCTAAGGTTGTTGTAGCAGATCATCTGTATGTTGATGGAGTATAAGTTCTTGCTGTTGATATACAGATAGTCCTCTTGTGTCAGTGCGCTAATGCGAATGTGTGCGTGTGGAGTCAAACAGTCCCTACAGTCTGGGCATGCCACTCCTCCTGTAAAATCCATGCTTGACCCTTTTCCATTGTATGTCGGTGGAGAGGAAGTGAAGGTACCTCCTGACCTTCCTCTTCAGAGCAGTCAGCACCTGAGACAGTGCTCTGGAGCATGGAGGCAGAGATATTCTGGATGTGTATTGCTTGGAAGATTAGAAGAATCCATATGCCATGAGATGGATGGCACACAGCAGCTTCTCTATGTCAGTGAGAGCATGGTTGGTGGAGATTATGGGATCAATGTCTGGTTTTATGACCTCATAGAGGTCAAAGCTGCTGAGAGAAAAGAGCCTGTAGCAGTCTATGATCTCCTCCACCACTACAAAGAGCGTGATCCATGTCCAATGGGTCTCTGTTGGTGCCTGCACTAAGCCTTAAGTCCCTCTGGTTGACTGGGTGCCTGTGGTTGTGGGATCTCTGCAGGTCTGGGTGAAACAGATGAGGGAGGTGTGAGTTTGTCTTCACCTGCATGTTGAGATGGGCTCGTGGGTGGTAGAGGGACAGCACCTGCACACCAGAGCACACCTACCTCAGCAGGATCCTGGGTATCCATGGAGCCTACCTGAAACTCCTGTGTATACCTTCGCAGAATCCAATCCAAGGTTGAAATACTTTTGCAAAGGTATCGCAAGGTCAGAATGAAGAAGTAACAGCTGTCAATAAGATGGGATATCACTGGGAGACTCATAGAATGGGCAAAATGTATGCAGATTTCTTGAGCTGATGTAGACTCAAAGACCAAAGGCAGGTCGGGGCTCGCCCAGGTGAGCATGTCATATTTTGCACACTGATCAACCAGGGTGTTGGTCCACTTGCTGTTGTTACCTGTCCTTCACTGAGGCGAAACATGACAGGCAAGTCTATATTGGTGAATGGGTACTCTTACCAGGTTACACATTGACACAAGGGAGTAACCATCTGGTGCGTTGGGGGGGTGTATATCACGGTTCCCGTGATTCTGCTGTCACTCTCTGCTGTGGTGCTCTCTCATTGGTGGAGCTTGTTTAGCCCGCACAGGGTGGCCTTCATATACCAGGCTTCTGGCACCTGTCAGGTGCCCTTTCGTGGTGTTCACGTACCTGTGCATCCGTTGCCGTGTTCCTGCGTTCCTGTGTACCGATTTGGCCCGTCTGACTACTCTTGTTGTTCCTGCTCTGTGATTGACCCGGTTTGGCTGACGTTCCTGTTTCGTGATTGACCCGGTTTGGCTGACGCTCCTGTTCCCTGATTGACCCGGCTTGGCTGACGTTCCTGCTCTGTGACCTGCTTCCTGTGTTCCTGCGAGATCCTGTTTATATGTCCCCCAGCGACATTCTGAACTGTGTATGCAGTGCTGTGCAGACTGATCACCCACTTAATCCTTGCAGAGCTTGTTGTTTCCGCTACTGAGCCTGTCGTTTAACACTTGCTGAGCTTGTTGCCTCTGCTTCCAAGCCTGTCCGTTAACACTTGCAGAGCAGTTGTGGCCTCCGTTAACTGTGCTTCCGCCTTACACCTTATGAGCACAGAATAGCAGTTGTTGCACCGTGTGGTGCTATTGGGCAATTCCTCTAGCTCTTGCAATGTTTGTCTCCGTTACCACACCGGAAGGGTGTCATTGACTCTGGTCTCATTCAGCTCTCGCAGTATTGTGCCTTCGTTACCGCACAGGTAGAGTGCTACTGGCTCAAGTTCCATTTAGCTCTTGCAATGTCTATGACTCCGTTACCGCACCTAAGGGGTGCTATTGGCTCTGGTCCCATTTAGCTCTTGCAGTGTCTCTAACTCCATTATCGCACCTAAGGGGTGCTATTGGCTCTGGTCCCATGCGGCTCTTACAGTGTTGTGACTCCGTTCCTGCACCAGGAGGGTGCTAGTGGCTCTAGTTCCATTCAGCTCTTGCAATACTGTTGGGTATCTCGCTGATCGCCTGTTCCTGAAGTGTTTCAGTTCTGCCTCACTGCTAAGGTGCTTCCCACTTCGCACCACTGACTGGGCTGTTATTACCATCTACTGGGCGTTGGCTAAACACACCACAATAGAGACTGATTACTCTCATTGGACTTTAACCCTTATGCCACTACTGTTTCCAGTTATATGCCAGTATTGCCCCAAGCCTTATTGTGCCTGTAAAGACATCCATTATACTTATCCGTATACGTGTTATTACCTGTTCTAGCCCTAGGGGGCAGTGTTCCTTGTTTTCGCTCAATAAAACTGTGTTTTATTTTAACCTCTGGTCTGAGTGTCTTTAAAAACCGTCACAGTGTACCTGTGTGACTCTAGGGGGTTGGCATGTAGTGCTTGGAACAATTGATTCAGTTTGTGTCTAATGCAGCAACCATCACTTGGGTGGTCTGTGGCTTGGGAGATTTCATGTTAGGTGTGCCTTTTGCATTGGGGGACACCTTTTACGGGTTGTGTCAGGTCATTTTTGTGTTTGATTTTTGAGTTTCTCTTCAGGAGATGTCTGTGGACGCATAAGTGACTGTGTTTTGTGCATCCTTCTGATGTGTGTAGTTTTTAGGGTTGGACAGTGTAGATATTTTTTGTAGGCGCAGAATGGAAGGCAGAAAATGTATCCCCTTAATGTGCATTAGCAGTGATGGCATACAAAAGAATTGCGGATGGGTGATGCTGTCCCATTGATTTCAATGGCCATAAATCTAGCGGCCATCCTGAGAAATGAACTGGTGTTGTTTGCTCCAATCATGGGTAACAGGATACTAAACCGTTGCCACTTTTATTTTTTACCTAATAGAATTGATACCCTGATACCTATGTATTAGGATAAAGTAAGTTATGTATCACTAGATATCAGCCACTTGATTCTGTTAGGGCTGTTAGTGAAATTAAACTAGCAGCGGTTGTTTTAAGTCAAAGTTTGGTATACTACTACCTGTGCTGTGACAAACTACTGCTAGTTAGAAACACACAACAAGCGCAACCTTGCCCCCTTTTGAAAATAGTGGGACAGAACATGCATGTCCCAGTCAATTGCATGTGGGGGTTATTTAAGTGATTGACTGTTCTACTGGTGATCCAGCTCTATCAAACTCAGGTACTGAGTCCCTAACACGTGGTAAAAACCACCAACGCGCAATTAAAAAGTAGTCAAATTATACACATGCATGGGTAACTAGGCATCCCTACACTAGTAACCAGTGAATGAATTGATGTGGGTCCCTAATCCTGAACATCAATGCATCCAGGTTGCAAAAAGCATAAATAAAACAAAAAATAACATTTTGAGTGCCAGAGGGGTATGCAGCACATTACAAAGCATTGTATACCCCTCTGGAACTCAAATGATTAGTCCTAGTCCTAACACTAAACTATGGCCCATTTCCACTCCCGACACCTTTAACAATAACACACTTGCCTTGAAGGCGGAGGTCCAGTGATGTCTTCTTCACCCTTCTTCTCAGGAAATAAATAAAAAATTAAAATGATGAAATAATATCCCTCCATCGCTGCCACTGCTGCTGCCACCCATAATAATATAAAACAGAACAAAACAAAAAATAAACTTGCTGCTCCTGGTGAGGCCATTGCACTAGCCAGTGTGAGGGAAATAAGAACAATCACTGAATAGTTGGAAGGATGTTGAAACTCCATCCGTGACCCCCTCCAGCTAGATGCTAATTGACTGGGAGGTGAGGTTACTGAAGGGGACATTCAGTGCGCTGTGTAACCCTGCATCCCAGCCAATGGGAGTGTGGGAGCCAATTTGAACAGAGATTGCCCATATAAAAAATATCTACTCATATTTCGCTTACCCTGGCTCTAGCAATTACCAGAGTAGGAGCAGCAAGGGGGAAAGGTTATTTTTTTCTTTTTATTAGAGGGGCAGCGGTGGAGGCGGTAACAGGGGGGTATTACTTTTTTTTTTCTTAAGACACCACTGAACCGCCGACTTCAAGGTAAGTGTGTTATTGTTACAGGTATGAGGAGTAGGAATGGGCCATAGGTTAGTGTTCAGACTAGGATTTTTTTGTATGTCACTGGTAATATTAGGTGTAGTGGAGTGCCAGTGGGGTAACTAGCTCACTATGTCGAACACCGAGCATTGACTACTCAAGCTATTTAGGATGAGTTGTAGGAACAGAAAGCTCTAATGAACATTATGCTGCAACATGAGTTCATGCGACCAAAGCTCATTGTGGAGGATGCTGGCCAAGTAACAGAATTCCGCCGGTACAACAATGTTTGTACTGGCTGGAACTCATTTTGGCCCTAACAAAGTTGTAATGGCCCTAATAGAACAACGTTGTAATGGCCCTAATAGAATCCAGCCCCAGGATAGGTACATCTCATCTTCTATTGAGTATATGTATAAAGTACTTGTGTATAGAAGTGTATGCCTCAATATTGTGTATTTGTTGAAGGTGAGAGATGCACATTCCTGATATCTCTGTATTCTCTTACCACAGTTGTTCCACACCTGACAGAGATAAAGCATTTCTATGTACCTTTTGGGGAATTCAATCAAAAAGTCTGTGTAACCCCATCACTAGATGGCAACATTAAAAATTTCAAGGTGAGTCCATCTTTTAAACATTGATGTGCCTGTAAATGCAGTTTAACCCTTTGAGTGCCAGATGGGTATGCAAAGCATTGCTTTGCAATGCGTTGCGTACCCCTCTGGCACTCAAAAGGTTAACCCCTGGAATGCTTGAGAGTAGGGATGGGGGAAAATTTTCAACTCAAACTGAAATCGGAGAATAACGGCATTTCCTGCTTGGCAAATACTTTCCACGAAAAGTGCAATTTTTTTCGCAAAGCTCATTCCATTGAAATCAATGGGAACATTTAATTTACATACAACACATAACATATTATTTTATTTCCCAAAGACATAGTATAAAAGGGGCATGAGGGTAACTGTGTTGGTGGGGTGGAGAAAGAATCAGTTGAACAGGGAATGTTTTTTTTTTTGGGGGGTGTTGTTTACTGGGATTGGGGGCAGTTAATAAAAAATAAATCCTAAATACAATTTCATGGTATAAACGAGGTCTGAGGAGGGTGCCTATGTTGGTGGGTGGAGTCTGGGGAATGAATCAGTTGAACAGGGAATTTGTTTTGGGGGGGGGTCTTGACTGGTATTGGGGGGAACAGTTAAAAAAATAATAAATACATAAAATAAGAAATTTGTATGTAAAGTGATAGAGAGAGGAACCTCCTGACATAAGCTGCCACTGGGATGGACTGATACTTGACTTGATAGAGTACTTTGTAGAGGATGATTTATTAGATTTGTTGTTAGAGGTCCAAGTCCTGAGGAAACATTGATTTGTAGGACTTAGACTTATTAGAGGCACAAGCCCTGAAGAAACATTGATTTGCAGGACTTAAGCTTGTTTGGCATAAGCCCTAAGGAAACATTGATTTGTAGGACTTAGGCTTGTTAGAAATAGACCACCAAAAATTGTTTTTTTTTTTTTGTAATCAACAATAGAAGTAACATGGGTGATGGATGATGAAGGTTCCACTTGCCATGACTAGCTCCAGTGATGCACTTGAGGCAGTAGCAGCACAATAGGTAGCCCCCAGTATATGTGGAAAAAAGAAGTTGGCCAATAATTCTTCTCCACCTGCCCCTCCTCCAAAATCATGGGTGTGTTATTATTAGAATATACATTTTTCCCTTGAGAGCAAGAACTGTGCCTCTCATCAGGAACTGCAATGTGCACAGTGTGTGGGGGCATCTGGGGGCACAATTGTATCCAAACAACAGAACCCAAGTACTGCTGCTGTCACTATACCCCTTGTCCACACCCCAGTAAGGACACATGACAACTTGCTGACAGTTTAATAGTAATGATGAACCCTTAGGTTGCCCTTTCATGTTGTCTCTATGCTGCTCGTATATATCTTATGTTCCTGAGCTTCCTGGGTCCTTTGCTGTGTTCCTGCTACCAGTATTCATCCAGTTCCTGTAGTTACAGGTCCGGTGGTTCCTGCTTCCGTTTCTGATCCGGTTGGAGTCGACGCTTGGTCATCGTTTCCTGCTGCCAGTCCCCGCTGCCGTTTGATCGTCTGAGTGCTGATTCCTGTTTTCCACCTGCTTTTTCCTATACAGTTTGCCTGTAGTCATCTGACGTTCCTGAGTCGCCTTGGCGACATTTCTACCTTCTGCTGGTTTATCCAGTACGCGGGTAATGGTTTGGTCCACAGCCGCCCGGCTGTTGTTGCAGTACACGATTAGCATTCCACGTACGGGGTACTGGTTCGCTCCTTAAGCCATCTGGGTGCTATTGTCTAGACGTATAACGTTCCCAGTGTGTGGGCACTGGTTCGCTCCTTAATCCATCCGGCTGTTATTGCAGGATACGATTAGCGTTCCACGTACAGGGTACTGGTTCGCTCCTTAAGCCATCCGGCTGCTATTGTCAAGACGTATAGCGTTCCCAGTGTGTGGGCACTGGTTCGCTCCACAAGCCATCCGGCTGTTGTTGCAGCGATTAGCGTTCCACGTACGGGGTACTGGTTAGCTCCTTAAGCCATCCAGATGCTATTGTCTAGACGTATAACGTTCCCAGTGTGTGGGCACTGGTTCGCTCCTTAAGCCATCCGGCTGTTATTGCAGGATACGATTAGTGTTCCACGTACAGGGTACTGGTTCGCTCCATAAGCCATCGGGCTGCTATTGCTGAGACGTTTAGCGTTCCCAGTGTGTGGGCACTGGTTCGCTCCACAAGCCATCCGGCTGTTATTGCAGGATACGATTAGCGTTCCATGTACAGGGTACTGGTTCGCTCCACAAGCCACCCGGCTGTCATTACGTATATGGATAGCACTCCCAGTACAAGGTACTGGTTCGCTCCTTAGCCTCCCAGCTGCTGTTGCACCTTGTTGATTTGCTCCCAGTACTAGGTACTGGTTTGCTCCACCACCCTTGAGTCTATTATCGTATTGGGCATTACTGTCTTCCCTGTGCGCAGGTATTGGTGGTACCCTGGTATTCCTTGGCTTGCCACTTATGCTGACTTAGCCTCTTATGTCATCCCTGTGACTACTGTTGCCACCTTTACAGTCACTGAGGCTTTAGTGGTTGCCATTCACCCTTACCAGGCTGCCTTGCCCGGTATATTGGTAAGGATGGTAGAACCTATTCTATTATCATCTGGGTTGCCTTACCCGGTATTGGCAAGGCCGGTAGAGCCTCTGTTCTGCAGTACCTACTTCCTGGCTGTCTTGCCCAGTATATTGGCAGGGCCGGTAGAGCCTATCTGTTCCTAGTACCTACTTCCTGGCTGCCTTGCCTGGTATATTGGCAGGGACGGTAGAGCCTATCTATTCCTAGTACCTACTTCCTGGCTGCCTTGCCCGGTATATTGGCAAGGCCGGTAGAGCCTCTAGTACTCGTACCTACTTCCTGGCTGCCTTGCCCGGTATATTGGCAAGGTCGGTAGAGCCTATCCATTCCTTGTACCAACTTCCTGGCTGCCTTGCCCGGTATATTGGCAGGGCCGGTAGAGCCTTTATTGCTATTGTATTACTGCTTTCCTGTCAATAAAGATATATGTATGAATGTGTATGATACCCTATGGGGTTGTCTTAAACTTTTCAATAAAGTTGTTTTTTTACCTAACTTTGCGTCTGAGAGTCTTAACAAACCGTGACAACTGCAGGATGGAATCTCCTCAGATGCTGCTTGATGCCCTACTTGTGATTCCCCTCCACCACACTACCATGTGTGGTCAGTGCACCACACAGTGTGCAATGGGTGGACATGAACTGCCATATCCTAACATCAACAGAGTGGCTATCATTTGGCGGGGAGGTACCAATGAACGAGGTAGATTGGCAGAAAATGTTGTTACCCTAGAGGAAGAAGGTGATGGCGAGCTAGTTGTTTCACTCGTCATGGAACTTCCAGTCTCTGCCTAGGTTTCTCTATTCTTCCTCCTCTTCGATCTCTGCCTCGTATCTTGTTGCCTTTCTGGAGAGTTAGATGGTACAGCAGCAGCGGTGCTTGATTTCTGTGGTGAGTGTTTGGCTTTAACATGTTCAACATAAATATCCTTGTGTTATCAGGGAGGTTGTGTCAAGGTGTGTTCCCTCCTTTCCTCTTCTCACTGACTTGTCATAAATTGTGCACAGTGCCATTGGTGATGACTGCACTGTGCCTGCCCCAAGAGAAAAATAGTCCCACGCCCATTACTTCAGGGGATAGGGATAGGGAACAGGTGGAAAAGGATGACCTCTTTCTTCTTGTACTCCACATTCCCCTTCACTGTTTGTGGCAGCAAATGATGTTGCTGCTACTGCCTCAGAATCAGCACTGCAACTAGGACCAGGAGTATTGCTGCCTCTGAGAACCGGAACCTGTCCTAGTCCTGCATCACTTAATGACCCCATTCCCACTGTGTCCACAGTGGTCTGTGGCACACTAGCTTGCTCCTCAGCATCCTGCTGCCCTTGCATCTCAGCAGCAGCAGGAATCAGAGCAAATTCCAAAAGCTTACTGCTGGTGGTGGAGGTGGTGCCCGTCCTCATCCCTGTCTCCCACTCCTTCTCAGTTTCTGCTAAAAAGGCCATCAACGTCTCTTCCACCCAGCTTCTCCAGCATCATCATCACCACCACTAGTCCCTATGTGCTGCTGATGCTCTATTACAGACACCTTACTGCTGGTTGGAGGAGGTCACGAGCAATGTGACACAGGGTCCTCTAATGTCACACATGCCATTTCTTGGTGACATGAAGAAGGAAAACTGGCAGCAGTAGCAGCAGGCACAGGCAACTGATCTGTGCTCCTGCTGCTGGTGGTGGCGGTATTATTAATTGTGCACCTGCTATCCACCAACAGTTCTGCCCTCTTCAGTATCATGTTCCACTTGGACACTGTAGTGAAGGGAAGGGGAATCCCAAGGCCAGAAGAATAGTGGGGGCTCCCTTGACCTCTAGTCTGGATGCACTCAAATGCTTCACCTACCACTCCTCTAACATTAGTCCCTATCACAGTCTCCCTTTGAGGCCTAAACGATCCTTCGCTCTTACCTCTGTATGGCTGCCAGCCAGCATGGCCTCCGGCCACTTCCTCATTGTTAGAGTCATGTTACAGGCACTGGCACGGACACCTGTTTATGGGCCTATTCTGTTGGGCCTAATTGGGTCCCGCCTCCTTCTGCTGCTTTATAAACCTCATTGAGGCTAGGACTTGTTGCCCTTTCATGGTGTACCTGTGCGTTGCTTCAGTGTTGCTCTTGTTTAACCCTTGCTTGGCTGCCGTGTTCTCTCCTGATGGATTCTTGGCTTTGTCTGACTATCTGCTCCAGCTCGAGACCTAGTGGCTTTGTCTGGCTACCCTATCTGTGTATGACCCTGGCTTGTCCGACTACCCACTCTGTTTTGACCTTGGCTATTGCTGACTACCCGATTTGGCTCTTGACTGTGGCTTGTCTGACTTATGCTCCATTCTGCCTTTTGCTCCAGTCTGACTACCACCTGTCCTGGCTAGTTGTGGGAACACTTCATCGGTGCAGAACTGCTGCTACCTCTGTGGTAGAGTTGCAGGTTGCTTCTCTCTCCATTTCCTCCATTCTGTGCACTGTATCAGTTGCCTCCTGGTCCTGTTGCGTACACTACACTCTGTGGCCTATATACTGTGCGGCCTTCACATACTTACCAGTGTCACGGCTGGCTACACTCCACTCTCTCTCCTCCGCTCTGTGCCTACCTATTGGGTATAGGTTACTCTCTGCCTCGCTCCTCCTACCACTCTGTGGTAGAGTCACTGCTTACGAGAAGCCTGTCTCCCTGTCTCATGTCTGGGAGTTTATCTGTCGCTCCAGTAGTTCAGGTTCCTGGCGTTCCAAGTTTCCATATACTCTGTGATAGAACTAAGCTTGGTTCTGCTCTCATATATTCTATAGGCTACAGACAACTGGCTACAGTTCAGTGTCAATCCTTGGGTAGTGGACTAGACATTGTCCTCACACCTGTTCCTACTAGGTTGGGGAAGGGCTTGCTCTTATTTTAATAAACTGGTTAAATTCAACTGTACCTTTGTTGTGTGTTTCATTTACTCTGGTGTTCGTGACAGTATGAAAGGGCCATGAGTACTGAAGGTACAGGTGAACCAGTGCAGAGCATTCTAGCCAGAATGGACTCTCAAGATCAGTGGATTGATCAATTGTCTTTTGTGATGCAGACGCTCCTAAACCGCACTGCTCACCTTGGTCAGGTTCCTCGTCAACCGGTGGCTTCCCCAGACTCAGCACCAGTGGTATCCCCTAATCCTTAGGCCAGTACAAATCGAGGATTGTCGGGTACTGCTCCCCTTCCTCAATGCAACGAGGGGGAGCCTACTCTCTTCAGATGGTTCTTGAATCAAGTGGGCATATTTCTGGAAATGGTACCACATGCCGTTCCAAGCGACCGAAGCAAGGTCAGTTTTGTAATCTCTCTCTGTTGTCCGGTAGGGCACTGGCATGGGCCAATCCGTTGTGGGAGTCAGGTAGACCTATTGTTGCCAATTACAATTAATTTGTGGACAAGTTTCACAGGGTCTTTGACATTCAAGCCAGAGTCGTATCTGCAGCAAAACAGCTCATGACCATCTGACAGGGTGCACGCACCGTAGCTGATTATGCCATTGAGTTTCGCATGTTGGCTGCAGAGGTGGGCTGGAACAACGAGGCTCTCGTAGCAGCATTCTCTCAAGGGCTGTGTGGATACATTAAGGATGAGACGGCAGCCCGTGAGCTGCCATAAGAGCTGAACGAATTAATTTCCTTTATGATATTGATCGATACCAGGTTGAGAGAGAGACCTTCGTTCAAGAATCCGGGTCATAAGGTCACAACAAGATTGGCGCCTAGTTTTTCTCTCCAAACCTATACTCCCACACCTCCCATTCCTCCTGGTTCTGCCAAAGGTGAACCTATGCAATTGGGCTTCACGCACCTGTCCAGGGAGGAGAGGGAGTTTTGAAGGAGAGAGGGACTCTGTTTATATTACAGCAAGGCTGGCCACTTGCTGTGTTCCTGTCCTACCGGGCCAGGAAATGCTCACACCTAGGGTCAGTTCTGGGACAGACCCTAGGTGGTGTTTCATAGTCCCCTAATTCCCATCAAGAGAGACCCATCCTTGAGATAGTAGTGTCCTGATCCACATCCCCAGTTACGGCTCCAACCTTGGTGGATTCTGGAGCTGCTGAATATTTTATGGATGCTGACTTGCGGCCACGCATGATATTCCACTGTTGCCTTGCTCCTCTCCTCTGGCTACTGAAGCTATTGACGGTCGACCTCTGCAGCCATCACATGTGACTCACGAGACATGTCCATTATCCCTAAGGGTAGGGGCGCTCCATTTGGAGACCCTACAGTTTCAGATTATAAAGTCTCCTCACTTTTCAGTCATCCTGGGGTTTCCTTGGCTTCAAACTCATAATCCCAGGATAGACTGGCAGACTTGCGATATTGTGTCCTGGTCACCCTTTTCTACTGATATGTATATTAAAAGTCAGAGATGCTCAAATAGGAAAGAACCTGCAATACAAATTTGCAGGTTCTATAGGAATGATGTCCTGCCTAGAGTGCAATCTCTTTTAGCCCACTAGTACCTTTCTCAGAGAGGAAATAGCCTAAAGCATATCATATTGGCCCTGCCCTTACAGCAGTCCAACCATGAAATGCCAGGCAATTCCTCTCTGAACAAGAGAAGCAGCCAACCCCAGACGTATGTTTCAGCTTTGTTGAGCTGAAGCATTGTGAGCAAGGGGTCCAATGCTGGATTCCCCCAAGGGTAATTTGCATATGTATATTAAAAGTCAGAGATGCTCAACTAGGAACGTATGTCTGGGGTTGGCTGCTTCTCTTGTTCAGAGAGGAATTACCTGGCATTTCGTGGTTGGACTGCTGTTATGGTGGGACCAATATGATATGCTTTAGGATATTTCCTCTCTGTGAAAGCACTAGTGGGCTAAAAGAGACTGCACCCTGGGTAGGACACCATTCTTATAGAGCCTGAAAATTTGTATTGCAGGCTCATTCCTAGTTGAGAGTCTCTGACTTCCACTTTACCCTTTTGTACTGAGACTTGCCTACAGCAGCCTACCAGAATTTTATGTACCTCTCCCTCACTACCTGTGATGTACCAGTCTTTCAAAGAGGTATTCAACAAGGTAGAGGCTAGTACATTGCCGGCACATAGGGCCTACAACTGTACTAATGATTTAATTCCAGGAGCCATACCCTCCTAGGGGTCAAGTTTACCCTCTGTCTGTGGAGGAGAATTGTGCCATGGAAGAGTAGCCAGAAGGATCATTCGCAAGTCTTCCTCACCGGCCAGTGCTGGTTTCTTTTTCATGAGAAAGAAGGATGGGGAATTGAGACCATACATCGACTACAGAGGGCTAAACAAACTGATGGTTAAGAACGCTTATCCCATGCCGTTAATCACGGAACTGTTTGACCGAATTAAGGGTTCATCAATATTTACTAAGCTCGATCTAAGGGCTGCGTATAATCTGGTCAGAATTAAAGGGATAGTAATACTTCGTTTTAACGTTATTTTATTTTGTAGGCATTAAAAAAACACGAAGAATGATATAAGTCTTATCTCTCAAACCTTTATGGTTTAAGAGATATTCACAAGCAAAGTGTCCCCCTCCTGCCCCTTTTACTGATGTAACACTTTTCAGCCAGGGCAGAAGGGAGCTGCCCAGGTAGACTGCAGAGAGGGACAATCTTCAATTAAGATAAGGGAAAAACCTGAAAAGCTTGTCAAGGGGGGCAGGGATTTCATTGTTTTCAAAGGAATAAGAGTGTCCCCTTCTGTTATCTGTCCAGTCTATGGACTGCATTCCACATCTGAGAAGAGATTGTTTACAGTAGGTAAAAGGGGCGGGAGGGGGAAACTTTGCTTGTGAATATCTCATAAACCATAAAGGTTTGAGAGATAAGACTTATATCATTCTTCATGTTTTTTTAATGCCTACAAAATAAAATAAAGTTAAAACAAAGTATTACTATCCCTTTAAAGAGGGACACGAGTGGAAATTGGCATTTAACAATCTTAGCTGTCATTATGAATATTTGGTGATACCGTTCGGCTTATGCAATGCTCCAGCAGTATTCCAAGAATTTATCAATGATGTTTTAAGAGATCTACTACAGAAGTGTGTAGTAGTATATTTGGACTACATCCTTATTCACTCTCCAATCTTGGAAGTACATCAGGCGCATGTGACTCGGGTCTTATAATTACTGAGAGAAAACAAATTATTCTGTAAGTTGGAGAAGTGCAAGTTCCACCAGTCCCAGGTGACATTTCTGGGGTACATGATCTTCTCGTCAGACTGGCCATGGATCCACTCAAGTTATCGGCAGTTCTGCAGTGACCCCGGCCAGTGGCTTTGAAGGCCATCCAGAGGTTTTTGGGGTTCAAAATTCATAAAGAATTTCTCCTCTGTGGTTAAACCACTAACCGATATGGCACACAAGGGGGCAGATCCATCCAACTGGTCCCCCAGCACTATCCGGACATTTGAGGAATTGAAGGCCGCGTTTGCCAAGGCTCCTATTTTGTCTCATCCCAACCATGCCCTGCCCTTTACTTTGGAGGTTGAGCCGTCTGAGTCAGGAGTAGGTGCCCTGCTGTCTCAGTGCTCGGCTCCTGGTAAACCCCTACTTCCATGTGGTTATTTTTCCAAAAGATTGTCTAGGGCACAGAGTCTGTACGATATTGGGGATCGAGAACTTCTGGCTATTATCCTCGCACTTATTATCCTCGCACCTGTTGGAGGGGACAAGCTCCCTGATACTAATCCTCACTTGACCACAAAAACCTGACGTATCTGTCTGAGGTCAAGAGGTTGAGTCCCAGATAGGCCAGATGGGCATTATTCCTTTCTAGGTTCAACTATGTAGTTTCGTATTTGCCTGGTACCAAGAATGTCAAAGCCGACACTCTCTCTAGGCAATTTCGATTGGATCCTGAGGTGGCTAGCCCACCGGTTCCCTTTATTCTGTCCGATCATATTCTGGCGATTATTCGCACAAGCATCACCTCCCCTTTGGCAGTCAAACCCAGTGGCAGATGTTTTATTCCGGAACCACTCCATCCCAGATTGCTGGAGGGCATATCAGTCATGACCAACTGATTTGGTCCATTTCTCGCTTGCTCTGGTGGCCCAGCCTCGGAGCTGACTGCTCTGCCTTCATAGCAGCATATGCTACATGTGCGTGTAGCATGACTCCCAGGCGCCTTCCTGTGGGACTACTCCAGCCAGTCCCTAATGGAAAGAGTCCTTGGTCACACCTATCCATAAACTTCATGGTCGAATTACCTGCATCTAAGGGCCACACGGTCATACTTATGATTGTCAACTGATTCTCTAAGATGGCTCACTTTGTGCCGCTTAAAGGGCTTCCCTTCTCGAAAGAGTTGGCCGTGATATTCACCAGAGCTGTTTAGACTCCATGGAGTACCCAAGGTACTGGTCTCGGACTGAGGGAGCCAGTTTATTTCCCAGTTCTGGAAGGCCTTCTGTGGGCAAATGGGCATACAATTGTCATTCTCCACTGTCTACCACCCCCAATCGAATGGTGCAGCTGAGAGAGCCAGCCAAGGCTTGGAACAGTTTCTACTCTGTTTCATTTCAGTCCATCAAGACAACTGGGCAGATTTGTTACCATGGACAGAGTTTGCCAGGAATTGTGCCATAAGCTCTTCTTTTCAGAACTCCGTTCCTGATCAATTACGGTTTCCAGCCAGCTCTTCTACCGGAGTCTTTCGAAGCACAAGATATTCCAGCTCTGGATGAGCATCTTAGGCAACTCCTCTCCACTTGGGTACAAGTTCAAAGATCCCTGCAGAGGTCCGCTCAGAGCTACAGGAAGCATGCAGACCATCGGCGTGGGCTGACTCCGTTGTTTCAAGTGGGGGAGATGGTGTGGCTCTCCTCCCGTAATCTAAGTCTCCGGGTGCCTTTCAGGAAACTGGCTCCTCGTTTCGTAGGCCCCTACTGGGTTCTTCATATGATTAACCCTGACTCATACACTCTAGAACTCCCTGCAGGTATGGGCACTCATAATGTAATTCATGTCTCCCTGCTCAAACCCTTTACTTGCAATCGCTACACCACTGTACCGGTCTGGACTGGTCCTGTCCAAGTCGAGGGTCATGAGGAGTACGAAGTTCAGTCCATTTTGGACTCCCACAGAGTCAGAGGCCATCTTCAGTATTTTGTGCATTGGAAGGGGTACGGTCCTGAAGAGTGCTCCTGGGTGCCGAGCGGTAATGTTCACACTCCTGCGTTCCTCCGCAGGTTCCATGCTCGCTTTCCAATTAAGCCTGGTCCTCTTCCGCGGGGAGGAGGTCGTTAAAGGGTGGGTACTATGATAGTCTCCCTTTGAGGCCTAAGTGATCCTGTGCTCTTACCTCTGTATGGCCGCCGGCCGGCATAGCCTCCGGCCACTTCCTCACTGCTAGAGTCATGTTACAGGCACTGGCACAAATGCCTGTTTATGGGCCTATTCTGTTGGGCCTAATTGGGTCCCGCCTCCTTCTGCTGCTTTATAAACCTCATTGAGGCTAGGACTTGTTGTCCTTTCATGGCGTACCTGTGCATTGCTTCAGTGTTGCTCTCGTTTGACCCTTGCTTGTCTTCCATGTTGTCTCCTGATCGATCCTTGGCTTTGTCTGACTCTCCTCTCTGGCTTGAGACCTAGTGGCTTTGTCTGACTACCCGATCTGTGTATGACCCTGGCTTGTCCGACTACCTGCTCTGTTTTGACCTTGGCTGTGGCTGACTACCTGATTTGGCTCTTGACTGTGGCTTGTCTGACTTACGCTCCGTGCTTCCTTTCGCCCCAGTCTGACTACCACCTGTCCTGGCTAGTTGTGGGAGATCTCCATCGGTGTAGAACAACTGCTACCTCTGTTGTAGAGTTGCTGGTTGCCTTTTGCTCTGTTGCCTACATTCTGTGCTTGATGAGGCTTGATGAGGCAGTTTGCCATTCCTGGCTCCACCGCTCCGTGGAGATCCTGAATCTCTTGAGACTCTCTCCAGTTCTGCCATCCTCATGCGCTCCTCCCTTTCTGCTGTCCTCTCCTGAGTCACCATGGCCATTACTCTATCCACTACCTCAGCAGAGGGATTGGGGCCATAAAATGCAAGTCGGATCTTGACAGCTCGGGTGAAGGAACCTCATGCTCTGTAGGGCCCTCCCCGGATCCCATGCTGGTCTGCAGGCTTGCAGGGCTGGCGGTTCCAACTGATAGGCGGTCCATCTGCATCAAAGCCTCAACCAAATCAGTCTTCCTGGGTCCCCTCGCTTCTCCGCCTCTGGCAGTAAGGATCTCTTTTAAGGTGGATCGCTTCAGCTGATTGTAGAACTCTTCCATACACCTGCCACTGGCTCCAGCCAAATCTCCCGATGGAGATTGTCCCAGTAGTGGTTTGGATTCCTTTAGGAAGAGGGCATCCCACTTCTGACACCAGATGTGACGGTACCAGGATTTACCGGACCCTTTTGGGGCCGTCGGTTCCTGAACCGCCGCTGCTGCTGCCCTCTTCCACGGCCGGCTGGAGCCCTGCTGCTTCCTGGAGGTCCTGGATGCTTAGGCAGGAACAACTGGATGCTGCCCCCTGGCAGACTGGCAGAGATAGTGAATTTAGCTGCAGAACCCTAGGTAGGGTTTCCAGAGGCCCTACACCAGTAGACCGGCGAGGAAAGTGAATTTGCTCCTGTAATGGCTAAGGTGAGAATCCCCAGCCTAAGTCCCCTCCAGAAATACAGCCGAGACTTGTATTAAGGAGGGTAGAACAGAACATAACAGAACAGAAACACACTGCTTATATACACTTCCAGACACTCTTATCAAGATTAGAATTTAAATTAGTGCTTGGGACAGTGTTGCTATGCTTGACCAATCAGATAATGGCCTACATTTCCAGTCACTACTATCCAGATAAGAATGCAAAGTAGGGTTTGGAAAAGGGGCATTTTTGACTGGACCATAATAACCTCCCCTGATTGGTCAAGGAAGCACAGCAGGAGCCAATTAACATTCCAGTCATTGTTTAGCCAAGTTGCACAGATCTGAAGCAAGCAGGAGTGCTGGGCATAGCCTTTATTTTCTGCACTCTGGCTCCCTACTTTCGTATCCCTGTAAAGGAATTACAGTAACCCCATCCAAACTATTACATTATGTCACACAATGTACAACATGGGGATCAATATTTCAAGTCATATAGTCCTAAATCACTCCATCTGGTTACAGAGACAAATATGCAGCACGGTCAATGATTTTAAAAAAGAGGCTGATAAATTAAACCAAAGATTCAAGCAAAGAGGAAATTCTAACAGAATATTAAAAAGGGTTTATCAAAAAGCTTTAATGTCCAACAGAGAAGAACTGCTGCATCCAAGCATAGATACAGTGAAAATATATCCAATAAAGGAGAAAAGAAACAAATAAGATTCATTGGAAGTTATAATGTATAATATAAAAATATCAATGCAATTTTGAAAAAACATTGGCATATCTTAAGGGAGTATGAAGACTTTAGGGAAGTGCTCAATGAATATCCCAACATTACATACAGAAGAGGTCCAAATATAAAAGATATGATTGTCCATAGCCATTTTAAACATGTCAGAAACAAGACATGGCTCAGCTTCAATTTAAAAGTCATACCCCATGTGGAAAATGTCAGGTACGCAGGTTTTTGAAAAAATCAAATACTTTTGGTGATGAAGAAAATAGTGAGAAATATAAAATCAGAGAATTTATTAACTACAATGATTTGTAGCTGTGGTAAAATCTATATAGGAAAGACAAAGAGACAGCTCAAAACTGGGATTCTGGAACATATAGGAGATCTAAGAAACTGCAGAGATAAGCCAGTGTCAAAACATGTAAATGAAGAACACAATGGAAGAATAAAAGACATTATTTTAAGGGGATTCAGAAATGTGAAATGACGGAAAGAAAAGGTGATATTGATAAGCTTTTATTGAAGAACAAAGCAAAATGAATTCATCTATTAAAATCCAAAGCACCGTCAAGACTAAATGAAGGCTTTACTTTTCATCCCTTTATAAGCACATTTTAAATGAGCTAATTGACAATGTTCCAAAATACGCAAATATCAAATTATCTATTTCGGACAAGTGTCTGTTAATTATATTGGTAATTTTTTCCTTCAAAAGAATTGGAGCAAAAATAGGAAGTCTATTAGAATAACATCTCTAACCTATTTGTAATCAGCGTTCTAACTAAAAGTGTTTACAATGAGGTTAACTAATAAAGTTGCTTCACATTTTGACAGCTGTCAATCTCCAGTAAATAAACATCAATACTAACCAACCTCCAGGAATGGGAGGTCTCTAAATAACTAAGACATAAAGAACGTCATCAAGTGAAAGATGATTGGAGGATTTGAATCACATCACAGAACAATAGATTATCCAGTACCTATTTAAGACTCAAAATGTAGGTGTCTGGTAATGATATTAGTGCCCCTTAGTGCCGCTTGGGTCTGCGGTGAAAAGCGTTGGGCTACCATGGGGGGACGACTAAGGGTGACAATATATTGTAGAATTTTTATTTAAGATCATACTAAGGAAATACTTCAATTGAGCCTATGAATATAAAATGTGGGACGTTATAGGTACTTTACGGTAGGTAGGAAACGCTATCATAGTGACATAACAGAAAATATTGAGGTAATAAGTACCTGACAGGGAAATCTGTACAGGGAGGTATAGAAAATATATCAAGATCATAGTGTCCTTATGAAACATTGAAAAGCTAGTTAGATTTGGTGTACACAATATCATATTTCTATAGCGCAGTCACAGTGAACTCGGCAGAGAAGCCAATTTGGGAATATGTATGAATGGGTGTGTGAATGAGAATCTTTTACTAAGCCTTCGGGCAATTGTACAAATGAAATGATTTGCTGAAACATCAATCCTGCCTATATCCCAATATCATTGTTAAAAAGCACAGAAAAGGTGTCTCCGATTAGAAAATATTGGATCGGAACAGCACTAAAAAATCTTGATCTCTGAATAAAAGTTCCAGGGCTCTAAGTAATCCTATCTCATAAGTAAGTACTGATGGCTACTGGTTAATAACTAGATAAGTGATAGCAATAAGAAACTGAAAAACTACATTAAAATATGACAGGAGGGGAGCAATAGTGAAAGATAGGAGACAAGAAAGGAAACAATTACAATTTATAACTGAGCAGCCGAAGCAAAGGTTTGAAAGTGATTGGCAGTAAAGTATAAATACAACTCTGAAGATTGCAATAGAAAAGTTGATATAAATTGATATGTGAGAAGAGTTTAACTGCAAATGCAGTTAAATATTTCATATAAACGTTAAGTGGGCATAAATAAAAGGATGCTAACTAGCAGTATCTTCTTGGAGAAGTATAAGATTATTTAGGCTCTGAACTAAATAAGTATGGAAACATACATGAAGTAAGAGTAAATAATTAAAATATTTCCTTAGATACAATTGTTATTGTCACCATTCTCTCCAAAGACTTTGACTGTTCTTTAGAGTAGAGAAGCAGGGGTTAATGTTTCTCTGTTTTTAACTAATACATACAGCGATTCAGCTATTTTAAGAAAATAAGAGGAAAAGCTAAGTTTTAGCTGCTAAAGAAATGTGTGATTCATCCTGAAAATTAGAATGTTGAACGGTTCCCTTTATTTGATTACAAGAATTTCTTGGGTAAAATGAATTCAGGAACATCCATAGTCATCAAAATCTTTGGTCTCTCAGTTAATGTCTTTTTTAGGAACTGCGACATAAAAATAATTAATACTTTATGGTAACATTGATTTATAGTAAGTCTATTGTCTACCATTACTCCCAAATCCTTTTCATTAATAGATTTCCCCAATGAAAGAAGTAACCGTCCAGAAGGTGGAGGAACAAGGTATAAAAGAGAACAAAAAGAAAAAGGGGCACCAATATTGCCTTATCCAAGATATATATATATATATATATATATATATATATATATGTAAACTTGCACAATACGCACTCACATTCATATAATGTTGAAAACCAATCATATGCTTGTAATCAACTAAGTATCATGGACCTTAATCCTTTCTGATCTCACCAGCCATGTCTGGTGCCTCTTAGGGGGTATTCACATGTGCGGCATGCATAGTGCTTCAAGTCGACGTGGCGTCATTGTCATTCGCCTGCTCCACTATCTCCTATATAAACCCTGATGTGCCAAGACTCCGTTATCAGTTGTAGCTAGAATCTCTGAGGGTTCTCACATTAACTCACTAACTTTTGTGGATTGAGTTACTGGTACCTGACCTTGGCTTAGCCTTGGACATCTGCATCTTTTGCTTGCCCTGACCCCTGGTCTGTTCCTGGACGTCTTCATCTGTTCTGCCTGCCCTGACCTCCGGCCTGTTCCTGGACTTCTGCACCTGTTCTACCCACCCTGACCTCCGGCATCTTCCTGGACATTGCAACTATTCTGCCTGCCGTGATCCTAGCCTGCTTCTGGACACTCCCTGGCCTTTATCTGTTACTTAACTGTTACTCTACATTTTGGGGTTCTTTCCTGCTATTACAGACTAAAAAACAGCTTTCTGTTAAGTCTCTGCATAGCTACATCTGCCCAGAGCTAAATTCCAGTAAGCTAACATTCCTGACAGTAATACAACATGCAGGGTACTTTACCCATCCCTGCTTGGGTTAGATCATCTGTAGTTGTTCCTCCTCAGTGGGATTTCCACTCTAAGTCCTGGGTAAGATGGTGTTGTGTGAAACACTCAATAAAAAATATACATTAAAATAAAATGAAATCAAGGTAGCTGTTCCTCTGAGTATGTAAAAAATATGTATTAACACTGTTTAAAGTAAAAACACTACAGGCTCCGTGGTATGCGTTTTGCAGCCAAAGTTGACTGCTTTATTAACCTCAATAGCCCGTGATTACAGATCATATTCTTCTTTGACTGCGAAATACATACCACAGAGTCTGTAGTTTTTTTTTTTAAATAATAAAATTAATATATATTTTTACATTCTCAGAGGAACGACTACTTGATTTTATTTTATTTTTATATTTTTTTTTATTGAGTTTTTCTTTTGGACATTCACGTAAAACCATCTTCCCCAAGAAAGAGAGTGGAGATTCCACAGAAGAGAAACAACAAAGATAATCTAACCAAAGCAGGGGTGGATAAATGCTTATTAGTTGATTACAAGAATGTGCTTAATTTTCAACATTATATGAATGTGAATGCATATTATGCAAGTTTACTGGATTTTATTATATTATATATATATATCCTAACAAAAGGGGCACGGTGTTGTCCATGGTGATTAAGTCTTTTTAGTGCTTCTGGGGTATTTAACACATTGGTTTACAATGGTTTATGTAGGTTTGCCCCAGTGAAAAAGTTCAGTGTTTGAGAGGGAAAGAGGTATCCATGAAGGGAACGTGCCTCTTTGCCACTGAAGGTGTTTAATGAAAACAAAGACAATGGCCAGTGTGTTATACTGCATTACGCTGCATGGATATGTGTTTGAGTGTGAAACACTTAACACTTTCAGTGCCGCAAATGTAGGCAAAACATTTTGAATTATTGTGTTGAATACCCCTAAAGTACTCAAAGGATTGAAGCAGAATGCATCCTCAGCAATCAGGAGTTCTACATTGGCATATAATCCTAATGAAGAATACCAAAAACAATACATGGAATTAATAGAAGAAGCCTACCGCCAGAAAATCATTAATCCTCAAGAATTCCAGTTTTTGAAAGTTCAATTCCCTGTCACACCCATTTACTATCACTGGCTTTGGGTTTCTAGTGATGTTTGCACTCCGTACACTTCCATCAAAAACGATATAAGATTGGAAGCTGTCCAATATTATCTTGATCAGGATCACACTATGCCAAACATTCTAAAGTCATTTATATTGAAGTCTATACGTTTCATCTTGGAACACAACAACTTCATGTTTCAGAATCAACACTATTTACAAATAGGCAGGACAGAGACGGGAACGAGGTTTGCCCCTAGCTACGCCAGTCTCCTGATGGGGTATTGGGAAGAAAATCATCTGTACCAACAATATAGGGGCAACCTCGTTCTCTCCAGCAGTTACATAGATGACCTGATAATCATTTGGCAGGGAGATGAACAATCTTTGGAGGCATTTGAAAATCATGTGAACAATAACCCTTTGGGGATTAGCTTTACATCAAACCACAGTAATATATCGGTCGACTTCTTGGATCTAACCCTCACCTCAGACAGTACATCAAAAATTGGCACACAAACCCACAACAAAAATGTGGACATTAACAGCTATATACATGTAACAAGCGCGCATCACCCAAGATTGCTTACCAGTGTCTCTCTAAGACAGCTATACAGACTATGCCGAAACTGTACAGAAGATGAGATAGCTCAGTGGTAAATTCCCTGACTATGGAGCCTATTCAACCTCAAGGTTGCAGGTTCGAATCCTGGCAGGTTCAACTCAGCCCTTCATTCTTCCGAGGTTGATAAATGAGTACCGTTGATTGGGTAATAATAACACCTATTATTTCAGCTGCCGATTTGGTTAATACCGAGAGCGTGCGCTGAAAGTGCTTTGAGTCCCACTGGGAGAAAGGCGCTATATAAATACTAGTTAATATTATTATGAAACCTTCACCAGTCAGGCCAAAGATCTGAAGACAAAGTTTCAGAAAAAAGGCTACAAGCCAGAAGTAATTCAGACAGCCTTTGACAGAGTATGGAACACTAAGAGGGAAGAATTACTAACTAACAAAAAGAAAAGAAAAAGGAAGAACCAAATTCCTAAAGTTCCATTTATCACACAATTTAATACAGCTGGAAAAAAGATAGAGAGTATAATCACGAAACATTGGCCAATATTACAAGGTGACAAAATTCTCAATAACCTACTTCCTCGAAGACCAGAAATAATTTACAAGAAGTTCAGAGATCTGAAGAACTAATTAGCTCCGAGTAATCTAGACACTAAAAAAAATAATCAGAAAAAGGGTAAAACATTACTCAATGGATCTAAAGCATGAGTAACTTGCAAACATTTTCAACAAAAAATAATATCTTTCAGAGCCACCATACAGGTGAAGAATTCAAAATAGAGCACTTCCTACAATGTACAAGTACATACATGGTCTATCTGCTACAATGCCCCTGCGGTCTTCAATTCGTAGGGAGGACCGTTAGAAGAGCGAAAGAATGTTTCCTTGAATATCATGGTAGCATCCTTTGAGGTAATCAAAAACAAAGAGTAGCAAGACATTTTGATGAAAGACATCACAGTGACCCTGAAGAGATAACATTTCCAGCATAGACCATATCCCACCACAAAAGAGAGGTCGAGACAGATTCCGGAAGCTGGCAGTACAAGGAACACAATTGATTTTTAAACTGGAAACCCTGAGCCCACATGGACTCAATGAAGAACTTGATTTACGGTGTCTTTAAAACAAAGAAAATAATATACTTGATGATGCAGTGGAAACAATATATCCAAAATTCCTATTTATGAATTACTCAAAGTGGCATTTATACCAAATTGTAGTTACATCCACACATGTTAACTGGTAAATTACAGTATTCAGTGCTGAGATGAATACAATAAAAACCACTAGAAATATTAATAAATTAATCCTATAATTGTCAACTATAAAATTATACTAATTACTAGTAAAATAAATACCATAAAATAATTAACACCACTATAAAAATCAAATGAAGCCAATATCATCATCGTGCTCCATTTAATAGTGATATATTAAAATAGACCATAACAACAAACCACGTAGTTCAAAAAGGATAATTTCCCTTTAACAAATTTCATTGAATTGTACTACCAGAGATTCATTAACAAAATAATCTTTTTCTGCTGTAGTAGCCACTATACATGAAAATGGATTGTGGCTCCCCGTCAGTAAAGATTTAAGGAATGTAACGCTACTTATGTCTAGTACTCTAGACATATAACATTCATTTTGTTTGTCTAAACAGTTACTACAAATGAGGAACATGAGGAACTGAACACAATGTAACACTCTATCATACATTCAAAATGAGACTCTAGTTATGCTTACTGTGTACATACACTAGCACCCAAAGAGTTAATGCACATCCTCTGAGAGACATAGAACTACTCCTATTCACAAACACATTGTGTCAAAATGTTTACCATCAAAGATTACATCGGAAACAACAAATTTAGTAATATGGTTATTGTGAATATGATTACTGTGGGCATACATCACCATCTTTTTTGAAGGACATAGAAACATTTTTATTTCTTTATTTATATATATTTTATCAGTATGTTCATCATCTTACCATTCACCCAAAACTATAAGTTCTCTAGTCTGAATACTACTTATCCTCACATTATTATACAAACTTGAAGCCCTTTTGATTAGTTGGAACTACTATAAAATAGGGAGAGCTTATTGGCCACCTGAGGCACTTTCCAGAGAAAGGGGCAAAAGACGGCACCGAAATGTGTAGAAGACAAATACACCTGCCACGCATGATAGAGACACTGAACCATCAGGCGCATCAATACAAGGGACAGAGCATCAATACAAGAGAGAGAGTGAGAACGGAAGAAAGGAGAGACAAGAGGAAAAGTACTGACTGGGACTTATTTGTATTACACTCTGAGACCCAACAGGAAAATAAAGTAAGGGGCCATCCAAATACTGGATTGAGGACCATGATCTGGGCTCTGCACTAGATTGCATTGTAGCATGCTTATATATGCGGACTAATTTTTAAGTAACATATTTGTGCTGTGTTCAATTTAAGATATTTTATATCTATGATTTTATTAACCCTTTGAGTGCCAGAGTGGTACAGAAAGCATTGCTTTGCAATGCGTTCCGTACCACTCTGGCACTCAAAGGGTTAATGTTTTTGTAATAAACCTTTATACTACACTTAGATGTCCTATGTGCTCTCTCTCCCCCATCCTTATCTCTTTTGGGATCATTTCCCTGGCACGTAAAGTGCCCACAGTAACGGCCTACGTTCTGTTACATACACGCTGCAGCAACCATAGCTGCAGTCAGTTTTTTAACTGCCACTTTACTCCCACATCCCTTTACTGCTCCACCTTTCCCCCTTCCCCTGCCCCTTTTGTGTTTGTTGGACATTACTCAAGTATTGTGTATGTTTTATTCTAAAATACACAACAGAACTGATGGAGTGTGTCTTACCTTGGCCCTCAACAAAATTCTCAATCTCATCTGCTATCTATCAAGTCTGCCTCAGTCACACAGCTCATATCAGGGTCACAGTCAGCTGTTTGTCACCTAATATATTTGTATTGTTTGTTTTTCTTTTGTTTGTTTTGTTACAGTTATGCACTCCACTCTATCTTATCACTGTCCAAAAAAAAAATATAACTAAAAACAAAATCAACAAATTCCCTAGATTTCCCCAGCACACAGATTATAACAGCAAGACCACAGCTGCCTGTGTCTTTTCAAATCAAATCAGACATAATGTTGGGTTATTTGGGGTCAATCTCTTTTGCTTCCTTCTCACACCCCCAGACAAGTCCAACACAGAGATAATAAGAGCAAGAATCAGCAAGGAAACTGCTTGGAGCACAGCTGCCTGTGTCTTTCAAATCAGTCGTACAGAATATTGGGCTATTTGGGGTCAATCTCCTTTGCTCCCTTCTCACACCCCCAGACACATCCAACACAGTGAAAATAACACAACAGCTAAAATAGGTAGCCCTCTCCAGTGATGTATGGTGAACCACAAGGAGGATGTCACAATGTAATCTAATAATGTGCAAATAACCGCAATTACCTACAATCAACTATATCACTGTAAAAAATGATATATATAATAACAGCTACATAGGTATAGATATGGCCAAAGGGTACTGCGACCTGTGCCCCAATACCCTTCAGTCAATCCACTATATAAACCCACTATATGAAAATACAATATGTCCTAGAACCCATATACCCCCATACATGAAAATGTAAATACATTGAGTCCAGCAATAAACACAATCCAGAACTAGATATATATTCTAAATCTAGAAGTAAAATGATACCTGCTCTATTTGACACCAGACAGGGAGCTCGGTAATATCATGTGGAAATCACACTTCTCTATTCAGTCCATCAGTCTTGTGATGACAATTTTCTTCCACCACTAATAGAATAGTCCCAATGCTACTCCTCTGGTGGCTTCTTACAACCACCTGTTACGGTTCAGTACACTCAGACACGGTAGATGTTGGTAAAACACAATTTTATTGAAGCACACAAGGAATATTGTAACCCTCACGGGTCCAGTAAATAGCAGCAATAACTGACACAAGACAGGTTACAAGCAGGTTAACCCACACGGGTCCAGTACCGATACACAATCACAATACTGACACAGGTCAGGTAACTTGATTGATACAGTGTATGAAAAGTCCAATGTGAACTTAAGGAGCCACTGATTAAGTAGACAGGATAGCGGAGGCCCAACGTCGCCTATAGGAAGCAGGAGGTGACAGTGACAGGACAGCTACAGCAAACAGGCAAGGATCACCTGTACGGAGGATGCAATGGTGCCAAAACGGAGACCCTACCGAGACTATCCACCACCGTGTGCTCTTGCTACTAACAAGGGTTAATGTGCGTATAGTACAAAATGGATGGCACCTATATGAAATCCCAAACGCACAGATAAAGGAGCCCAAACAACACTGGTGTAGCAAGTAGTAGAGCGAGGCACCACCCCTGAAGGGGTTAATGAACGCTATGGTCTGGATAACGGCAGACAACCGGATGCGCCCAACTGAACCAAGGTTAAGACCAAGCAATCACTTAGCATGGTGTGGAGGAGCACTGGCACACTGAGACTCTGACCCCCCAGACTGGATGGATCAAGGTACCGGAGTACCGTGACACAGAGGGACACAGCAACACAAGAACAGTGCCAGGTAGTCAGCAGCAGGAACAGCACGGTAATCTCCCAACCGGGCACTGAAAGAGCAGGAACCAATGCCAAGCCGATTCGGTACACAGCACAGGAACGTCAGCCAAGTCGGGTCGGTACACAGAGCAGGAACGTCAGTCTCGCTGGGTTGGTACATGGAGCAGGATCGTCAGCCAGGCCGGGTCAGAACAGGAAGCAGGAACGTCAGCCAGTCCGAAACGGTACACAGAATCAGGAACAGAGACAATGGCGTGGTCAGGCAGTCTGGGGTCATACACTGGTATCAGGAAATCACAACTAGCGCTAGGCATCAGGTACACCATGAAAGGGCAACTGCAGAGTGACAGCCCAGGGTATAAAAAGGCTGTCACTGGGAGGAGCAATACAGCGCAGCCAATGGGAAAGCAGCAAAGGCAAAATGGTCAGAATGTCACCTAGATCACGGATGCCATGATAGTACCCTCCTCTCAAAGACCCCCTCCGAGAAGAGGGACCTGGCTTATGGGGGTACTTGGCATGGAAATTGCGCTGTAATCTGGGAGCATGAAGGTCCTTAGAAACTACCCATGAACGCTCCTCTGGACCATAGCCTTTCCAATGGACCAAATACTGCAATTTCCCTCTGAATTTGCGTGAGTCAATAATATGTTCCACCTCATATTCCTCCTGGCCTTCTACTTGAACAGGCCCTGGCGCCACAGGAGTAGTAGTATAGCGATTACAGATCAGAGGTTTTAACAATGATACGTGGAACACATTATGAATACACATGGATGCAGGAAGTTCCAGAGCATAAGACACAGGGTTAATTTTACGAATAACTTTGAACGGACCAATGAACTAGGGAGCCAACTTATTGCAAGGGGTCTGAAGGTTAAGATTCTTAGAGGAGAGCCAAACCTTGTCCCCATCCTGGAATGAGACCGCCGGCAGCCGTCTGCAATTAGCTTGGCGCTGATACCGCTGGAACGAGGTACTGAGGGTCCTCTGCACCTGTGCCCAAGTGGAACAGAGTTGCTCCATATGCTCATCCAGAGCTGGAATTTGCTGCTTCTGAAATGAGTCCGGGAGCAGATAAGGTTGAAACCCTTAATTGATGAGAAATGGGGAGCTCCCATACGATGAATTAACCACACAATTCCAGGCAAACTCCACCCAAGGCAACAGGTCAGCCCAATTATCATTATAGTCAGACACAAAACAGAGCAAAAACTGTTCCAAGCCCTGATTGGCACACTCAGCGGCTCCGTTGGTCTGGGGATGATACGCAGATGAAAATGATAACTGTATGCCCATTTGTACATAGAAAGCCATCCAGAATCTTGACACAAATTGGCTCCCACAGTCAGATACCAATACTCTGGGAACCCCATGGAATCGGAACACTTCCTTGGCAAACACCCTTGCCAACTCCTGGGCAGAGGGAAGACCTGGCAGGGGCACGAAGTGTGCCATTTTAGATAATCTATCAACTATCATCAGTATAAAAGAATATCCCCTAGACACCGGTAATTCCCCCATGAAGTCAAAAGAGACATGAGACCACGGATGTTCTCCATTGGGTACTGGTTGTAGCAAACCCACCGGAAGATGTCTAGGGGACTTAGCATGGGTACAGATAGAGCAAGCTGCGGTAAATGCTGTGCAGTCAGCACGCAAGGAAGGCCACCAGAACAACTGCGAGAGTGACCAGATTAATTGATTCCTATCGACATGCCCAGCGGCCTTAGAAGCATGATATGTCTCGGGTATGGAGAGGCTCGGCTATGAAACATTTACCCACTGGGGTCTCAGGAGGAGCATTAGACTGATTAGCAAGAATCTCTGCCCCCAGGGCAGAAGTAATACTGGTTCGCAATGTAGCAAGAATGCGATCCGGCTGGATAATCGGTACCGGAACCTCCTCCTTCTCGGTGTCAGGGTTAAATTGCCTGGACAGAGCATCTGCCCTAACATTCTTGGACCCAGGCAGATAGGACACAATAAAGTTAAAATGTGACAAAAATAAGGCCCACCTAGCCTGACGTGAGGACAATCTCTTAGCCTCAGAAAGGTACGTTAGATTCTTGTGATCAGTCAGGATTAGCACTGGAGTACGGGTACCCTCAAGCTGATGCCTCCATTGCTTGAGGGCCAAAATGATTGCCAACAATTCCCTGTCACCAATCTCATAGTGACTTTGTGCGCTAGTCAATTTTTTTGAAAAGAACCCACAGGGCCTTAGCACACTCCCAGGGTCCAGGCGTTGCGACAGTACGGCCCCTACCCCAGATTCTGAGGCATCTACCTCCAAGGTAAATAGCAGGGAGGGTTTAGGGTGGGGCAGCACAGGAGCAGAGGCAAATGCAGACTTAAGTGTCATGAAATTCAAATCTGTAGAATAGAGAGCGCCAACACAGAGCCAAAAAGTAATAAAGAGAAAACAGAATAGTACTCTAAGTGTAGTATCTTAAATAAACATAAATAAAAATATGCAGAATAAAAATCCCCCCTTCTAAGTTAGCATTTTTTATACATTATGGTTTACTGACAAATTATGGATTTTATTTCAATTTATTTCATAATATATTTAAAATATTTTTTATTATTACTTCTTTTATTATTGAATTTTGTACGTTTTTAAATGTCTTTTAAATGAATCTTATTGGATGTTTTTTCTGTAGCAATGTATAAATAGCAGGGCATAAGCGATTTCATCCTCTTTGCTTACCCTGAAGAAGTGGATCTGAGTATCCACGATACGCGTTGGGCTTTGATCTCCCCTCCCCCTGCACAGATTGTACCGGGTCCCGTCCAGCCCCCTGTGAGAACCTACAGTTCTGGTCCGGAGTGACCGAAGTAAACAGTGGTTACGCTACCTGAGCGTTTGTTTTCCCACGTGGAGACGGATCACATTACAGTACCATCCCCACATAAGACGTTATCTTGTGGAATTAAGATACACTGTATCCATGTTTACCGCTGGATATTTATCAAAATAAGACACTATGTTTCCAGCTTGCATCCATCACTGAAACACTCCGAACACAAGGACACTGTGTTTCCAATAAGGACCGATCATCATCATTCCAGCGTTCATACGAACGGACACAGCATCAGGAACAATTTAAAGGCACAGCTACGTGGCAGTAAAGGGCTGGGACCCTTGAGACGCTATAGCCCAAGAGGGGCTTCCTGTAAGTGCATTGGGAGAAGGGGGGATTTTTATTCTGCATATTTTTATTTATGTTTATTTAAGATACTACACTTAGAGTACTATTCTGTTTTCTCTTTATTACTTTTTGGCTCTGTGTTGGCGCTCTCTATTCTACAGATTTGAATTTCCCTCTAGAGGTACACAAGGATACCTTGATTAGAGAGCTGCACCAGAAAATATTGAGATTACGGATAGAGACTGCTTACATGACTCATTCATTTCCATCTTCTCATCTCATTTATCATTCTAATCCATTCATCCATCAGGACTTCTAACTTGGAAAGACTGTATGTACTTATTATTGGGACAGTATATAGGAATTTAGAGACTTTTTTTCTGTGGTTTATTATACATAGATCTCCATTTTTTACTGTTGCGCAGATTTCTTTCTTTTTGTGTATTAAGTGTCATGAAGGCTTGTTCAGCTTCTTGGGACCACTGAGAGGGATCAGCACCCTTGTGTGTTAAGTCAGACAGAGGTTTCACAATAGTCGAAAAGTTTCTAATAAATTTCCTATAATAATTAGCAAAACCAAGAAAGTGCTGGATAGCTTTGAGCCCCTTGGGACGTGGCCACTGAAGGACTGCTGCCCACTTGTCCCTATCCATTGCTATGCCATCCTTAGAAATGACAAAACCCAGGAGTGGTACCATGGGCTTGTGGAATTCGCATTTCTCGATTTTGCAGAAGAGTTTATTCTCACAGAGCTTAAGCAAAACGGCAGTGACATCCTTAATATGCTGCGACAGGCTAGACGAATGAATGAGAATATCGTCAAGGTATACAACTACACAGGACTGTAACATGTCGCGTAGGATGTCATTAATAAACTCCTGAAATACTGCTGGAGTGTTACATAGCCCAAACGGCATTACCAGATATTCATAGTGTCCTGACCTGGTATTGAATGCCGTTTTCCACTCATCACCGGCCCTTATCCTTACCAAATTATAGGCGGCCCGTAAATCAAGTTTAGTAAAGATAGAGGATCCCTTCAAACGATCAAACAGCTCTGTGATGAGTAGTATCGGATAAGCATTCCTAGGCATAAGTTTATTCAAGCCCCTATAATCAATACAGGGGCGTAATTCACCACTTTTCTTCTTTACGAAAAAGAATCCTGTCCCCACGGGCGAGGATGGCTTCCTGATAATACCCCTCTCCAGGGCATCAGCAATGTACTCCTCCATTGCCTGATTCTCCTCGCAAGACAACGGGTACGCACGACCCCGAGGAGAAACGGCACCAGGAGGCAGATCAATAACACAGTCACAAGGCCTGTGAGGTGGCAATGCACTGGCCTCTCCTTTACTGAACACATCACTGAATTGGCTATATTCAGCTGGCACTGAGGGAGAGGTACACATGATCCTTGTAGGGTGGGAAATACAGTGTTCATCGCAAAACTCAGACCAGGCCGTAATTTCACAAGTTTGCCAGTTCAACCTGGGGTTGTGCATATGCAACCAAGGAAACCCCAATATGAGAGCATGATGTGGGGAGGGGATAATCTGAAAACGTTGAACTTCAGAATGCAATGCCCCAATACGCAAACTTAAGGGAATTGTCTCCATAGTAATTTGGGCAGGTACCAAAGGCCTCCCATCAATGGCCTCAATAGTTCAAGGTGACCTTTCACCACCAGGGGAATGTTATGAGAGGCAGCAAATGAATCGTCCATAAAATATCTGCCCACACCGGAATCGACAAGTTCCAGGGTTTCCACGGCTAGGTCGGCCCAGGCAACTACAACCTGTATGGTGGGCTTTTGACTAGTTGGGTCCAGGGACTGCTGAACGCCACCTAGGGCCTGTCCCCCAAGGTACCCTAGGTGCGTTCGTTTTTCAGCCGGGTCAGGCAAGAACGTAACAAATGGCCAGCCTGGCCACAGTATAAACAGAGACTTTGTCTGCGGCGATGCACCCTCTCTTCCTTAGTGTCAGGATTTTTTGTACCTGTCAGCACCTTTAGGGCCTGCCGTTATTTTTTTTATTTATTTTTTTTTAGGAGGGTATTTAAGGGAGGCCTTTGCGCTCATTTTTTGCCTGATTATCGAGTTAGGCTTGCTACTTTTGTCCCTGTTAGTTCCTGCTCTTTTGGGTCTCAGGATCCGTTGTGTCTGATTTTGCTCTGTTCTAACCTGTGCTTTCTCTCCCTAGCGCTGGAGGCTCCTGGTTGTTCCTGTTCCCGCCCCTGTCCGGTCTACGTCTGCCTTGCCTGAGTTCATGGGGGCTGCCTTCTCCGTTGTTCCCAGCCTGGCTCAGCTCCGGGTTGTGGGGGAAGTGGCTGCCGTGGGCTGTCACCAGAGGGTTGCTCCTCCCCGTTATCCCTGCCGATAGGTCTGGTGTTCGCTCCGAACGCGTGTGGTCCGGTGCCTGGGTATTGGTGCCTGGGGATCCTGTGCTGGGTGCCGTCCGCTGTGGCTCTTGCCCGGGTTGCGCGCCGGACCCGGTACTCTCCGGCTACTGCTCCACTCTCTCTCTCTCGCTGGGAGACCCAGGTGCTCCTTGCTTTTCCGCCCCCCGGTGGGGATTCTGGGGAACTGCAGGACCCTGGTCGTCTGCAGGGAGTGCCCTTATTCCTCCATCTCTTGGTAGCTGTGGGCTTGGGGTACAGGGTGGAGGTTCTGCCTTCTCCCCTTTAGTTTTGGGGGCTTGTCCCAGTGATCCTCCCTTTCCTGGTGGATGGTGGTTCCCAGGTGGTGTTGGGAAGGGAAGTTGGTTGCAGACCTCTTTGGGGAGCCTCTGGTGTCCTGTGGGAGGTTGGGGCTTTTGAGATTGGCACTTGCTGGAGTCTCCTGGCGGAGTCTGTTACCTCAGGGCCTTTCGGCCCTATGGTTCCCCCTTTTTTGCTCCAGCTCTGTTTGTTGTATGTAGGGGTCCCCGTTTCCCCTGGTTTCAGTTAGCATCTTCTCAGCTCCTTTGGGGCTAGTTGTTGCCTTTGGGTCTAGTTTGGTGTTATCTCTTCGCTGGTCTGAGGCTACCGACTTACCTTTCTCTCCATCCTGGTCTAGGCCCCGGCTCAACTGGGGTCGGACATCTGGCTTCGCGGCCAGCACCTTTACTATCCAGCTTAGGCCGCAGCAAGGAGAGGCAGGTGGTCGGCTCCGATCCCCAGCGACGCCCTCAAGCGACGATCCCAAGCAACTCCTCAGATACTAGGAATTTCCAGTCCGGTGTGCTACTTCCTCGCTCCAAATCCGCCAATTCACCGGGCAAGAAGCATGAACGTTACACTTAGACAATCTAGAGAATCCCAGTTGCATTGGTTCACTACTCTCACCAGCTGGTGCCGGAGGTTTGGGTGGGAAACTTGATCTTACAGAACCCATTTCTCTAGTCCTCTGCTTCTGGTCTTTGGTTGCTATACGTTCCCTAATGTGGGAATCCATGAAAATTGAAAAGTCAATAAATTCATCAAGATCCGTTGGCAGCTCTTGTGCTGTCGTCTCGTCCTTCAATCGTTCATCGAGGCCCTGTGCAAAGGCTGCCACCAGCGCTTCATTGTTCCAGCCCACCTCTGCTGCTAAGGTGCGGAATTCTATAGCATACTCAGCTACTGTGCGAGGCCCTTGTTGGATTTCCATCAGTTTTTTTGCAGCAGAGGCGGCTATCCCAAGAACCTCAAAGACTCTACGAAACGCCCTTATAAATTCAGAGAAGTTCCGAGTACATGGTTTGGCATTCTCCCACAAAGGGTTTGCCCATGCCAGGGCTCTGCCCGTCAGCAGGGAAATCGTGAAGCCCACTTTACTGCTATCACTGGGAAATGCATGAGGGGTTAATTCTAGGAAGATTTCCAACTGATTAATGAACCCTCTGCATAGGGTAGGTTCGCCATAGTACCTGAGAGGTAGTGAAGCGGTAGCCGTCAGCCCTCTGTTAGCGTTAGTTAGCGTACCACACTCCGCTCCCAGTGTCGGAACGGAGGGGACCACCAGAGCAGGTACTGGTTTAAGTCCCACCAAATTAAACATTTTACAACCATTAATAATCCTGATGAAGGGACAGTAGAGGTCCCAAAAATGTGTTGATTATGTTAATCATATTCAGTTTATTATTTTGTATGCTTTTATATTTGAATTATTGTGTAACCTTTTTAATAAATATTGCAAACTGATCCTGGTGGTCAGTATGTTACTACAAGTGGACTTTTCAGCTCCAGGGGTACTAGTTAGCCATCTGAGGATATTGGAAGTTTGGAGGGAGCAACACTAGAGGATTAAAGAAAGATATCACAGATATTTGGAGGAGTATCAGCAGATACTTAAGGCAATGATGAAAGCAAATACCCAGTAATCACATACTGGTGTCAGTGGAGGACTGATGCCACATACCCTCATACAGTTACATCTAATAACAGGACACTAGTGTAATACGGTTGGATACAGAGCCCAAATAAGTGTCTGATAGTCTCCCACTACTATATGATGTTGTACACCTGACTTCTCCTTGTGAAGAATCCACTCCAAATACTGGTTATTGTCTCTTGTTAGATTTACTCCTCACATTACCTACTTCATGTAGTAACATAGTAACATAGTTGACAGGGCTGAAAAAAGACTTGCGTCCATCTAGTCCTGCCCATACCAGAAACACTCCCTGTTTATCCAGAGGAAGGAAAAATAAAACCCTGAAGCCATTTCCAATTTAGATCCAAGTTGGTAAAACAATTTCTTCCTGACTCCAAATGGCAGTCAGATAGTTCCCTGAATCAACAACCAATCTGCACTTGAGACATTACTATGTTACTATAAGATTAGATACATTTCTTTCAAAAGGGAACATACAGAGTTATACTGTTTATCAGTAGGCTGATCAGGAAGGTCTGATCAAGACTAATTTAATTGGTAGCAGGAAAGCTATAAAATTCTCACTTACTGAGGTATGAAGCGAAGGTTGAACTTGATGGACTTGTGTCTTTTTTAAACCTAATTTACTATGTTACTATGTTACATCCGTAATAATTTTCAATATTGTTCTGTGCTTCAATACACCTTATTATGGGTGTATTGACTGGGTAAAATTAATATGCTCATTGTAAGATGCTACACTTAGATATACTGGTGTCCTGTCTCCTTTTTTGTCTCTTCTTAATCTATCCATGGCAGAGCCATTTTGGCTTTCACTGTATCCAGACCTCTTGACACCGGGTCCACTGTGTCATACAGATTTGGATAAGTTGGCTTTTTCATGGTCTGGCTCTTAAAGCCAACATCCTGAGAAAGAAGAGTTTCTAATTGTGTCATTGATGATAATGCATTAGAAAAAAAATAGGAATTCCACTTGAATAAAGAAAAAAACAAAGCTAAATAAGAAAAAAAGAAGGGAACCTCTGAGTATTCCTTTCTTCACAAAATTGACAGCATTGTCAGCTCAAGTGCAACAGATTATCTGAAGACATTGTAAACTTCTAAAGGGGGATACATTCTTAAAGGATATTTTACTTTGCAGTCATTTTTTGTCTTTAGAAAATGTAGTGATTTAAAAAGGAAACTAGGACACAAGAGAAAGGGGAGAGACTTATAGTACAGTATGTTCGAATAATTAGATGAAGATTATTCAACTCAAGGTGTACTCACATATAAAATATGTCATAGGAATAATCCAAATGATACTCAGAGCCTGTGGAGGATATTGATTCTGCCTCCACACAGATAACTGAAATCCTGGTCACTCAGTCACGCAGAAACTGCAACCTCCAGGCAGGGCTTGAAAATACAAAGCAAAAGTTAGTACGAGTAGAGCCAGCAGGGATTTGTAACATAGTAACATAGTAAATTAGGTTGAAAAAAGACACAAGTCCATCACGTTCAACCTTCGCCTCATATCTCAGTAACTGAGAATTTTATAGCTTTCCTGCTACCAATTAAATTAGTCTTTATCAAACCTTCCTGATCAGCCTACTGATAAACAGTATAACTCTGTATGTTCCCTTTTGAAAGAAATGTATCTAATCTTCTCTTAAATGTATCCATTGTATCTGCCATAACTACCTCCCTGAGCAATGAATTCCACAATTTGACAGACCTTACCGTAAAAAAACCCTTCCTCTGCTGAAGTTTAAACCTCCTTTCCTCTAATCTCAAGGGGTGTCCCCTGGTCACCTGATCAGGCCTTGGAATAAATAGCTCACAACAGAGATCCTTGTATTGACCTCTCATATACTTGTACAATGTGATAAGGTCTCCTCTTAGTCGTCTCTTCTCTAGAGTAAATAAACCAAGTTTGCTTAGTCGTTCCTCATATGTCAAGTCCTCCATTCCCTTAATTAATTTTGTTGCTCTCCGCTGTACCCTCTCTAGTTCTAGTATATCCTTTTTCAGAACCGGTGCCCAAAATTGCACTGCATACTCAAGGTGAGGTCTTACCAATGATTTGTATAATGGCAAAATAATGGTATACACTCTTGCTTCGATACCTCTTTTTATACAAGACAGGACTTTGTTTGCCTTTGCTACTGCTGTTTGACACTGGTCACTGTTTCCAAGTTTGTAGTTGACAAGGATACCCAGGTCTTTTTCTAGCAATGAGTCACCTAAAATTATTCCATTAAGTTTATAAGTAGCCTTGGGATTGTTTCCTCCCAAATGCATGACTTTACACTTCCCCACATTAATCTTCATATTCCACATGTTTGCCCAATCTGACATTGTATGCAAGTCCCTCTGTAGAGAGAAAATATCCTGTTCTGAATTAATGACTTTGCATAATTTAGTATCATCTGCAAATATTGATATTTTGCTTTCTATATCTATTTCCAGATCATTTATAAACATGTTAAAAAGCAGCGGACTCAATACTGAACCCTGAGGTACTTCACTCTCCACTTTAACTGTACTGGAGAATTTTCCATTTACAACCACACACTGTTCCCTATCCTTTAGCCAGTTTTGTATCCAATTGCAAAGGTTATCTCCTAGCCCCAATTTCCTTATTTTATACACCAGCCTTCTGTGTGGCACTGTATCAAATGCCTTTGCAAAGTCTAGATATACTACATCTATTGCCTTGCCATTGTCTAGGTTGCTGCTTACCTCCTCATAGAAGCTGAAAAGATTAGTTTGGCATGATCTGTTCTTCATAAAACCATGTTGATTCGTTCTAATGATTTTATTTTTTGTATTGTAATCTTGAATATAGTCCCTTATTATCCCTTCTAACAGTTTTCCCACTACAGAGGTCAAACTCACTGGTCTATAATTCCCAGGTTCTGTTTTAGTTCCCTTCTTAAATAGAGGCACTATGTTAGCTCTTCGCCAATCCTGTGGCACTGAGCCTGTGGTAATAGAATCTTTAAAGAGTAAATATAGGGGTTTTGCTAACACTGCACTAGGTTCCTGAAGAACCCTTGGATGTATACCATCAGGACCCGGTGCTTTGTCGGTCTTAATTTTGTTCAGTCTTTCCATGACATCTCCTTGAGTTAACCCAATATCTATTAATTGTATTGTTTTATTTGTTACTTGCGGAGGTTCTTCTACCATTCCTTGCTCCCTTGTGTATACTGATGCAAAGAAAGTGTTTAAAACATTGGCCTTTTCCTTATCCTCACTAACCAACTCACCCTTCTCATTTTTGAATGGTCCAATGCACTCCCTCTTAAGTTTTTTGCTATTTATATATTTGAAAAACTTTTTTGGATTAGTCTTTCTTTCCCTTGCAATTCGAGTTTCATTATCTATTTTTGCTACCCTAATTGCCTTTTTGCAATCTTTGTATCACGGTCCCCGTGATCCTGTGTGTCACTCTTTGCTGTGCTGCTCCCTGATTGGCTGAGCTGTGTTGGCCCACCCCTGGTTACCCTTTTTATACTGGCCGCTGGCACCAGTCTGGTGCCCTTTCGTGGTGTTCCTGAGCCTTGCTGCTGTTCTCTGCGTTCCTGATTTCCGTGTACTCTCCTGTGTTCCTGCTCGTTGCTTATCCGGCTTGTCTGCGAACCCGCTCTGGTATCTGACCAGGCCTGGCTGACGTTCCTGCTTGATGCTGATCCAGCTTCTACGATTCTCCACAGTTCCCGGTTCCAGTCTATCTACGTTCCCCGCCGCTGACTACTGGGCAACATTCTTACTCCTGGAGTCGCGCTCGTGCTCGAGACTGACCTTAACCCTTGAGTCACTGTTCACTGTCAAACGCTACTGAGCTATACTACTCAGTATACTTTGTTGCACTCCCTGTATTTTAAGAAAGATTTTCAGTTCCTCCAGACTTAAATAATTTGAATGGGTTTTTTTTCCTTACCATTTCCTTCTTTACATGTGCAGTTAACATTGGCTGTGACTTACTTCTTTTGCATTTGTTCCCCATTGGTATATACTGTTGGGTACATTTCTCCAACCTAAATTTGAATTCTGACCATTTTTCCTCAGTATTTTTGCCTTTAAATAAAATATCCCAGTCTATGTGTTACATTGAGGCCCTTAACAATTTGAAGTTCGCTTTTTTAAAATTGAGTTTTTGTTGAACCTATACATTTTTGCTTTGCCAGACTGATCTCAATGTAACCATGTTGTGATCACTGTTTCCCAAATGTTCTCTTACCTTAATATTGGATACCATTTCTGTGTTATTAGTGATCACTAGGTCCAATACATTGTTATTTCTTGTCAGCGCTTCCACCATTTGTGACATGTAGCTTTCACGAAGTGTGTTCAAAAACATGCTTAGCACTCTGACAGGTCTCATTTTTCCAGTTGATATCTGGATAATTAAAATCTCCCATAATTATAGTATGCCCAAACTGGGCAGCTTTCCTCATCTGCAATAGCAGTTGGGCCTCATCATTGTCATTGATATTTGGTGGTTTGTAGCATATGCCCACCAACAACTTTTTTTTACCTTTCACACCACATTTAGTCTCGATTTCTACCCACATGGACTCCACAATTTGGCCAGTTTCCTCACTAATATCACCTCGCAAAACTGGATTTAGCTCTGTTTTCAAATATAAGCACACACCTCCACCTTTTCTATTAATTCTGTCTCTTCTGAACAGGGAATAACCCTCTATATTTACAGCCCAGTCATGTGCATCGTTCCACCATGTTTCTGTTATTCCAATTATGTCCCATTGCTCATTAACCGTCAGCAGTTCTAGTTCTCCTACTTTATCTACCATACTTCTTGCATTTGCTAGCATACAATTAATTTTGAAGTCTTTACATATATTAATCCCTACATGCCTTTTTTCTTCACCTTCATTTACTAGGAGTTCCTCCCTACTGACTAAATTTCTCCCCACCCTTTCTCCACCCCCCTGGTCATTTACTTGGACCCAGTTCCTATCTGCTCTATCTACCCCATTTTTGCTATCTATACCCACCCCCCACTTTCCTAGTTTAAAAGCTCCTCCAAGCTTCCTAGCATTCTCTCCCCTAACACAGAGGCTCCTCTACCATTTAGGTGCAATCCATCTCTTCCATATAGATTGTACCCAAGAGCAAAGTCTGCCCAGTGTTCTAAAAACCCCAAACCCGCCTTCCTTCACCATTGCTTGAGCCATGCATTAAGCTCCCTGAGCTCCCTCTGCCTACCTGCACTGGCGCATGGCACAGGTAGTATTTCAGAAAATACTACCTTAGAGGTCCTTGCCTTGAGCTTGCACCCTAAATCCCTGAAATCATTCTTTAGGAACCTCCATCTTCCTCCTATTTTGTCATTGGTTCCAATATGTACCAAGACAGCTGGATCACTTCCAGCCCCTCCCAATAATCTGTCAGCCCTGTCCGCAACATGCCGAACCCGAGCACCCGGGAGACAGCATACTGTTCGGCATTCACGTTCCTGGCGGCAGATTACCCTATCTACCCTCCTAATAATAGAGTCCCCTATTACCAACACCTGCCTTGGTTTCTGTCTGCTCTGCATCCCATCTAGCCTGGAAGGAGGACTGTTCCCCTGGCTGCTAGAGGAATCAGCCCTCTCCAGTGTTGCCAATTCTGAGCAATTCTCATCAACTTCTTCACACAATCTTGCAAATGTGTTGGACTGAGTCAACTCAGAACTGGCCTTCCTCTTCCTCTGCCCACTACCTCCCCTCCTTTCTGTTACCCAGCTGCCTACCTGTCGCTCCTCATCTACAACTCCACCCTCTTCGCCACTAACTCCACATACTACCTGCTCTGTGAGTTCTAAACTCCTTTCCAGGTTTCCAATGTCTCGCAATGTTGCAATATTTCTCTCCAAATCCAATATCTTAGACTCTAAAGAGAAAATATGCTCACACTTGGCACAGCGGTATGACCCCTGGAACGATTGCTCCAAGTGTTCAAACATGTGACAAGATGTGCACTGCGTGAGATTGGCTAACCTGCTATCACTCATGTTTGGTTTTATAATTCAAATAGCTTTATATTATCCTCTAATGCTCACTATATGGTCAGTAACCAACCTTAAATGTGAATGCAATAAATCCTTTGAAATGATAGTCACCTCAGAGCTCTGCTGATTTCCAACTCCTGCTTCTATTCTAACTCCAGATTCCTTCTAACTCTTCACCTGGAACCAGTCACTTGTAATAGCAGTCTCACAGAGCCAGCTCCACAGAGCTAATGGACTGTATTTATAGTAACTAGCAGCCAGGTGAAATCCGTTAGCAATCAGCCCTAATCACACAGGCCAGAGAAAATCCCAGTAAACAGTTTTTTTTAACTCTTGCAATACCCACACAATTTAAAAAAAAAATCTTAATAAAATACCAATAAAACACAAAACACACTCTTATGTACTTAACCAGATTCCTTCTAACTCTTCACTTGGAACCAGTCACTTGTAATAGCAGTCCCCTGTATTTGAATTCCCCTGTTTTAAATTCCTACACTTCAATACAATCACACACCTTGATTTAGCGGCTCCGTTCACCTCCACGTATAGTATTCTCTAATACACGATATATGATATCATAAAATGAGAGAACATCTAATAATATCCAAAATACATCAAAAAAAGTGTGCAAATGAAGAAAGGTTTTCCTTTACCTTTCAACTTCTCCACAACGTATACAAACGACTGCACCACTGTGATGTGTGGATTCAATCAGCAGGATACTTATGAATAGTCTCAAAATCAATTCACCTTTATTCAAAATATAAAATCATACCTGCTCATAAAGATGTCTCAAAATATATATATATATTTATATTTTGAATAAAGGTGAATTGATTTTGAGACTATTCATAATTATCCTGCTGATTGAATCCACACATCACAGTGGTGCAGTCGTTTAAATTCCTACACTTACCACACTTCTGCACTTGAATTCCCCTGTTTTAAATTCCTACACTTACCACACCTCTGCACTTGAATTCCCCCTGTTTTAAATTCCCACACTTACCACCCTTCTGCACTTACACACTGATGCAAGATTCACACGTTCAAGTATTCACTATGTATCGGCTATTTAATCCAGGAATCCACCAATTACAAACACAGCAATTAGTCACTCCCACCACACCAGACTTCAATAATTTGCTTGTCGCACAGCAAAGAGAGGGATGCTGTGATGCTGATTATCCCCTCAACGGAACCCAACTAGCAAGCATCCAATCACTGCTTCGTGATTTCCACTGCATGACAAAGATGTATATATCCAGGGAGACCAAAACATGTTTAGCAATAAAATGAATTAAAAGACACTAAAATCCTTCAACATGTTTTGTGGTTACAAACCACTTCAACAGGAGGACAAGAGAAAGAATAGAAACTCTTTTGATTTTAGTGTCTTTTAATAAATTTTATTGCTAAATATTTTTTTGATCTGCCTGGATATATACATCTTTGTCATGCGATGTAAATAATGGAGCAGTGATTGGATGCTTGGTATTTAGGTTCAGTTGAGGGGAGAAACAGCATCACAAATCCCCACTGGCTCCAAAAACCAGATTTCAAGTTTTGGAACCGGTTGGATACATCGAGTGAGTATTTATACTTGGCATATTCGAATATAGGTACTTTCATGAAGTAGCAGTGCAGCTCTCCTCATACTTCCTTTTGTTTTGTTTTTTTAAAAAGGAAACTAGCTCTATCCATGATTAAGAAGAAGAAAATTCTAAATGATAATACAATAAAATTTAACTACAAATGTGTACATATTCCATTTCTATCTTGCAATTATACCCACAATAAGAGAAACAATTTTAAGGAAAAAAACAGGGGAAAGCTTTATAATCAAAGATTACATTAATTGTACCATAGAATATGTAGTATAAATATTATAGAATGTTCCTGCGGAAAACCATACAGAGGGAGAACTACAACACAAATAAAAGGGGATTTTTTTTTACTTACCGATAAATCCTTTTCTCTTAGTCCATTGAGGGATGCAGGAACCATGGGGTTTAGGAGGGTGCTCTTAACAGGCAGGGCACTCTAAATAAAACTCCTCCTACTTCCTAGGGCTAACCCCATCCCCCTGCAGCTGTATCATTAGTTTTCATTTAGCAGAGTCAAGAAGGAAATAGACACTAAAACAGAGCCACCAAGAACGCAGGGCATTCTCACCCAATTAGTTTTCTGTTAGCAGTATGCCATGCATCCCTTAATGAACTAAGAGAAAAGGTTTTATCGGTAAGTTAAAAAAAAATCCCCTTTTCTCTAGTGACATTGAGGGATGCAGAGACCATGGGGATGTACCAAAGCAGTCCCAAAAACAGCAGGAGGGAATAAAAACAATGAACAGTGGCCTCTAGAACTTTGCAAAAATTATAACTTTATAGATCTTGTAAACATGTGAACAGACGACCATGTTGCTGCTTTGCACAACTAGTCAACAGTAGCTTGGTTCTTCAAGGCCCATGAAATACTGATGGACCTAGTTGAATGAGCTGAGATCCAGAAAAGGTGCCAGAACAGATTTTAGTCTGCATGCATGTCATTAAGCCCTTGTATCAATAGTTGTCTTAGATGCTGGTCTGCCCTTCTTAGCGGCTTCTGGAATTGATACTGGGGTGGAATGCATTGTAATTTTTGTGGAATTTGAGAAGTTCCTCTTCCCTGGCGGTCCAGAACATCATCTATATAGGGGAGATAGACCAGGGGTTTTGTCTGGCAGGTGGACAGGAAGTCCTCTTCTAACTTTGCCATAAATAAGTTGGCATATTGTGGTGCCATTCGGGTACCATTTGCAGACCCCATTTTCTGAAGGTAGAAGTCCTGTCCAAACTTGAAATAGTTGTGGGTGAGTATACAGTGTATGAAATTTGTTACTGGATCCGTGGCTGTGTTATTTCTTTCCAGATATTCTTGGCATGTTGCTATGCCATCTGTATGTGGAATGTTAGTGGCCCAAGCCTGCTAGTTTGTTCAAGAGATCCGTGGTGTCTTGAAGGAAGCTAGGTGTTCGTTTTACCAGGGATTTCAGGGTATTTTCTACCCAGCCAGAGATATTCTCTGTGAGTGTGCCAATTCCTGAAATGATGGGTCTTTTCAGTTTCCTTCTTTGTGTGTTTTTGGTAACGTAGAAAGGGCCTGCTTTTGGATCTGCTGGTATTAGGGGCCTTACCTGTTCTTACCTGTTGGAGGACAGTTCTTTTATGATCATGTTGCATTGTTTTGTATATTTTTTTTGTGGGATCCTCTTGTAATTTCATATAGTATCTTTCATCAGAGAGTTGCCTATTTGCTTCTTGAATGTAGTCCGCAGTATTCATAACAACAACTTCCCCCTTGTCTGCAGGCTTAATAATAATATCCTGGTTATTCTTTAGTGACTGTATGGCTTTCTGTTCCTTGCTGGTTAGGTTGTTGGTTCACATTGTTTCTCCAGTATTTCTGCAGTTACTCTGTTTCTGAAGTTATCTATGTATCTGTCCAGTGTAGGGTTACTACCTGGTTTTGGAGTCCAGGTAGATCTTTTTGTGGGTGCATAGATATTATGATCTTGCTCTGTGGTGTTGGCATCATCGTTATTCATTTTGTCATGGAAGAATTTATAGAGTCCGAGTTTTCTGAAAAATCTCTCCATGTCCCTGTAGAGTGTTACCTTGTCGACAGGTTTAGTGGGACAGAATGACACACATCACATTGTGAATTAACTTTTACAACAGTTGATAAGTGACCTGTGCCCTGAAAGACTGAGTTTGGATACCTGCTGGAAAAATACAATAAGTATATTGTGTGTGGTGTAGTGTGGTAAAGGAGAGGTTAAAAAACAAATCTTTGGGTTTTGTTTTCCCTCTCTTTGCTGTGAGACAAGCAAATAATTGAAGTCTGGTGTGGTGAGAGTGACTAATTGTTGTGTTTGTAATTGGTGGATTCCTGGATTAAATAGCAAGGAGTGAGAGAGCTCTGTAAGTTGATCAGTGACCTGTGCCCTGAAAGACTGAGTTTGGATACCTGCTGGAAAAATACAATAAGTATATTGTGTGTGGTGTAGTGTGGTAAAGGAGAGGTTAAAAAACAAATCTTTGGGTTTTGTTTTCCCTCTCTTTGCTGTGAGACAAGCAAATAACTGAAGTCTGGTGTGGTGGGAGTGACTAATTGCTGTGTTTGTAATTGGTGGATTCCTGGATTAAATAGCAAGGAGTGAGAGAGCTCTGTAAGTTGATCAGTGACCTGTGCCTTAAAAGACTGAGTTTGGATACCTGCTGGAAAAATACAATAAGTATATTGTGTGTGGTGCAGTGTGGTAAAGGAGAGGTTAAAAAACAAATCTTTGGGTTTTGTTTTCCCTCTCTTTGCTGTGAGACAAGCAAATAATTGAAGTCTGGTGTGGTGGGAGTGACTAATTGCTGTGTTTGTAATTGGTGGATTCCTGGATTAAATAGCAGATACATAGTGAATACTTGAACGTGTGAATCTTGCATCAGTGTGTAAGTGCAGAAGTGTGGTAAGTGCAGGAATTTAAAACAGGGGAATTCAAGTGCAGAAGTGTGGTAAGTGCAGGAATTTAAAACAGGGGAACTCAAGTGCAGAAGTGTGGTAAGTGCAGGAATTTAAAACAGGGGAATTCAAATACAGGGGACTGCTATTACAAGGGACTGGTTCCACATGAAGAGTTAGAAGGAATCTGGTTAAGTACATAAGAGTGTGTTTTATTGGTATTTTATTAAGGTTTAAAAAAAAAAAAATTTGTGTGTGGGTATTGCAAGAGTTAAAAAAACTGTTTATTGGGTTTTTCTCTGGCCTGTGTGATTAGGGCTGATTGCTAAGGGATTTCACCTGGCTGCTAGTTACTATAAATACAGTCCATTAGCTCTGTGGAGCTGGCTCTGTGAGACTGCTATTACAAGTGACTGGTTCCAGGTGAAGAGTTAGAAGGAATCTGGTGACTATCATTTCAAATGATTTATTGCATTCACATTTAAGGTTGGTTACTTACCATATAGTGAGCATTAGAGGATAATATAAAGCTATTAGAATTGTAAAACCAAGCATGAGTGATAGCAGGTTAGCCAATCTCACGCAGTGCACATCTTGTCACATGTTTGAACACTTGGAGCAATCGTTCCAGGGGTCATACCGCTGTGCCAAGTGTGAGCATATTTTCTCTTTAGAGTCTAAGATATTGGATTTGGAGAGAAATATTGCAACATTGCGAGACATTGGAAACCTGGAAAGGAGTTTAGAACTCACAGAGCAGGTAGTATGTGGGGTTAGTGGTGAAGAGGGTGGAGTTGCACATGAGGAGCGACAGGTAGGCAGCTGGGTAACAGTAAGGAGGGGAGGTAGTGGGCAGAGGAAGAGGAAGGCCAGTTCTGAGTTGACTCAGTCCAACACACAGATTGTGTGAAGATGTTGATGAGGATTGCTCAGAATTGGCAACACTGGAGAGGGCTGATTCCTCTAGCAGCCAGGGGAACAGTCCTCCTTCCAGGCTAGATGGGATGCAGAGCAGGCAGAAACCAAGGCAGGTGGTGGTAATAGGGGACTCTTATTAGGAGGGTAGATAGGGTAATCTGCCGCCAGGAACGCGAATGCCAAACAGTATGCTGTCTCCCGGGTGCTCGGGTTCGGCATGTTGCGGACAGGGCTGACAGACTATTGGGAGGGGCTGGAAGTGATCCAGCTGTCTTGGTACATATTGGAACCAATGACAAAATAGGAGGAAGATGGAGGTCCCTAAAGAATGATTTCAGGGATTTAGGGTGCAAGCTTAAGGCAAGGACCTCTAAGGTAGTATTTTCCGAAATACTACCTGTGCCATGCGCCAGTGCAGGTAGGCAGAGGGAGCTCAGGGAGCTTAATGCATGGCTCAAGCAATGGTGTAGGAAGGAGGGTTTTGGGTTTTTAGAACACTGGGCAGACTTTGCTCTTGGGTACAATCTATATGGAAGAGATGTATTGACCTAAATGGTAGAGGAGCCTCTGTGTTAGGAGAGAGAATGCTAGGAAGCTTGGAGGAGCTTTTAAACTAGGAAAGGGGGTGGGTATAGATAGCAAAAATGGGGTAGATAGAGCAGATAGGAACTGGGTCCAAGTAAATGACCAGGGGGGTGGAGAAAGGGTGGGGAGAAATTTAGTCAGTAGGGAGGAACTCCTAGTAAATGAAGGTGAAGAAAAAAGGCATGTAGGGATTAATATATGTAAAGACTTCAAAATCAATTGTATGCTAGCAAATGCAAGAAGTATGGTAGATAAAATAGGAGAACTAGAATTGCTGGCGGTTAATGAGCAATTGGACATAATTGGAATAACAGAAACATGGTGGAACGATGCACATGACTGGACTGTAAATATAGAGGGCTATTCCCTGTGTAGAAGAGACAGAATTAATAGAAAAGGTGGAGGTGTGTGCTTATATTTGAAAACAGAGCTAAATCCAGTTTTGCAAGGTGATATTAGTGAGGAAACTGGCCAAACTGTGGAGTCCATATGGGTAGAAATCGAGACTAAATGTGGTGTGAAAGGTAAAAAAAAGTTGTTGGTGGGCATATGCTACAAACCACCAAATATCGATGACAATGATGAGGCCCAACTTCTATTGCAAATGAGGAAAGCTGCCCAGTTTGGGCATACTATAATTATGGGTGATTTTAATTATCCAGATATCAACTGGAAAAATGAGACCTGTCAGAGTGCTAAGGGTAGAAGGTTTTTGAACACACTTCGTGAAAGTCACAAATGGTGGAAGCGCCGACAAGAAATAACAATGTATTGGACCTAGTGATCACTAATAACACAGAAATGGTATCCAATATTAAGGCAAGAGAACATTTGGGAAACAGTGATCACAACATGGTTACATTTGAGATCAGTCTGGCAAAGCAAAAATGTATAGGTTCAACCAAAACTCTTAATTTTAAAAAAGCAAACTTCAAATTGTTAAGGGCCTCAATGCGACACATAGACTGGGATATTTTATTTAAAGGCAAAAATACTGAGGAAAAATGGTCAGAATTCAAATTTAGGTTGCAGAAGTGTACCCAACAGTATATACCAATGGGGAACAAGTGCAAAAGAAGTAAGTCACAGCCAATGTGGTTAACTGCACATGTAAAGAAGGAAATGGCAAGGAAAAAAAATACATTCAAATTATTTAAGTCAGAAGGAACTAAACAATCTTTCTTAAAATACAGGGAGTGCAACAAAGATTGCAAAAAGGCAATTAGGGTAGCAAAAATAATGAAACTCGAATTGCAAGGGAAAGCAAGACTAATCCAGAAAAGTTTTTTAAATATATAAATAGCCAAACACTTAAGAGGGAGTGCATTGGACCATTCAAAAATGAGATGGGTGAGTTGGTTAGTGAGGATACACTTTCTTTGCATCAGTATATACAAGGGAGCAAGGAATGGTAGAAGAGCCTCCGCAAGTAACAAATAAAACAATACAATTAATAGATATTGGGTTAACTCAAGGAGATGTCATGGGAAGACTGAACAAAATTAAGACCGACAAAGCACCGGGTCCTGATGGTATACATCAAAAGGTTCTTCAGGAACTCAGTGCAGTGTTAGCAAAACCCCTATATTTACTGGCGATTGGCGAAGAGCTAACATAGTGCCTCTATTTAAGAAGGGAACTAAAACAGAACCTGGGAATTATAGACCAGTGAGTTTGACCTCTGTAGTGGGAAAACTATTAGAAGGGATAAGAAGGGACTATATTCAGGATTACAACACAAAAAATAAGATCATTAGCACGAATCAACATGGTTTTATGAAGAATAGATCATGCCAAACTAATCTTTTCAGCTTCTATGAGAAGGTAAGCAGCAACCTTGACAATGGCAAGGCAGTAGATGTAGTATATCTAGACTTTGCAAAGGCATTTGATACAGTACCACACAGAAGGCTGGTGTATAAAATAAGGAAATTGGGGCTAGGAGATAACCTTTGCAATTGGATACAAAACTGGCTGAAGGATAGGGAACAGTGTGTGGTTGTAAATGGAAAATTCTCTAGTACAGTTAAAGTGGAGAGTGGAGTACCTCAGGGTTCAGTATTGGGTCCGCTGTCTTTTGACATGTTTATAAATGACCTGGAAATAGATATAGAAAGCAAAATATCAATATTTGCAGATGATACTAAATTATGCAAAGTCATTTATTCAGAACAGGAGAATTTTTGTCTACAGAGGGACTTACATACAATGTCAGATTGGGCAAACGTGGAATATGAAGTTTAATGTGGGGAAGTGTAGGGTCATGCATTTGGGAGGAAACAATCCCAAGGCCACTTATAAACTTAATGGAATAATTTTAAGTGACTCGTTGCTAGAAAAAGACCTGGGTATCCTTGTCAACTACAAACTTGGAAACAGTGACCAGTGTCAAACAGCAGTAGCAAAGGCAAACAAAGTCCTGTCTTGCATAAAAAGAGGTATTGAAGCAAGAGTGGATAACATTATTTTGCCATTATACAAATCATTGGTGAGACCTCACCTTGAGTATGCAGTGCAATTTTGAGCACCGGTTCTGAAAAAGGATATACTAGAACTAGAGAGGGTACAGCGGAGAGCAACAAAATTAATTAAGGGAATGGAGGACTTGACATATGAGGAACGACTAAACAAACTTGGTTTATTTACTCTAGAGAAAAGACGACTAAGAGGAGACCTTAACACATTGTACAAGTATATGAGAGGTCAATATAAGGATCTCTGCGGTGAGCTATTTATTCCAAGGCCTGATCAGGTGACCAGGGGACACCCCTTGAGATTAGAGGAAAGGAGGTTTAAACTTCAGCAGGGGAAGGGTTTTTTTACGGTAAGGTCTGTCAAATTGTGGAATTCATTGCCCAGGGAGGTAGTTATGGCAGATACAATGGATACATTTAAGAGAAGATTAGATACATTTCTTTCAAAAGGGAACATACAGAGTTATACTGTTTATCAGTAGGCTGATCAGGAGGGTCTGATAAAGACTAATTTAATTGGTAGCAGGAAAGCTATAAAATTCTCAGTTACTGAGGTATTAGGCGAAGGTTGAACTTGATGGACTTGTGTCTTTTTTCAACCTAATTTACTATGTTACTATGTTACTAACAGTCCCTCTGGGATCATAAATACCTGGACTCAGAGGAAGAATGCAATTTAAATCACATCCTGTACCACTGACTGATCAAAGAATCAGTATCTGGACTAACGTTCTTATCTGATTTCCATTATAAACAATGTAATATGTACTTGTATTTAAGAGAGAAGTTTTCATATTTATCTGTATAACATGCCTGAGGAAGAGACCTAAGAAGTCTTGAAAGCTTGCATTTTAAATCTGTTTAGTTAGCCAATAAAGGTATCAACTTTACTAAATGTTTGCCCCCTGTATTTCTATGGCTAACATGGTACCAACTCTCATCTATTATTGACATACTGTCAAGCACCAATCGTTACCTAATCTGTGTTACACTTACCTGTCAACCACTGTCTGTATCCTTCTATCATTCATTCTTCTTTTCTATCTTCATTCTTTCTTCTTTTCTATCTTCTTTCTGTAAGTAAAAAAAAACAAAAAAAAAAAAAACAGACAAGCATAACTCCAATGCATAAATATCCAGTAGACTAATACATAGTTTAACCCCTTGAGTGCCAGAGGGGTACACAATACATTGCAAAGTAATGCGTTGCGTACCTCTCTGGGGCTCAAAATGGTCAAAGTATACAGTAGTGTGACGGGTTTGCAATATAAAAATGCCCCCATGCATAGTAAATTGTGTCCAAGTTAAGCCAAGTAAATAGTATTGCCATAATAAAATGTGTCAAAAATAGATTTAGCTTTTATAATTCTAATCATTGTCTCCACCGCTGCTGCACCACTGTCCCCTCCTCCTCATCTGCATGGGCCGATGCCTGCTTCGCTCTGATGGAATTGGAATTGAGACTGCCCTTATATATGGATAGTCTTACTTCCAATTCTCTCACAGCCATTGGCTGGGATTTCCTTACACACCTCCCAGCCAATCAATTTAAAGCACAGCCACTCAAAGCTGATCCACAGGGATGAAGAGGGCTGCTATAGGAGCTCTGTGAGATAACACGGCCCCAGCAACAATTTCTGATGCATCCACCTCTATCTCAAATGGCTGTGTGGGGGTCAGGATGTCTTAAAACAGGAGCAGAGGGGAATTTCTGTTTCAGTACGTTAAAGGCCCTTAAGGCCACTGGGGACCTTTTAAGGCAGTCTGAGCCCTTTTTGGTTAGGCCTGTGAGGGGAGCAGCTGTTTCGGTGTAATCTCTTATAAATTTGCGATAATAATTTGCAAACCCCAGAAATTGCTGCAATGGCGTAAGAACAGAAAATTGGGGCCTCTTGAGTATGTTGTCCAGTTTGGATGGATCCATCTCAAATCCTGTGGGCCCAATGATGTACCCAAGAAATGCCACCTTCTCCACCTCAAAAACACACTTCTCCAGTTTTGCATATAGTCTATTCTCCCATAGACAGAGCAGGACATGTTTCACATGAGAGCGATGAGTAGATAAATCAGGGGAATGGATCAGAATGTCATCCAGATAGACTATGGTAAACTGTTGAAGAAAGTCTCTGAAACACTCATTAACAAATTCCTGAAAGATAGCGGGGGCATTGCAAAGACCAAATGGCATGACTTTGTACTCATAATGCCCTGATCGGGTATTAAATGCCATCTATCATTCATCTCCTTGTCTAATCCGGATCAAATTGTACGCTCCCTCGAGGTCCAGTTTCATAACAACTTTTGACCATTTGAGTCTGTCAAAGAGTTTTTATATCAATGGTATAGGGCAGGTATTCTTTATTGTGATTGTATTAAGCCCCCTGTAATCTACACAGCGATGAAGGTCTCCCTCCTTTTTAATGAAGGAAAACCCTGCTCCTGCCAGGGAAATGCTGGATGAAGCCTCTCTTCAAATTCTCTTTGATAAACTCCTCCATGGCAGCGGTCTTGAGTAAAGAGAGAGGATAAACTCTACTCCTAGGTGGAATGGTACCCAGGAGTAAGTCTATGGGATAGTCTAGTGTTCGGTGAGGAGGCAGCTTCTCAGACTCATTTTTACTGAAGACATCGGCATAATGTCTGTACTGCTGCAGAATCAAGGAAGGGGAAACCAGAGCAGTCCTTATCAGCATAGGTTCTGTAGTAGAAAGACAATAGTTAAAGCAAAAAGACCCCCATGATGTGACTTGCCTTGTCTCCCAATTGATTTGACGGTTATGCAGGTAGAGCCATGTGTGCCCTAAGATGACCAGGTAGGAATGAGAGGTAATCACATGAAGTCTTACTTTTTCAGTGTGGAAAATCCCTACCCTAAGGTCCAGGGTCTGTGTCTCCTGTGTGATGGTGGTGGGTTGAAGTGGCCGCTCATCAATGGCCTCCAGCAACAAGGGTTGGAACTTATCAAGACAGGCAATCCCTTGCTCTATACAGAAAGTCTCATCGATGAATGACCCAGCTGCCCCAGAATCAATGAGAACAGAGGTGGATACAGCCAACAGTTGAACAGGAACCAATAATCGCCTGTCCTTTTGATCAGGAGAGGATAAAACAACAACTAGAGCTGGTCCCCTGATCCCCTCTAGGATTCAAGTGTTTCCCTGGGGCAGTAGGGCGCATAATGCCCTGCCCCGCCGGAATACAAACACAGGTTCTCCCTTCACCTCTGCTGCTTCTCCTCCTTGCTCAACCACATGGCACTTAGTTGCATGGGTTCCTCTGGGGGAACAGAAGGAGGTTTGAAAACTTGGGTGCCAATCACACAGTAGACCTCCTGCCACAGTCCCATTGGACTTGCCTGTCCCAGAGCCTGAGTTTAATGCAAGATACAAAAGCAACAAGCTTCTCCAGCTTTTCAGGCATGTCTCAAGTGGCCAGTTCATCTTTCAGGTGGTCTGAGAGACCGTTGTTAAATTCAGAAACTAATGTCTCATTGTTCCAGTTCACCTCGGCTGCAAAAGTGCCGGACTTTGATGGCATAGTCCAGGAGAGAACGACAAACCTGTCATATGGTGAAGGAGGAGGAAGATGCTGTCATAGTAATACCAGGAATGTCAAATACCTGGCGAAGGCTGCGAATTAACTCAGAGTAGTTGCTCACCAGTGGAGTGTTACTCTCCCATAGTGGAGATGCCAAAGTCAGAGCACGCTCTATGAATAGGATGATGATGTTGCTGCTACTCCTCAGAATCAGCACTGCAACAAGGACCAGGAATATTGCTGCCACTGGCAAGTAGAAACTTTCCTAGTCCTAGATCACTTGGTGACCCCATTCCCTCTGTGTCCATGGTGGTCTGTGTCACACGAGCCTGCTCCTCAGCATCCTGCTGCCCTTTCAACTCACCAACAGCAGGATTAGTGCAGTTGCAAATTCCTCAAATACCAAATGCTCACTGCTGGTTGGAGGAGGTGACGAGCAATATGACAGAGGGTCCCTTAATGTCACACTTGCCATTTCTTGGTGACGTGAAGAAGGCAAACTGGCTGCAGTAGCAGCAGGCACAGACAGATGATCTGTGCTCCTGGTGATGGTGGTATTATTACTGTGGTGACAGTTCTGCCTTCTTCAGGATCATGTTCCCCATGGACAATGCCAATGGGAGGAAGGGGACTCCCAGGGTCAGGGGAATGGTGTGGGATCCCTTGACCGCTAGTCTGGATGCTCTCAATTGCTTTCCCTCCCACTCTCCTAATACTAGTCCTGCTTCACCATCACTGTTACTGCTACTGCTAACACCAGCCATAACAATTTCAATCCCTGAGTCTTTCTCCTCACAGTCACTATTAATATGATAATTACCCGCTCCTTCACTCCTAAGGCTAACAAGCTGCTAGACCTTCTTTGTAGTAATAGTAGTAGTAGTAGTAGTAGTACTAACACTGGTGGTACTGCTTGAGGATGGCAAGTGCGACTTACAGTGACTTAGGGTCCCTTGCTGTCACACTTGGTATCATCTTCTCCTTCCCCCCTCCTGAGTATTACAAGACATACTGGCTGCAGGTTCAGCACTGGCTGCGGGCACAGCATTGGTGGCAGCAGGTTCAGCACTGGCAGCAGGCACATCACTGGCAGCAGGCACAGCACTGGTGGTGGCACTGGCAGCAGGAGCGGCACATCTGGCAGCTGGCACAGGCAGCTGACCTGTCCTGCTCTCACTACTACTACACCCTTGACATTAATTTCCCAAGAACCCTAGGGCTGATTTAGGGGGACTGTCCAGCATTGTATAGTGCTTATTTCCTCCTCAGTGATTAAATGACCTTGATCTCAGTGAATCACTGAGTAAAATATTAAAAATGAGAATTCCGCAGAGCAGATGGAATTCAGGAGAGCTGATAGAGAGTTTGAACATTGGCTTACTTGCACACTGTTCAGTCAAGGATTATGACAGTAAGCAGCCAGCTAAAATGAGGGAATTGTTATATTATGGATTCATAGATCTACAAGAATCTATCTTGTGAGTATATTGACATATCCGTGTTTTTCCATCACTTACACCTTATATTACTAACCATCTTTTGGAGATCTCTGTTAAATTTTCCATCGTGCTCATCTCATTCATTAGTTTTTTAGGGGATCTATCTATTTTATATTATTTATTTTTTATTTGACATTTATTGAACATTTTTTATCTTATTTTAGAATCAGCTATACTATGTTATTATACAATGTTCCACATATTTGATTATTAAAGGGATAGTGATTCTTAAAATGTAAAAAAAACAAAAAAAAAACAAAAAAAAAAACTATGCTGTAGAGTTTATCACCCTGAGTAAAACATGGGTACTTCCACTGCTGAAATGTGTTTTATCCAAAAGTTATTACAGTTCAAACTTGAATGTTTTAGGTGCAGTATCTCAACGGCCTAAAATTGTACAGTGGTGGTGTTGCTAGATCATCCTATGAACAGCTCTGGTCAGTTGACAACAAATAATAAGACACAAGAAGCATGCACGTTTAGAGAGGAAGAAGTATTACTTCAACTCTCTAAAATAAAGACAGATAAATCAGTGGGACCAGATGGGATACACCCAAATGTATTAAAATAACTTAATAATGTTCTGGCAAAAGCTTTAATAGAATTATTCAGTCATTATCAACAGGAGTAGTTCCAGATTGGAAGGTAGCAAATGTAGTACTGCTGCACTAAAAAGGTAGCAGTGAAGAGTCTGGCAACTCTTAACTGTTAAAGGAAAGAATTGTTAAATATCTGAATTTAAATGGCTTACAAGGTCACAAACAGCATAGGTTTACAGCAGGGAGATCTTGTCAAACTAACCTCACATATTTTTTGACTGGGTAACTAAAATAATAAATCTGGTGGGAGCAGTAGATATAAATTATCTAGATTTCAGTAAGGTATTTGACACTATCCCACATAGAAGACTCATTATTAAATTGCAGTGGTTGGGTCGAAATGTAAAAATAGTTTAGTGGATAAGGCAATGACTGAGTGACAGGAAACATAGTGTTGTAGTCAATGGAGAATATTCAGACGAAGGTTGTGTTACTAGTGGGGTACCACAGGGATCTGTACCGGGGCTCATTTTTTAAAATATTTTTATTAGTGATATTGCAAAAGGTTTTTGAGGTAAGGTATGCATTTTTGCAGATGATACAAAGATCTGCAACAGGGTAGACATTCCTGGGGGGATAAGTCAAATGACAAATGATTTAGGTAAATTAGAAGAATGGACAAGAGTGTGGCAGCTGCAGTTTAATGTTGATAAATGAAAAATAATGCACTTGGGATATAAAAATCCAAAGGCAGAATATATTATTAAGGGTACTGTGCTGTCAGAGACAACAGAGGAAAAGAATTTTCCTCAATGTAACAAAGTGGCTGGGAATGCAAGCAGGGTGCAGGGTTGTACAGCTAGGGGCATTAGTAGCAGAAAAAGGGAAGTGGTCATGCCTCTCTGCAAATCCCTGGTTAGACCTCACCTAGCGTATTGTGTACGGTACTGGAGACCCCCCATCTCCAGAATGATATAGATACTCTAGAGATAATTCAGAGAAGGGTCACTAAAATGGTGAATGGTTTACAGGAAAATAAATGTCAGGATAGACTAAAGGATCTGAACATGTATAGTTTGGAGGAGAGAGGAGAAAAGGGACATACAGAAACATTCAAATACATGAAGGGATTCAACAAAGTTCAGGATGGAAGTACATTTCAAAAGAGTAAAAATATTAAGACAAGAGGCCATAGTCTAAAACTAAAGGGCCAGAGGTTTAGATGTAATGTAAGAAAGTTTTACTTCACTGAGAGAGTATCAGGTAAATGGAATAGCATACCAGCAGAAGTGGTAGAATTGAATAAAGTGATAGAATTGAAGCATGCATGAGATAGGCAATAAGGCTGCCCTGAACATAAGACAAGGCCAAGGACCAAATAAGGTTTGAGGTTTTTACAGTAGGAAAGATGGGCAGACTAGATAGGCCGAATGATTCTTATCTGACATCAAATTCTATGTTTCCCTGTTTCAAAGAATGGCATAGCAACAGTGCCAATGTACAATTTCAGGCCAAACTGATACTGCACCTAAAAATTCAAGTTTGAAGTGCAATACAATTTAAATAAAACAACGTTCGGTAATGGGAGTACCCTTGTTTTACTCAGGAGGATAAACCCTACAGAATATATATATATATATATATATATTTTTTTTTACATTTTAAGTATTATTATCCTTTTAATTGAGTATCGTATGTTTTTATATTTATTGACTTTCTTGTAATAAATTGTAATAAATTCTACTTTGAAAAGTGTAAAAATAGCAAACACGCATGACAGCTGATCTATTGATTGATATAGGGCCCTATGCCCCATATCAATGTATCTAAGTTAACAAAAACGTAAGTAAAACAAAACAGTAACTAACCCTTTGAGTGCCAGAGGAGTATGCAACACATGGCAAGGGGTTGCATACCCCTCTGGCACTCACAGTAACATACTTGATGAGGCTGAAAAAAGACATGCGTCAATCAAGTCCAGCCTATGCCAAAACACCCCTGTTGAACTAGAGGAAGGAAAAAAACATGAAGCCATTTCCAATTTAGCCCCAAGTGGGTAAAATAAAATATCAATCCTGACTCCAAATGGCATTCAGATAGTTCCCTGGCTCAACAACCTATCTGCACTGATACAATCTGTCATAATTTTTACTGAAAGGATTAATCACTGTAAATACTATCCTATGGCCTATTTCCCACTCCCGACATCTGTAACACTAACCTTGAATTTGGAGTTCCAGCAGTGTCTTCTTCAATCTGGTCTTCCTTTTGTCTGCTTCTGTAATTCTTATTGAATGCCTCTTTAAGTTTTCTTTATTCTTCTGTAATTCTACTTTACTTCTTTAAATCTTCTCTAAGTCTAAATAATAAATTGAAAAATAAATGAAATAAGATCCCCCCATTTTCTCCCATCTCCACCGCTAATAGGAAGCCCACCCCCCAAAAAATTGGTTCCCACGGTCCCCTCCAGCTAGATGATTGGCTGGGAGGTGAGGTTACTGCAGGGAACATTCTGTGCCCTGTGTAACCCCACATCCCAGCCAGTGGGAGTGTGGGAACTAATTTGAACAGAGATTGGCTATATAAAAGCCAATCTCGGTTCATATTTCGCACACACTTGCTCGAGCAATGTCCCAAGCCGGAACACCTGTGGGGGTTTTTTTTTTTTTTTTTTGCTTCTTAATGCCAGAGGTGGTGGAGATGAGAGAAAATGGGGGACCTTATTTCACAGATGTAAAGGAAAGCACTTTTCATGGAGAAACACCTGTGCCATGAAAAAGATATGTGTTGGAAAACTGGTTTCAAACACATACTTGTGGTTGCAAAACAGAAAAAGATTAACCCTATGAGTGCCAGTGGGGTATCCAGCGCATTAAACAACATTGCATACCCCACTAGAACTCATAGGGTTAATCTACAAACAGTTAACACATCCTGACAAATAAAAACTTACTAGTAATCCTGATGTCTAGTGGGTTCGAGCCATCGTCTTCTTCCTTTTGTCTTCTCTTTCTTCTTTTCTTTTCTTCTGTATTATTAAAAAAATATTCTTTATTTCTGCATATGTTTGTTTTTTGGGTTTTTTTTTAAACTAAGCCCCCCAAAGATGTCACAGTTATCCCTTTGAGTGCCGGGGGGGTAGCAGTCTGACACTCAGAGGGTTAAAAATAGGTGGTATCTTCTTTTACGGTTTAATTATTAAATGTTTATTTAGTTTGTCCATTTTAAATAATTGTGTACAATTTTCCTCCTTTGCCTCTGACAGCAGCATTTACACTAGCAGAACCCATCCCCCCATGTGCCCTACATCTTGGGTCATTGCCCTAGACAGACTGACAGAATTTTGAACCAAGACTGGCATATAAAAGCCAGGGGGATGATGAACACTGCTAGAAGCTGTTTGGCTGGGAGATGCGTAAGCAAATCCCAGCTAATCGGAGGTTGCCAATGAGTTTGCACCGAGACTGGCATATAAAAGCCAGTCTTGGATCAAATTCCAGCAGTCCGACTCGAGCAATGGCCCGAGAGGTAGGGCATGGGGGTTCTGCCAGAGCAAATGTCTTTCGTCTCCAGCAGAGACAGCGGAGGCAATGGGGGAAAATTGTACACAATTATTTAAAATGGACAGACTAAATAAACATTTAATATTTAAACCAGAAAAGAAGATGCCACCTATTTTTAACCCTTTGAGTGCCGTAGTGCTACCCCCCGCAGCACTCAAAGGGTTAACTGTCACATATTTGGGGGGCTTAATTTTTGTAAAAAAAAAAAACATATGCCAAACTAAAAGATTTTTTTTTTTTAATAATATAGAAGAGAAGAAAAGAAGACAGAAGACAAGATTAAAGGGATAGTAATACTTAAAATGTAAAAAAATATATGTTGTAGGGTTTATCCCCCTGAGTAAAACAAGAGTACTCCCACTACTGAAAGGTGTTTCATTCAAAAGTTATTAATTTTCAAAGTTGAATTTTTTAGGTGCACTATCACAGTGGCCTGAAATTGTACAGTGGCGCTGTTGCTACACCATCCTATGGAGATTCATGGTCAATTGACCAGAGCTGTCCATAGGATCGTGTAGCAACAGCGCCACTGTTCAATTTCAGGCCACTGTGATATTGCACCTAAAAAATTCAACTTTGAAAATTAATAACTTTTGAATGAAACACCTTTCAGCAGTGGGAGTACTCTTGTTTTACTCAGGGGGGTAAACCCTACAACATATTTTTTTTTACATTTTAAGTATTACTATCGCTTTAAAGACGACAGACAGTGGATGGCAGGTAAGTGTTACATTTCTGACTGTTTTGAGCTCACTCTCGTTGTTTGACACTGTCAGACAATGAGAGATGGCTTTTTTCCTTTGATGTTCTCACAATTTGCTCTATTTAGCATGAGCTGTGGGAATAAAAACCAACAATGAGCATTTGGCCAACGGGAGTTTTGGCCACCAATGCTTGTTGTTATATGTACTTCACCAGCTATAGAATAGCTAAGGTACATATGTTAGTTTATCGGTTGATCTTTTTTTTACTACTTACCACCAGTTTTTTAGTGGTGATAGTACTGAGCTCTAAGGGTGCAATGCAGTTGGTACTGTAAAAAAAAAAAACAAACAAAAAAACACCATAAGTAGTTTCAAGTCACAGTCTGGTATTCTATTTTCTCTATCATCCAGTATAGCTTACAGGTACCATGGGGGAGGCGACAGCTCCTCCCAGTAGGCTAGAACAGTTCTCTAAGAAGTGCAGGGTGGCGCATCCCCCTCCTCTATAGCAGGTTACCTAGCCCCTCCCCTCTCCAGATAAGATTTGTTCCACACCTGGTAGGAAGGCTGAGAACAGTTCTGCTTAGTTTTTAGTATTTTATTATTTTTTCTTAGATATGGGGTGTCCAAATTCCCCCTTTAGGTGGTTTACCATCACTGGATTTCCCTGGTGGATTGCCCAGTTAACAGGAGCTGATTGTGGATCCCTTCCAGCCTTGGGAGAGAACCATGCACCCATGTATCTCTCTCCAGTAGGAGTCTCTCTGAGGCTTCTTTAATTCAATGGTAATCTGAAGTAAGAAAACCTGCAAAAAAGTTGAGCAACCCTTTGAGTGCCATGGTCCACTTGTCCCACCATTCCCCTCTGCACAGGGGTCTTTCTGGATTTTCCTCATAACTCCTGCACTCATGTTGTGTTCAGTTTTCTACTCTGTTCTGAGTCTTTGGAGCATTTGGGCTGTTTAGTGGATTGTAAGCCCATCTATGCCATGCTGTACTGTTTTGGGATCTGTTTTCACACTTTTCCTTTGGGTGTATGTGTTTTCTATGGTTTATTTGGTGTTCTATACGTGTTTCTGCACTATTTAGATACTATATTTTTCAGTTTTATTTAAGTTTTGCACCTTTAAGGGCACGCTTTACTGCATAGCCTCAATGCTCAATTGATCTCTATGGGACAGACTGTTTGGGACATATCTCGGCAACCGCTCTATGTATCGAGTTGAGAGATGGCTCATTCTTCTTGTCTCCCCAGTGCACATCTTACATGGGGGTCCGGGTGGAATCAGTTCTGTCTTTGATACTGTGTATTGGGGGAACTACATTTCCCATAAATACCCATTTTGCGAGTTGTTGGCTGATTGGCTCCCTATTCTGTCACCATTTTCTTTTCACTTTACACAAGTATCATAGGCAGGGCTTCTCCTCAGGTTAACCCTTCTCTTGCCAGAAAAGTACATTTTAGGCTTTCTGGGCTGAAATCTTTAATCTGGGTGACAGTATCTGGGTCTTCCTTTACTGGGGCTAGGCCTAAGGCTAAGGATTCAGGGGAGTCTTTGACCCCCCCCTCACTTATTGCTCCTTATGCCAAACGGGGCTTCCCATAGGGCATTCTGGTCACTTATGCCCTTCATGTGCTGTGGCCCCTGCATCTCCCCCAGGGCCATGATCAAAAGCCACTTTGGGTGGTTCTATGGTGCTGGTTCCTCTTTCTCTTCTGGGGGTTCTTCAGTCCTGGAGGCCCCCAACTTCCTTCAGGTTCATGGCCGCTAAGGCTCCTGGTATTCCTGATCTATCCGATTCCTCTGTTGAGGATTCAGATGGGGAATCTGAGGATGGTGTGTGTTCTGAAGGTGCTTCTTCCCAATTTTATGGTGACCCCTTTGAGGCTGACCCTGAACCCTCTGCTGAGGGTCTCATTAAGGCGGTGGTAACTACTATGAACAGTCTCTGTACTCCTGTTGAGCCTCAATCTACTTCAGATGTCTTTCAGAGGTGCAAGAAGTCCAGCACTGTTTTTCTGCCTAACCCCACTCTATATGAGATTATTTTGGATGAGTGGAAGACTCCTGATAAGCGCCAATCTCTGTCTAAGAGATTCTCTAAGCTGTACCCCTTTTCTGAAGCTGCCTTGGCTCAATGGGCTACACCTCCTCAGATTGATTCTCCCATTTCCAGGCTTTCTAAGTCCACTGCCTTGGCAGTTGCGGATGCTTCAGCTCTTAAGGACTTGGCAGATAGGAAGCTTGACGCTATTTTGGAGACTAATTTCTCTGGCATTGGCACGTCCTTGAGACCCACCTTGGCTTCTTCTTGGCTCAATAGAGCTATTGTTATTTGGACTGAACAGCTGACAGATGTTGTCTGTATTGGGAGCTAAGGATGTCGGGTTGTCCTTAGCCATCATTCCAGGGTCCTCTCTACTTGAAGCGGCTACAAAGGGTTAGCTGCTCCGGTGAAGCTGGATGGCTGTCTGGCACACTGGGAAAAACAAGCTGGAAACATCCCCTGGGACTGCTGGGAACACAAGCTGAAGGACTGGAAACATAAAGCTGGAATGCTGGTCTCCTGATTGGGGGGTCAAAGGGGACCCTTTAAACCATCCAAAAATGAAGAAACAGGACAGAGGTTGAGTCCCAAATGAATACTACTGTATTGAGGGGACAAGGAACATTTTATACAGAATTCAGTGCAAAACAACAATAGTGAATAATGGTGGTGTTTACAGTAAACACCGGGCCAGACAATGGAACAACGGAGTGTAAATACAAGACAACGGGACAATACAGTGGGCTTGATACAATCAACAAATCAGGCCTGCCCAGTGTATTCTGCCTAGGATAGCCTCTAAATGCATAAGACGTTCCTCCCAGGTATCGCTGAAGATAGCAATCTCAAATTCCTGTGCCCCTGCTGATCCACCAACCTCTGGAAAGTAGCATGGGCACTCTTCATCCCGAATGGCATTACCTTGAACTGGTAGAGGCCATAGGGGGTGATTAATGAGGACTTGGTTACTGCCGCAGGGGCCAGAGGGGTCTGCCAGTACCCTCGACTGAGATTGAGGGTACAGACAACACCAGCCCCATAGAGCTTATCTAGCAACTCGTCCACCCAGGACATGGGGTAGGCATCAGTGACAGTCCTGTCATTGAGCCTCCAGTAGTTGACACAGAACCATGTGGTTCCATCTTTCTTGGGGACCAAAACCTTCAGAGAGGCCCAAGGACTAGCGGACTTCTCTGTGACTCCCATGACTAGCTTGTCTTGCAGCTCCTGGAGCATGCCTTTCTTAACAGCCTCTGGGACCTGATACGCGAGTTGCTGGAGGGCTATCTACCCAATGTTGGGTTAGAAAGGTGCAACTGGGTAGAGGGAAAAATGGAGTGGGCCACTTCTGAATCATGTCTGCGATCTGCTGATGCTGGGTAGGGTCAAGATGGCAACCTTGTGGGAGGGGATGGTCGGGCTGCTGAGCCTGTGCATGGCCAACAGGTCAGGAATGTCCTGCTCCTCTGTTTCCTCACCATCTATGGTGCACTTGGCCAAGGCAACTTCTTCTCTGGGAATGGTAGCTTTTACTGCATTTACATGGCAGGTTCTTTGGTCCTGCTGCCTGGCCCCTCGCGCTATTACATAGGTGGACTTCCCCTGCCTATCAATACCTGGTAGGAGCCTTCTCAAGCTGTCTGTAACTTAGTCTGTTTTATGAGGAGCAAGGCAGCGACTTGCTGACCCACTTGGAATTCTTTATGATGGGCCTGTCTGTCATTGTACTGTTTCTGCCTGGCTTGGGCAACCTGCAAGTGCTGTCAGGCTAATCCCATTAACGTTTCTAGCTTTTCCCTCAGTTCTAGGACATATGTGACCACCGGGGTTTCCTCAGAGTCGCATTTGCCCTCCTAATACTCCCGGAGGATATTAAGGGGTCCCCAAACTCTCCTCCTGAACAACAGTTCAAAGGGGCAGAAGTATGTGGACTCCTGAGGCACCTCATGATAGGTGAACAAGAGATGGGGAAAATACGTCTCCCAATCTCGCTGTGACTCAGTGAAAGCCCATAGCATCTGCTTCAGGGTTCCATTGAAATTTTCGCAGAGGCCATTGGTCTGGGGGTGACGTGCCATGGTGTGCAGGGGCTTAACCCAGCACAATTTCCATACATGATGCATCAATTTGGCAGTAAATTGGGTGCCCTGGTCTAATAAAACATCTTTGGGGAACCCTACCCATGTGAACACTTTGATCAGTGCGCCTGCAACCGTTTCAGCTGAAATACTAGGCAAAGCCACTGCTTCTGGGTAGCGGGTAGCGAAGTCTACTATGGTGACAATAAACTTCTTACCCATGCGACTTGGATGAGCCAAGGGACCTATAATGTCAGTGGTGACCCCCTGAAAGGGTTTGCCTATGACGGGCAGAGGTTGTAGGGGCACTGGAGGCCGATCTCCTCTTTTCCCGACCAGCTGACAAATGTCACAGGTGCAGCAAAAGAGGCGCACGTCCCGGGACAACTGGGACCAAATAAAGGCCCTGGTTAGCCGGTACTCTGTACGCCTGACCGTCACGTGTCTGGCCAATGGAATCTCAGGGCCAGGGACATAAGGGTGGCCCGATGCTGCGTACGGGGAACCTTAGAGTCCCCTTGGCATGCAGTCTGCTTTTTATGATAGAGTAGCCCATTCTCCCAGATGAACTGTTCCCTTTCAGGTCCTGCCTCCCCTGTGTCAGCCCTACACCTATACACTGCTAGGGTAGGATCATTAACCAGGGTGGTGCTGAATTCTGCAAGGGGAAGCCAGGAAATGGGGGTGATTGTTGCTAGCCTGGTCATCAGTATCAGGGTTTACCGGTGGTCTCCGGGCTACTGCTTGGGTGAGGACTTGGCAATCAGCGGGGGTGATGATCCAGAGAAAATCTACTCTGCAGATGTCCCAGGTCGTTGCCCAATATAACTTCATCTGGAAACCCTAGCATCACTCTGACAAGCTTATCTCCTTGGCCTGACCCCCAATCCAGGTGGACTCTTGCCATGGGGAGTTGATACACCTTGCCCCCAGCTACTCTTACCTCCACAACTTGGTCAGCTTGGCAGCTGGGTGACACACAATGGGGTTGGACCTAAGGTCAGGGTAGCCCCCATGTCTTGCAACCCTTTTGCTGGATATCCATTCAGGCGTACTGTCTGAACGTGATGTTGGCGGTTGTCGGGCCAAGGACTCTGTGCTAGTAACATAGTAACATAGTAAATTAGGTTGAATAAAGACACAAGTCCATCAAGTTCAACCTTCTCCTCATACCACAGTAACTGAGAATTGTATAGCTTTCCTGCTACCAGTTAAATTAGTCTTTATCAGACCTTCCTGGTCAGCCTATTGATAAACAGTATAACTCTGTATTTTCCCTTTTGAAAGAAATGTATCTAATCTTCTCTTAAATGTATCCATTGTATCTGCCATAACCACCTCCCTGGGCAATGAATTACACAATTTAACAGACCTTACCTTCCTCTGCTGAAGTTTAAACCTCCTTTCCTCTAATCTCAAGGGGTGTCCCCTGGTCACCTGATCAGGCCTTGGAATAAATAGTTCAGCGCAGAGATCCTTGTATTGACATCTCATATACTTGTACAATGTGATAAGGTCTCCTCTTAGTCGTCTTTTCTCTAGAGTAAATAAACCAAGTTTGTCTAGTCGTTCCTCATATGTCAAGTCCTCCATTCCCTTAATTAATTTTGTTGCTCTCCGCTGTACCCTCTCTAGTTCTAGTATATCCTTTTTCAGAACCGGTGCCCAAAATTGCACTGCATACTCAAGGTGAGTTCTTACCAATGATTTGTATAATGGCAAAATAATGGTATACACTCTTGCTTCGGTACTTCTTTTTATGCAAGAAAGGATTTTGTTTGCCTTTGCTACTGCTGTTTGACACTGGTCACTGTTTCCAAGTTTGTAGTTGACAAGGATACCCAGGTCTTTCTCTAGCAATGAGTCCCCTAAAATGATTCCATTAAGTTCTAAGTAGCCTTGGGATTGTTTCCTCCCAAATGCATGACTTTACACTTCCCCACATTAAACTTCATATTCCATATGTTTGCCCAATCTGACATTGTATTTAAATCCCTCTGTAAAGAGAAAATATCCTGTTCTGAATTAATGACCTTGCATAATTTAGTATCATCTGCAAATATTGATATTTTGCTTTCTATATCTATTTCCAGGTCATTTGTAAACATGTCAAAAAGCAGTAGGCCTAATACTGAACCCTGAGGTACTCCACTCTCCACTTTAACTGTATTGGAGAATTTTCCATTTACAACCACACACTGTTCCCTATCCTTCAACCAGTTTTGTATCAAATTGCAAAGGTTATCTCCTAGCCCCAATTTCCTTATTTTAGACACCAGCCTTCTGTGTGGCACTGTATCAAATGCCTTTGCAAAGTCTAGATATACTACATCTACTGCCTTGCCACTGTCAAGGTTGCTGCTTACTTCCTCATAAACAGTATAACTCTGTATGTTCCCTTTTGAAAGAATTGTATCTAATCTTCTCTTAAATGTATCCATTGTATCTGCCATAACCACCTCCCTGGGCAATGAATTCCACAATTTAACAGACCTTTAAGTGTGGCACTGTATCAAATGCCTTTGCAACGTCTAGATATACTATATCTACTTCCTTGTCATTGTCAAGGTTGCTGCTTACTTCCTCATTAGTTTGGCATGAATTTGCAAAGTCTATATATACTGTATCTACTGCCTTGCCATTGTCAAGCTTGCTGCTTACTTCCTCATTAGTTTGGCATGATCTATTCTTCATAAAACCATGTTCATTTGTGCTAATGATTTTATTTTTTGTGTTGTAATCCTGAATATAGTCCCTTAATATCCCTTCTAGCAGTTTTCCCACTACAGAGGTCAAACTCACTGGTCTATAATTCCCAGGTTCTGTTTTAGTTCCCTTCTTAAATAGAGGCACTATGTTAGCTCTTCACCAATCATGTGGCACTGAGCCTGTGGTAATAGAATCTTTAAAGAGTAAATACAGGGGTTTTGCTAACACTGCACTAAGTTCCGGAAGAACCCTTGGATGTATACCATCAGTCTTCCCATGACAACTTCTTGAGTTAACCCAATATCTGTTAATTGTATTGTTTTATTTGTTACTTGCGGAGGCTCTTCTACCATTCCTTGCTCCCTTGTATATACTGATGCAAAGAAAGAGTTTAAAACATCGGCCTTTTCCTTATCCTCACTAACCAACTCATCCATCTCATTTTTGAATGGTCCAATGCACTCCCTCTTAAGTTTTTTGCTATTTATATATTTGAAAAACCTTTTTGGATTATTCTTGCTTTCCATTGCAATTCAAGTTTCATTATCTATTTTTGCTACCCTAATTGCCTTTTTGCAATCTTTGTTGCACTCCCTGTATCTTAAGAAAGATTGTTCAGTTCCTTCAGACAAATAATTTGAATACGTTTTTTTTCCTTGCCATTTCCTTCTTTACATGTGTAGTTAACCACATTGGCTGTGACTTACTTCTTTTGCATTTGTTCCCCATTGGTATATACTGTTGGGTACATTTCTGCAACCTAAATTTGAATTCTGACCATTTTTCCTCAGTATTTTTGCCTTTAAATAAAATATCCCAGTCTGTGTGTTGCATTGAATCCCTTAACAATTTGAAGTTAGCTTTTTTAAAATTAAGAGTTTTGGTTGAACCTATACAGTTTTGCTTTGCCAGACTAATCTCAAATGTAACCATGTTGTGATCACTGTTTCCCAAATGTTCTCTTACCTTAATATTGGATACCATTTCTGTGTTATTAGTTATCACTAGGTCCAATACATTGTTATTTCTTGTCAGCACTTCCACCATTTGTGACATGTAGCTTTCACGAAGTGTGTTCACACACCTGCCTCCCTTAGCACTCTGACTTGTCTCATTTTTCCAGTTGATATCTGGATAATTAAAATCTCCCATAATTATAGTATGCCCAAACTGGGCAGCTTTCCTTATTTGCAATAGCAGTTGGTCCTCAACATTGTCATCGATATTTGTTGGTTTGTAGCATATGCCCACCAACACCTTTTTTTTTTTTTTACCTTTTACACCACATTTAGTCTAGATTTGTACCCACATGGACTCCACAATTTGGCCAGTTTCCTCACTAATATCACCCCACAAAACTGGATTTAACTCTGTTTTCAAATATAAGCGCATACCTCCCCCTTTTCTATTAATCCTGTCTCTTCTAAACAGGGAATAGCCCTCTATATTTACAGCTCAGTCACGTGCATCATTCCACCATGTTTCTGTTATTCCAATTATGTCCAATTGCTCATTAACCGCCAGCAATTCTAGTTCTCCTAGTGCAATCTCATGATAGACCCCCCATTCGTACTGATCTCCTGGCTGTGTAGGAACCCATACAAAAAGAAGAAAAAAGAAATGGATATATAGTGGCACTCACCTTCCTCACATAGTAAAGAAAAAATAATAACAAATGAAAATAAGTATCAAAAAAATTTATTGATAAATAATCATACATAAAAGGAACCCTGAAAGGGAAAGAGGCCCCACACTGCAGAGTGTTCCGATATGCCTACCCTGCTCCTGTGTAAATATCTAAAAACCCCAAATCTTATGCCAAAGCATGAATAAAAAAACACCCTAAAGATGCTGGCATCTATAACAAAAAAAATTGCCTATACCCAAACACAGGATATAGCGAACGTCACATCAAAATAATGAAGTGCAAAATGTCCAGTAAAATGGTGCATATAGAGTATGATGATATATCCACAAATCTTCAGCACAGTCAAAATATCAGAGGATCGCAATAATATTCAGAATGGGAAATCCTATGCCTCATATCAGTATACTACAGCGATACATTGTATACCTCCATTTTCAAAGCACAGGGATATCATAAGCAATCACAGTTCATATACAGGACATCTCAATGGAACGCTCTCACCGATTCCTTGTCCCGGGCTCAGGCATAGTAACAATCTCTCTGTGCAAAATCGCTGATTCTTTTCCACAGCATGGAACCTCTGCTCACATCTTCATAATAGTGATATCCTCATGTATATCTCCATATATAAATAACATTCTGTACCCAATATGTTTATCTTGTGAACAAATTGTCATTCATAATTTGTCTCAAGCACCATCTCTCTTCATCACAAAATGCTACGGCATTTCAGGGAAATAAAAGCACCCAACATGTTTCGCTCCCACATTTCGGAGCTTTGTCAAAGGCAAAGACATTTAACAAGTTCAAGTTTTAAATACCTTTTCACCGGAAGTAATCTTCCTCACTTAACGGCTATTTTAGTTCTAAATTGAGGTCAGTCTGCCGATTACTGGTTCAAATAATTAACTCATCAACACCCAAATAATACAGTGTGGTGACACAAATGCACATCTATAAAGATTATACAAAAATCACAAGGATGCTTGGTAAAGTATATATCCTTAAGAGAATGCAACAATATAATATAGTGTTGCAATAAGAAATATCAAGGGATGATCCCATATCGTAACTCTTTACTACCTTTATTAACCCCCTGAGTGCCAGGGGAGCACACAAAGCATTACTAAAAATGCCCAGTTCACCGCTCCAGCACTCAAATGGTCAAACTATCTTACACAACAATATGAAAACATAGAGAGATCTTTACAAAAACATATGAAAGCTTAATTCATCATTTAACCCCTTGGAGCAAAGTGTCTCTAGATCATAAATCCACCTGGATTCCATTTGTAACAATACTTTATCTCTATCCCCTCTCCTTTGGTCCATCTTAAAGGGATAGTAATACTTAAAGGGATAGTAATACTTCATTTTAACTTTATTTTATTTTGTAGGCATTAAAAAAACATGAAGAATGATATAAGTCTTATGTCTCATACCTTTATGGTTTAAGAGATATTCACAAGCAAATTTTACCCCTCCCGCCCCTTTTTCCTAGTGTAAGCCATCTCTTCTCAGATGTGAATCTGGTTGTAAGACCAGACAGATAACAGCAGGGGACAATTGTCATTGAATGAAAAGAATGAAAGCCCTTCCCCCCTTGACAAGTTTTTCAGCTTTTTCCCATATCTTAATTGAAGATTGTCCCTCTCTGCAGTCTACCTGGGCACCTCCCTTCTGATCTGGCTGAATAGGGGGGGGATACTTTGCTTGTGAATATCTCTTAAACCATAAAGGTTTGAGAGATAAGACTTATATCGTTCTTCATGTTTTTTAATGCCTACAAAATAAAATAAAGATAAAACAAAGTATTACTATCCCTTTAAAATGTAAAAAAAAATATGTTGTAGGGTTTATCCCCCTGAGTAAAACAAGGATACTCCCACTGCTGAAAGGTGTTTTATACAAAAGTTATTAATTTTCAAAGTTGATCACACAACAGCGCCACTGTACAATTTCAGGCCACTGTGAAATTTCACCTAAATTTCAACTTTGAAAATTAATAACTTTTGAATGAAACACCTTTCCGCAGTGGGAGTACTCTTGTTTTACTCAGGGGGATAAACCCTACAACATATTTTTCTTTACATTTTACATTCTTTACAGTTACTATTCCTTTGAGAAATACATATAGCTGACATACCCACAGGAGAAACTCCTGTGCAGTATATCACCTACATGCTCCAAAAGTCTTACTTTAAATTACCTTTTAGTCTTACCAACATAAATAAGTTGGCATGGGCATATCAGTTGATATACCACATCCTCTGACCTACAATTCAAGAATCGGGTGATACTATAACGTTTACTTTTATTATAATTGAAAAAATATTTGCATTTATTGATATATTTGCAGCCCTTACACGACCCGCACGCAAACATCCCAAATGTCGATGAGAGATTTAACCAATTACTTCTAGTGCTTACAAATTCAGATTTTACCAACCGATCCTTGATGTTACTTGATCTTTTGGCCACTAGCATGGGTCTTTCACCCACTATTTCCCTTAATATTGAGTTTGCTGTGAGAACATGCCAGTGCTTACTCAGAGCTCGCTTCACCTGGTTCCATTGATTCCCAAAATTAGTGATAAAACGCACTGAATCCTTTTTACAATCATTTAGATTCTTATTTCTGATATCTTGAAAAACCATAGAGTCTCTATGACATTTCAAAGCTTTCTTATAACATCTTCTCAGATGTTTTTTAGAATAGCCTCTTTCGATGAACCTATCAATAAGCTCACCTGCTTGTATCTTGAAATCCTCAACATTGGAATAGTTTCTTCTAAGATGTAGAAACTGTCCCCAAGGGATTCCTTTCTTTTGTGACTTTAAATGGTGACTGTTACAATGCAGCAAAGTACTGTATGCTATTTCTTTCCTATATGTTCTAGTCGTAAGCGTATCCTGATCCCTAAAAATATATAGATCTAAGAATTCAATCTGAACCATACTACTGTTTTGAGTTAACTTAATATTAAAGGGATTATCATTCAAACGATCAACACATTGTCCCAACTGTGCCATAGTTCCCGTCCATATCAAGAAAATGTCATCAATATACCGAATCCAGAGAGCCATGTGTGCCTCGAACCCACGGTCTCAATACACCCGGTTCTGCTCCCACCAACACAGGTGCAAGCAAGCGTAAGTCGGGGCACACGTGGCTCCCATGGCAACTACTCTGCACTGCTGATAGAAACATCCATCATTTTGTGATGAAGAGAGATGGTGCTTGAGACAAATTATGAATGACACTTTGTTCACAAGATAAACATATTGGGCACAGAATGTTATTTATATATGGAGATATACATGAGGATATTGCTATTATGAAGATGTGAGCGGAGGTTCCATGCTGTGGAAAAGAATTAGCGATTTTGCACAGAGAGATTGTTACTATGCCTGAGCCCGGGACAAGGAATCGGTGAGAGCGTTCCATTGAGATGTCCTGTATATGAACTGTGATTGCTCATGATATCCCTGTGCTTTAAATGGAGGTATACAATGTATCGCTGTAGTATATTGATATGAGGCATAGGATTTCCCATTCTGAATATTATTGCGATCCTCTGATATTTTGACTGTGCTGAAGATTTGTGGATATATCATCATACTCTATATACACCATTTTACTGGACATTTTGCACTTCATTATTTTGATGTGACTTTCGCTATATCCTATGTTTGGGTATTGGAGATTTTTTTTGTTATAGATGCCCGCATCTTTAGGGTGTTTTTTATTCATGGTTTGGCATAAGATTTGGGGTTTTTAGATATTTACACGGGAGCAGGGTAGGCATATCGGAACACTCTGCAGTGTGGGACCTCTTTCCCTTTCAGGGTTCCTTTTATGTATGATTATTTATCAATAAATTCTTTTTGATACTTATTTTAATTTGTTATTATTTTTTCTTTACTATGTGAGGAAGGTGAGTGCCACTATATATCCATTTCTTTTTTCTTTTTTTTCTTTTTGTATTGATTGCTATGCATATGGATAGTGGGCACCCTGTGTACGTGTTACACGGTCTCTTCCCCTTTGTTTAGTTTTGGTGTGCAGGATCGTAGCTTTACCATATTCTTAGTTATCTGTGTAGGAACCCCCAAGGATGCTGGCCAAGAATAGTTGTCCGAGTAGGCGGCAGTTGGATGTACCCAGAGTGGGTCCTTGGTTAAACAGTGGGCCTGTCGGGGTGTCGACTATTGAGGTAGGCTGGTAACTCCAAAGCAAGGGGGAGCAGGGTATGTGGATTGCCCCCCTCGAGTTGTGGGACAGTTCCTCCGCATATGCCCCCGCTGATGACATCCGTAGCATTCAGGGCCTGAGTTGGCAAATCTTCTAGGCGGAAAGCGGGCCCGGGCTAGCACCACTGGCCCTGTCCGTGGTTTTGAAAAATTGTCTTGGGCAGATCTGTGCCTAACATTCCCCAGGGGCCAGGGAGCTGAATTGGCTGGGGGGGCGAGACCCCATTATCTGGGTATCCTCAAATTTATCAACAAGATGGGTGGCTTCATTAAGTGTGCTGGGGTCCTGGTCCCTGACCCAGTCCATGACAGAGTCAGAGACATTCAAGTGGAACTGCTCCAAAAGTAGCTGTTGGCAGCAATCCTTGAAGGTCCGTGCCCCACAACCCTGCGTCCAATTCCTGAAAGATCTTTCCAGGGCATGTGCCCACTCCATGTGGGTATCCCGAGTCTGCCGTTGAGACTCCCTATGCCTCCGGCAATACGTGTCCGGGGTAATAGCATAATGTGCTAGCAGTCTTTTCTTAACTTCCTGGTAGTCTGTGCTGTCCCTGTCGGGCACAGCTCAGTACTCCTCAGCCGCCCACCCCGTGAGCTGTCCCACCAGAATGGCAACCCACTGTTGAGGGTCCACATGCAACAAGTGACATTGCCTCTCAAAATCATGGAGGAATCCATCTATATCCCCCTTGGTATCATCAAAAGTCTTGAATGACTGGTGAGTCAGGGGTAAGCTGGTCCCCTCTTGTTCTGATCAGGGTTCGATTGCTGGGCTGAGATTGGCAGGACAGTTCTATTCCAATTCTCATTTAATCTTCCCACACCTCGGTCATGATCAGATCCACCAGCTCTGGTGGCAGATTGGGGCCGTAGAAGCGCAGGCGACTCTGGACTTTCCGGGAAACTGAATCCTCTTTCATGTCCAGCTGCCACACCACATCCTGGTGCTCAGAGAGCTGCTGTCCGCTGGGAGGTTGGTGGTTCATCCTAGCTCGGCCTTTTCTTCATCCATTTCCAGGATGGCATTGATTAAGTCCTGCTTCTTTAAGCCAGTGATGTCTTGCCCTCCCCGAGCCACCATATCCTGCAGGGTGGCCTGGAAAATGCTTGTAGTTGTCGGCCATCTCCTCACCAGCCAGGTCCCCTGGTGGTGGTTTGGACCACTTAGGAGAGAGAATCCCACCACTACCACCAGTGTAATGGGAGCTAAGGAAGCCATGTTGTCCTTAGATGTCATTCCAGGGTCCTCTCTCCTTGAAGCAGCTACAAAGGGTTAACTGGTACGGGGAAGCTGGATGACTGTCTGGCACACTGGGAAAAACAAGCTGGAAACATCCCCTGGGACTGCTGGGAACACAAGCTGAAAGACTGGAAACAAAGCTGGAACGCTTTAAACCATCCCCTTTAAACTATCCAGGAATGAAGAAACAGGACAGAGGTTGAGTACAAAAAAACACATTAATGATTCCCATAACATTTAACATAGGACAGTAGGCAGACAATCAGAATGCTTCCTAATTTCAACATGGGGCATGGGGAATTCTGAGTGCCCGGCCGTGTTTTGTGGATGTCCAGCTGCCCAGAGCTGGGACTTCACCCAGTGCCTTTCAGTCTCTTTTGGGGTATTTTTCCATGGAACTTAAAAAAGCACCCGGTAACGGCCTATGGTCTGTTACACTGTCCATAAGGATGCCCCTAAAAGCTGACCTTTTATTCCTTTTGGCCAACATTTCTGAGGCTCGCACCATATTACTGATGCTCTCTTTGACACAGTTCAGCTTGAAGCCAAGGCCTCTGACTTCTCTGTGACTGCTAGGCATATGCTGTTTCTGAAAATCTGATCTGCTGGCTTGATTTCTAAGAAATCACCGATTTCTCTTCCCTTTCAGGCTACCTCTCTTTTTGGCACTGAACTGAAGAATCTCATCAGTGAGGCCACTGGGGGCAAGAGCACCTTGTTGCCTCAGGTTCCTAAGCACAACCCTCGGGCGAGGAGACGCCATCTTTTTCTTCCCCGCCAAAGTGAAGTGCCTAGGGCGAACCCAGTGGTACCTCAGGAACCACGTTCTACCCCCAAGCCCAAGCAGCAGTGGAGGTCTAAACACACCTCCACCAAACCCACCAAACCTTCTTTGGCATGACTCGCTGAACCCTGGTCCATATGCACCAGTGGGTGGCCGCCTGCATCACTCCTTGAGTGTTTGGACAGGTTCTGTTGCGGATCAGTGGGTATTATAGGTGGTTTCCGAAGGTTACAGGATTCCCTTCAAATCCCTACGCCCTTCATGTTCTTCCCTTCTCGCTCCCCTCAGGGACAGGAAAAGCTCAGGCTTTTCAAAGGGGTGGTCCAGTCTCTCTTGGACAAGGGAGTTCTGTCCCTGGTTCCTCAGCCGGAGAGAGGTTCAGGCTTTTATTACAACCTCTTTGTCGTTCCCAAGAAGGATGGCAGCTGCCGTCCTATTCTGGACCTCAAGGCTCTCATCCAGTTTGTGGTTAAAACTCACTACAAGATGGAGTCATTGCGTTCTGTCATTGCAGCGATGTGTCCAGGGGAATTTCTGCCCCCCTTGAATCTACAGGCTACATACCTGCACATTTGTATCCATCAGGACAGTCAACAGTACCTCAGGTTTGCTTGCAACATGGGACATTTCCAATTCACTGCCCTCCCCTTTGGGCTCACCACAGCTCCTCAAGTGTTCGCTCAGTTCTTAGGTGCACTGATTGCCTTCCTGTACACCAAGGGGATTCAGGTGACACCTTACATGGACGACCTTCTCCTGAAGGCTCCTTCCAGGGATTTTCTGGACCACCAAGTCCAGGACTGTCCTCAGATCCTCCTCCAACATGGTTGGATCCTGAATATGGACAAGTCAGCTCTGGTTCCCTCTGAGGTCGGTTCCTCTGCCTCCGGTTCGACACTGTGTGGAGTAAGGTTTATCTGATGGAGGATTTGATTCAGAAGCTCACCTCCAAGGTGTCTTCCTTCATGATGTGGACGTCAGCTTCAGCAAGGAAGTTCTCCTCTCTGATGGGGAAGATGTTATTCACCATGGAAGTGGTGCCATATGCTATGACCCATGAAACAAAGGTTTGTGATCCATGTTTGACCGGGGAATCAGGATCTACTTGACCAGCTGTCTCTCTCCCTGCGGACATGGAACTGGGTCTCCACTTGTGGCTGAACCTCTCCAGTCTGAGGAAAGGGAGGCCATTTGAGATTCAATACTGGACCATTGTGTCGACGGACGCCAGCCTGATTGGTTGGGGCGCAGTCTTGAGTCACCTGAGAGTTCAGGGCTGTTAGTTAGTGGTCAGCGGAGTAGATCCTTCTTCCCATCAATATCTTGGAGTGCAGGGCGATATCCTATACTCTGCGGTATTGGTCCTCTCATCTGATGGGGTGCCCAATCAGAGCCCAGTTCAACAACACCATGGCGGTGGCTTACATCAACAAGCAAGGAGTCACCAGAAGTTCTGCCGCTTGGTTCGAGGTCAAGGCTATATTGATCTGGGCATAAGATCATGTGCCTGCTACTTCCACCATGCACATCCCAGGCATAGAAAATGTCCTAGCAGACTTCATCAGTCATCACACTGTGGATCCTGCGAAATGAGAACTTCACCCAGAAGTGTTCAACTTTATAGTGGAGAAGTGGAGTCTTCCTTGGATAGACCTGATGGCCACCAGGAACTGGCATTTGCAGTGGATGCCCTGTCAATTCCTTGGAGATTTCATCTGGCCTACATCTTTCCTCCACTTCCTCTCCTGCCCAGGGTGCTGCAGAAGATTCGGATGGACAGAGCATCAGTCATCCTGATCGCATCTTATTGGACAAGACAGCCTTGGTTCCCAGAACTACTGGCCATGTCTGCTCAGGAACCGGTTCCTCTGCCATGCAGACAGGATTTCCTTCTTCAAGGTTACCTGTGGGAGGAGGATGTGGACCATCTGGTTTTGATGGCATGGTGGTTGAAACCTTCATCTTGAGGAAGAAGGGCTATTCTTCTGAATGGGTTTCCACTATGATTCAGGCTAGAAAACCAGTTTCTTCTAAAGCTTATCATAGGGTTTGGTCTATTTTCCACTCTTGGGATCTGTCCTCACAGGTATTTGATCTTCTGGCTATCCTGTCCTTTTTGCAGGACGGCGTCAACAAAGGCCTTAGCCTTGGTTCCTTGAAGGTTCAGACCTCAGCTCTCTCTGTCTTTTTTCAGAGAACCATTGTCATCTTACCAGATGTCAAAGTCTTCTTTCAGGGTGTTGCTCATGCATTCCCTTCCTATAAGGCTCCCACTCCCCAGTGGGACCTTAATCTGGTTTTAGGAGTCTTGCAGTGGCCTCCCTTTGAGTCTTTGGTTACCATTTCCTTACATCTTCTGAGGTGGAAGATGGCTTTTCTTTTGGCTGTGATCTGTGTCTGCAGAGTGGCTGAATTACAGGCTTTGTCCTGCAAACCACCTTTCCTGATGTTTCACAAGGATAAGGCTGTTCTCCATACCTCTCAGGAATTTCTTCCAAAGGTGGTCTCTGAGTTCCACATCAATCAGGAGATTGTTGTGCCTTCTTTCTGTCCTGACGCTTTTCTAGTTGGGGCTGTTCTATATCCTGAATAGTCCATGTGAACTCTGATATCATGGGGACCGGCGCTTGGTGCTTTCCTTCTTTTCCCACCCTGGTAACTCAATGTTAGTACATCCCCATGGTACCTGTAAGCTATATTGGACGATAGCGAAAAGAGGATTTTAGTCTTAACTGTTAAATCATTTTCTCTTGTTCCATATAGCTTACAGGTCTCCCACCCAGTGAAAGGGACCATGCTTGGTTTCCTGTGGCTGGATGCGGGAGTACTATTGGGTCCATGCTCACATGAGTTTTCCTCTCTTCCTTCTTGTTATCTAGCTAGGTAGGTTATTGTCACAAATCTATCTGGAGAGGGGAGTGGCTAGGTAGCCTGCTATGGAGGAGGGGGAGGCTCCACCCTGCACTTCTTGAAGAATTGTTCCAGCAATGTGTTGCATTCCCCTCTGGCACTCAAAGGGTTAATGACCAGCAAACATATCATTTAACCCATTGTATATCTGCTATTGATAGCCGAAGAATGTGCAGACCGGACAGAAGCCTGCATGACATAAACGGCTCTCACTGACTCAAACACTGACCGTAGCTTGAAATAATAAAAGAATTCTAAAGACAATATTAACAACAAATGGGAATAAAGAATTAGCCCATCTATGAACTAATGTTCTATTGTAGCTCACATTCTGAGGTATGGGTAGTTACAGAGATAAAGTGAAGGGTTTTGTAGTGAATGAGCAATAGAGGGTTCTGTTACACTCTCACATAATAAAGTTGGAGTATTTCCTGTCTCTTATTTTACTCTGTTCATTTGGATCATTGGCGATTGGCGAACAGAGGGAGTCACACATATTAACCCTATGTATGCCAAACTCAGTACTTTGTAAGTTTAATGCGTACTTGTTTATTTCCTAAGTACTCAAAACAACAATAAAGACAAGACAAATAATTTGTATGTGTTATTGTGGATTCTCCTTGATTTAATGATCCTATTCAGGTGCTTGCACTGAAGCATACAACGGTACACTGTTACATAAATAAAGCCTAGTTGGCTGCAAATCAATTAATAGGGTATACATTCTGTAATATAATTCCCCCATTTATCCAGTGGACGTAGTTCCACTTTTATTTGTATATTTTGTGGACCTCCAACAAATAGGAGTTTCATTTTAGTTGGTTACCATTTTAAATAAACTAATAAAGGTTAATTTTTATTCTGACTCTGTACTTGAAAGGGCCTTTTGGAAGGTGCAGAACTGGTCTTTTTTCAACATTCACCCAACGATCCTCCTACAGGATTAGAGTCTGATATGAAGGGCTAGTTTTTCTTCTTTTTGGTTTTGGTCCTTTTTATAGTAGTTTCAGGTGTTGTTATGTAAATAGGGTCACACTTATTCAGTAACCTTCCTCACAATGCAGCAGGACTCAAAGATGTGGCGGATAAGAAGCTTGATTCTATCCTCAGGGCTGATTCTGCTGCCACTGGGTCTGAGATGAGGCCTATTTTTGCCTCTGCCTAAGTTAACAGGACTGTTGCTGTTTCAGGTGAACAGATGATGGAAGCTGTCCAAGAGGATGTTTCCAAAGAGGACTTGTTGATCTTTCTGGCCAACATGAAGGTGGCCTACACTTAAGTTTCAGAAGCCTTGTTTGAGGTGGTCAGTGTAACGGATCATAATCCGTTACTGAAGCCCTTGTCTGGGCCTGAGACTGTTAAACAAGGAACACTAGGAACTGTGGACATTTCTGTCATGCCTAAAACAACCCCTGTCTAGGCGTATGGATTGCCAGCCCAGTGTCGCAAGCTATGTAGAACTTTGGGACGTTATATTGGCAGACAGCTATGCCAAAAAGACTAAAAATCATAGCCTGCTTTCAGGTGACTGGGCCGTTAGGGGTTAAGTATTTGAGTTTGGCCAAGGATGCTGCAAATGTATATTGCAGTCCCTCAAGCCTTTTGTTTCATTGTTCACCCTCACCCAAGCTCTGTGTGTATTCTAGCCACTCCAGTCATTGTAGGTTTGTGAACTGGATTAAGACCCCCTGTGGTGTGTTAACTTAATCACGTCTGGCCCTTTGTATTGTGTTGTACCATTTGTTGCTAGCCTTTTGTGTAGTAATGCAATCATTTCTGTGTTACTGTAATTGCTGGGACCTTCTGTTGTTGGTCCTTTGTCTTGTATATTGTGATTATATTATCCCTGTGAGTCACCTATTGTATCCTGCCTGCCCATGTATTTCAATGTGGTTCTTGTGTATAAATATGTGTGGTTTGCTTAATAAAGTTGAGAGTTAGTCTGAGTGAACAAGGAGTCCTGGAGTCTTGTATTGCTTATGGTATAAAGTATCCACTCTGATACCCATCTGCACCAAGTATCCTGAATCGGCGACCGCCTGCTGCCAGCTTCCTGCGACCCAACTTTTTATGATGTAAGGCAGCAACGTGAACTCCGTCTTTGACCTTCCTTTGGTTCCTGCTACACTTTCCCCAGCTATCCTTTGACCGGGATTAGAGGCCTTACTCTCTACGGCCCGTGGTACCACTTTGCGACCCAACTCTGGCTGCGAGTCCCTTTGACTCTTTCCCTGCTCATATGGATTTCTTCTGACTCAGAAACAAAGTCGACACCACTACCACTTTCATTTGACTTCGACACAGAGTTTGTGACACCTCTGAGGTTCGATCGAGCCGGTTATTGCTCGACTGGTAGGAACCAGGCTGCACAATCCGCCTTCGAGAAGGAGAAACCCGGAACGACGGCTGAGGGCAACATAGTGCCTTCCAGGTTCCGTTACACTGGTGGCGAGCGGTGGGATCTTCTCCTCCTTTCATTGGTTGCATCAAGTGAGACATGGAGAACAAACTATTTCTACCGGAGGCCCTGGGCGTATACAACATGCGGTACAAGTATATCGGTTATCGGTGGGAGACCAAGTTAGGCGATCTGGTCGACAAGTACTACAGAGAGATAACAGTATGCATCAAAGAGGAACTCCGAGTCCAGGATTAATACTGGGAGCTGCTCAAGTACCTGGACCAGGAGTATGCAGAGGTTATGGTTGACTTTTTCCCATATGACTTGCGACTGGATCTCTATCACGGTGCCCGTGATTCGTGCAGCTCTGTGTCTATCACTTGCTGAGTATTCGTGATTGGCTGTCTGTCATTAGCCCTCCTCACACAGCCTTTTTAAACCCAGGTTGAGCATTTCCAGGGTGCCCTTTCGTGGTGTTTCTGACTCCACTCTGCCTGACCTGCTTGTCAGATCTCTGGGCCTGTTTCTAGTGTTCCTGTATGCTACTTTCCGGTGTTCCAGTGTTCCTGTACGTTAATGTTCCGGTGCTCCAGCGTTCCAGTGTTCCTGTATGCTAACGTTCTGGTGTTCCAGTGTTTCAGCGTTCCTGTGTGCCTGTATTCTGGGGCTCCTGTGCTCCAGCACCGTGCGGGTTAACCTGTACGAGTTCCTGAGTCTCACGCTCCAGCTGTCGCTCCAGCGACATTGTTCTCCTCGCTATTGCATACACATTGTTGGTTCCAGAGTGCGGACGCTGGTTTACTCCACTAAACCTGGTTGCAACATTCATTGTTGGTTCCAGCATGCGGTCGCTGGTTTACTCCACTAACCTGGTTACAATACACATTGTTGGTTCCAGCGTGTGGACGCTGGTTTGCTCCACTAAACCTGGTTGCGATATACATTGTTGGTTCCAGCGTGTGGACGCTGGTTTACTCCACTAAACCTGGTTGCGATATGCATTGTTGGTCCCAACTTGTGGACGCTGGTTTACTCCACTAAACCTGGTTGCAATACACATTGATGGTTCCAGCGTGCGGACGCTGGTTTACTCCACTAAACCTGGTTGCGATATACATTGATGGTTCCAGCGTGCGGATGCTGGTTTACTCCACTAAACCTGGTTGCAGTATACATTGTTGGTTCCAGCGTGCGGACGCTGGTTTACTCCACTAAACCTGGTTGCGATATACCTTGTTGGTCCCAGCGTGCGGACGCTGGTTTACTCCACTAAACTGGTTGTGAGATACTTTGTTGGCTCCAGCGTGCGGACGCTGGTTTGCTCCATTAAACCTGGTTGCGATATACATTGTTGGTCCCAGCTTGCGGACGCTGGTTTACTCCACTAGACTGGTTGCGAGATACTTTGTTGGCTCCAGCGTGCGTACGCTGGTTTGCTCCACTAAACCTGGTTGCGATATACATTGTTGGTTCCAGCGTGCAGACGCTGGTTTGCTCCATTAAATCTGGTGGCGCTATTTACCATTAGTCCCAACGTGTGGACGTTGGTTTGCTCCTGAACATCCAGTACTGTGGTCAGTCGCTGTCCACTTCCTTGCAGATGTCTGATTATCCCTGGCAATAGACTTCTGCTGATTTAGACCTCTATACTTATGCTCTCTGCTGTCTTAGTCACCTGACAGCTGGTCTACTTGCTCAGGCTGCCCTGCCCGGTATTGGTGAGGCCGGTAGAACCTTGACGATACCATCCTGTAGGTTGCCTCACCCGGTATTGGCAGGGCCGGTAGAGCCTACTACAGTACTCCTTTGGGCTGCCCTGCCCGGTATTGGTACGGCCGGTAGAACCTTGTAATTCACCATCTTTAAGGTTGCCTTACCCGGTATTGGCAGGGCCGGTAGAGCCTACATTCAGCATTCCATTGGGCTGCCTTGCCCGGTATTGGTAAAGCCGGTAGAACCGGTATACGTCATCTCACGGTTGCCTTACCCGGTATAGGCAAGGCCGGTAGAGCCTGTCATTAAAACTGTCACTTGGGTTGCCTTGCCCGGTATTTAGGCAAGGCCGGTAGAACCTATTGTATATTTTATTACTGTTGTATTGTTATGTATGTTTACCCTACGGGGACTGCCTTTAACTTTTAATAAAGTTAAGTTATTTTACCAAACCTTAAGTCTGAGAGTCTTCAAAAACCGTGACAATCTCCAAGGACTGGCATGGGCAGCCTTTCATGAGGATGCCAATTTCAGCCATGCGGACTACAGTGGTTACTGGGAGATCAGTGAGAAAAGAGAGGCCATGTTTGGGAAATACTTTCCTCCGGATCTGGAGGGAAACCTACACCTCTTAGTAGAAGAGGAATGGAACTTAGAGAGGATGTGCATGGGATGGCTACAAGAAGCCCAAGAAATCCTAAGACAGGAAGAAGACTGGGGGGGCAACGCATCTGAGGAGGACTTCAGTGACTTTGAGGAAGTGGATCGTGTTACCCCTGTTCATTCTGAACCGGTGAGTGGGAATCAGCTCCTCACCAGTGACCCTTGCTTTGCCCCCACATCAGGGAGTGAGACAAATGTCCTCCCTGATGAACTTTTTGCCCTGGAGTGTGTTACTCCGGATCTGAGGAGTGGGAATTCTCTGCTCCTCAGCCCCAAGAATGCCCCTGCATCAGGGGGTGGGACAAACGTCTTCCCTAATGGGCATGTTGGCCCTTTCCCTGCTTCTCCTGCTGAGGTGAGTGGGATGAAGGTCCTCACCGGCAGCAACGTTCTCCCTGAACTGGTGGGTGGAAGAAAGCCCATCAGCCCCTGTGAACCCCCTGCTGTGGTGAGTGGGAGAGAGCTCACCAGCAGCCCCAAGAGTATTGGCCCTTTGATGTTGGATACTGCCCTGGAGAAGAGGAAAAGTGTGCTCTCCAGGTGCAGGGATACCATTGCCAGGAGGATTGGGAATGCATTCATCTTCAAGAAGAAAAATGGCCCTGAAGTGTGTGGCCTTGAAGAAGAGGACCCCAGTGGACTGAAGGAAAACAGTGCTGCTGACCCTCTTGTTGCCCCTGTGGACTAGTGGGTGGGAGCGAGCCCACCAGTGGCCCTGTGCCTTCGGATATGGTGAGTGGGACCCAGGTCCTCATGGGTATCCAGTGTGTTGTGCCTGACAGCGATGGCCCCAGCAGGCTGCATGGATACAGTGCTGCTGCCACAAGGAACCCTGAACTGGGGGGCGGGAGTGAGCCCACCAGCCCCTATGTGACCCCTGGCCTAGTGAGTAGGAGCGAGCCCACCAGGCCCTATGAAACCCTGGCTCTGATGAGTGGGACACCAGTCCTCATCAGCAGCCCAAAGCTTGTGGCTCCTTTCCCTGAGACCTCAGCCTTAGTGAGTGGGACCACAGTCCTCACCAGGGTTTCCCTTATTGCCCCTGGATCTTGTTACCCCAGCCTGGTGGGTGGGAATGCGTTCCCCACCAGGACAAGTGATGGTCTTGCCCCAGGGAGTGGGACCACTGTCCTCCCTGAGGGGCATACTGACCCCTTGTTTGCTTTGACCCCAGCCTGGTGGGTGGGAGTTCGTACCCCACCAGGCCAACTGTTGATCCGGCCACAGGGAGTGGGACCACTGTCCTCCCTGGTGGCTCTGCAGTTTCTCCATTGGCAAGTGGGACCAGTGTCCTTCCCAGTAACCCTGTTAACCCTGGACTGGTGGGTGGTAGTACGCTCCTCACCAGTCATCCGGATGCTCCTACCCTGGGAAGTAGAACCACCAGTTTTCCCAGTGGCCCTATGAGTATTCCCCTAGCCCAGGAGAGTGGGAGCAGCCTCTTCTCCTGCCACCATGGGGCACTTACCCAAGTGAAAGGGAAAGATGTGCCCATCTCCCCACAGTCTGGTCCTCAGCTACACCCCTTGGGAATAAAGAGGGGCTGGCAGTCACAGCCTCTCCCCAGCACAGTGACTGCAAGGGGGACCCCTTCGCCCCATGGAGACCCGCCCATAGACTGGCTGTGGATCCACAATAATCCATTTGCTTGTTAAGACAACACTGTCCCCTCTCTTCTTCTTAGTGCGACTCAATATGTAGATTGTTAGGGAGGTTTTACCACAAGTGGGCTGCCATTTTGCTGAGGACCATTGATATTAAGGTGATCCTGTGTTAAAAAAAAATAATTATATATATATATATATATATATATATATATATATATATATATATATAAATATGTGTTATCCTTGTGCATATAGTACAAAGTTTTTTAGTAATAGGCGTTTTATTTTAACAACATCAATGGTGCTATATAACTTTTAAGGACAGGGTTAGTATGTCACATATATGCAATATATGTGACATACTAAGGGGGGGATGTGGAAGGGGGCATTGTGTAGTGCTTGGTGTACTAGTTTTATTGATTTTAACCTTTTGAATGCCACAGGGGTGAGCAGTGCACATCCCTATGGCATTCAAAGCTGTCCATGGTGCTGAAAGCCTTCTCTGTGTTCCCCTAGTGGCTGGGTAGGGAAGCACAGAGAAAGCTGTTCAGAACTGGAGACGTGGGTTTTGGATTTTCTGACTGAACTTGATACTTTGCAGTGCTGTGATTGGCTGTGGTGCTAGGTGACATTTTTATCGTTTGTTTTTAGGTAAGATTTTCTATGCGACGCAGGTTTAAGATTAACGTGTATTTTGTTGGTTATCGCTCGTTAGGCTTTCTAGGTAAGGAAGATTTGAATCTCACGTTACCTGGTCTTGCTTAACGAGCGAAGGCAGTTTTTTTCTTCACGTTGGTTTTAACGCCAACATTTGAATCGAGCCCTTAGATCTTTTCATTAATTTTTTTTAATATGCACAATTTTAAACTTCCTTAAAATGAAGTAATACTGTTCCTTTAACAGGTAAGACTAAAATCCTATTTTTGTACACTATATTAATAAAACAGAGCTGTATAGATCAATGGGTCTTTAGTTAGAACAAAAAATATCAAGAGTTGAACATAAAATTTCTTACTTCTTCACTCTTTGCATTGTTAATTCTACTAATGTAATTAAAATGCAGTCATGTTGTGTGAAGAAAACCCACTCCTAACTACAGTATTTTCACTACCATGGGCATGCTGTTGAATTTTGAAATGAGCTCTAGCTCCAGAACTTTTTGGAACCTAGAAACACCCCTGTCTGTGGGACAATGCTCTTCATGGTTCTTGTTTGTTGGTAGGGCAACTGAATTCCAACAGTACGGCTGTATGTGTACCAGTCCGCGTTCATTTTTGCCTTCAGTTCATTTTATCTGAGATAATTGAATTGAGCCCTAAGTGGGTGAACTCCATGTATTTTCTAATTTGTCCTAATGCCTGGCTACTGGTTTGTCATTGTAACGGAAGCCTAAGTCCTTGGGCTGACTTAGACCGTCGTTCCAGGTCTCTCCCTCCTGAGGTCAGCTACAGAGAGGTAGCTGTGCCGGTACTGCTCCAGAGCTTCTTCCTAGAATGGGGAGCAAGATAAGCTCCTTTACAGCATTCTACAACAGAGAGACAGGACTCCTCCTTATTCCAAATCGAACCCCGTTTATTTGTGAAAGCACAGTTCTTTTATACACAGTTAACAGCATTAACTCACAAGGGGTTGGACAAAGAAGACAATGGCAGTAGATACATGGTGATGAAATCACAAGACATGGTACAATGGGTAGACATGATTACATTAACTCCACAAAAGCAAGAGTGGTGAATATGCAATGAAGAGTAAACAGATGGTGATGAAACTATGGGCATGATACAATGGAGTATATGTGATCGAATTAAGCTCACAATGGCATGAGTGATGAGTAGACATGTAAACAAAAGGGTGGGGACCGGGATACAATGGTCAGAGGGGCTGGAATACACATCTGGAATGCATTCTGGGCTGCAGCATCTTTTATGCCATAAGTTTGTCAGTGGCTGTCCAGCCACCCAGAGCTGGAACTTCACCCAGTGCCTTCCAGTCTATTTTTGGGGTATTTCTATGGCTCTTAAAGGAGCCCCAAGTAACGACCTATGGTCCATTACATTTCTCCCCCTTTCGAGTCCCAAGCCAGCGGCAACCATGGTGAATGGTGGCTTGGCAGTCCGGCAAGTTTGTCATCCGTGGGGCCCAGAGACAGTGGGGGGTGCAGGCAATCCGTTATGGCGTGGAAATGCAGGGATCTGCTGCTTGGCGCAACCTGAGGGGTTGGTCTGGCATTCCCCTTCCCCAGCCAGTAGTCATTTGTCGGGACTCAGAGGACCAGCTAGCCAGGCGCAAACTGTGTTCGTCCCTGCTGGATCTGTGGCCAGGGGCTCTGGATCCAGTGCACATCTGTGGGGAAAAGTCCCGTGAGTCAGAGGGACCCCAGAATTTCTGGTAGCACTGGAGGGATGCTAGCTTTGGGGCCCCCACTCCCATTGTCAAGGATCCGGGTCACGGCCAACAAGCAGGCTGGCATGGGCCTCAACCCCCTTCCCCAGGTCAGGGATAACTTGTAACGGTTTGTGCGACACACAGTGGTTTAGGATAAAACACAGTTTTATTGAAATCACAATAAAATAAGAACCCACACAGGTCCTGTAGTATACAAGCAGTATAATATAGACACACGACAGGTTATATATACATATGCCTACACAGGTCCATTATAACCATAAAGTCCATAGCAGTCTATACTGACACAGGTCAGGCAGAATATGTTGGATTCCCAGGACAAAGGTACTGCATGGGTTAAAGGTCTTCAAGGAGTGTTAACAGTCCCATGTATTGAGAATTCTGTGGTAGAGCTCTTTCCATATAGAGAGCTTCAAGATACTTAACACCCAGGAACAGGTTAGCAGAACAAATGTGAACTGCCAGAGTACTATCAGGAATTGAGTAACGTAGAACACTGCCATGGCAGTAACGGAAACCGACACTTGCACTCTGCAGGAGCAGTAATGGAGACTAGACCAAAGACACACTGCCGTAGCAGTAACGGAGGCAGACACTTGCACTCTGCAGGAGCAGTAACGGAGACTAGGCCAATGGCACACTGCTGTGGCAGTAACAGAGGCAGACACTTGCACTCTGCAGGAGCAGTAATGGAGACTAGGCCAAAGCCACACTGCCGTAGCAGTAACGGAAACTGACTTTCGCACTCTGTTGAACCAGAAACGGGGACTGGATTGCCTGTAGAATCAGAATGTTGCCAAGGCGACAATAGGCCATCAGATCAGGAATGCAAACCAAGCCGGGTCGATTCACAGAGCAGGAACGTCAGCCAAGCCGGGTCGAATCACGGAGCAGGAACTTCAGCCAAGCAGGAGCAGGAACGTCAGGCAATCCGGGTCGGTACACAGGAGCAGGAACGTCAGCCAAGCCGGGTCGGTACACAGGAGCAGGCGCAGAAGAATAGTCAGGCAATCCGGGTCGGTACACAGGAGCAGGAGACAAGATGCAGAGTAGTCAGGCAGGCCAAGTCGGTACACTGGGAATCACTGAGCAGAAACTAGCAATGGTACAGGAACACCACAAAAGGGCACTGGATGGGTGCTGGAGTCCAGTATATAAAGGCCATACTGGGCGGGATAAACACAGGACAGCCAATGGGAGCACACACAGTGTAGACTGACAGGAAAACAATAACAAGGGGAGCACGGGCACTGTGATATAACTGAGCCCCTGGAAAGGACGGCGATCCCACTCTCCAGGTCAGGGACAACAGAGCCACTGGAGAGGACGTTGGTCCCACTCTCCTGCAAAGGGGTAACAGGGCCCCTGGAGAGGACGGTGGTCCCACTCTCCAGGGCAAGGGCAACAGAGTATTTGGTGAGGATCTCAGGCCCATTCACAAAGAAGGGGGTAGCAGTGCCGCTGGGGAGGATATCGGTCCCACTCCCCAGTGCAGGGGCAACAGACGGGCTGGTGAGGATCTTGGTCCCACTCACCCAACATGGGTTATCACAGGGGCAGGTGAGGAGTGCAATCCCACTCACCAAGTTAGCAGCAAAATCGCCACTGGTGAGGACCTCAGTCCAGAGCAGGGGCAACAAAGCCTCTGGGGAGGACACAGGTACCACTCCCCAGGGCAGTAGCAACGCATCCACTGGAGAGGACAATATTCCCCACTCTCCAGGGCAGGGGCATCACAGGGCCTGGTGCGGACCTCAGTCTCACTCATCAGGCTAGGGGAAGTAGCTCCACTGGGGAGGACTGTGGTCCCACTCCCCAGGGCAGGGGTATCAGAGCCCCTGGGGAGGACACGGGTCCCACTTCCCAGGGAAATAACAACAGAGCCACTGGAGAGGACAATATTCCCACTCTCCAGGGCAGGGGCATCACAGGGCCTAGGTCGGACCTCAGTCTCACGTCCTAAGCCAGGGGAAGTAGCGCCACTGGGGAGGACGGTGGTCCCACTCCCCAGGGCAGGGGTAACAACTGGGCTGGTGAGGATCTCGGTCTCGCTCAACAGGTGAGGAGCAATAGAGCCAATGGGGAGGACCTCAATCCCACTCCCCAGCTCTGGGGCAAAGGAGCCACTGGAGAGGACACTATTTCCACTATCCAGAGCAGGGGCAATGCAACGCCTGGTACGGACCACAGTCTCACTCCCCAGGCCAGGGGAAATAATTCCACTGGGGAGGATCTCGGTCCCACTCCCCAGAGTAGGGGCAACAGAGAGGGTTTCGAGGATCTAGTTGCAACGGTATTCACTTACTCTCTTTAGCAGAGTGGAGTATCTCATCTCGATAGTCCATTCAGTGATAACTAGCCACCACAACTCCTTTTTCAAGTCTGGGAAGTTACAGGAGCCAATGATATCATCTTTCTTGTCTCGGATTTCCCATCGTCAGCTGGAATCCGGGCAGCTAAACTTAATGTCTTGGTACAACGCTTCCCCTGCCAGCCCCCGACCACTGTATCCTAGGTCCAGTGGTGGCTGGTGTAGGGTGGCAGCTGAAGGAACTCCTGGTTTGCTTGGTTCCACATAGCCCAGTACCCATCTTGCACTGCCAACTCCATCTGGATGCAGCTGTCCATCTGGTCCTCCCATTCTGCCAGAATACGTCCATCTAGCATGAGTTCCCACCAGCTCCATATTTCCATATAGCACTGTAGCTCCAATGCTGCAGAGCTCAGGGCATCAGGGTGCGCCGTTGTGTCCTCCATGGCTTTCGCCAGCGTAATTCAATCTGGTGAGGGAGACAATCCCACCACTGCCACCAGTGTAACAGAAGCCTAAGTCCTTGGCCCGTCATTCTGGGTCTCTCCTCCTGAGGTCAGCTACAGAGGGGTAGCCGCGCCGGTACTGCTCCAGAGCTTCTTCCTAGAATGGGAAGCAAGAGAAGCTCCTTTACACCATTCTACAACAGAGAGACAGGACTCCTTCTTGTTCCAAATAAACTCAGTTTATTTGTGAAAGCACAGTTCTTTTATACACATTTAACAGCATCAACTCACAAAGGGTTGGACAAAGAAGACCATGGCAGTAGATACATGGTGATGAAATCACAAGACATTGTACAATGGGTAGACATGATTACATTAACTCATTAACTCCACAAAGGCATGAGTGGTGAATATACAATGAACAGTAAACGGACTGTGATGAAACAATGGGCATGGTACAGTGGGGTAGACGTGATCAGATTAACCTCACAATGGCATGAGTGAAGAGTAGACAATGTAACAAAAGGGTGAGAACCGGGATACAATGGTCAGAAGGGCTGGAATACACATCTGGAATGCACTCTGGGTTGGAGCATCTTTTATGCCATAAGTTTGTCAGTGGCTGTCCAGCCACCCAGAGCTGGGACTTCACCCAGTGCCTTCCAGTCTATTTTGGGGGTATTTCTATGGCTCTTAAAGGAGCCCCAAGTAACGACCTATGGTCTGTTATAGTCAGTTTTTGTATATCTGAAGGCAGTATAAATTGCAGAGCGATGCCCTTACATAAGTTCTCTTACCGTGCAGTATGTTTTACAGACATAACTTAAAGCAACAAGGACATGTGATAAGATACACAACTAATTCAGTAGTGGATGTAATTCCATAATTAATTTTATATGTCTTATTAGAACTGGCATATGTGAAAAATATAGTTATCACCATTGCTCTGTGTGTTGTATGGCACGCATAACAAAAACTTCCTGGTTGTCCCTTTTTAAAGCACTGTATATTTCTTGTTAAAGGGATAGAAATACTTCAAAATTAGTAATCCCTATTTGTAGCCATTAAAAAAGAAAAATGCCCCCAGTGGCATCTCTCAAACCCTTATGGTTTGAGAGATAACTGCTTACAAAGTTCCCCCCTCCCTCCCCTTTCCCTGACATCAGAGTTCTAGCTGACAGCAGGGAACTCTGGTCCTGGGATTGTGCTAATGAAAAAGAAATCATTCTCTTAAAAGGTCTTCTACGTGTGCTTTCTTATACTTTGTAATTTGCCTTTAGAGTATCTAGCAATGAATCTGTTAGTCAAGTCCTTTAATTGTTCATCTCTGATGGCCATATATGAATTATTATATATAACCATTTGGGAACTGAACTTTTGAGTGAAGGATGATGAAAGGTCTAAAAACCTTAAAAGTAAATGCTTCTTTATGTCTAAAACCAGTATGTAACTGTATATAATTTTTAATATGTATGTATATTTATGTGTGTATGTATATATAATGTTTCTCAGTTTGTGTAAATATGTAACCCTTTACTGAAAACTATCCAGGACATACTTGAAAACGAGAGAAATCTCAACGTATTCTTCCTGGTAAAACATTTTCTAAATAAGTAAATAAAATAATGCAAGAGAGTATTCCCGTCCAACTTTGTTCTAAACAGACTGTAACCCAATTAAACTTTTTGGAAAATTCTGAGATCAAGAAATTTGATTGATTCCCTGTTGTACACATATCTCAATTTAATCTGTTAATATAACTCTTGAAATCCATAAAGGTTTCTTCTGTTTTAATGAACATATCTCCAATAAATCTTTTAAAAAACAGTATTTTGTCACCAAATTTATTGCAAACTTGCAACCAGTAAATCATCATGGGGCAGTGATTTTGACAGGAGTGGCCAAATCAAAAATCTCTGCCACAAGATTCGCTATGCACTCCTGTGAAAATTGTTGCAGAAAGAGCCACCTCCATTGAGTTCCAGGGGCTCCCCAACATGTATGGTGTGATGAATTCCACTGGCATTCGCTAGCAAGCATCTGTACCTAAAAAAAAGAGTAAATAAAAAAAAAATCCTACTAGCCCGTTGTCACCTTTGCCTCCTATAAGAACACCTTATCCTGTTCAGGCTGTTGCTCGAGCCAGAATTAGGGAAATATCAACAGGGAATGGCTCTCTCAGACCATGCATGTTCAAATAATTTCCCACACTCCCAGCCAATCAGCATCAAGCTGATTGGCTGGGATACACTTAATGTCACCACTCCAGCTAGCCAATCATTTAACCCCACAGTCCCAGCCAACAGAAACCTATTTGAACAGGGATGGACATATAAAAGCCATTCCCTGTTCATGTTTCCTCATTCTGACTCAGTCAACAGCCTGAGCATAATGCATAATGGGGGGGGGGTTCTTATTATAGGCAGCAGTGCGGGAGAGGTACAAATGTTGGAGGACCAGGGTAGCAAGGACCCCTAGTGGCTTGACAAAGGTCCCAGTTAGTGGCTCAAAATGTGCTGCTACTCCACATATAGAATTTGAGGTCTGATAAAAAATATTCTACCATCTTGTCTGCCCATTATCCCTACTGTAAAAACCTCTCACCTTTTTTGGTCTTTGGTTTTGTCTTATGTTTAGGGTAGCCTTATGGCATATATACACACACTCAAACCTCAGGGTCATAGGTTCTAGTCCCTGCACAAGGTCAGATAGCTGCCAACCCGCACTGGACCAGCATGGCAGATTATGGCCCATACCCTCAGCTTGCATATATGAAACACACAGGATGTCAGAACTTTCAGCAACAAGAGGAGATAGGGAGAAAAAGAAATCTGGGTGCATCCAAAGTAAACAATATCAAACAAAGGACTGGAGCACGCACAGGCTTTATACACATTGCATTGCAATTCGTTGCATAACTCCCTGGTACTCAAAGGGTTAAACAACATCAGCTGAACTATGGTATTTCCATATCTCATGAAGTCAGTTCCAGAACAGAGATAATCAAATCTAAAATCACTATTCTAGCTTCACTTTGGTTTCTTTTCTTTTTTATATTTAGATGAAGAATTATGTGTGTAACCGCACAGTCTTGATCACAGGGATCCCAGATATCATGGATGCACAGAACCTGAAGGATCTTCTTGAAATCTTCTTCCAAAAAAACAGCATTGGAGGAGGGGAAGTCGAGGATCTTGTTTATACTCCAGAAGGACAATGTGCCTTAGCAGTGTTTCAAGGTGATGATGATGATGACGACGATGAAGATTGAGGATTCCTACACAGTCTAATTATATAACATAAGACAAGGGGTCACAGAATTATTGTTAATTTTGTTGTGTTGATATGAAGACGTAACCTTATTATTGCTTATCAAGAAATATGTAGCTGAACCACCATATAAATTAATTGCTTAAAACTGTTGTTTACAGGAACAGTAAAGTAAAAAATGTCACTAACGTAAAAAAATGTTCTTGAGTACAACTAAAATGCTCCAGAAGCTCAGATGTTAATTCTTACCCAGCCATATGCCTATGGGCCAGTGTTTCAAGTTAGCATAAATTCTGACTTTGCTGTTCATTTAAGTGATGATTTGATTTAATAAAGACCATATCTATTCTATCTGAATGTGTTTGATCGTGTAAGCATGTGTGTAAGATATAAGGTGTGGTCACAAAGTTTGGTGAATGATCCTGCTACTGTCAAAAGCGTGATGTTTGCTGAACGTCAGCCCACTTGTTAGCAAATAATAAACTCTGACTGTGCTATGCAGCAGTGCACCATGAGAGAGCTCTGCTTGATAGCCCTGATGGCAGGAAGGAATGGCTCACACATGATTTTTTCCATATGTTATACTATTAATTCAAACTTTGCACAAAGAAGTTTTGTGAGAGACATTCAGATAGGAAAGACCAGAAAGTGGAATAGTGGGAGGCTGTTCCACCCCTGCCACATGGCATTCTCTATCCAGCAATCTCTGGTGGTTACATCCATATATTCCAGAATACTTCTTATTCACTCAACTTGGCAAAATGTGGCTGTTCACCAAAGTGAAAATAGACATGAAAGGGAATTTGACACTAGTATAACTGGGCACGGCATTGCCCGAGGGGATTAAGTCCTTTGAGTGTTTCAGGGACATTGACATCCAGGTAAATTCAGAAAAGGAGACAATGTTCTTAATGACTGTATTGTGTATGTGTGTATTGCGTGAACATGTGTGTATTGCGGGCATGTGTGTTGTGCGTATATTGTATGTGTGTGTTGAGGGCGTGGTGGTTGTTGCAGGCCTGCGTGTTTGTTGCGGGCCTGCGTATGTGTTGCGGTTGTATGTTGCGGGCGTGCGTCTGTGTGTTGCAGGCGTGTGTTGTTGTGAGCATGTGCGTGGGTTGCGGGTGTGTGTGGGCATGTGTGTGTGTTGCGGGCGTGTGTGTGGCAGGCGTGCGCAAGTTGTGGGCATGTCTGTGTTGCAGGCTACGGGCGTGTGTGTTGTGGGTGTTTGTTGCGGGCGAGTGTGTGTTGCGGAAGTGTGTGTTGCGGGAGAGTGTGTGTTGCAAAAGAGTGTGTGTGCTGCGTGCGTGTTGAGGTGTGAGTGTTGCGGGCTGTGTGCGTGTGTTGCAGGCTATGGGCTTGTGTGTTGCGTGTTGCGTGCATGTGTGTTTTGCAGGCATGTGTGTGTTGTGGGCTGCAGGCGTGTGCTGCAGGCATGTGTGTTGCATGCATGTGTGTGTGTTGCGGGCGTGTGTGTGTTGTGTGTGTTACGGTTGGTAAGAAAAACCAGGAGTCAGACGGTATAGCTAATAGAACCTTTATTATGAGAATGATGACAGTAATGCAATATATAAATATACACACAGTGGGTGACTGAAACGGCGAGCACTGTATCAGGAATAGCAGTCCCCCAATCTCTGCACCACACTGTCCGAGACTAGGCCTCAGCCCACTGGAGTCTCATGGTAAGGTAACACCCAGGAGATACTGACTCAGCCTGCAGTCAGTAGCTAGGAGTCTGCTAGAGCCCCAGGTCAGTACTAGGAAGGATGTTTGAATAACGGAACCAACAAACTGAGCATACAGACAGAGCCTTCTAGTAAGCCCCAGTTAGGATAGTCAGACAAGCCAAAGTCATACACGGAGCGGGTAATCAGACAGAACCACAGGTTTGCACCTGAAAGGATATCCACTGAAGCAATGGAATGCTGGATGCGCAGTGGATAGAGCCCCAGGTCAACACCAGAGTGGGGAGTCAGACAAGCCTAGGTCATACACGGAGCGGGTAGTCAGCCAGAGCCACAGGTTTGTACGAGATAGAATATCTAAGCCAAATTGGAACGCCAAGGAGAATAGCCAGACAGTGCCACAGGACAACACCAGAATGGATGGACAGACAAGCCGGATCATACACAGGAATCAGGAATACTACAAAATAACTGCTCAGAACAACAACGTAAGGGTGACAAAGTCAGGACTCAGTCTGTGTAACAGTTTTTCAAGACACTCAGTCCAGCAGGTTAGAATAAAACACAGTTTTATTAAAAATAAATAAGAAAGATCGCCCTCTATAGGCAACACAGAACAATAGTGAGATATATGCTTACAGATGCCTTCTCAGGCCCAGTATACAGATGGAAGAACTATACATATACTGTCACAGGACAGGCACAGAATAGGGTACTCAATGGTTAAGTACAAGTAATCAATCAGTCTCTGTTGTGGTGTTTGGCACGCCCAAGGTGGTAATGAGGCAGCAAGTGGTGTTAGATGATACAACACCTTAAGTCCATAAGGCATAGATAGCTGCTTAGCCAGAACAGGAACTGAGGTCAGAATACTGCAGAGTAGTTTGAGCCAATAGCCCCCACGGGCGTAGTAACGGAGATAGATTACACTGCAAGAGCTTGAGCCAATAGCCCCCATGGGCGTAGTAACGGAGACAACCACACTGCAAGAGCTTGAGCCAGTAGCCCCCATGGGCGTAGTAACGGAGACAACCTGTACTACAATAGCTTGAGCCAATAGCCCCCACGGGCGTAGTAACGGAGACAAACTGTATTGCAAGAGCTTGAGCCAATAGCCCCCACAGGCGTAGTAGCAGAGACAAACTGCACTGCAAGAGCTTGAGCCAATTGCCCCACTGGGCATGTAACGGAGAGTTAACACTGAACGAGCTAGAGCCAATTACCGCGGGCACGGTAACGGAGACCAGCTACACTGCAAGATGACAAGATGAGCTGCCGCCTAAACAAGGCTCTAAATGAGACTGGCTCAGCAGATGTAGTGGATGATCAGCAACGGCTCTGCAAGTGTTAAAGGAGGCTCAGATAATGGAGACTACAGCTCTGCACGTGTTAATGGAAGCTCAAGGAACGGACACACAGCTCTGCAAGTACAACCGGAGGCTCAACAACGTAGGCACCGCTCTGCAACTGTTAAGGGAGACTCAGCAAACAGAAGCACAGCTCTGCAAGTGTTAATGGAGACTCAGCAAATGGAGACACGGCTCTGCAAGTGTTAACGGAGGCAATCACGATCAGCCCTGCCACAAGCACCGCTGAAGTCAGAATGTCGCCTCAGCGACACCAAGCGGCAGGAAGCTGTAACGATGGCAGGGTCAGTAGCAAGCCGGTACAGGTCACTGAGCAGGAAGTCAGTCAGGCCGGGTCAGATCATGGAGCAGGGTTCTCAGACAAGCCGGATAAAGTCACAAGCAGGAACATCAGCTGGGCCGGGTCAGATCAAGGAGCAGGATTTTCAGACAAGCCAGATCAGGTCACAAGCAGGAACGTCAGCCAAGCCAGGTCAGATCACGGAGCAGGAACTCAGGAGCGTAGTCAAAACAGGCCAAATCGGTACAAAGGAATCAGGAACACTGGAACACAGCAACAGCAACACTGGCTCAGGAACACCACGAAAGGGCACCTGACAGGTACCAAAGGCCAGGCATAAAAAGGTCACAATGGGCGGGCCAAACAGGCTCAGCCAATAGGAGCGCACCACCAGCGAGAGTGACAGAAAAAGATCACGGGCACCGTGATAGTCTGCCCTTTAAACCCCTCCACAGGAAATAGGTAGGAGGAGCAGCTAGAGGGAGGAAGTAGGTAGGAGGAGACCACAGGAAACAAACACACATAAAACAGAGGCCTGCAGCATTCTTGAAGCCTCTTCCCTGCAGATGACGCGTGGAAAGACGCCAAGCGTTGCTGAAGCGGCAGCGCTGGAAACAAGGTACTATGACAGCGTGCGGGCGTGTGTGTGTGTGTATTGCCTACGGGCGTGTGTGTTGTGTGTGTGTATGTGTGTTGTGAGCATGTGTGTGTGCTGTGGGTGTGTGTTGCCGGTGAGCATTGGTGTTGCCGGCGCCCGTTTGCGTGTTTTTCTGGTATATGTGTTGCATGTGTGTGTGTGTTGTGGGCGTGTGTGTTGTGGACCTGTGTGTTTGTTGCAGGTGTGTGTGTTGCAGGTGTGTGTGTGTTGCATGCTCGTGTGGGTGTGGTGCGTGTATTGCGTGTGTGTGTGTGTGTGTGTATTGCGTATGTGTGTGTGTGTATTGAAGAAGGCCCCTGCAATCCCTTACCTTATCAAGTGGCAGAGGAAAGAAATGGCCTATTTGTTTTTTGAAAGTGGAGAGGGGGAGGGTTACTTCTTGCAGAGAAAATCACCAAGAGTTTGGTTAGTCACAGAACTGTGAGTTCCATTCAGGTCCAAGTATGAGGTGATTCCAGTTTGCACTTTTTTTTCTTTTTGCCTGAGGAACCATGAGACCAGTCTCTCACTTCTGGGTTCTCAGTACTGTTTGTGTGGCAGGCACAGTGTAAGGTAAGGCATCTGTAATTAATGTGTTGGGGAGCAGGGTAGTAGAGCAGCATGTAACCCTTTTAAGACAATGTTCTTAATGACTGGATTGTTGAATTTGCGTGTGTTTGTTTATTTTATTATGTTGTGCATGTGTGTGTATTGCGTGTGTTTTGTGCACGTGTTTTGTGGGCATGTGTTGTGGGCATGTGTGTTGCGGGCATGTGTGTTTTGTGCGTGTGTGTGTATTGTGTGTGTGTGTGTGTGTATGTTAACCCTTTGAATGCCACAGTGTTGATCATGGCATTACTTTGCCACCTCTTTGGCAGTCAAAAGGTTAAGGAGCAGGGTAGTAGAGTAGCATGTAACCCTTTTAAGACAATGTTCTTAATGAATGGATTGTTGAATTTGCGTGTGTTTGTGCATTTTATAGTGTTGTGAATGTCCGTGTGTATTGCGTGTGTTTTGGGCATGTGTGTGTTGTGGGTGTGTGCCCTTATGCAGGTGTGTTTTGTGCGCATGTGTGTTGCGGGCGTGTGTTTTGCGGGCGTGTGTTGCGCACGCAAGTGTTGCTGGCGGGATCGTTGTAGGTGTGTGTGGGTTGCGGGTGTGTGTGTTATCTGCGTGGGTTTCGGGAGTGTATGTGTGGGTGTTGTCTTTGTGTAGACATGATAACCCTTTGAGTGCCACAGTGTTGAACATGGCATTACTTTGCCACCTCTTTGGCAGTCAAACGGTTAAGGCACACAATGCCTACGAACAGTAAATATTAGTGTAAGAGTGGTGGAGTGTGCCAAATGCACTCTATGTGAATTTTGGTGAGTGCTGCAGAGAAAACAGCACTTTTTGTAGCATAAACATAATTTGGTGGTGTGTGAAATTTTTGTCCCCAACAGGATAGTGTCAGTCATTATTTTAGTTTCACTGAAGGGAGAATGAGTGTCAGGGATGTAGCGGAAGCGTACTCACTTTCAGAGGCAGGAACCCAGAAGCAAGTTGTCACCCTTGCTGAGGCAGCACACAGGAAGAGGACTGAACCAAACTACAGACCCCTACCTGCAGTAGACTGCAAGCATGGGCAACAGGAAGGTGGGAGAAGTTCCGTTGGCCAAGCCTGGGTCAGAATACCAGAGAGCAGCGGGGTTCAGAGGTTCAAGCCAAGGTCAGGATACCAGAGAGCAGCGGAGTTCAGATAGTCTAGCCGAGGTCAGGATACCAGAGAGCAGCGGCGTTCAGAGAGTCAAGCCGAGGTCAGGATACCAGACAGCAGCGGAGTTCAGAGATTCAAGCCGAGGTCAGGATACCAGAGAGCAGCGGAGTTCAAGGGTCAAGCTGAGGTCAGGATACCAGAGAGCAGTGAAGTTCAGATGGTCAAGCTGAGGTCAGGATGCCAAAGAGATGAACCTGGTAGGGAGCCAGAGAATCAGGAGGATTACAGGGAGGTCAAAGATCAGAACCAGATGTCAAACTTGGGGAAGGAGCAGACAAGAGGCGACTGATCACTTTGGGAAGCACAGTGTAACTGAGCAAAGCCCCTAGGGAGCTCTGGACTTTTATAAGCTGGACTGGGTGTGTGTTGAGGTTGTAGGGGGGCGGAGCCAAATGCCGCGTTGTCATAGCGATGACCAGGATTCCTTATTGCCACCAGCAGGACACGACCACAATGGAGGCTGGATGTGTGTGCATTGTGATCCTCTGCTGTGGCGTGCTGGGCGGCCACTGGCCTGCAGAGAACAGTGGTGAGCAGGAGGAGGTGGCCGCCGTGGTGGGTGGCTGAGAGGCAGGAGCTGCCTGCCTGCACCAGTGTACGGAGAACAGCGGGGAGCAGGAAGAGGTAGCTGCTGTGTCAGATGGCTGAGAGGTAGGAGCCACCTGCCTGCACTAGTGTATGTTCAGCGGGTGGTTAGTCCGCGGAGGGCGGCCTGACAGTGAGGGGTGTGGATATTTAAATGAGTGTCTGTATCGTCTACTGACATAGTGTGTGTATGAGACATGCTAATGTCCTCCTAGCTGCTCCCTGGGGTGTGTATGTTGGGCTATAGCAGTCTATAGGATATCTGCATATGTGCTCTTATGTGCCAGCCCCGGCGTGTGTGTATTATAATTGAGTGAGTAATACTGGGCTCTGGCAATAGAGGACAATGCAAATCTCCTCCTAGCTGCCTCCCCATGGCTGTGTGTGGCACAGACATAGAATTTGTGGTCACCTAACCACTTCTTCTTTTATAGTATAGTTGATTAAAGACATAGGCCTAGATGCACTAAAGTTTGATGAGGGCTCAGGATGGAGATGTTGTTTTGGATCTGTGTTGAAGGCACATCACCAGTATACACTACCACCATACCCCCCTTCAATCCACCATCAATCTGCTATGCCTTGCCTTCAACAAGATTACTATTTTGGACTGAAACATCGAGAATGACTGATTTCCATATGGAAATGCATGTTAATAAGCCATTTCCATGTTGAAATACAGTTTAATGAGTATGGTTTTATGTTAATGTGACTGTCTGCCACATGCACTAAGCTCAGATAGAAGTCTCTGCTGTTGAAGTTCACAGTGTCAACATCGCCTACCTGACAATATCTTGACATGAAGAAAAATCATGTCATGATATTGTCAAACATTTATGACATGAACACAGATCACTACTTTGGTGTTTTTGTAAGATAAGAGGAGACAGGTGGAACTCACATGGAGCAACAGAGGTAGGATTTAACTTACCATGCCCTTCCCTTTCCTTAGCCTCAGGAGCAGAGGTGGATGCCTCCAGGGTAGTTCATCAGACTCCTTACCAGATGCAGCCTGCGATGATCCTGAGAAAAGGTAATATTTTTATTAGACTAAGATAGTGATAAGGACCCATTTGAGTGTCAGATGGTTGTACAACATATTTCTTATAAAATGCATTGAGTACCCCTCTGGCATTTAAATTTTGGCTACAAATCCTCATTGCAATGCATTGCAGGACTTCAATATTGCCAAACAATGTGGATCGTGTTCTGAGATATCCATCATGGTGCATTAGCTTGTCTCCATCATGCCTATTCTGTGATTTTATGCATGACAGGTGTATGACAAAAAGTTCCAACATATGCCCCACATGTGTAATACAGTACCAAGTGTGACAGTAGGGGACCCTAAGTCACAGTTGGCATCCCCAAGCAGTTCCACTATACTACCATCATGATGCAGCTAGAGACTCAGGGTGATAGTGAAGGTAATGTTAGTGAAGCAGCTGTGGATGGGACTAGCATGACCGCAGTAGATCCTCCTGCTGAGGTGGAAGGGAACCGAGCAGCTAGACTAGCGGTCAAGGGAGCCCACAAAATCCCCCATACCCAGTGATTCCCTTTCCTCCAGCATTGTGCGTCTGGGACATGATGCTGAGGAAGGCAGAACTGGCTAAACACATTAATGCCATGGGGTCCAACAGTAATTATGCAGGACTATGTTATGTTCCACTTGCTAGCAGCAATACTCCTAGTCCATGTAGTAGTGCTGATTCTGAGGCAGCAGCAGCTATATTCTTCTCCACTCTCCCCTGAGGGCATGGGTGTGGGACCATTTTTCTGTTGGGGCAGGCACAGTGCAGTCATCAGCAAAGCCACTGTACATGATTTGTGATAAGTCCATGAAAAGAGGGGGATTCACATTGGCACAACCTCCCTGATACCACACATGAAATACTGGTACCATGGCATTTATGTGAAGCATATTAAAGCCAAACCCCCAGAAAAAAAAACTGGGAGCCGCTGTTGCTGTACCCCCTGTCTCTCCCCAAAGGCAACAAAATTTGAGACTGAAATCAGAGGAAAAAGAATAGAGAAATCCAGCCAGAGCCTGAAAGCTTCTTGCTTTAGGTTCTGGGTGCGGGAAGACATAGCAACATCTTCTGTAGATACGAGGATGTAGCAGTTTGTGTCCACCAATTGCACATTGTGTGGTGGATTATTATTGCAGGCATGGAATCAAGCAGCATCTGAGGAGGTTCCATCCCACAGAATATATTAAGCTGGTAGCAGGGAGGGTTCATCATTATTATTAAGACTGCAAGTTGTCACGTTCCTTAGCAGGGTGTGGACAAGGGGTATAGTGACAGCAGCAATACTTGGTTTTTGGGGGGATGATTTAACATTGCAGACCTGGCTTTCAGTATTGCCAGTTGTTTGATGTCAGTGCAGATGTGTCCATTGTTTCTAGTCCATCCCCTATTTCCTGTGTACATTGAAGTTGATGAGAGGTACAGTTCCTTCCTGCTCTCAAGGAAAAAAATATATTCCAACAACACACCCATGATTTTTGAGTAAGGGCATGAGGAGACATTGGACAACTTTTTTTCTCCTCATATATATCTGAACTGGTGGGGGCTAGTTGTGGTGCTGCTACTGCCTCAGGTGCATCACTGGAGCAAGTAGTAGCAAATGGAACCATGATCATCATCACCCATATCACTACGTTGTTGACCATATTCCCTTGGAGCTGCCTAATCATCCTGCTGCTTAAACAAATCATCAGCAGCAAGAACAGCAGTTGCAAAAGCTGCAACGACACCGTGGCATTTACTAATGGCCAGGGGCCACTGGCCACCATAACAGGACCTGCTGGCACTAGGCCTGTAGGGCATTTTTTTTTTCTAAGGGCTTATTATTTAATCCAGAGATCTACAATAAACATTTCTGGGGGCTTGTTTTTAACAAGCCTAAGTCGTACAAATCACTGGTTCCTCAGGGCTTGTGAATCTAACAAGCTGAGTCCACAAAAATCACTGATTCCTCAGGGCTTGTGCCTCTAACAAGATAAAGTACTGAAAACAATGTTTCCTCAGGGCTTGGGCCTAAGTGTAAGTCCTATACATCAATGTTTCCTTGGGGCTTGGGCTTAACAAGACTAAGCCCTACAAATCAATGTTTCCTCAGGGGTTGGGCCTAACAAGACTAATTCCTACAAATTATCCTCTACAAAATACTTTATCCCATCAACTATCAGTCTGCCCCAGTCGCAGCTTACATCAGGGGGGGCCCTGTCTCTGTCATTTTACATACCAATTTCTTATTTTATATTTTTAAAATGGTCTTTATTTTTTTTTTTATATTAACCGTCCTCCCAATCCCAGTCAACAAAACCACCTAAAAAAAATTCCCTGTTCAACTGATTCTTTCCTCCGACACCACCAACACAGACTCTCTCAGACTCCTTTTAAACCATGCCTGTGAGAAATAAAATACAATTTTTTGTGTGTTGTGTGTAAATTCAGTCTTTCCACTGTTTTCAATGCAATGAAGTAGGCAAAAAAGCAGAAAACCTGCACTTTTCACTGGAAATTTTCCTCTAGGCGACAAGTGCCATTTTTTCCAATTTTGGTTTGAGGAGAAACTTTTCACCCATCCCTAGTTACTACCTTTAGCAGGAGAAGAACAGGTCTGTGTCCTGGCATCAGCAGCAGGAACAGGAGCAGGCACCCTGACATCAGGTGAGACAGGTGCCGGAAGGGCAGGGGAAGATGCAGGATCTTGGTGATCCTCAGCATCCACTGGTTCTGCTAGAGGGGTGATGGGAGCTGGTCCAATAGAGGAGGGACCAGCAACAGCCTCAACACCTCCTGCAGCAAGAGAAGCTTCTTCCTCATATTATGGAAGGAGGTCATCCATGACTTATTAATAGTTGTAAAACTGAACAGGCTTCATTGGTGGCCTTCTATGACTCCGCTTCCTGCATTAAGTTGGTGTGGAGTTATCTAAGGGAGGGGTGGATATGGGAGATTGCCCATGTGGTGCAGAAGGTAAGCATTTGATCTTGAGCTTAGGCAATATAACACTCACCTTTTATGTGCTGTGACACTATCAAAGCTCTTCCTCCACCCACTTCTGCATTCATGCCCTGGAGATCACTATGTTGTACAAACTTATCCCCCACCAGTGATTTAGCACTTTTTTACATTTCCTTCTCCCCCTCATCCTCCTTAGATTATTCAAGCAGGGGTAATAAGGCAAACTAACCACCCAAGGCAGTCTCTCATTCAGTTTTCCATCTGCCTTCCCCTCCTCCTTGTCTCTATCTTTTGCTCCTGTCCCCCTCCTCTCTCTTTTTATTGTGGTGAGGCATTACAAACGGGGGGGAATTCTTATTTATGTCTTGTGTCCGATAATACTTGTTATTGGTGCCTTATACAAGTGAGTTGTGTCCTCAAAGACACTGACTTTATTGCACAAAGTTTGTGAGGCCAAGAGAAGGGAGATGCCTATTGCTTGTGCCTATGTATATTGGTAGAGGGCTACTGGTAGAGCCTGCCGACGGGAACTATAGGTCTGTTAATTGATGCGCCATAGAATGGTGGATGGAGCTCCATCATAGAAGAGGTAGCATACACAGTCCCTCAAATGCAGCCAAAACCTAGTGTGTGGTAGTATATGAAATATATTTACAAGCCTTGCAACCTAATTTGTGCTTCTTTTGTAACCTATATATGCTGTACAGGAGATAGAGTTGTCTGCTGTCCCCTTGGTGTTTTATTTTTTTCTTCCAACTTCCCTCACTTGTCCTCGCTCTCTCTTCCCACCGCCCTTTCTTTTCTTTGCACCGCTACTTCTTTTCCCCTTCTCCTCCTCTCCTTCCTGCCTCCCCTCTTCCTCTTTATTCTCAGATCTGCCCCACAAAGTCAGAGCAAGAGTAGTCTCGTATCTGGTCTCCACAGTTCAGCAGGTTAATTGTCAGATCTTACATTCATCAGATGAAGCCAATTTATGACAAAAGTCCTCCAGTCTAGTGTACTTTACCCCCATCTTCTACATTCAGTTTTAAACTAGGAAAGAGGGGGTATAGATAAAATATAGGGTAGATGAGCACTGGGTCCAAGTAAAGAATCATGGGGATGGAGAAGGGGTGAGGATAAATGTAGCCAAAATGGAGGAACTCCTATTAAAAGAAGATGAAGAAAACAGGCAAGTAGTAGGTAAAATATGCAAAGACATCAAAGCCACACAGAGCCACTCACTTTCAGGTAAGGGGCAATTCCTTGGTTAGTCACTTGATCCCAGCCAGCAGCTGAGATCCGTGGCAGGATCTCTTCAACCTTTCATTATTTATTTTTGCTAACCTAATTGCCTTTTTGTAATCTTTGTTACACTCCCTGTATTTCAAGAAAGAATGTCCTGTTCCTTTAGACTTAAATCGTTTAAATGCCTTTTTTTATATGGCATTTGTTTTCTTTACATTTGCATTTAACCCATTTACTGTGATCTACTTATTTTGGATTTGTTCAATACATTTCTGCAACCTAATTTTATATTCTGAACATTTTTCCTCATTTTGTTTGCCTTTATATAATTTATCTCAGGCTATGTGTTGCATTGATGCGCTTAACATTTTGGAGTTGATTTTGGATGAACCTATATAGTTTTGCTTTGCCAAACTGATCTCAAATGTAATCATGTTGTGATCGCTGTTTCCTAAATGTTCACCTACCTTAAAATTGGACATCATGTCCATGGTGTTATCACTAGGTTATTTCTTGTTGGCACTTCCACCATTTTTGACATGTAGCTTTCCCTAAGCACGCTTACAAATCTGGTTCCCTTAGCATACTGACAGGTCTCATGTTTTCAGTTGGTATCAGGATAGTTAAATTGTTATGGTTGGCAAGCAAAACCAGGAGTCAGATGGTATACTTAATAGAACCTTTACTATGAGAATGATGACAGTAATGCAATATATAAAAATACACACAGTGGGTGATTGAAACTGCGGAGTACTGTATCAGAAATAGCAGTCTCCCAATCTCTGCACCACACTGTCCGAGACTAGGCCTCAGCCCACTGGAGTCTCGTGGTATGGTAACGCCCAAGAGATACTGACTCAACCTGCAGTCAGTCTAGGAGCGGAGTCTCAATCGTACGTAATCAAGGGAGCTGCTGACCCAAGCCTGCAGTCAGTAGATAGGAGTCTGCTAGAGCCCCAGGTCAGTACTAGGAAAGATGTCTGCATAACGGAACCAAATTATGAGATACCTTGACATTGGTGGCAAGCTTAAATCACTTTGGCCAAAATGGGAACAAAATTCTCAGGTTTATTTTCAGATTTAGTGATCATTATTATATATGCTTAAACTAGGGCACACATTTACATATTGATATAGAGCGCAGGATTGATCTCTTTCTTTGCACTTGCACTTTGGATTTCGGCCTGATAATTGGGGGTTATGGAGAACCCTCTCTTCCTTTCCTTGCTGCCACTTTACATTAATCAATCCATCTCTTTTAATTTATACACTATATGTATTCACGGTGGTTAGTTTAGCGCTGTAAGCTTTTTCTGTCTTTTGATATTTGGTGGTATGTAGTATATAACAAATACTTTTTTTTTTTTTTTTTTTTTTTTTTTAACTTTGTATGCCACAGTTAGCCTGAATTTCTACCCACAAGGACTCCACACATTATGGCTAGTTTCCTCACAAATTGGACTTAGATCGTGTTTCAAATATAAGCACACACATCCCTTTTTCTAATAATTCTCTGTCTCCTAATCAGGGAATAACATTCTATATTTACAGCTAATTTTAAATCATCCCACCATGTTTGTTATACCAATGATGTACAAATGCTCATTAACCACCAGCAATTCTAGTTCTCCCATTTTACCTACCATACTTCTTGCACTCGACAACATGCCATTAATTTTGCCGTCTTACATATTACACACTACATGCTTCTTTCCTACATCTTCATTTAATAGGAGTTCCTCCATATCGGCTACATCTACCCCCCAGCCCTTCTCCACCCCATGATCTTTTACTTGGACCCAGTTCCCATCTACTCTATCTACCCCATTTTACTATCTATACCCTCACCCCTTTCCTAGTTTAAAACCAAATGTAGAAGATGGGGGTAAAGCAGACTAGACTGTAGGACTCATGGAAATCTGTTTCGGCTGATGCATGCAAGATCTGACAACTAACTGCTCAACTGTGGTGACCAGGTACAAGAGTACTGTTGCCCCGACTTGGTGGGGAGGATCTAAGAGCGAAGAGGAAGAGGGGAGGCAGGGAGGAGAGGGGAAAAAGAAGTAGTGGGGCATAGAAAAGAAAGGACAGTGGAAAGAGAGATTAAGGACAAGAGAGGGAAGATGGAATAAAGGATAAAACACAAAGGGGAGAGAAGACAACTATCTCCTGTACCGCATATATAATACCACCACAAAAGCACACATTTGGATCAACGATGGTAAACAGGAATAGGAAATGGGTTGAACTCTAAATTACTATGTTACTATGTTATTAATTTGCAAGGTTTGTCAATATATTTCATACACTACCACACACTAGGTTTTGGTTGCACTTGAGGGACTATGTATGCTACCTCTTCTATGATGAAGCTCCATTCACCATCCTATGGTGCAACAATTAAAAGACTACCAAATGTAAAAAGAGCTATTTGACTGCAGAATTTGTTCAAGAATCTATTTCCTGGTATAATGTGATAGTAGCCAGATATAATTTTCCTCAAAGTTCCAGATGTTTGCTTGGAGGTCTATGGCATAGTTTACATAGTAGATGAGGCTGAAAAAAGACATGCTTCCATCAAGTCCAACCCATGCGAAAAACACCCCTGTTGACCCACAGGAAGGCAAAAAAGCCCTCTGGAGCCATTTCCAATCTAGCCCCAAGTGTGGGGGGGAGAATGTATTTCTTCCTGACTCCAGTTGGTAGTCAAATAGTTCCCTGTATCATTATGCTATCTGCTTTGAAGCCATCTGTCATAATTTTCAATATTGTTCTGTGTTAGATATGCATCCATTGCTTTTTTGAATGCAGTTGCATTACCTGCAAGCACAACATCCCGAGGCAAATAATTCCATAGCCTTACCACCTTAACTGTAAAGAATCCCTGCCTTTGTTTTAGTCTAAAGCACCTTTCCTCTAGTCTTAATAGATGACCTCTTGTTCTTAGCTCAGCTTTTTGCATAAATAATTCATTGGATAGTTCTTTGTATTGACCTTGAATGAATTTTTAAATAGTAATCATATCACCCCTTAGACATCTCTTCTCTAATGTAAACAAACCCAGTTTGGCTTTATAACTCAGTTCCTCCAAACCCTTTCCCAGTTTTGTTGCATGTCTCTGCACCTTTTCCAGTTCAGTAATGTCTTTTTTAATAACAGCAGCCCAATATGATACCTGTTATTCGAGATGAGGCCTAACCAAGGATTTATGTAGAGGTAAGATAATATTAGCATCCCTTGCGTCTACACCTCTTTTAACCCTTTGAGTGCCAGAGGGGTACGCAACTCATTGCAAAACAATGTGTTGCATACCCCTCTGGCACTCAAAGAGTTAATGCAGGCTAGTACCCTGCATACTGCTGTGAAGTCTATCATCAGTACTTCTAAATCTTTCTCTAATGAGGATTCCCCAAGTTGTTTCCCATTTAGAGTATATGGTGCAAGTTTGTTTCTACAGCCCAGATGCATAACCTTACATTTATCTACATTAAATCACATCTGCCACTTTCTGCCCATTCACTTAGTTTATCTAAATCTTTCTGCAGGGAAAAAACAACCAGCTTTGTGTGTATTTCCTTACACAGCTTAGTGTCATCAGCAAAGTTTGAGATGCTACTTTCAATTCCCACTTCTAGATCATTAATAAACAAATTAAAAAGCATAGGTCCCAGGACTGAACCCTGCGGCACCCCATTTATAACCTTAGACCAATTTGAAAAAGTTCCATTTACAACTATCTGCCATCTATCAGTTAACCAGTTCTCAATCCATGTACAGATAACACCGCCCAAACCGAAGCCTTTTTAATTTATGCAGTAACCTGTTGTGAGGCACTGTATCAAAGGCTTTTGCAAAGTCAAAGTATACTAGATCAACAGCAATTCCCCTGCCCAAATTACAACTTACTCTTTCATAAAGTGCAAGTAAATTAGTCTGACATGATCTATTTTTCATGAAACCATGCTGATTCCTACAAATGATATTGTTTGTCTTCACATAGCTCTGAATACTGTCAGTTAATAACCCTTCTAGTATCTTACCCACTATGGTAGTCAAGCTCACAGGTCTATAATTTCCTGGTTTGGATCTTGCTCCCTTTTTAAACAGTGGAACTACATTAGCTTTCCTCTAATCACAGGGCACTATGCCTGATGAAAGTGAATCAATAAATATTAAGTATAATGGTTTTGCTATTACTGAACTAAGTTCCTTAAGTATCCTTGGGTGTATGCCATCCAGTCCAGGCTCTTTATTCACTATAACTCTTTCCAGTCTCATTTGGACCTTGTCCTCAGTAAGCCATGTAGATAATGGGGAAAATTACGTGGTTCTGTCCGTTTGGCCATAGCCTGTCTGTCACAGTACCTTGTTTCCAGTGCCGTAGCTTCAGCGATGCTCTGTGTCTTTCCACGCATCATCTGCAGGCAAGAGGCTTCAAGAATGCTGCAGGCCTCTGTTTTATGTGTGTTTGTTTCCTGTAGCCTCCCCTACCTACTTCCTCCCTCTAGCTGCTCCTCCTACCTACTTCCTGTGGAGGGGTTTAAAGGGCTGACTGAGTCCTGACTTAGTCACCCTTACGTGGTGTTCTGAGCGGTTAATTTTCTGGTATTCCTGTGTATGATCTGGCTTGTCTATCCATCCATTCTGGTGTTGGCCTGTGGCTCTATTTGAGTATTCTCCTTGGGGTTCTGATTTGGCTCAGATATCCTTTCTGGTGCAAACCTGTGGCTCTGGCTGACTACCCGCTCCTTGTATGACCTAGGCTTGTCTGACTACCCACTCTGGTGTGAACCTGGGGCTCTATCCACTGCCCATACAACATTCCATCGCTTCAGTGGATATCCTGTCTGGTGCAAACCTGTGGCTCTGGCTGACTACCCATCCAACTATCCTATCTGGTGCCTTACTAGAAGGCTCTGTCTGTTCGCTCAGTTTGTTGGTTCCGTTATTCAGACATCCTTCCTAGTACTGACCTGGGGCTCTAGCAGACTCCTAGCTACTGACTGCAGGCTGAGTCAGTATCTCTTGGGCGTTACCTTACCACAAGACTCCAGTGGGCTGAGGCCTAATCTCAGACACTGTGTTGCAGAGATTGGGATACTGCTATTCCTGATACAGTGCTCGCCATTTCAATCACCCACTATGTGTTTCTTTATATATTGCATTACTGTCATTATTCTCATAATAAAGGTTCTATTAACTATAACATCTGACTCCTGGTTTTGTTATTAATATACTTGTAGAATTGTTTAGGGGTTTTCTTGCTCCAGTTTGCAATATTTCTCTCATTTTCTATTGTAGCTAGCTTAATTGCTTGTATTGCAATTACATGAAATTGTAATTGCATATATTTCCTAAACCAGGATGCAGCCAGAGTAAGTGGAAATATATACACTTCGATCATAATACTATTGCAGAAGTGGGAAAAATACAGCTGAAGTGTCTCATGGAGTTCCCAGGTGGTTGCAATGGAATTTCTGCCATATCCAACTTCCACAAGTTTTCTTCGTTAGATTGAGAGGATTGAGATATAATGCAGATAAACAAATATCTTGAATCCTCTGAGTGAAATACTCTTTGGAGACAAATTCTGGAGGCAAGGTAATAATCTTCATTGAATGTGATTAAAGGTTGATTGCTAAGGAGATCCACCTGGGTATACTTTTACTTTAAATACAAGACCTAGGCTCATATTTGAGCCTGCTCATAGTACCTTGCATCAAAGTGGAGTGCAGAGTGACAAGTGGAGTTATAACAAATCTGGAGTAGGAAATCAGCAGAGCGCTGTGGTGAAGGAAATTCCAAGAGATTTACTACACCCACATTTGAATTTGGTATACTTTACCTTAGCGTGAGCATTAGAGGACAGTGTAATACAAGTTGAATTGTAAATCTACGCATGAGTGATAGCAGGTTAGACAATTTCACACAGTGCACAGCTTGCCACATGTTTGAATATTTGGAGCAGGGGTGGGCTAAAGGGTCTGTAGCTTTCCCATGAAAAAATCTGCGAAAATCAACAGCAGCACTGTGTACAATTTGTGACAAGTCAGTGAGAAGGGGAAAGGAGGGAACGTCTTGGCACAACCTCTCTGATAACACACATGAAACACAGACACCATGACGTTTATGTCAAACAAATTAAACCCAAACACTCACCAGAGAAATCAAGCACCACTGTTGCTGTACCCCCTGACTCTCCCGAAATGCAACAAGAGGTGAGGTAGAGATCAAAGATGAGGAAGAATAGAGGAACCCAGGCAGATGCTCGAAGTTCAATGATGAGCGAAACAACTAGCTTGCCTCACCTTTTTCCTCTAGGGTATCTACATCTTTTGCCAATCCACCTCGTTCATAATTATGATGTGCCAGGTGTTATTTACCACACACACACTGTGCACATTGCAGTTGCTGATGAGAGGCACAGTCCCTGCTCTCAAGGAAAAAATATCTATTCTAGTAATAACACACCCATGATTTTGGAGGAGCGGCAGGTGCAGAAAAAATTTTGTCCAACTACTTCTTTTCTCCACATACCTGAAGTGGTGGGTGCTAGTTATGGTGCTGCTACTGCCTCAGGTGAGATGACATATCCAAGAAAAGGGAGCAACATCTTCTCAAAGCTGCACTTCTCCAATTTGGCATAGAGATTATTGCGCAGGCGGGTCAATACATTACGGACATGCTTGCGGTGCTCCGCTAATGTAGGAGAATAGATAAGTATAGAACCATCCTTCTTCTTTACAAAGAAGAAAACCGCTCCAGCGGGGGAAGTGGAAGGCCTGAGGAAATCTCTGGTGAGGTTCTCCTGGATGTAGGTCACCAATGCTGCCGTCTCAGGTAAAGAGAGGGGATAGGTCCGACCTTTAGGCAGAAAGGCCCCCGGAATGAGGTCGATAGTGCAGTTGTAAGACCGGTGAGAGGGCAAGACCTCCGAACGGGCCTTGGAAAGGACATCGACAAAAGCTAGATAGGGAGTAGGTATCCGAGTGGAATCGCCCTCCAAGGATGTGGACACAGAGGAAACCATCAAGGAGGAGGAGGTCTTCGATGGAAAGGATAGAGTCCTCTCCCTCCAGTGGATCAGAGGGTTATTCCTCTCCAGCCAGGGGAAGCCCAGGATGATAGGAGAGTGAGGATTGTTGATTATGTCAAATTCCAGAACCTCAGAGTGAGATGGGTTCATGTGAAGGCAGATGGGGATGGTCTGCAGGGTTATGCGATCATCACCCAGAGGAGAACCATCTATGACCACCATGCTTACAGGTGGTGTTTTAGACAGGAGGGGTATACCGTGCTGTTGGGCGAAAGTCCGGTTGTTTCCTGGTTTGTTCGGGCAGGTACGAGCCATATGTCCTGCACATCCGCAGTAAAGACAGTCACAAGCTACGCCATCTGGCCTTTTCTTCCTCAGAGAGTCGGATCGCCCGTCTGATCTCCATTGGTTCCGCAAGGGATTTCGGAGGAGGATGGGAGAGACTGGACCTTCGGTGCTACGTGAATGGGTGGACGCACAACCGGGCGCCAGGAATGGTCCTGATCCTTCTCCAGGCGTCTCTCCTGAATGTGGGAATCAAGGGAATCAAGGAATGAACATAGGGCTATGAGACCCTCTAGCGTGTCTGGAATGGCTCGAGTAGTCAGGTCGTCTTTCAGGCGATCACACAATCTACGGCGGAAAACCGCCTTCAAAGCACCGCTGCCCCAATCGGTGTCATAGGCAAGGGTCTGGAAGGAGATTGCATATTGCGCAAAAGATTGTTGCCCTTGTTGCAGCTCCAGGAGTGCGGCCTCTGCTGACGCCTGTCTTCCCGGAATGTCGAACCCAGACCAGAAGGCGGCAATGAATGCATCACAGTCATCAAGAAGAGCAGAACGACGGTCCATCAAAGGAGACACCCACACCAAAGCTCGTCCCTGGAGCAATGACACAATGAAGGTGACTTGGGACTGGTGAGAGGCATAGACATCCGGCTGGCTCTGAAAATGGAGACTGCACTGGTTGAGAAAACCACGCAGTAACTTGGGATCACCTTCATATTTATCTGGTAAGGGCAGACAAGGAGGCATAGTGACGTGGGTTACCCTGGGAGCAGCAGGAGGTAGAGGCAGCTCTGTAGGAGTAGGAGGTATCGATGAGGGCCCCGGCCCTTCCAAGCGCTGCTGCATGCACTGCAGGAGGGCTGTGATGGAGTCCAGCTTTTCGTCCAAGTGCTGGATCTGTGTCGCATGCAGCTCCAGAACAGCTGCCTGCCTTGATGACTGCCTGAGAGACCTCTTTAGGATCCACAGACATGGTATCGGTGTTGGCACTCTGATTATGTCACACTGGGTGGACCAGAAGTGACAGAGCCCAGAGGAGAGGGAGTGCTCTGGTACGACGCTTGGTTGCGGAGCTCGTCGTACGTTGGCTGTCTGCAGGAGTACCGTGCTGCGGCCTAGGCCGGGTACGGTGCCAGCCGTAAGGCCAGATGACAAACCCCAGAGGAGCTGGAAGTGAGCCCTGGATGGTAACCCCACAGGCAGCACCTATTCTCCTGCAGGGGAGAGTGAATGCTGGGGAGCGTAGAATAGGGAGCGAGGATTGAGAGCGGAGGCCAGAAGGCTGGATCTCTCCTAGAAAGAAAGAGACAGATAGAACTTACTCTCCTAGGCAGGAGAGAACAGACCTGTCCAGCTGGAACAGCACTGGTGAGCCGGATCAGAAGAGCTGGAATCGTGGTTGCCTTGGGGGGTACCTGGAAGAGTGAAAATGGCGGCATAGGCCGTCTAGATTCAGGCAGGAGCAACTGGTACCAAATCAACAGGCTGAGGATAGTCTTGGAGCAAGCAGGGTCATACACAAGCAGGATCAGCAGGAACCAAATCGAGAGACAGAGAGTAGTCAGTAACAGGCCGGGTCATACACCAACAGGATCAGCAGGTACCAAATTGAGAGACAGAGAGTAGTCTGAGGTGGACCAGGTCATGCACTGGCTAGGATGGAACGGACTGGCAAAGACAGAGTTGCTGAATGCTAAGGAACACTATGAGAGTGCACCCATGTCTGTCCAGAGTGTCAGGAAATAGACGCTGCCAGATGACGTCACGGTGCACGTGACGCTACATTGGAAGAACCCGGAAGCAAGCGGAGACAGCGCAAGCGCTGCAGAGGAAACCCAAGGATCGGAACGGAGGGCAAAACGGGACAGGAGGTGACAACTCTGTCACGTAAAGTATAGGTCTACCCCAGTGGCAGCTTACGTCAGGGGGTCCGTGTCTCAATCAAGTTACATACAAATTTCTTTTTTTTTTTTCATTAACTATCCCCCCCAATACCAGTCAAGAAACCCCCCCACCCCAAAACAGGTTCCCTGTTCAACTGATTCTTTCCCCAGACTTCACCCACCAACACAGTCACCCTCCTCAGACCCCTTTCATATCATGTCTTATGGGGTTTTTGAATTGTATTTATTTTATTAAGTGCTCCCCAATCCCAGTAAACAGCCCCCACAAAAAAAATTCCCTGTTCAACTGATTCTTTCCCCCACACTCCAACAACACATGCACCCTTATGCCCCTTTTATACTATGCCTTTGGGAAATAAAATATCATTTGCTATGTATTGTGTGTAAAATCAGTGTTCCCATTGATTTTAATCGAATGAGCTAGGTGAAAAAGGGGAAAAACTGCACATTTTTTGCAGGAAATTCTTCTCCAGACGGGAAGTGCCATTATTCGCTGATTTTGGTTTGAGGTGAAATTTTTCCCCCATCCCTAACTTGGAGCAATCATTCCAGGGGTTATACTGCTGTGCCAGATGTGACCATATATTCTTTAGAATTTTGGATATAGAAAGAAATATTGTAACATTGCTTGACACCGGAAATCTGGGAAGGAGCTTATAACTCACAGAGCAGGTAGTATGGGGGTTAGTGGTGAAGAGGGTGGATTAGTAGTAGAGCAGCAGCAGGTAGATAGCTAGGTAACTAAGGAGAAGAGGTAGTGGGCAGAGGAAGAGGAAGGCCAGCTCGGAGTTGACTCGGGCCAACAGATTTGCAAGATTGTGTTGATGAGGATGGCTCAGAATTGGCAATACTGGAGAAGGCTGATTCCTCTAGCAGCCATGGGAACAGTCCTCCTTCCAGTTTAAATGGGAAGCAGAGTAGGCAGAAACAAAGGCAGGTGTTGGTAATAGAGGACTCTATTAGGAGAGTAGATTGGTATTCACATTCCTGGCGTCAGATTACCCTAACAGTATGTTGTCTCCCAGGTGCCCGGGTTCGGAATATTGCGGACAGGGTAGACAGATTATTGAGATTATACAAAAAAGATCTATGATAATATAAACATATAGATAAATATATAAAAACTATTTGGCACAGAAATAGCAAAAGAAAATAGTTTATTAATACATATAATAAACCTTTATTTAAAGCATAAATAATAAAATCAATAGTATCAGATATACTCTAATATACGAAAAAGTCCCAGATATCTGATTTTCAGAGCCAGGGTATTTGCCAGCATGTAAACGGTTAATGTTCCAGAATTTTGATGGGATTATCTGAGAGACAATGTCTGCAGAAAAGAAATCTGGTTTCCCCTCTCGTACACAATATAGATGTAAATATCAGTTCTCCTGTTTGAAATCAAATACTGTACCTCCGTCAGTACTTGGCTATTATGCCAGCGGGCAGGGTTCTCCTGCTCCCAACTCTTTGATTTTATTAACGGCACATGCTGGATACACTTCCTCCATTGTTATTATGCGGGCAGGGTTTCTCCAGCTCCCGACTCCTCAGTTTAATGTAGCTGCGGGCAGGGAAAAACTTCCTCCCGTCTCCTCAGTACTGGATGTGCCTCCTTATACCTCCTCATTTGAAAACAGATCTGGTACTATTGTAGTTGTATCTCAAGTTGACACACTCTGATTTCAAACTTTCTCAGAGTTATTGCTTTCTATAAGTCAGTGTCTCACTGATTCAAAGTATATGGGACTTGTATTTTTACTCGTTTCATGCTACAAAGATGTCTTGCAACTTTCCCAAATAATCCCATTGAAGTTCTGGAACATTAACTGTTTACATGCTGGCAAATATCCTGGTTCTGAAAAACAGATCGCTATCTGGGACTTTTTCATATATTACAGGGAATATTTAATACTATTGATTTATTTATGCTTTTAATATAGGTTTATTATATGTATTAATAAACTATTTTCTTTTGCTATTTCTGTGCCAAATCATTTATTATAAATGTATCTATATGTTTATATTATCATAGATCTGAGCACTTTACCCACAATTTATCTTTTTTTTTATAATATCATCTACTCCCAGATCACGGTGGGTTTAGAGCAGCTGAATCTATAAGAAATCTGTATTTTCAGCTCCTTTTACACCAAACCTGTTATTGCAGATTATTGGGATTGGCTAGAAATGTTCCTGCTGTCTTGGTACATATGTTGGTACCAATGACAAAGTTGGAAGAAGATGGAGGGCCCTAAAAAATATTTCAGGGATTTAGGGTTCAAAGCTTAAGGCAAGGACCTCCAGGGTAGTTTTTTCTGAAATACTACCTGTGCATGCACAAGTGCAGGTACTAGGCAGAGGGAGCCCAGGGAGCTTAATGCATGGCTCAAGTATTGGTGTAGGAAAGAGGGTTTGGGGTTTTTAGAGCACTGGGCTGACTTGGGTGCAATAGATATGGAATGATGGATTGCACCTAAATGGTAGGGGAGCCACCATGCTAGGGGATAGAATGCTATGAAGTGTGGAGGAGCTTTTAAAGGAGCAGTAAACTTAAAAAATGACTTACATTATTCAAGTAGATTATGTGATGGTATGCCCAGTGGTGTCTTCGGTTTTTTTGAGAAATTGTTGTTTAAGGAGTAATTCTCTTATTACATTTATTTTTATTTTTTTGAATCATGAGCTCCCTCTAGTGACATAGTTTAGGTTAGTGAACTCACGTTGTCAACTTGGACAGATTGGAAGAAGGACCAAAATTCCTGAGGCATTTTGAAATCAGCTGTTGTTGGCTCATGCTAAGGAGGAGATCAGTAGCACTGTTCTGTGAAGTAGCACCAGCTGTAGCTTGACCTCAGCAGGGCCAAAGGTAGCTTGATTATTTCTGACAGCTACTTTAGTCTGAGTGAAGGGATAAGAGATTAAAATATGCTCTGTACCTTTGTCAATGTATGTAATAAGTAAGAGACAGGACATTTACCCATATTTATTGGTATAAGTTTCGGAGTGAATTTTCTTTTTTCTTTTTTTTTACACTTTAATTTAATAGAAAATTAAAAAGCTAAATAATGTAGAGCATGTAGTGGTTTAGAACATATATTCTGCAGCATTATTAACCCTCTGAGTGGGGGAGGGGGGAAAGCAATGCTTTGCAATGCATTGTGTGCCATTCTGGCACTGAAAGGGTTAAATGCATGAATCAAGATACTTTCGAATATCTAACAGTGCTATGATGTATATTCATGTATTTTTACATTTTCCACATTTAAAGCAAATTCACCTGGATCAAAAAAAGTAATTTTTAACCCTGTATGTGCCTATTCTTTAACATTATTATAGGTAACTGCATAAGCCCATGGGCATGCAGTGGCCTCAATAACTGTATTAAAAAAAAATTGTCAGTCCTGTTGGGAGTCAGTCCCAGGAGACTAGGGTAACCAGAGGCAACACTGACAAGACAATAGTCCCAGGAGACTAGAGTAACCGGAGTTAACACTGACAGGCACTGGCAAGGCACTAGTCCCAGGAGACTAGGGTAAGCGGAGACAACACTGACAGGAACTGACAAGACACTAGTCAGCAACGGATCGGATAGTAGCCACCGCCAGGATCGGTACACAGAGTGATAGTCAGCCAGTCCTAGTCAGCAACGGATCAGGTAGTCAGCCACAGCCAGGATCGGTACACAAAGTGGTAGTCACCCAGTCCTAGTCAGCAACAGATCGGGTAGTCAGCCACAGCCAGGATCAGTACACAGAGTGGTAGTCAGCCACAACCAGGATCAGTACACAGAGCGGTAGTCAGCCAGTCCTAGTCAGCAACGGAATCACGGGGCAGAAGAGACAGGAGCATGGTCAGGCAAAACCGGGTCATACACGGAGCTGGAACCAAAAGCAGTATAAACGCCAGGTACAGGAACACCACGAAACTGCACCAAAGTAATGACAGGATTAAGGTTAAAAAGGCTAACGCTGGGTGGGGCAGAACCCAGTGGCCAATAAGAACCCAGCAGGAATAGAACAGGAAGTAGAAATGTCGCTGGCAAAGAAGATCACGGGCATTGTGATAGTAGGATAATAAAAAGGAAGATGTTCAAAACACTTTCTTTGCCTCAGTATATACAAGGGAACACGGAATAGTAGGGAATGGTAGAAGAGCCTCAAAAAGTAACAAGTAAAACCATGCCTTAACACAAGAGGAGGTAATGGGAAGACTGAACAAAATTAAGACTGACAAAAGGGGTCTTCAGGAACTCAGTGCGGTATTGACAAGACCCCCTCTTTTTACTCTTTTAAGATTCTCTCTTCACATGATCAGTGCCACAAGATTGGTGTAAAGCCAATGTAGTGCCTTTATTTAAGAAGGGAACTAAAACAGAACCTGGGAATTATAGATCTGTGAGTTTGACCTGTATAGTGGGAAAACTGCTAGAAAAGATAATAAGGGATTATATTCAGGGTTACACTGCAAAAAATATATGATTATTAGTAGGAATCAACATGGTTTTATGAGGAATAGATCATGCCAAACTAATCTTTTCATCTTCTATGATGAAGAAAGTAGTAACCTAGATAATGGTAATGTAGTTGATGTAGTATATCTAGATTTTGCAAAGAAATTTGATACAGTGACATAAAAGAAGCTGGGGTAGAAAAAGGAAACTGAGGCTAGGGGATAACCTTTGCACTTGGATAGAAAACTGGTTGAAGGATAGTGTGTGGTTGTAAATTCCCCAATACAGTTAAGGTTGAGAGTAGAATACCTCAGGGTTCAGTACTTGGTCCACTGCTTTTTTAACATGTTTATCAATTACCTGGAAATAGATATAGAAAGCAAAATATCAATATTTGCAGATAACACTAAATTATGCAGGGTAATACATTCAGGACAGGATATTTGTTCTCTACAGAGGGATTTACATAAAATCGCAGATTGGGCAAACAAATAGAATATGAAGTTTAATGTGGGAATGTGTAAAGTCATGAATTTGGGAAGAAAAAAATCCCATTTCATTTATGAACTAAATGGAATCATTTTAAGGGACTTGTCGATAGAGAAAGACCAGGGAATCCTTATAAATTACAAACTTGGAAACCATGACCAGTGTCAAATAGCAGTAACAAAAGCAAACAAAGTCCTGTCTTGCACAAAATGTGGTATTAAAGCAAGAGTGGATAACATCATTTTGTCATTATACAAACCACTGATAAGACCTCGCCTCAAATATGCAGTGCAGTCTTGGGTACAGTACCAAAATAGGATATTCTAGAATTGGAGAGAATACAGCAAAGAGCAGCAAAATTAATTAAAGGAATGGAGGATTTGACGTATGAGGAACGACTAGACAAACTTGGTTTATTTACCTTAGAGAAAAGACGACTAAGAGGAGATCTTATCACAATGTACAAGTATATGAGAGGTCAATACAAGGATCTTTCTGGTGAACTATTCATTCCAAGGATTGAGCAAATAACTAGGGGCTACCCCTTGAGATTAGAGGAAAGGAGGTTTTGACTTCAGCAGAGGAAAGGGGTATTTTTTTGTTTGTTTGTTGTTTTTTTTTTTACAGTGAAGTCTGTTAAATTATAGAATTCCTTGCCCAAGGATGTGGATATGGCAGATACAATGGATACATGTAAGAAAACATTAGATAAATTTCTTTCAAAAAGGAACATATAGGGTTTTACTTTGTATAATTTGGAAAAACGGGAAGTTTTTATAGATTAAATTATTTGGCAGCAGGAAAGCTATATAACTTTCATGTCTCTGGTTTATGAGGCAAGTATTGAACTTGATGGACTTAAGTCTTTTTTCAACCTAATTTACTATGTTACATACCTCCTTGCCATCCCCACTGTTCAGAATACATATGATAACCAAAGTTCAACCACTGTAGGTCACTTCCATCAATGGAAAGCCCCTGATCAGTCAACACAGGATACCAGTTGGATGTCACCACCACCACAGTCAACGTACGGGCTGCTACCAACAACAGCCCAAGAGTGGATGCTCCTGGATTCCCAAAACTGGATGCAACATAGGTGAATGCCACCAACAACAGGGCGGTACTGGATACCCCCAGTACCACCAATGTAACGCTACTGGATTCCCAGCATGGTGAGCACCCACATCTTACGGCCCCACATCATGACTACAACCACACAGCTGGATGCAACACCAGCAAGACACCAGCCTTCAGCTACATCCAAGAAGGGAAGAGAACAGATCCCAGTAGCCACAGTATGAGCCATGGCTACTCAACTACCAAGACCTTGGACTCATAGGTGAGGCACACTGACTTCATACCACCAGCAAAAACTGAACCTGGGGAACAAGGATTAACAGTCTGTGAGGAGATGATAGATGTGTTTGGGTGGGGGCACAACACACCCTCTGATGCTTCACATGCTAACCATCCACTCACCTGTCCACATATTTGCCTCACCACCAGCAGCAGCATCAACGTAGACACACACTGATCATGAAGGAACCACTGGTCACAGGGCAGACACAGAGCAATGAGGAGAGCCATCATCAACCATGTGCACCATCCACACCATCATCATGTGCCACCTGAACTTTAACCAAAAGAATGGATGAGGAATACATTGAAACCCAGAGGAGGCTCTTGAGGGAGACCAGGTGCTTCTCCAGGAGGTGTTTGTGAAACATGGACAGAATTGCAGCCACTGTCAGTGTGACTCAATCCCAGCAAGTCCTCCTACACACAGATATTTTTGGAATGAACCCAATGTCTTGTTTGGGAAGATGCTGAGTCAAGTGCAACAACATTCCTCTCAAGTGTGACACTAACAACAACCCCAAGACCCCCAAGAGTCACCAGAGAGTCGCTAAGGGCTTCCACATATGCACCCTCTTCCCTAAATAAAACGTACTTATTGATCACAAGCATGTCTGTGATTCCTTGAGGTATCTAACAAGGTCAATGGCAGAGACGTCTACAGTGCATTGCAAAGCAAACACAGCACATCCGTTGTTGTCTAATTTCAACTCACAATACAGCTAGCAAATCAAAACTTTGGAAGCTGTTGTCAAGCCACAATGTGAATTGAAATTTAACAACAGCTGATGGGAAACGTCACAATCTAAGTCTGGTAACACACAGGATCACTGTTAACACACAGGGACAGTAACATGCCAACACAAAGCTACACATCCTTCGCATAACATCATGTCAGGCATGTGGCACAGGGATCACACTGTGCAAATGCACATCTCACAATACACAGCAGCTGGAACACAAACATATCCTTCACAGCAACCAGTTTGCATCCCATAGAGTATGTGTTCATCAGAGGTGTGCTTGTGGGTGGTGGAAGGGTCTTAGAGGGACTTCTGGAATGCCAGTGGGTCACTCAATACATCACACATTTTTGCGTGATGTAACCCAGGGCTCAAAATTTCCACTCGCCACTAGCCAATAGCAAGTGAAAATTTAGCCCTGGCGAGTAGAAATTTAGCCCTGGTGGGTATGTTTTGGCTTGCAGTGGCGAGTAACTTTTCAAGTCTGGCTAGTAGCAAAGGACTTAAAATTATAATCCCTGGTGTAACCCTCTTGTATTTCAAACTCCAGGCTGGTGGAACATATGCAAGATCCACATGTTGTTCTGAAGGATGAACTGCTCAAATTTCACCTTTGAACTATCTTGATTACGGGTTTCTTCTTAGTTCCACCGTCATGAGGAGGTGCATATCATGACTGTTCAAGACTCCAAACAAGGGACAAGTGTGGATTTAAGATAATGTCCCATGAGTTGGAACAACATATGAATGTTGTGCTGGTCCTCAACACATTGTTCTTCATGGTGTGGATGACCTCTGATTATGTCAGGGCAAACACATAGCAATAGTTCATTGGGGATTAATCATGTCTCTCCTGTGTTCCATTGTGTGGGAACATATGTGCCCTCATCAAGTCCCACCATATGACTAATGCCAGTGACATGACATTATGCCATACGAAAGTATAAAAACTGGTGCGCTCCTGCTAGGATATACAATAAATAAGCAAAAAGTCACTACTAGAGACCACAAAACAGCAGTGGAAATTAAAAATATATGAAATGACAAACAATAAAAAGAAACAAAGTGTCCAGATTAGCAGCTTCTTTCACGGTGTCATGAACAGAACCTTCGCAATACTAATGCACAAAAGAAAAGAAAAAAGAAGAGCGCAAAAATCTGAGAGCAGCTCCGTCTATAAAGTAGTCCACACTGCTGTGTTATAACGTACTTACAAGAACACACTTTGAAAAGGCCACAGTAACACCAACAGGGAAAACTTGCTCACAGATACGTGCACAGATTTTCAAAGGACTTCAAGGACCGTCCCATAGGAATTCCAATCACAACTTCCCTCCAATAGTGAGAGAAAAAACACAGGGAAAATCCTCTAAGTGTAGTAAAATAGGGAACAGAAAATGAATGCCCCCAGTAGAATCTTACTCACCGGATGGCCAAGTGGTAAATGCACATTCAAAGCGCACTTCATCAGAGGATAACGTACATTAATTTTGTACATTATCCTCTGATGAAGTGCACTGAGCCGCACGATACGCATTAGGACAAGAAACAAAGTATTTGGACGAATTTGAACTTCAGTGTGTTGCTTTGAATGTGCGTTTACCACTTGGCCATCCGGTGAGTAAGATTCTACTGGGGGCATTCATTTTCTGTTCCCTATTTTACTACACTTAGAGGATTTTCCCTGTGTTTTTTCTCTCACTATTGGAGGGAAGTAGTGATTGGAATTCCTATGGGACGGTATCACGGTGCCCGTGATTTGTGCTGCTCTGTGCCTGTCACTTGCTGAGTATTCGTGATTGGCTGTCTGTCATTAGCCCTCCTCTCACAGCCTTTTTAAACCCAGGTTGAGCACTTCCAGGTTGCCCTTTCGTGGTGTTTCTGACTCCACTGTGCCTGACCTGCTTGTCAGATCTCTGGGCCTGTTTCCAGTGTTCCTGTATGCTACGTTCCTGTGTTCCTGTACTTTAACATTCTGGTGTTCCAGTACGTTAATGTTCCGGTGCTCCAGCGTTCCAGTGTTCCTGTATGCTAATGTTCCAGTGTTCCAGCGTTCCTGTGTGCCTGTATTCCCGGGTTCCTGTGCTCCAGCACCGTGCGGGTTAACCTGTACGAGTTCCTGAGTCTCGCGCTCCAGCTGTCGCTCCGGCGACATTGTTCTCCTCGCTATTGCATACACATTGTTGGTTCCAGCGTGCAGACGCTGGTTTACTCCTCTAAACCTGGTTGCAATATACATTGTTGGTTCCAGCGTGCGGACGCTTGTTTACTCCACTAACCTGGTTGCAAGATACTTTGTTGGCTCCAGCGTGTGGACGCTGGTTTGCTCCACTAAACCTGGTTGTGATATACATTGTTGGTTCCAGCCTCCGGACGCTGGTTTGCTCCACTATACCTGGTTGTGATATACATTGTGGGTTCCAGCGTGCGGACGCTGGTTTGCTCCATTAAACCTGGTGGCGCCATTTACCATTAGTCCCAACGTGCGGACTTGGTTTGCTCCTGAACATCCTGTACTGTGGTCAGTCGCTGTCCACTTCCTTGCAGTTGTCTGATTATCCCTGGCAATAGACTTCGGCTGAGTAAGACCTCTATACTTATGCTCTCTGCTGTCTTAGTCACCTGACAGCTGGTCTACTTGCTCAGGCTGCCCTGCCCGGTATTGGCGAGGCCGGTAGAACCTTGACTATACCATCCTGTAGGTTGCCTCACCCGGTATTGGCAGGGCCGGTAGAGCCTACTACAGTACTCCTTTGGGCTGCCCTGCCCGGTATTGGTAAGGCCGGAAGAACCTTGTATTCACCATCTTTAAGGTTGCCTTACCCGGTATTGGCAGGGCCGGTAGAGCCTACATTCAGCATTCCATTGGGCTGCCTTGCCCGGTATTGGTAAGGCCGGTAGAACCGGTATACGTCATCTCACGGTTGCCTTACCCGGTATAAGCAAGGCCGGTAGAGCCTGACATTTTAACTGTCACTTGGGTTGCCTTGCCCAGTATTTAGGCAAGGTCGGTAGAACTTATTGTATGTTCTATTACTGTTGTATTGTTATGTATGTTTACCCTACGGGGACTGCCTTTAACTTTTAATAAAGTTAAGTTATTTTACCAAACCTTAAGTCTGAGAGTCTTCAAAAACCGTGACAGTACGAAAGGGCCATGACCTCAGACACTAAGAGTGACGGTAACGCACAGAATATCCATTGGAGGATGGATACGCTCGAGCAACGTTTGGATCAGCTAGCGGTGGCTATCCAAACTATTCTTGAACGCACGGTACTTGCAGATAAGTCCGGTGGTCTCGCAAATTATGATACCGGAGAATGAGTCTAGGCCCTCAAAGGGTTAACTGCTTCTGCACCCTTGCCGCTGAGATATGACGGCGACCCTCAACTATGCAGAGGGTTTATCAATCAACTTGAGATATTTATGGAATTGACGGCACACGCATTTCCTAGTGATCGCAGCAAGGTTGGGTTCATGATATCCTTGCTGACTGGCAGAGCATTGGCTTGGGCCAACCAACTTTGAGAAAATGCTAAACCTTGCACAAAGAATTTCTGTGATTTTGTGCAATCCTTTTGGAGAGTATTTGAGCCTCCTGGTAGAACTACCTCTGCTGCTAAATGTCTCATGGAGATACAACAGGGCAGGCGCACGGTTGGCGATTATGCCATTGAATTCCGCACCTTGGCAGCAGAGGTAGGATGGAATAACGAGGCCCTGTTGGCAACCTTTGCTCAAGGATTGAGTGACCAGATTAAAGATGAGATCGCAGCAAAAGATTTACCTATTGACCTAGATGATTATATTGAATACGTGCTTCTAATTGACTCCAGAATACGTGAAAGATTAACTGCCAGAGAGCGATGAGTACGGTTAAAAAATAATGGGTCCAGTACCATATTTTGCCCACCCAACCCTGCCTCGGCATCCAAACCTAGTGAACCTATGCAGGTGGGTTTCACTAGGTTAACTAAGGAGGAGAGAAGGTATCGCAGGACACAAGGTTTATGTCTGTATTGCGGTAAAAATGGTCACCTGTTAAGATCCTGTCCGGTACATCCGGGAAACGAACACACCTAGGGTATCTTGGGGGACAGGCCCTAGGTGGTGTCCAATCGTCCCCATTGTTGGGCACACTTAAACCCACCATACAGGTGGTATTGTCATGGGCACAACGCTCGGTTGACGTTTTGGCCTTGGTTGATTCTGGTGCTGCTGGGTATTTTATGGACAATACCTTTGCTGAATTGCATGGGGTACCACAGATTCAGAGAGAAACCCCTCTTGCTACTGAGGCAATTGATGGCAGACCTTTGGAACCCGCCCAAGTTACTTTTGAAATGATGCCCTTGTCCATGACTATTGGGGCTCTTCACAAAGAAGAGCAGCAGTTCCAATTGATTAATTCTCCTCACCATGCCGTGATTTTGGGCTTTCCTTGGTTACAGTTGCACAACCCACAATTTGATTGGCAGAAATGTGAGATTGCTGCTTGGTCTCAGTTCTGTATGGATAAGTGCGTTACCCATCCTGTTAAGGTCTTGTGCACCTCCCCTTCACTGCCTGATGCCTACCAGCAGTTTAGCGACGTTTTCAGTAAGGGAGAGGCTGGCGCCCTACCTCAGCACAGACCATACGATTGTCGCATAGAACTGAGTCCTGGAGCAGTACCACCGAGGGGACGCACGTATCCATTGTCTTGTGAGGAGAACCAAGCTATGGAGGAATACATAGCAGATGCCCTCAGTAGAGGGATCATAAGGAAATCTACTTCTCCGGCCGGTGCCGGGTTCTTTTTTGTTAAGAAAATAAGTGGCGAACTGCCACCTTGCATAGACTATCGTGGACTGAATAAGCTGATGGCAAAAAATGCCTACCCAATACCACTCATCACCGAGCTGTTTGATAGACTTAAGGGGTCCTCGATTTTCACCAAATTGGACCTAAGGGCAGCCTACAATTTGATACGTATCAGAGCCGGTGATGAGTGGAAAACTGCCTTCAATACGAGATCTGGGCATTATGAATACCTAGTCATGCCATTTGGTCTATGTAATGCTCCTGCAGTATTTCAAGAACTGATCAAAGACGTCCTTAGAGATATGTTACAATCTTGTGTTGTAGTCTATCTTGACGACATACTTATCCACTCCAATGACCTATCACAACACATCAAGGATGTGTCTGAAGTCTTGCTGCACTTACGAAAAAATAAATTATTCTGTAAACTGGAGAAATGCGAGTTCCACAAAACCAGTGTACCGTTTCTGGGGTTTATAATTGGCAAAGACGGCATTGCCATGGATAAAGAGAAATTGACAGCAGTCTTACATTAGCCTAAACCCAAGAGCCTCAAAGCCATCCAACGATTTCTGGGCTTCGCCAATTATTATAGGAAGTTTATTAAAAACTTCTCCTCTATCGTGAAACCTCTGTCTGACCTCACGCATAAGGGCGCTAACCCATCCCTCTGGCCGGTGGCTGCTGAAGAGGCCTTTGAGAAGTTGATGGTAGCCTTTGCTGAAGCGTCTGTGTTGTCCCACCCTAATCCAATACTTCCCTTTACTTTAGAGGTTGATGCCTCAGATATTGGGGTCGGGGCTGTGCTCTCTCAGCTACAGGTTAAAGGCGGTACACTCAGACCCTATGGATTCTTCTCAAAAAACCTGAGTAGTGCTTAAAGTCATTACGAGATTGGTGATCGAGAATTACTGGCCATTATCCTCGCTCTCAAAGAATGGCGTCATTTACTTGAAGGCACAAAAAAACCCGTTTTGATTCTAACTGATCACAAGAATCTGACGTATCTTTCTGAGGCCAAGAGACTGTCTTCTCGCCAGGCCAGATGGGCACTGTTTCTATCCCGATTCAATTTCGTTGTATCATACCTGCCGGGATCAAAGAATGTTAGGGCTGATGCTCTGTCTAGACAATTTGAAGCAGAGGTTGACAGAGAAGAGGTACCAGCACCTATCATTCAACCTGATCGAATATTGGCTACCATACGTACTAGTATTACTTCACCACTAGGGGAGGAGATTTTGGCATCCCAAGCCTCTGCTCCTCATGAGAATCCAGTGGGCAAATGTTTTGTCGCTGAGCCATTCCGTACTTGATTACTTGAGACTTACCACTCCTCTAAGGCTGCGGGACATATTGGTAGGGATCAATTGTTTTGGTCTCTCTCTCAGCTATTTTGGTGGCCTTCTATGAGAGCAGATTGTGCCAATTTTACGAATGCCTGTGCCACCTGTGCCCGTGCCAAAACCCCTAGACATCTCCCTGTGGGCTTGCTTCAGCCGGTGCCTAATGGTGAACGCCCTTGGTCTCACGTCTCTATCGACTTTATGGGATAATTGCCCAGGTCTAGAGGGTACTCCTTCATATTGATGGTGGTAGACAGGTTCTCTAAAATGGCACACTTCGTACCCGTCCGTGGCCTTCCTTCAGCCAAAGAACTGGCAATGGTATTCGCTCGAGAAGTATTTCGGTTACATGGAGTACCCAGGGTGCTGGTATCTGACAGGGGGAGCCAGTTTGTGTCCAGATTCTGGAGGGCATTTTGGGAACAGATGGGCATACAGCTATCATTTTCCTCGGCATATCATTCCCAGACTAACGGGGCCGCTGAGAGGGCCAATCAAGGATCGGAACAGTTTCTGCGATGTTTTGTGACTGACCATCATGATAATTGGGCCGACTTGTTGCCTTGGGCAGAGTTCGCCAGGAACTGCGCAGTTAATTCTTCCTCCGGGAGCTCTCCGTTTTTGATCAATTATGGGTTCCAACCCTGTCCGCTCCCGGATTCCTTTCAATCACAGCAGATTCCAGCTCTGGATGAGCATATAGAGCAACTCCGTTCCACATGGGCACAAGTTCAGAGGGCATTGGGCCAGTCTTTTAAGCAACATCAGCGTCATGCCAATCGCAGAAGGCTTTCAGCGGTTTCCTTCCAAGTCGGGGATAGAGTATGGCTGTCCTCCAAGAATCTAAAGCTCAAGGTCCCATCTAATAAGCTGGCACCTCGGTTCATTGGTCCGTAGAAGATCATTCACAAAATTAACCCTGTTTCTTATGCCTTGGAATTGCCTGCTTCTATGTGCATTCATAATGTATTCCATGTGACTCTCCTTAAACCTCTGGTCTGTAACCGTTATACTACCATACCTGTGATGCCAGGTCCTGTTGAAGTCGAGGGGCAGAAGGAGTATGAAGTACAAAACATTATTGATTCCCGCAGACGTAGAGGAGGGGTACAGTATCTGGTGCATTGGAAAGGTTATGGTCCTGAGGATCATTCCTGGGTAGACAGTAAGGACCTTCATGCACCGAAGTTACTACGAGTATTTCATGCCAAATACCCTCAGAAGCCTGGACCCTACTCTAGGAGAGGGGGTCTTTGAAAGGGGGGTACTATCATGGTGCCCGTGATTCATGCTGCTCTGTGCCTGTCACTTGCTGAGTATTCGTGATTGGCTGTCTGTCATTAGCCCTCCTCACACAGCCTTTTTAAACCCAGGTTGAGCACTTCCAGGTTGCCCTTTCATGGTGTTTCTGACTCCACTCTGCCTGACCTGCTTGTCAGATCTCTGGGCCTGTTTCCAGTGTTCCTGTATGCTACGTTCCGGTGTTCCAGTGTTCCTGTACTTTAACGTTCCGGTGTTCCAGTGTTCCTGTACGTTAATGTTCTGGTGCTCCAGCGTTCCAGTGTTCCTGTATGCTAACATTCCGGTGTTCCAGAGTTCCTGTGTGCCTGTATTCCGGGGTTCCTGTGCTCCAGCACCGTGCAGGTTAACCTGTATGAGTTCCTGAGTCTCGCGCTCCAGCTGTCGCTCCGGCGACATTGTTCTCCTCGCTATTGCATACACATTGTTGGTTCCAGCGTGCGGACGCTGGTTTGCTCCACTAAACCTGGTTGCAATACACATTGTTGGTTCCAGCTTGTGGACGCTGGTTTGCTCCACTAACCTGGTTGCAATACACATTGTTGGTTCCAGCGTGCGGACGCTGGTTTACTCCACTAAACTGGTTGCGAGATACTTTGTTGGCGCCAGCGTGCAGACGCTGGTTTGCTCCACTAAACCTGGTTGTGATATACATTGTTGGTTCCAGCATGCGGACGCTGGTTTGCTCCACTATACCTGGTTGCGATATACATTGTGGGTTCCAGAGTGTGGACTCTGGTTTGCTCCATTAAACCTGGTGGCGCTATTTACCATTAGTCCCAACGTGCGGACGTTGGTTTGCTCCTGAACATCCTGTACTGTGGTCAGTCGCTGTCCACTTCCTTGCAGTTGTCGGATTATCCCTGGCAATAGACTTCGGCTGAGTAAGACCTCTATACTTATGCTCTCTGCTGTCTTAGTCACCTGACAGCTGGTCTACTTGCTCAGGCTGCCCTGCCCGGTATTGGTGAGGCCGGTAGAACCTTGACTATACCATCCTGTAGGTTGCCTCACCCAGTATTGGCAGGGCCGGTAGAGCCTACTACAGTACTCCTTTGGGCTGCCCTGCCCGGTATTGGTAAGGCCGGTAGAACCTGTATACGTCATCTCACGGTTTCCTTACCCGGTATAAGCAAGGCCGGTAGAGCCTGACATTTTAACTGTCACTTGGGTTGCCTTGCCCGGTATTTAGGCAAGGCTGGTAGAACCTATTGTATGTTCTATTACTGTTGTATTGTTATGTATGTTTACCCTACAGGGACTGCCTTTAACTTTTAATAAAGTTAATTTATTTTACCAAACCTTAAGTCTGAGAGTCTTCAAAAACCATGACAGACGGTCCTTGAAGTCCTCTGAAAATCTGTGAACATATCTGTGAGCAAGTTTTCCCTGTTGGTGTGACTGTGGCCTTTTCAAAGTGTGTTCTTGTAAGTACGTTATAACACAGCAGTGTGGACTACTTTATAGACGGAGCTGCTCTCAGATTTTTGAGCTCTTCTTTTTTCTTTTCTACTATGCCATACAATTTTAACATACAGTAGCATTAGGAAGCAGCAGATGGAGCACTATATGAATGTGGAGTCAGCATTTCACCATTGTAACTTGGACATCCCTCTGTTCCATGATGGGTCATGCCATGAATGCCTGTAGGAAGAAATGACAGGAGTTGAAACTACACTGCATTTGTCTCTCTTACTCAAAGGTTTAACCATCATTCTCCTATGAACTTATTGTGTTCCAGAGGTGTATACAACCCATAGCCTTTCATTAGGTTGTACACCCCTCTGCAAATTATTGGGTTAAGAACAAGGGCATGCTAACTAGCCATATGAATGTGTGAAAGGGACATCATACCAATATCAAACCTAGTAAATAAACTAACCCCCATGAGGCAGAAGCTATTATCTGGTGCCGGCCCATTGTCATTATGCTACACACACAAACACAGGTCAGCAAGCTGGGACTTTCAACATCCCTCTCAATCAGTTACTTCTATACAGTTCCCAAGACTTTTACCCAGGAAATCCATCTGTATTCATCTGGAGTAGGCATCACAAATCTCTTGGTGTCCTAATTCCTCAACTACCTCTTTAACACTTGTTATGCCAGAGGGGTATCCAATGCATTACATTTCAGTGCATTGGATAACTCTCTAACAATGCTTAATATGCTTGATGAATTAATATTTTCAACTCTAAACCTGGTTATTTGCTGTAAAGAATACTTCCGGGAAAATGATGGACATAGGCAATCGGGTGTAGCAGTGTTCGCAGGGGGATAGTTGATAAGTGGCAATGTCATCATGCCCGAACTGAATTCCAGATGTCAGTTGAATTCACATCCTCCATCAGACACAAACATGGCATGTTAGCTACATGTGTTCATTACATTAATATTAGTAACAGTGATGGTGAAGCAGCTGGTGGTAGGGGAGGTAATGCAGAGCAGTCAGACTAGTGGTGGAGCCCACAACATTCCCCTGACCCTGGAAGACCCCTTCTCCCCAAGGCATTTTCCAGGTGGAACATGATGCCGAAGAAGACAGAATTGATGCCTAGCAGCAATAATACCACCACCACCACCAAGAGCACAGATCAGCTGCCTGTGCCTGCTGCTAGTGATGCCAGTCTGCCTTCTTCAGGTCCACAAGTGTGACATTAGGGGACCCTTTACCACATTTTTCATCACCTCCTCAACCGTTGAGATGTCTGTAATAGAGCAGCAGCAGCTAGGAGGGACTGGTGGTAGGGATGATGGTGGAAAAGCCCAGGTGGAAGAGATTAATGGCCTTTTTAGCCCAAACTGAAAAGGAATGGGAGACCGGGATGGCGATGGGCATCACTACCACCACATGTAGTGACCTTTTGGAATTTGCAGTTTGCTACTACTCTAATTCCTGCTGTTACTGAGTTGCAAGGGCAGCAGGATGCTGAGGAGCAGGCTGGTGTGCCACAGACCACTGTGGACACAGTGGGAATGGGGTCCAGTGATAAAGAACTAGGACGGGTTCCACTTGCCAGCAGCAATACCCCTGGTCCTAGTTGCAGTGCTGATTCTGAGGTAGTAGCAGCAACATCATCCTCTGCCCCAGCCAGTGAAGGGGATTGTGGAGGAGGAGAAGAAAGAGAACATTCTTCTCCACCTTTCTCCTCCCTATGATTGTCCTGGGTGTGGGACTATTTTTCTCTCTTGGGGAATACACTGTGCACAATTTGTGACAAAAGATGACAGTTGTTACCATGGTAGCCATAGAAATACAGGAGGCAAATATAGTCAAGTTGATACCTTTAGTGCCTAACTAAGCAGATTTTGGATACAAGCTTTCAAGATATCTTAGGTCTCTTCCTCAGGCATGTTAGCCTTTACAGAAGTGCTCCACTGAGAGTGTAAATACCTTTGACACTTCCAGAGGATGACTGCAATTTACACTCCTTTACCACTGACTGATCAAAGAATCTGGGTCTGGACTGAGCTATCTCACATGATTTCTATTCTAAACAATGCAATGTGTACTTGTATATAATAGAGATGTTTTCATATTTATCTCTATAATATGCCTGAGGAAGAGACCGAAGAGGTCTTGAAAGCGTGCATCCTAAATCTGCTCAGTTAGGCAATAAAGCTATCAACTTGACTATATTTGCAATTTGTGACAAATCAGTGAAAAGGGGAAAGGAGGGATTGCACCTTGGCACAACTGCCCTGATAATACACATGAAACACAGACACCATGACATTTTTGTGAAACATGTTAAAGCCAAACACCCACCAAAGAAATCGAGCGCCCTGACTCTCCCCAAAGGTAACAAGAGATGAAGTGGAGATCAAAGAGAAGGAAGAATAGAGAAACCCAGCCAGAGCCTGAAAGTTTGATGGCAAGTGAAACATCTGGCTCGTTATCACCTTCTTGCTCTACAGTAAATACATCTTCTGGCGATCCACCACGTTCATCTTTACCTCCCCCACAGGCTGCTAGCCATTCAGTAGATGAGAAGGCAAAAAGGAGTCTAGATTGCACTATGCAGAAAAGGGATTAAGCCTGAGGATCTGAAACAGGCAAATAGGGCGCATAGGTAATTGAAACTACAAATTGAACAAAACAAGAAATCCTTTTCCCTATGGAAAAAACAACTGCCCTTATATTGCACTCCTATTGTAAATTTTCACCAAAAATTACAGTGTTAGAGGATACTGACCACAATAAGAATGAATAAAAATTAACCTTTATTAAGTTTCCTTAAAGTAGACATAAAAATGTCTGAGTACGAATATGGATATTATAAGTTTGAAGTGATTACAATGATAAGGGCATCATTCCTGTCTCTCACACGTGTGTTATCCATATTCATACTCAGACATTTTTATATCTACTTTTAACAAAACTTAATACAGGTTAATTTTTATTCATTCTTATTGTGGTCAATACCCACTAACGTAATTTTTGGGAACATTTACATAGTAGTGCAATCAAAGGGCAGTTCTTTTTTCTTTAGGGAAAAAGTTCTCTTTTTGTTCAATTAGCCATTCAGTAGATTGTCAGGATGTGCACTTCGTGTCCACCCATTTTACGCTTTGTGGTGCACTGACCACATATGGCAGTGTGGTGGAGGATATTTGCAAGCAGTTTATGAGGAGATTCCATCCCTCAGAAAATGCTAAGAATATGCTAAGCTGGTTGTTAAACTGTCTGCAAGTTGTCACGTGTCCTTAGCAAGGAGTGGACAAGGGGCATAACGACAGAAGAAATACTTGGTTTCTGTGGGTTGATTTCACATTGGGGACCCTAAGCGTCATGGTGTTTGCTTACAGTTATGCCAGTTGTTTGATGTGAGTGCAGATGTACCCATTGTCCCCAGTCCTTCCCTTATTTACCACACACACTGTGCACATTGCAGTTGCTGATGTGAGAGGTACAGTTCCTGCTGAACAAAGACTCTAAGAGCACTCCTCTGCCAGGGGAAGGAAACACAAGGGTTTTTTTTCTCCTGATTTGAATCCTCTTATAGACCAAGAGAAAAGTAAGTATACTAAAATCCTATTTTTTCTTACATCCTATATGGAACACAGGAACCATGGAGATGTACCAATGCACCTATAAAGATGGAAAAGAGAAAATACTCTTTGCAGAAAACCAGTATTCCATAGTACTAAACTGGCATCTTGTAACCTCAGGTGTCAACAGACACTGAACTGACATAGAAAACAACCAACAAGGAAACCGGGCTCAAAAAAAGAAATACTTAAACAGGCAAAACCACCTGAAGGACCTTCCTGCCAAAGCCAACCTCAGCCGGGGCCAGGACATTGACATGGTAGTCTTTGGTGAATGTGTACAAGGACCACCTTGCTGCCTCTCACAGCTGTTCAGCAGAGGCCTGGTTATTGTAGGCCCAGGAGTACGTCAAAAATCTGGTGTAGTGTGTGGGGACCCTGAAAAGAACAGTTTTTTTTTTATCACGTATACTTGTCGAATGGTAGCCTTGATCTGAAGAACACCCAAGATCAGGTTAACTTCCCATGGAAGAGAGAGATCCCTAAAGGAGGGGAAGGCATGAGCCACCGCATGAACAAAAGTCTTAACCCTCTGAGTGCCAGAGGGGTACAGAAAGCATTGCTAAGGTGACACTAAGTGGAGATGATACTAAGAAACCATTTCTCTCTTCAAGATGTTGGCTTCAAAAGCCATGCTGTCAAGAACAGCCTTTCCAAGGGAAGGTGAAACTTTCTTGTTGGACAGGTTGAGAAGATCTGCAAACCAGGCCCAAAAAGATGCAATTAGGATGACTAGAGCATTCTCTGTCTTAATCGTCCTGATTACCCTGGGAATCAGCAGCAGTGCAAAACAACTTTATTAAAATAACAAAAGCAAACAAAGCAAAATCGTGATCCAGAAGTGTAAACAAAAGACAAGCTGGGGTCAGGAACAAAGACAGGTACTCAGCCAAGCCTGAGTCAGGAATACGGAGATCAACAAAGTCAGGAACAATCCAGGAGTCAGGAGCCAGAAGGGACATCAGAGGAAGCCAGGTCATGCACAGATAATCAGCAACTCAGGATAACGCACTTGCAGCCAGAATCAGACACAAGGGCAACCAGGAAGTGAGCCAAGCTGCTTTAAATACCCTGGGAGGGTTGGCTGATCGCAATCTGGTGAGCAAGCACAGAGAGGTTGGCTGATACAGCCTGATCCAAGAAAGGGAAGGCAGCAGTAATGGATAGCAGAGCACTAGATTTGCCCATAGAGCAGAATCAAGCAGCAGATTTAGAGCAGCTCAGCCAAACCTTGACAGTACACTCTCAGTGACCCACCCCCTGTAACGGTTTTCTGACACTCAGACCAGGGTATGAAGTAAAAACACAGTTTTATTGAATCAGGATAATAGAACAGTGCCCCTAGGGGCCAGCACAGGAATGAACAGTATAGACAATTACAGACCAAGTGAATGCAATCCAAAGATAGGAATACATGATATGTATAGACTGGGAATAACCCCAAAGGGTTAACAGGTGTAATTGGAAAGACTCAGTCTTAGATTGACCAACGCCCAGGATATGATAACAGTCTCTGGAAAACAGTCTCTGAATAGTGAAAAAGGAGTAAAGTGTCTGCACTGAATCACTCTCAAGGTAGAAAAGGGGAGCACACTTAGTGCCCAGAGCTGAGCCAATACCACCTCCGTGGGCTTAAGAGGAATGCCACTGCCAGAGCTGAAATAACCAGAACCAGAATTGCCCTTAACTTGAATTGGTAGTAACCCTGCGTGTGCCAAATGGATAGTGCCCTGACACCCTTTGGATGCCAAGAATGACGGTTGCTGCACAAGCTACAAAGAGCCGAAGCACTGGAAAGTGCAGAGGATAACGTACTCCCTGAGCGTATGTGAGCCGGAGACAGGACACCCTTACGGTGTCACACAGAATTCTCACAGCAAGAGCGAACAGACTACCGGCGCCAGCCGGCGCGGTCACGGTGCACACCGAACACCGGACAGACGACAGTGCTCTGCGGGAGATAATATGGCTTGGTTAGAGGTACTCAGAGTAGCGGCTCAAACGGGTAACCATATTCTTGGCAAGCGATATAGGAGGCACGAAACCGGAGACTACAAGCACTGCACGGGTTAATTGGTTCTGTACAGGAGAGAACAGCTTAGCAAACAGCGGATGGCAACGCAACCTCAGGCTGCAGCTAGACGAGAGTGAGAGGAACAGCGAGTCACTTAAACAGTTCAGAATGTCGCCGGAGCGACTGGAGCAATACTGGAACACCGGAACAGCAGACAGGACCGGAGCGTCAACCGGAACCGGATTAATACTGCAGCAGGAACAACAGCCGAAGAACGGGTCGATCACGGAGCAGGGTCGTCAGCCAGAACCGGGTCAATCACGGAGCAGGGTCGTCAGCCAGAACCGGTTCGATCACGGAGCAGGGTCGTCAGCCAGAACCGGGTCAATCACGGAGCAGGGTCGTCAGCCACAACTGGGTCATTCACGGAGCAGGGTCGTCAGCCACAACCGGGTCAATCACGGAGCAGGATCAGGAGAGGAGTCAGACAAGCTGGGTCGGTACACAGGAGACACTGGAACTCAGCAACGAGGCGCAGGAACAGGAACACCACGAAAGGGCAACTGACAAGTGCCCAAGAGCCAGTATAAGAAGGAACATCCTGGGTGGGCCAATCAGCCTCCTCCAATGCAAAGGTAACACAGTCACAGACTGACAGGGAATCACGGGGACAGTGATACCCCCACACACGGGGCAGGACCATGTTTATGGGGAAAGCATGCATGGAAAGTATGGAGGAGGGCGGGGGCATGCACGTCTGCGACTGGACCAAATATTGAAGCCTCCCTCGGAACCTACAAGAGTCGACTGTGGAGCGGACCTCAAACTCCTCATGGCCGTCATCCGGCACTGAATGGGGTCGAGGCGTGACCGTAGTAAAACGATTGCATACCAGGGGTTTCAGCAGCGAGACATGGAACACATTGTGTATCCACATATTGGGAAGGAGGTCTAGGGCATAAGCCACAGGTTTCACACATCAGAGGATACGGAAAGGCCCCAAAAAGTGAGGAGCCAGTTTCTGAGGGGGCACTCAGAGGTGGAGATTTCTGGAGGACAACCAGACCCTCTCCCCAACCTGGTAGAAGGGTGCGGGTAGGTGTTTATGATTGGTCTGGAGCTCCTGGGATTGTTGTGAGCGTCGCAAAGACTCTTGAACCTGCACCCATGTGGAAAGGATTTGCTGGAGATGTTCCTCCAATGCCGGAATCCCCTGGGGTGAGAACAAATCTGGAATCATGGAGGGTCAATACCCATAATTCACCATGAAGGGGGAGAGCCGGGTAGAAGTAGAAACAGCACTGTTATTAGCAAACTCCACCCAAGGTAGCAGGTCTGACCAATTATTCTGATGGTCTGAGATGTAGCCACACAGGAATTGCTGCTCCAAGGCCTGATTAGCCCTTTCCGCGGCCCCATTTGATTGCGGGTGATAGGCCGAGGAGAAGGAGAGTTGGATACCTAGTTGCTCACAGAAGGCCCTCCAGAATCTGTAGACAAACTGGCTATCCTGGTCGGAAACTATGACTTTGGGAAACCCGTGTAGCCAATAGACCTCTTTGACAAAGACCGTAGCCAACTCTTTAGGGTATGGGAGTTTTTTTAAAGGTATGCAGTGAATCATTTTACAAAATCGTCAACGACCATGAGGATGACTGTGTTACTGTTAGACAAAGGGAGATTAACTATGAAGTCCATGGCAAGGCGTGACCATGACTTCTCCCCCATTGGGTATGGGTTGGAGAAGGCCCACTGGAAGGTAACGGGGTGATTTGGTCTTGCGCACAGACTGGACAGGCAGCGAAAAAGGCAGCAATATCTTTGTTAGGAAAAAAACGGGAAACCGACCAGAGAAGCTGCCCTGCTGACTTCGTATCATGGTATGTTGAAAGTAACTTGGTACGGAGGTTAATAGGTATGAAACAGAGCCTAGGAGGTGCATCTACTTGGGTGGCCCGAATTCTCTCCCCGAGGAGAGATGTAATGCTTGTATGTATGGTGGCCAGTACTCGTTCCTGAGCTATAATAGGACTAGGAGGGCTCTCCTCCATAGCGCCCAAGAACTGTCTGGATAGGGCATCAGCCTGGATATTTTTGGCGCCCGGCAGGTATGAGACCACATAATTAAAATGAGACAGAAATAAGGCCCATTAGGCCTGTCTTGGAGTCAAGCGCTTAGCTTTGGACAGGTATGTGAGGTTTTTATGATCCGGGAGGATTAGGATTGGCACTGAAGTTCCCTCGAGCAAACACCTCCATTCTTTGAGAGTGAGTATAATTGCCAGCATCTCATGGTCACCAGTTTCATATCTGTACTCCACAGAACTTTGCTTCTTCGAGAAGTACCCACACAGGTGCAAATGGCTCTCAGGAGTAGGACGTTGAGACGCGTCTGTCTCAGGCGCAAACTCAAGTATGAATGGAAGCCCAGGTTTTGGGTTTGCCAAAATGGGCGCTGCAGCAAAGGCGACTTTTAATGCCTCAAATGCTTTGATGGCCTCCGGAGACCAGTGCGTGGAATTACCATCCTTTTTCAGTCATGTCGGTAAGGTGTTTTACAATCGAGGAAAAATTGCGGATAAATTTCCTGTAGTAATTAGCAAACCAATGGAAGCATTGAAGGGAGTGGAGACCTACAGGTCGCAGCCAATAAAGAATAGCCAAAAGTTTCTCAGGGTCCATAATGAAACCTATTACTTAGCCCAAGAAGGTGACCTGTTTGAGGTGGAACTCACATTTTTCTGATTTGCAAAATAGATTATCATCTCAATTTTTTCAGAACTTGGGCTACATCTGTGTGGAGGCTTTCCATGGAGGCGGAATGGATCATTATGTTGTTAAATATACCACCACGCATTGTTGGAGCATGTCCCAGAAGAAGTTATTTAAGAATTCCTGGAAAACCGCGGGAGCATTGCAGAGACCGAAGGGCATTACGAGGTATTCGTAATGCCCGGTCCTGGTATTAAATGTGGTTTTCCATTCGTGGCCCTCCTTCTATACCAAGTTGTACGCCCCTTGCAGGTCGAGCTTGGTGAACACCTTTTAATCGATTGAATAGCTTGGTAGTAAGTGGAATAGGGTAGGCGTTTTTGACTGTGATATGGTTGAGCACCCTGTAATCGATACAGGGTCTCAGTTCTCCACTCTTTTTCTTCACAAAGAAGAATCCGACCCCAGCGGGAGTGGAGGACTTGCGGATGAACTCCCGGGACAGCGGCTCCACAACATACTCCTCCATGGCCTTATTCTCCACGACAGAAAGAGGGTAGACTTGACCTTGAGGAGGTATGGCATCTGGTTGCAGCTCAATGGTACAATCATATGGGCGGTGAGGCGGGAGCTCCCCAGCCTGGCCCTTATCAAATACATCCCAGAACTCTTGGTATTCTTCAGGCAGCGAAGAGACCGGGGATGTGGTTAGTACCTTCACCACTTTTGCTAGACATGTCTTGGAACAGTTAGGTGACCATGCCATGACTTTGGCCCTTACGCAATCAAACGTGGGATTGTGTCTGTGCAACCATGGATAACCCAGGACCACAGGATAGGACCAAGGATCACTTGTAATTGAAAGGTTTCGTTATGGAGAGCTCCTACAGCCATAGACAAAGGAACGGTTTCATGGGTGACCTGCGGCAGCTGTAGGGGTCTGCCATCAATTGCCTCAATGGCAAGTGGGCTACAATGGAGCTGCAATGGAATGGAGTGCTTCTGGATGAAGGCGCTGTTGATAAAGAGGTCCACTGCACCGGAATCAATAAGTGCCTCTGTAATAATTAAACATTTGCCCCAAGAGAGCCCAACGGAGTCTAGAGGTTTATCCTTCTGGATAATTGAGGAAGCAGAGACTCCAGCTAAGGTCTGTCCCCTATAGGACTTTAGGTGCGGGCATTTCCCTGGACATATGGGGCAAGTTCGCAGCATATGCCCTGCCTTACCGCTTTAAAGGCAAAGACCCTCCTATAGGCCCTTTCAGCAAACGAAAAGCGAGTGAACCCAAGCCGCATGGGCTCCACATCGTCTGAGGTCGAGAGACTAGGAGACGCTGGAGGAGAGGGAGGCCTGGTGTTACGGTTTTCAAGACACTCAGACCAACCGGTAAAATAAAACACAGTTTTATTAAATAAAAAGAAATATAAAGGAACACCCTCTACAGGCGACAATAGGAACAGCGAACACTAGCAGAGTTGCTGTTACAAGTAAGTAGGTGAACAGGATTGCAACGATAGCATATATTGATAGGTAAACAGTAGCCAGTCTACTCAAGGGTTAATACAACAAAGTCAGTTTGGCACGCCCAAGTTGCTGATAAAGCTGTTGATGGTAGTGCACAGGAGGCTGAATGCACAGTCAGTACTGTCTTAGATTATAGCGGTGCATAGCCCCCACGGGCGTAGCAATGAAGACCGCAATGTATGCTAGTGCTAGACTCGGTAGCCCCCACGGGCGTCACTAACGGAGACTGCAAGAATGCAAGAGCTGGCCGATAGCCCCCACGGGCGTAATAATGGAAACCAGCAATACAGTGATTCGAGCCTTTAGCCCCCACAGGCGTATACCGGAGAAACCTGCAAGAGCTTAAGCCAATAGCCCCCACGGGCATAATACTGAGACTGCTGTAACGCTAGAGATGGCCAATAGCCCCGCAGGCATATACTGGAGACCACTCTGTGCTGCACGAGAGGTGAACCAATACCCCCACGGTCGTATACCGGAGACAATCTGCTGGAGCCAACAGCGCCACTACCGGACACGATGAGCAATACTCTGCTAGGTGGAGGATTGAGCTGCCGTCCAAATTAAGCGTACAACGCGGCCAGCTCGACAGAAGTAGCAGTTAGACAGGAATAGGCTCAGCAATAAGCGTAAAGGCTAACAAGAGGTATGCCAGCACTGTACAGGTTAAGTAGCTCGTAGAACTCAAGCTTAGCGAGAATGAGAAATGCTCTGCAAGTATCAGGAAGGCTCCATCCGGAAGCACAGGTCTGCATTTGGTAAAGGAGACTCAGCACAGGAGGCACAACACAGAAGGAGTACTGTGGCGAGAGACAATCAGTCCGGTACTCGGCCTCAGCGGAAGTCAGAATGGAATAAGCCGGTACAGGTCACAGAGAAGGAAGTCAGCCGGGCCAGATCGGTACACGGATGTGGTTCTCAGACAAGCCTGATCAATCATAAGCAGGATCATCAGCCAGACCGGGTCGGTACACGTAGATGGTTCTTAGACAAGCCAGATCAGTCACAAATCAGGAACGTCAGCCAGGCCGGGTCAAATCACAGAACAGGAACACAGGAGCGTAGTCAGGACAGGCCAATTCGGTACACAGGAATCAGGATCAACTGAAGACAGCAACAGCAACACTGGCTCAGGAACACCACAAAAGGGCAAGTGACAAATGTCAATGGCTGGGTATAAAAAGGTCACCGGTGGCGGGTCAAACTTCCTCAGCCAATAGGAGAGCACCACAAGCGAGAGTGACAGAAAGGGATCACGGGCACTGTGATAGTACCCCCCTCTCAAAGACCCCCTCTACCTGCATGATGTCTTGGTTTCTGGGGATATTTAGAGTGGAAGTTGCGCAAAAGCCTAGGCGCATGGAGGTCCTTCTGATCCACCCAAGAACGTTCCTCCGGGCCATAACCCTTCCAATTGACCAAATATTGCAACTTCCCCCAAAATCTCCTAGAATCAATGATACTCTGGACCTCGTACTCCTCCTGGCCCTGAACGTCCACCGGTCCAGGAATCACTGGAGTGGTAGTGTAGCGGTTGCAAATCAAGGGTTTCAAGAGAGATACATGGAACACGTTATGTATACGCATAGAGGCTGGGAGTTCCAATGCGTATGAGACAGGATTGACCTTACGGATAACTTTGAATGGGCCAATGAACCGGGGAGCCAACTTATTGGAGGGCACCTGCAAATTGAGGTTTCTGGAGGAGAGCCACACCCTATCCCCCACCTGAAATGAGATCGCTGGTAGCGTGCCGCTGATGTCGCTGAAATGACTGACTGAGGGTCCTCTGAACCTGTGCCCATGTGGAACGAAGTTGTGCCATATGCTAATCCAGGGCAGGAATCTGTTGTGACTGAAATGAGTCGGGAGCAGGCATGGCTGGAACCCGTAATTAATGAGAAACGGAGAGCTCCCGAACGATGAATTAACAGCACAATTCCTGGCAAACTCTGCCCACGGCAACAGGTCGGACCAATTATCATGATGATCAGTAACAAAGCAACGCAGGAACTGCTCCAGTCCCTGATTAGCACGTTCAGGGGCCCCATTGGTCTGGGGATGGTAGGCGGAGGAAAAGTACAATTGGATGCCCATCTGGCCACAAAATGCCCTCCAAAACCTGGACACGAACTGGCTCCCACGATCAGAGACCACCACTCTGGGTACCCCATGCAAGCGAAACACTTCTTTGGCAAATATGATAGCCAATTCCTGGGCCGACGGAAGGCCAGTGAGAGGCACGAAATGAGCCATTTTAGAGAACCTATTGACCACCATTAGGATAAAAGTATACCCCCTAGATGCAGGCAGCTCTCCCAGAAAGTCAATTGATATGTGGGACCATGGACGTTCACCATTAGGTACAGGCTGGAGTAGGCCCACTGGGAGATGCCTGGGGGTCTTAGCACGAGCACAGGTGGAACAGGCTGCGGTAAAAGCGGAGCAATCAGCTCTGAGGGAGGGCCACCAAAACAACTGTGACAAAGACCATATCAGTTGATCCCTCCCAATATGCCCAGCAGCCTTAGAGGCATGATATGTTTCCAACAATCGGGTTCAAAATGGCTCATCCACAAAACATTTGCCTACTGGGGTTTCTGGGGGAGCCCTAGATTGAGAGGCTAAAATCTCTTCCCCCAGTGGCGAAGTGATGCTAGTGTGCACCATTGCTAGGATATGGTCAGGCTGAATAATGGGTACCGGGTCTTCATCCCTCTCAATGTCCGATGCGAACTGTCTGGACAGGGCATCTGCCCTAACGTTCTTTGAGCCTGGTAGGCAGGACACTACAAAATTTAACCGAGACAGAAAAAGTGCCCACCTAGCCTGTCGAGAGGATAGCCGTTTAGCTTCCGAGAGATAAGTCAAATTTTTGTGGTCCGTTAGGATTAACACCGGGGTTCTGGTACCTTCCAATAGGTGGCGCCACTCTTTGAGAGCAAGAATAATAGCCAGAAGCTCTCTGTCACCAATCTCATAGTGGCTTTGGGCAATGGAGAGTTTTTTAGAAAAGAACCCACAAGGTCTCAGAGCGCCACCTCCCACAGGACGTTGGGACAGCACTGCCCCAACCCCGACTTCAGAGACATCCACCTCTAAGGTGAATGGCAGGGCGGGATTGGGGTGGGACAGCACTGGAGCAGAAGCAAAGGTAGATTTCAGAGCCTCAAAGGCAGATTCAGCCGCCTCGGACCATTGAGAGGGATCAGCACCCTTATGTGTCAAGTCAGACAGTGGTTTCAGAATGGTAGAAAAGTTTTGGATAAACTTTCTATAATAATTGGCAAAGCCCAAAAAACGCTGGATCTTTAACCCCTTGGGATGAGGCAGCTGCCAATTTTTCTTGGTCCATAGCAATGCCATCTTTAGAAATTACGAATCCCAGGAATGGTACTTGGGACCTATGAAATTTGCACTTCTCTAGTTTACAGAACAGTTTATTCTTGCGTAATCGCAGCAAGACCTCATAGACATCCCTGATATGCTGGGTAAGGTTGGCAGAGTGAATCAATATATTGTCTAGATATACCACCACACAGGACTGGAGCATATCACGCAGGATGTCATTAATAAATTCTTGGAACACTGCAGGTGCATTGCATAGGCCAAATGGCATCACCAGATATTCATAGTGCCCATTTCTGGTATTAAAAGCCATCTTCCACTCATCACCAGCCTTAATCCTGATCAGGTTATATTCTGCCCGCAAATCAAGTTTAGTAAAAATGGAAGAGCCCTTGAACCTGTCAAATAACTCCGTAATGAGAGGAATAGGATAGGCATTCTTAGGCAACAGTTTGTTTAGTCCCCAGTAATCAATACATGGTCTAAGCTCGCCATTTTTCTTTTTCACAAAAATGAACCCAGCCCCAGCCGGAGAGGTAGACTTGCGGATAATCCCCCTCCCCCTCCAGCCCTGTTCTCATCACTGGACAGTGGATAAGTGCAGCCCCTAGGAGGCACCACACCCGAGGGCAGATCAATAGCGCAATCATAGGGTCTGTGCTCGGGCAAGGCGCTAGCCTCCCCCTTGCTGAATACGTCACTGGATTCTTGGTATTCAGCTGGCACAGTAGGGAAGGTACAGAGAATCTTAACAGGATGCTATAGACAGTTTCTGGCACAATGCTCAGACCAAGATTTAACTTCACATTTCTGCCAGTCAAACTGGGGATTATGTAAGAGTAGCCATGGAAACCCCAGGATGACCGCATGATGAGGAGATTGAATCATTTGGAACCGTACCTCCTCGTTATGGAGAGCCCCAATAGACATAGTAATAAGAGTAGTCTCCCTGGTAATAAATGCTGGTTCCAATGGTCTGCCATCAATGGCCTCAATAGCCAGGGGAGACTCTCTATTGAGTAATGGGATTTTGTGCAATTCGGCAAAGGATTGGTCCATAAAGTACCCAGCAGCACCAGAGTCCACCAATGCCCTGGCTTCTATGGACAGGTTTGCCCAAGAAAATACCACCTGGATGGTGGGTTTCAGTGAACTTGTGTCTAGGGACTGCTGTACACCACCTAGGGCCTGTCCCCCAAGGTACCCTAGGTGCGTCCATTTCCCGGCCTTACTGGACAAGTGCGTAATAGGTGCCCAGCCTATACAATACAAGCATAGGCCCTGTTTTTTACGGTATGCCCTCTCCTCCTTAGTAAGTCTAGTAAACCCAAGCTGCATTGGTTCTCCAGCCTCTGGTAACCGTTCAGGTGGAATGGGTGGTGAGGATGGGTTTAAAAGACTTTTTTCCAACCGTCTCTCACGGATGCGGGAGTCAATAAGCATGACATAGTCAATGTACTCATCCAGATCACTAGGTCCATCTCTGGCAGCTATTTCATCCTTAATGGATTCGGACAGACCCTGAGCAAAGGCTGCCACTAACACCTTATTGTTCCATCCCACCTCTGCTGCCAAGGTCCGAAATTTGATGGCATAATCGCCCAAGGTACGGTCGACCTGCTGCATCTCCATTAACCTTTTGGCAGCAGAGGCAGCTCTGCCAGGAACCTCAAAAACTCTGCGGAACTTCCTTACAAACTCATTAAAGTTCAGAGTACAGAGTTTGGCATTTTCCCACAGGGGGTTAGCCCATGCCAGTGCTTTGCCCGTCAATAGTGATATCATAAATCCGACCTTGCTTCTATCATTCGGAAATGCTTGGGGCGTGAGTTCCAAGAATATCTCCAACTGATTATTAAAGCCCCTGCATTGGTTCGGTTCGCCATCATATCTTAATGGTAACGGCGCCGCCGCCGTTAAGCGTCTTGAATGTGTAGTGAAACTACAGACAAATTATCCGGTGTCGAAACTGGGGGGACCACCGGATTCTAGTTAGGTTTGTCAGGATGTACCGTAAGTTCAAGTAAAGTTTGCAAAGCCAGTGCCAACTGATCTAGGCGCTGCTCATGAACATCCATTCTCCAGTGGATGTTCTGTGTGTTACCTTCACCCTTGCTGTCTGAGGTCATGGCCCTTTCGTACTGTTGCGGTTTTCAAGACACTCAGATCAGCTGGTAAAATAAAACACAGTTTTATTAAATAAAAAGAAATATAAAGGAACGCCCTCTACAGGCGACAATAGGAATAGCGAACACTAGCAGAGTTGCTATTACAAGTAAGTAGGTGAACACAATTGCAACGATAGCATATACTGATAGGTAAACAGTAGCCATGCTACTCAAGGGTTAATACAACAAAGTCAGTCTCAATAGTGGAGTTTGGCACGCCCAAGGTGGTGATAAAGCTGTTGATGGTAGTGCACAGGAGGCTGAATGCACAGTCAGTACTGCCTTAGATTATAGCGGTGCATAGCCCCCACGGGCGTAGCGATGAAGACCACAATGTGTGCTAGTGCTAGAGTCTGTAGCCCCCACTGGCATCACTAACGGAGACTGCTAGAATGCAAGAGCTGGCCAATAGCCCCCACGGGCGTAATAATGGAAACCAGCAATACAATGATTCAAGCCTTTAGCCCCCATGGGTGTATACCGAAGAAACCTGCAAGAGCTTAAGCCAATAGCCCCCACGGGTGTAATACTGAGACTGCTGTAACGCTAGAGATGGCCAATAGCCCCACGGGCGTACACCGGAGACCACTCTGTGCTGCACGAGAGGTGAACCAATAGCCCCCACGGGAGTATACCAGAGACAATTTGTTGGAGCCAATAGCGCCACTACCGGACACGATAAGCAATACCGACTACTCTGCTAGGTGGAGGATTGAGCTGCCATCCAAATTAAGCGTACAACATGGCCAGCTCGGCAGAAGTAGCAGTTATACAGGAATAGGCTCAGCAATAAGCGTAAAGGCTCACAAGAGGTATGCCAGCACTGAACAGGTTAAGCAGCTCATAGAACTCAAGCTTAGCGAGAATGAGAAATGCTCTGCAAGTATCAGGAAGGCTCTGTCCGGAAGCACAGCTCTGCATTCGGTAAAGGAGACTCAGCACAGGAGGCACAACACAGAAGGAGTACTGTGGCGAGAGACAATCAGTCTCGGCCTCAGCGGAAGTCAGAATGTCGCAACGGCGACAATAGAGCAGGAAGCTGTACACGCAGGTCACTGGAACAAGCCGGTTCAGGTCACGGAGAAGGAAGTCAGCCAGGCCAGATTAGTACACGGAGGTGGTTCTCAGACAAGCCGGATCAATCACAAGCAGGAACGTCAGCCAGACCAAGTCGGTACACGTAGGTGGTTCTCAGACAAGCCAGATCAGTCACAAATCAGGAATGTCAGCCAGGCCGGGTCGAATCACGGAACAGGAACACAGGAGCGTAGTCAGGACAGGCCAATTCGGTACACAGGAATCAGGATCAACTGAAGACAGCAACAGCAACACTGGCTCAGGAACACCACAAAAGGGCAAGTGACAAGTGTCAATGGCTGGGTATAAAAAGGTCACTGGAGGCGGACCAAACTTCCTCAGCCAATAGGAGAGCACCACAAGCGATAGTGACAGAAAGGGATCATGGGCACCATGATACCTGGGTGGGAAGGAAAAGCTCAGGGCCAAACAGAATGGATGCCTCCACAGGCGCTCCCTGAAGGAAGGTCTCTCACAGATACAGGAGTCAATCAAGATTCAATATGAGACCAGTTCCTCTAAATCTCTGTGGAGGTGCCAGGCTGCAATCTCATCTAGAGAAAGCAGCCACGAGAGCTTCATTATTCCAACCAACCTCAGCTGCCAGGGTACGAAACTCTATAGCATAATTCGAAACAGTCCATGTACCCTGCTGAATGGACATTAGTTGCTTGGCAGCCGAGGTGGAGCGGCCCGGTACATCAAATACCCTTTTAAAGGATATCACAAACTCAGGGTAATTGTACACTACAGGTTTCTGCATCTCCCAAAGGGGATTAGCCCATGCCAAGGCCCTGTCGGACAGTAAGGAAATCACAAGGCCCACCTTACTCCTATCAGACAGAAATTACTGTGGTACCATCTCCAGATAGATACCGACCTGGTTCAGGAAACCTCTGCACTGGTTAGGGTCGCCCCCATAAAGCTGAGGAAGCGGGATGGACCCAGTCATACCTCTCGCAACACTGGAATCACTATTGATAGTCAGAGCAGGAGTGGCAGCAGCTATAGGGGCAGCCTGCGCCGGGGGTTGCTGAGGTGGTGGAGTCAGATGCACAGTATGGAGCAACAAAGTCTGGAGGGCTAACGCAAACTGGTCCATGCGCTGGTCTACCTGGTCCAGCCTGAAAAAAACATTCGGTGGATTGCTTGCGCCTTCTGCCCCTACTATTAGGGACAAGGAACCAGACAGATACAAAAATGTAAAGTGCAAAACACCTTTATTAAAATAACAAAAGCAAACAAAGTAAAATCGTGATCCAGAAGCGTAAACCAAAAGACAAGCCGGGGTCAGGAACCAAGACAGGTACTCAGCCAAGCCGGCTTCAGGAATACAGAGATCAGCGATGTCAGAAACAAGCCAGTAGTCAGGAACCAGAAGGGATGTCAGAGGAAGCCAGGTCATGCACAGAAAATCAGGAACACAGTAGAACACTCTTGCAGCCAGAAGCAGACACAAGGGCAGTCAGGTAGTGAGCCAAGCTGCTTTAAATACCCTGGGAGGGTTGGCTGATAACAGCCAAGTGAGCAAACAGAGAGAGGTCAACTGATTCAGCCTGATTCAGCAAAGGGAAGGCAGTAGTAATGGATAGCAGAGCACTAGATAAGCTTAGACATTAGAGTCAAGCAGCAGACTTAGAGTAGCTCAGCCAAACCTTGACAGCCACCCCCCCCTCAATGACCCCCTCCCCTGCAGGGCAGGACAAGGTTTTTGGGGAAAGCCTGCATGGAAAGAAGCTCTCTTCTGGGATGTACTCCTTCCAATGGACCCAATATTGAAGCCTCCCTCATGTTCAGCATTTTGCGGACAGGGCAGACAGATTATTGAGAAGGGCTGGATACAATACAGCTGTCTTGGTACATATTGGTACCAATGACAAAGGCAGTCCCTAAAAAATGATTTCAAGGATTTAGGGTGCAAGCTCAAGGCAAGGACCTCTAGGGTAGTGTTATATGTAATACTACCTGTGCCATGCACCAGTGCAGGTAGGCAGAGGGAGCTCAGGGAGCTTAATGCATGGCTCAAGTATTGGTGTAGGAAGGAGGGTTTGGGGTTTTTAGCGCACTGTGCTGATTTTGCTCTTGGGTACAGTCTAAATGGAAGTGATGGATTGCACCTAAATGGTAGGGGACCCACCGGGCTAGGGGATAGAATGCTAAAAAGGTTGGAGGAGCTTTTAAACCAGGAAAGGGGGTGGTGGGAGAAGTGTATAGATAGTGAAAATGGTGTAGATAGGAACTGGGTCCAAGTAAGTGATCATAGGGTGGAGGAGTGGTGCGGATACATTTTGCCAATAACAAGAAACTCCTAATAAATGAAGCTGTAGACAAAAGGCAAGTAGTTGGTACAGTATGTTAAGACATTGACATTAATTGTATGTCAGCAAATGCACAATGTACGTTACATAAAATGTGAGAACTAGAATTGCTGGAGGTTAATGAATATTTGGACATAATTGGTATAACTGAAACATGGCGGGATGATGCACATGATTGTTCTGTAAATATAGAGGGCTGTTCCCTGTTTAGGAGAGACAGAATTAATAGAAAAGGTGGAGTTGTGTTCTTATATTTGAAATCAAATTATAAGAGGTATTATTGAGGAAAGTGGCCAACATGTGGAGTCCTTGTGGGTGGAAATTGAGGCTAACTGTGGTGTAGAAGGTGAAAAAAAAGGTGTTGGTGGGTATATGGTACAAACTAACAAATATTGATGAGAATGTTGAGGCCCAACTGCTATTGCAAATGAGGAAAGCTGTGCATTTTGGGCATAATATAATTGTGGTCAGGACTTCCAGCGCAGGAGTTGGGATAAGGGTGTGGAGCCCCTGGGAGCCGAGTCCCAGGGCAGTATTGATTAAGTTGGCCTGAAGTGAGGGCCAGCCTAGTAGGAATGGTTGGATGAAGATGGGGGGTGGTGCTGAAGGGGGGGGCTCATGATGTGTCGAGCCCAGTGTGGGTGGGCTGACGCCTGCTATTTATTGGACTGCAGCCTCTCACACAAATACAGGCACAGCCTTAAAATTGTGGTTGGGACTTCCAGTGCAGGAAGTAGGGATAAGGGTGTGGTGTTCCTGGGAGCCGAGTCCTAGGGCAGTATCGATGAGGTAGGCCTGAACTGAGGGCCAAAAAGGAGCCAAAGATACTTATAACATTTATTGAAAACCAGATTTCCTTAAAAGGATTAGGAATACAGTGTGAAAAGCACCAGGAGTGCCATCGCCCCAGTTTCTGAATATTATGTGCAGGTACCTTATTTTTAGGTGTTGCTGAGGCTGCACCAATCCTAAATTAATGGCTTGAGTATACATTACGGTTGAGACCAAGCTGAATTATAATGGTACGGATGAATTTGATAAAGTTAGAACTAGTATGTGGACCTAGGGTTAGGAAGGGTTCACCTTTGAAATGTATAAAAATAGAGCGGAAGTAGACACCACATTAAACATGTCACCATATTTAAAAGGGTGACATGAGAATCTCGCCCTGCAAGAACCGGGTGAGATTCTCATGTGACACCATTAAACATAGCTTCCAGCTGATGATATCCTGCATGTCACATCCTGCCTGTGTTCTTCCGCGGTCTGTGTGTCTGTATGCTCCGCTCTGCACTGTCATTCTGCACGCAGAGAAGGAGAGAGAGAGCCCAGAGCAGTGCTGAGCATAGATGAGTGCTTCATTCCACAGTATGTTAAAGTTTGTATTGGAATGACATTAGTGAAGCTTATAAGCAATGATTCAACCTGCAACGCATATTGGATGAACTACAATTCCCATCATCCTTTACCAATGGCCACAGTATGTAAAACTTTGCATTTTCCTTCTTTAATGCTCTTCCAATAATGCATTATGTGTTAGCTTCGAGCAATACACATACAAGGGAGAGCTGACACACAGACCGAGGAAGAACACAGGCAGGATGTGACAGGGAGGATGTCATCAGCTGGAAGCGATCTTTAATGGTGCGACATGAGAATCTCACTCCTTTCTTGCCAGGCGAGGTTCGCATGTCACCCTTTTAAACATGGTGACATGTTTAATGCGCCCTGAAGTTGCACAATGTTTTGTGTGTGACATTTTCAGTGGATACTGTTGGGAAGAAAGGAGCTATCGCCTGAATTATTGTCTGTCAGAGAAGCTAATTTCCTAAGGGCTTTACGAGGGCACCATCTTTCATGTGTCAGAAAGAATAGAATAAATGAATCAATGCCTGTTTGGTCTGTCTTGGAATTTGAAATGAATAAAGTACAATGATTATTGTGGAAGGTGAGCTGGGACGTTTTAAGGAACGGGGCTGAACGGGAGCGGGAGGTAAATTCACCTGACCTCAGGAAGTTAAAAAAAAGCTAGACAAATTGCTGCAGTGAGATCTATACTAGTTGACTGATCGAATAGGTGGTTTTGAAAATTGTACAATCTTCTAAACAAGGGGCCTGTGATAGGCAACAGAGTGCAAAGAGTGCGGCCTTTGGATAGGCCTTTAACCCCTTAAGAACCTATGATAGTCCTGGACCGTCATGGGTTGTTATTCCCTTAAGGACCCATGATGGTCCAGGACCGTCATGGCTTAAATGATAGCAACGTGCCTCCGTGCACACTGCTATCATTAATTCCAGGCTGAGACTGAGCGCTCCGAGATCGAGGCATTCAGTCTCAGCACTTCTTGCTTGAGCCGGTTCATGTGATCACCGTAGCAGCGATCACATGTACCGGCATTCTGAGAAACAGAGTCAACATGCAAAACATGCTGACTCAGTGTTTACAAAAAAATATTTTATTTAAAAAAAAATATATATATCATTAAACAATATCGGAAGTGTGATTGTTGTGGAGCCATGTAATACACTTATACACACCGCAGTCTCCATAAATATTTAACCCTTTGTGCCCAATTGATCCCAAGAAAAAAAACAAAAAATTGTGTTTTAACTTTTTTTTACATTTTTTTTTAAATTTTCATAAAGTAAATGGTCGGTTATCCATATATGTGGGGTATCAAAAGAAATCCCTATTTGTGCTTAAAAATAGTATATAATTTATGGGGGTGGAATAAAAGACTTAGAGGGAAAACACTGCTGAACATAGACAGTCAAAAAGATCAGAATTGCTCCGGTCCTTAAGGGAAAACGACCTCAGATTTTCCCGGTCCTTAATGGGTTAAAGAACAACTTGAGGCAATCGTCCAAAAAGATTGATGGGGAATTAGGAAATTTGAGAGCCAGGAAGTGTTTGACACCTGAAGTGTGTGATTTGATGATGATCAGGGCTAGGTGAAGAACTGAATGACAATAAGATGCGAAAGACAGTATGACGGGTGAAGTAAAAGGACTGGTTGGTTTGGTTTGGGTAATGAAATTGAGTAAAACAGACCAGGCTTGATGGTAAATTTTGTTTGTGCTTGGGGCCAAGCAGAGCCGGATTATGGGCAAGGCACACGAGGAGCGTGCCTAGGGCCCGGCCAAGGTGGGGGGCCCGCTTTGCATAGCCGATCCAGCCAATCACTCCCGCTGCAATTAAAAAAGTCCCGCTTCCCAGGCACTACCCATCAGCTTTACAGCCAGTGGCGTGACAATAGGCGTCGCACCTGCGACCGGGCCCGTCACCTTTTCAGCCAATGGTGTAACAATAAGGGCCGCCCCCTGCGACCCTGTCGCCCACAGCAGTCGCTTAGCTGATCTCCCATTCTGCGTGCCGCTCTAGTAATACAGAGCGCTGGGAGATGACATCATCTCCCAGCCTCTGCATTACTACAGAGGAGCATGGGAGCTTCAGTTCTAGAGATCTGTGCCAAAAGAGGCACAGATCTGTCAAGCCGTGCCACTAGACCACAGGACTGGAGGTAGGGCCAGGGGTATTGCGGAAGGGGCAATGTGGAGATGAAGGGGCAATGTGGAGATGGGGGCATTGTGGAAGGGGAAATGTGGAGGTGAATTGGAGATTGGGGCATTGTGGAGATGAAGGGGGGCAATGTGGAGATGAAGGGGCAATGTGGAGATGGGGGCATTGTGGAAGGGGCATTGTGGAGATGAAGGGGGGCATTGTGGAGATGAAGGGGCAATGTGGAGATTGGGGGGCAATGTGGAGGTGGCCAATGTGGATGAGGGGGCCAATGTGGTCGGGGGGGCCCATGGCAATTCTTGCACCAGGGCCCGGTGGCTTCTAGTTACGCCTCTGTTTGCAGCGTCAGGAAATTGGATGGTGTATGCACATCGGTCTTCATAATATGGGCACGCAGCGTTCCCCATAATATATTCCTTGCCCGCCTGTGAGTAGTTGGAGTCTTCCTCATTAGCAGCAGCACAATGACTGACTGAGTGAGTGAGTGAGCATGCTGACTGTGCTGAGAAGATGCAGAGGTACTAATTTAGCTTAAACTTCACCAGTTGATTTGCAGTGTTTATGAGACGAAGGAATTGCTGAGATTGTGGTGGTGGTGGGGGGGGGGGAGGCGATGCGCTTATACCCAAGCACCAAGTTAACAAAGTCCTGTAAACACCACAGAAGTTGAGCTATAGTGTATTATCAGTCAGAGTTATGTGACAGAACTGTGGTTGGCTAAATGTATTTAAAATTGAGATGACAATATGTACAAGCAGTAGGGTACAGGGCATGACAGGTCATTAACTACCAATATACATATACAACTACATGACTCCCTAAATCAGAAAATCGCACACCTTCAGCTGCTACTCTTTGAGACACAATTCAGAAAAATAAAAATTAGGACTACAACTACCAGCATGCTACGGCCACAAGGCAGAATGAGTCTTACTCTTACCAATGAAAACTGATAATGGCAGGGAACACACCTGCCAATTATGCATTTTTCTTATTTAATATTGTATAAGGCAAATGTTTTTGTTCTGTTTTTTGTAGTACTTGGAGAGGCAAAGTGACGTATACTTTATTTATATAATTCGGAAATTCCATAATATAAATAAGGGAGACAAAGTCACTTTCATCTTGTTCATTGAGTTCCTACATGTAAATGAACCGCATTCTTTAATAAAGGAATGAGTACCCCATACGATATATAATACTTAATCAATAATGATTTCCCTCTACCCAGTAGTAACTCCTTAGTTTTATTCTATAGGTGTCATTAGAGGTGCCCAAAAATATAGGCTTCTTTTTAGTAACCATAAAAGTGCAAAAAGATACAGTGTGACTGGAAATGTTGGTAAGTATTCTCTCAACATTTCAAAATGCAATTTGAAGAACAAGGACTTTAATGTGGCCCCAAGAGAATGGGATATATTACTGCACACCACACTACTGATGGTGGCCCTGTGTTTAGGAGATCAGACTGTGTGGTGTGTATACAATGTATCACATTGCTCTATGGCAATCAAACTCACATTAATATTCTTTTAAACTTAAGTATATGTGTTTATAAATAAGTCTGTGTAAATTAAATTCTTTGGTCTTGTTTTAAATAATTTATTCAGTTACAAAAAGAGGTGCCAATAGGTCATGAAATTACCTAAAAAATGTTGGTAATGGCACACCCACCAGCCACGCCCCCTAAAACAAGTGTCCCTCTTTGGCCATTTGAAATGTTGGGAGGTATGGCTTAACTATGTTGCTTGATTTAGGACAACGAAACAGGCAAGGTATAGAAGCTGTGGTCCAGCTACTCAGACGACAGACACTGAGGACATGGGAGGAAAAACAGTGGAAGAGAGATTTCTAACCTCCTTTCTCATCAATAGGATACCACCAGCTATGTCCAGTCAAATAAACCAATGTACAAAGGCGTACTGCTACTCTGTATATCTGTCCTGTGTTCATTCTCTGTCTGAAATGTATGGGACTTGAAGCCAATCAGACCGTGCCAGAGATGCAATGCCAGGAAGTCAGAGACCAGAGGAGGCTGTTGCCTTTTGGTTTCTGAGTGGCTTCAGTTAAAAGGGTGCAATGTTGATCTGTCCTGTGTTCACTTCCTGGCATTGCGCCGCTGGCATGGTCTGAGTGTCTACAAGTCCCATCAATCTCAGCTGCCCAGTGACAGTGGGTGCTAAGTCAAGGGAAGGGAACAAGGAACGTAGTAAGAGATAAGAAAGCGGTCCAGGCAGGCTGAGAGATATACTAGTTAAATTACACAGGATAAAGGTACATAAACTACCAGCACAGAGACTGAACACAATACAGATTTAGAATAACGGTATGTCTTTGTACATGGCCAGACATGGCT